>CM061137.1:123216494-124442361 GCA_030789695.1 Scilla litardierei
CTCCGAGAAGAAGAACTTCAACCACACACATAGAAGATGAAGATGAATTTAGCTCGCAACTCCAAAGCTCAAAGAATGTGCTCAAGCTAAAGCTAAAGAGGAGCTCAAATTCAAGCGAAGCATATGCAACTAGCTCAAGCTCAACCATAGCTTCAAGTTCTTCATAGAGTCTAGTGTGTGAGTTGTTTTTCATTTTCTTAGGATTATGTCAAAGCCAAGAAGAATTTGCACACACACAAAATGATTTTCTAAAATGTTTTTAAAACTCATTTTAAACTTATTTGAGAGCATACTTTTCATAGAAGCTAAGTTTCAATTTGTAGTCAACTACAAATACCCAGTAGTTCACTACACTGATTTATGTCTTCTACCAGAAAAGATACTCTGGTAGTCGGCTACCTAAGTTAGGGAGTCGACTACCAGTTGTAGCAGATTTTCTCAAAGACACTCTGGGAGTCAACTACCAAAGGTAGGGAGTCGACTACCAGCTGTGCGACCAGAATTCCTTGATTCACTCTCTCATTTATTCATTGCTTAATTTTTGGGCTGAAGTCAAACTTGATTTGAATTATTTTGAATTCTCATTTGGCTCTATAAATAGAGAAGCCTTGAGATCTTTTTCCTCACCAATTCACTCTTGAGCAAAATTATTATTCTCTCAAAAGATCTCATCGTTCTCATCGCTCTCAAAATTCTTCATAGCCAAAACGGTTTTTCAATTTCTGATCTTATTGATTATATTCTTTTAATTCTTTTTAAGATCATTATTATTATTTGGCTATTGCAAATTGGTTTTCAAAATCCTTCTCTTTGATTTTTCATATTCTCAAAGGATTTTTGAAACATCTAGATTCTAGATCACATCGAATAATTTCATATTCTTTGTGTGATATAAGAACACATCTAGATTCTAGATCACAGTGAATAAACTCATATTCTTTGTGTGATCTACGGATGATTTAAAATTCTTTTAGCCACGTTAAGCACAATTGCATATTTAATCTTGGCTATAGAATTATTGGGTGTAAAAACCAATCTCCACTAATTCATTGTGGTGTATTGGATTTGATTTTACTTGTAGTCCCTTGGTGATAAGGGTGGTTGTAAATCCTTGTTGTAGGCAAGGTGTTTGTGTAAAGTCCTCGGGTTGTGAGGCAAGGTAAAGTCCTCGGGTTGTGAGGCAAGGGTAAAATCCTAGACAAGTCTAGGTGGTCGAAAATCCTAGTTGAGGCTAGGTATTTGTATTGCTAAGGCAATAGTGAAAATCTCGTACCGGATTGGTCGGGGACTGGACGTACCCAGGGTTGTGGGAAACCAGGATAAAAATCCTTGTGTTTGCGTTTGATTCTCTCTGTGATTGTTTATCTCTACTTTGTTTATCTTGATTCATTGAGTATTACATTTGTAACTCATTCATAATATATTGCAAGATTAATTTCCGTATCTGCTTCTCTCTTATACTTCTGTGTAATTTTATACACTTCATCAAGTATTTATTTAACTGAGCTGTGCTTAATTTCCCTCTGGGAGTCGACTACTGTTCTTAGGGAGTCGACTACCAGAAGGGCTTTATCTCTGACTTGTTTTGTAGATTAATTAAGTTGATTAAGAACCAAGCGTAGATCACTCTACTTGGTTTCTTAGGCAACATTAGAAGGTTTTGTTTTGTGTTGATTGATTAAAGAACGAAAAAGTTTTATCTTTATACAACACTATTCAACCCCCCTTCTAGTGTTGTTTGCCATCCACAAGATCCAACACTTAGTATCAGAGCGAGGTTATAGATGACGTCAACCAATCATTTCCCCGAAGGACAATCTTCCACCAGACCACCACTTCTCAACGGATCAAATTATGGATCTTGGAAGAATCGGATGCGAATGTACCTTCTCTCTATCTCCTATGATCTATGGAAGATAGTGGAGAATCCTTATGAAGAACCCACTCTTGAGGAAGAAAAGTGGACCAAGACGGAGAAGGACAAAGTGTCTCAAAATGCCAAGGCGGTGTCTACTCTATATTGCGGCCTTGACACAACGGAGTACAACCGCATCTCCATAGCTACCTCTGCGCACCAAATATGGAAACTCCTTGAGGTAACGCACGAAGGTAACCAAAAAGTTAAATCGTCAAAATCTTCTCTTTATGCTGGCAGGCATGAAAAATTTATGATGAAGAAAGACGAGAACATAACAGAGATGTACACGAGGTTTACGGAGATCGTCAACACACTTGTGGGATTGAAAAAGAAGTACACACAAGAGGATCACGTATACAAGATCCTTAGATCCCTCACTCCCGAATGGCAATCCAAAGCTTCAGCCATTGAAGAAGGCAACGACACTTTAAAACTAACCTTGGAGGAGCTCATCGGTAATCTAATGGCGTATGAACTCCAACTGCAAGAGCGAAAGACCAAGGAACACGATGAAAAGAAGAAGAACCTCGCATTCAAAGCAACATCAGATACGGAGGAGTCCGAGAATGAAGTCAAAGATGAGATGGAGAACCAAATGGCACTCATCTCCAAAGGATACAAGAAAATCCTAAAAGCACGTAAGTCCTACAACCGTAAGTTCAATTCAACTAATGATGTTATTTGTTATGAATGTAATAAGCCAGGTCACATGAAAAACGAGTGTCCTCTAAATAAATTCAGAGATAAGAGAACGAAGTCATACAAAGTCAAAAGGCCAAATAGAAAAGCTTTTGGGGCTTGGGATAGAAGCGATGATGAAGAGGATTCCGATAGCTCATCATCATCCGAAAATGAAGGAAAAGCAAGCAAAAGGAACGAGCGGAATTACATGTGCTTCATGGCACGGGAAGACCGCAAGGTAAATTCCTACCATAACTCTAGTGATAGCGATAGTAGCGATGATGATGAAATTGATTATGAGGAGGAATTTCATAAAATTTATGCATTATATGAGGTCCAACTCAAAGAGCTTCTAACTCTCAAAAAGTTGCATAAATCTTGTGGTTCTAATCCTACTAATCAAGAGTTAGAAAAGATTAGAGAAGAGAACCTAAAATTGATTAGCAACAATAAGGATTTAATTGAAAAGAATAGGTTGCTCAATGTAGAACTCAAAGACCTAGAAAATAGGTTTAGAGACTTAGAAAAGAACATGACCGCCATTAAGGCAAAGCATGAGGACTTGGTTAATAATGTTACTAGGTTCAATAAAGGTAAAGAAAAATTAGATAGCTTGATTAGATCACAAAGACCCCAATCTAGCAAACATGGCTTAGGTTATAACATGACCAATCAAAATGCTAGAAATTCTCATCATCAAGCTAGAGTTCCTAAAACTGAAAATGGATATGTCAAAGTTTGGATTCCCAAAATTGGAACCGTCCAAATGAAAGACAATTACATTTCTAGTTTTATGAACAATGTTCATTTTTGTAGAGATTATAAATTTACTTATGGGAAATCTCAACCCAACTAGGTTTGGTTCCCTCGTGGTTGATGATTACATTATTATGTATGACTAATCCCATGGACCCACAAAGAAAGGGTACCAAAATTATTTGTTTGATTTTCAGGTACCAAAACTATAAGGGATTAGTAGAAGAGCTCCCAATGAATCTCTAAATCCATGCATACATTAAGGGGGAGACCCAACTGCAATGATGCAAATTTTAAGGGGAAGCCTATGAAAAAAAATTTCTTCTTCACTTGGTATGTATACAATTATGTTTTTTTTGTGATGACAAGGGGGAGAAAAAAGTGAAGCAAGCAAAAACATGAATGAATAATAAACCGCATCTAAGCAGGGGGAGTAAGTACACTTACTCATTGTTTTTGTTCCATATTATTCATATGTTTTTCATTTGGGTGTCATCATCAAAAAGGGGGAGAGTGATGGGAATCTAGTCCCACCCCAAGTGGTTTGTTTTGTTGATGATCACACCAAATGTTGTTAAATTACTAATCATACTACTTAAGTGTGTAGGAAGCTAATTGAAGCTCGAAACATACTCCGAGAAGAAGAACTTCAACCACACACATAGAAGATGAAGATGAATTTAGCTCGCAACTCCAAAGCTCAAAGAATGTGCTCAAGCTAAAGCTAAAGAGGAGCTCAAATTCAAGCGAAGCATATGTAACTAGCTCAAGCTCAACCATAGCTTCAAGTTCTTCATAGAGTCTAGTGTGTGAGTTGTTTTTCATTTTCTTAGGATTATGTCAAAGCCAAGAAGAATTTGCACACACACAAAATGATTTTCTAAAATGTTTTTAAAACTCATTTTAAACTTATTTGAGAGCATACTTTTCATAGAAGCTAAGTTTCAATTTGTAGTCAACTACAAACACCCAGTAGTTCACTACACTGATTTCTGTCTTCTACCAGAAAAGATACCCTGGTAGTCGGCTACCTAAGTTAGGGAGTCGACTACCAGTTGTAGCAGATTTTCTCAAAGACACTCTGGGAGTCGACTACCAGCTGTGCGACCAGAATTCCTTAATTCACTCTCTCATTTATTCATTGCTTAATTTTTGGGCTGAAGTCAAACTTGATTTGAATTATTTTGAATTCTCATTTGGCTCTATAAATAGAGAAGCCTTGAGATCTTTTTCCTCACCAATTCACTCTTGAGCAAAATTATTATTCTCTCAAAAGATCTCATCGTTCTCATCGCTCTCAAAGTTCTTCATAGCCAAAACGGTTTTTCAATTTCTGATCTTATTGCTTATATTCTTTTAATTCTTTTTAAGATCATTATTATTATTTGGCTATTGCAAATTGGTTTTCAAAATCCTTCTCTTTGATTTTTTATATTCTCAAAGGATTTTTGAAACATCTAGATTCTAGATCACATCGAATAATTTCATATTCTTTGTGTGATCTAAGAACACATCTAGATTCTAGATCACAGTGAATAAACTCATATTCTTTGTGTGATCTACGGACGATTTAAAATTCTTTTAGCCACGTTAAGCACAATTGCATATTTAATCTTGGCTATAGAATTATTGGGTGTAAAAACCAATCTCCACTAATTCATTGTGGTGTATTGGATTTGATTTTACTTGTAGTCCCTTGGTGATAAGGGTGGTTGTAAATCCTTGTTGTAGGCAAGGTGTTTGTGAAAAGTCCTCGGATTGTGAGGCAAGATAAATTCCTCGGGTTGTGAGGCAAGGGTAAAATCCTAGACAAGTCTAGGTGGTCAGAAATCCTAGTTAAGGCTAGGTATTTGTATTGCTAAGGCAATAGTGGAAATCTCGTACCGGATTGGTCGGGGACTGGACGTACCCAGGGTTGTGGGAAACCAGGATAAAAATCCTTGTGTTTGCGTTTGATTCTCTCTGTGATTGTTTATCTCTACTTTGTTTATCTTGATTCATTGAGTATTACATTTGTAACTCATTCATAATATATTGCAAGATTAATTTCAGTATCTGCTTCTCTCTTATACTTCTGTGCAATCTTATATACTTCATCAAGTATTTATTTAACTGAGCTGTGCATAATTTCCCTCTGGGAGTCGACTACTGTTCTTAGGGAGTCGACTACCAGAAGAGCTTTATCTCTGACTTGTTTTGTAGATTAATTAAGTTGATTAAGAACTAAGCGTAGATCACTCTACTTGCTTTCTTAGGCAACATTAGAAGGTTTTGTTTTGTGTTGATTGATTAAAGAACGAAAAAGTTTTATCTTTATACAACACTATTCAACCCCCACTTCTAGTGTTGTTTGCCATCCACAGGATCCAACACTTTGGAGGATATTTTTTTAGGGACTTTTAGAGAGATTTTGGGGAACTTATGTATACTTTTTAGAGAGGAGTTTTTTTAGATCTTTTTTAGGGTTTTTCAGCGACGATCTTTTGGGAAGTTAGTCTATGCATTAGGCCCCTCCTTTGTATCAAGATAAGTACTTTTGCCCTTTTTAATTCTATTATTATTTTCTTTGTGATTTCTTATTGTTTATCCCTTTTTGATGCATGCAATGAAATCTTTGTGTGTTCTATTATCTATTGTTATTGCTATGCTTGAGTAGTCTTTTCTAGGGCTAAGAGATTAGCCCATGGATCTTAGGATTTTGATGCAAAGTTGGGATTTTTATGGTGCGTTGGATATAAATGGGGTTGTATTTTGGTTGATCTAGCAAAATCCCTAAGAGAACTCGTACTGAGATCGTGCCCACAGTCGGTGGAATCGATTAGCTTAAGAAGTATCCTATGGATTTAATTAGGGAGTTAATGGATTCAACCAAGGCTCGTGACCATGCCCGGCTCGTGCCTTGAGGGGATCCACCGACGAACTATATCACTAATTGACGGCTACTGCCATTGCGTCAATAAGGGCCACCAAAATACCTCGAAACTCTAACCCACGAGAGTGGTACGAGTTGAGAGCGTTCGAACCACGAGAGTGGTGAGAACTTTGTAGATCCTTAATGCACGTATCGTATGCGCCTATCGTGCGAGCGGGGTTAATGCGATACGTTAGATTCATGATGCTCAGACACATGAATTCACTTCCTACATGCAACAATCCCCGATAAAACCAATGCAATGTAAGAGTCCTAGCCTAGCGTCGACGTCCGACGGTCCTAGCAGCAAGTCCTAAAGCTCTAATCTTTTTATATTTTATTCTTTTATATTATGCAGAATCACTTGTTTGTGATATCGAGTGACACGACCTTCGCATCCATCACCATTACAACACTCTATACTCCACATCCACTAATAAACCCGCACTTCTAACTCAACCTAGGAGTAAATAGGTAGTATAGCACCGCTTCCCCGTGTTCGATACCCGCTTGCCACTATACCGTGCGCTTGCGGTAAACGACATCGTTTTGGAGTTGATTCCAGGTCGATCAAGTTTATGGCGATGTTGCCGGGGAGGCGTTCCGCCATATTATCTGTTTACCACAACTAGGTTGTTTAGATTGCGTAAAAAACAAAAAAAAAACAAAAAACAAAAAAATATATAAATAAAATAAATTGGAGAGAGATTTTTCCCTGCCACCTGCTATTACTATTAGCTTTATCTCTCTTTGAACCACTGACGTTTTTTTCCGGGTTGTTTACTTTGCTTGATCAGGTACAGTTGATGAAGCGATGGTGCTTCCAAGATGTGACCGAGTTCTATATGATCCTATATATACCTCGCTACATTCTATCAGGATGATGGAGAGTTCTTCAGAGAAGCATTGTGCAAGTTCGAAAGAATGTTAGGGATGTTCCATACGGAGTCAGCATGAGTGGGATGGTTCCTGGCTATTTAATATCTTTGCTGGAAGACTAAAAGGACCCTCACGTGAGTTTATAAAGAGGATACAAGTAGAAAAGTTCAGTGATCTGCAGTTGGTAGCAACCTTGGAGCAAATGATAGATGATGCTCGATCTACCGGTTCGCTAACCGTTATGGTAGGTAAACAATCCGATCAAGCATTCAACGATTTTGTTATGGCTAATGTCTCTGATGCAGGTACTATCATAGATGGAGTTTATGCTTCACTTGAAGGTGATCATATCCACCTTTACACCATTAACACTCTACAAATAGAGACATCTGAGTTGTCAGAGGAGGACACATATATGGACTTATTGAGAAGCATCGTGGACGCAGTTCGATGCACCGGTCCATTAACGATAACGGCTGGTGACCCTTTTGAGCTTGGATTTCAAAAGTTTATTACTCATCGTATCTCTTCCACAGGCACAATTGATGATGGATTCTGCGCTCTAGTTGAGGGGCACAGGACCCACTTTTATACCGTGGCCGAGATACAGGAGCCCATAGAGCCACCTGCACCTACTATTGAGAGGGCCAAGCCATGCAATCAGGTGCCTCGAGTTCCAGGACAGAAACGAAGACATAGGAATAGAATGGAAAAGATGAAATTCATTTTGCCTACCATATCAGAGGAACCCGAAGAGGAAGCTCAAGCTGTGCATTGCGAGGAGGCCGAGCTATGTTTATTTTACATATTGCGTGCGGAGCCAGAGACTTTCGCCGAGGAGGTCGTGCGTCGGAACGAGGACACAGCCATTCATGAGGATCCCGAGCATCACCCTCCTCCTTCAGAGCTTCTGCAGCCACCTCGTCCTTCCACTAACTCTGAGGACCACCCACCAGAGCTTATTGCTCCCCTTCAGTGAGATCTCTTCACTCCCTCGCCCTTTACATTTGATTCTCCTCCCGTGTATGATGTTTATTATGATTCAGATTTCGATGACTTATTACACCTTTTGTAGGATACACATACATATGATCAAGAGGTACAATGGGACGTATAAGAGGAGGAGAGCGAGAAGTTAGCACACATGGATGCTGTTGAATATGATTAGGAGGTGTGCTGGGATGAGTCTGACGATGATGAGGAGCATCCTGACGAGACCCACTCTATTATGCCAGAGTTACCTCAGGAATCAGAGGAAAATGGCGAGGAGTTGATCGACGTGGTGCACGAGCATAGAGATTTATTTCCAGGGAAGTGTTGTCAACCATGCTTAATTTTAAATACCTATGTTGATGACCCTCTTTGGAATACATTTATTTTGGGGAAAAATTATCCACATCAGATTGATGCAGCTTATCTCTTGCAGGGTACATGTGGATCCTTGGGAAGATGCTGAGAGTCGCATTGCTGGAGTCTGATAGTGTCCATGGACACACGCACCTAGCGGAGCCACGGAAGAAGCAGTTGGAACAGTTGCCTGCACCAGCAAAGATTCTGGATCTGCCTTTTGCTACAGGTGGCACCAATCCAGTAGTGTAATATTTTATGCTTTAAATAAACATGAATCCTCTCGACAGCGAGAAGACCGTATAGGATTTTATATGCTGTCTTAGTTGAATAAATTCACCCTATATGATGGCTCAATTATCTTTTGCACCCTTATATTTAGTGCTTATTTCACCTCTCTCCCCAATTTTTATGTGTTGTTTAAGCTTGGGGAGAGAGACTATTTTCCCTTATCTTGTCATTGTCCTCTATTTATATCATACACACATTGAGGACAATGTGATGTTTAAGTTTGGGAGAGTGCATAGTGCACGCACTTTGCTTCATTGTGAAAGACACTTCGAAATTTCAGTATGAACCATGTTCACTTCTATATTTATGTATCATATGCTTTATTTTCTATGAAATATCGTGGATTTTTTTTATGAACTCTGATATCTGTTAGATTAGAGTTTGATTCCTTGATTAGTGTATCTTTGTTAATATGCTTTTTCATAGTAAAATCCATAGTTTCACAACCATATTCTCGAAACAGTTAAGCTAAAAATGAATGAATCAAATCTGAAAATCATTTGACTCCTGCGTGATTTGATTGATAATTCAATTGCTTCATGGATGTTTAGTGATTCAAAAGAGATAGGATAACCCCACGATAACCAAAGTAGTGATGATTAGGATTCCTGAAACCAAGCCATGTCTAAATTCTATGCTTTTTATTTTTTCTTTTGTGAATAGCCAATAAATGATCTTTGATCATGTTTTGCATTCCATCGCGTTTACGTGAGTTTGCAAAAATCCCAAAAATGCAAAAATCAAACAAATATTATGAATAAAAGGCCCTAGGGGTTCTTCGTAACCCAATGCCATAAGACCGTCTGGTCTGGGATGCATAGGCCGCTTCTTGTATATATTGAGTTATCTCGTGTATACAAAGAAAGAAAAATGCATATGAAATATTCATATAGCCAAAAACAATATAAAACTACAAAAATCACATATCCTTATCTCTATTTCTATATAGAACTAAGACATGGCAAAGTTGATGGGTTCTAGGAGTCTTGAAATGGTCGTAGTGTAGTGATGCCTTATCTTGATTGAATTTGCTAAATTCATTCTATGAAGTATAACAAAATACCACGCATGCTTGAAAACGTTTGATCATGACATGTTATACTGCTTAGAGAACGAGTTATGGATATTGGATTCATTTCTGTAAACTTAGTATATTGCATGATAAACTATGATATGATATAACTCTAATCTCTTTTTATTGCTTATCAAGTTCATTTTATTTATTGAAATCCACGTTATTTTAATTTGAGCGAGACTTAAGTATTTGTTGTGTATATGTGTTCTAATTTCATATTTACATGTGTTTACGAGATCTTGCATATCTTGGGGTCTTGTATTTTCTGAATTTAAGATTGAACCACTTGTCTACATTACACGCCACTACCTCGCATCTCCATTGTATCCATCTCCCGTATTCGCTTCTTACTAGTCTTCCTCAAGGACGAGTAAGAGGAAAGCTTGGGGGAATTTTGATGTGTCATTGTATTCCACATCTTATCTAAATGATTACACGTCAAAATGATTGCTCATTTATATATTTCATATGCTTTTACGCTATTATTTGGAATAATATGACTTTCGGAGCGTTTATGTCCATTTCAGGGATTTGGGACGATATTGGAGCAATTTAGAGTCAATAAAACGATCGGCGACGTGAGAGCACCAATGAGACTCATGATGACATGCTTGAGGTGCCAAATAAGAATACTAGAGCAAGGAAGGGGCAAGAGAGAATGTCGCTCGATCGAGCGATGATTCGGCAAAGGAATCGAGCGACCCGAAGTGCTGGAAACAGGATAGCAGTGCACTATTTCCAAATCTTCTATCATCTGAGATTTTTCACTATTTTTATGCTTTTTTTTCCGGATAGTAGACTTTAAGATGGTTCCAACGCAACCAAGAACGCGTCAATCGGAGGTCGGATGAGCCCTGGGGAATTTCTGCAAGATGATGCTGTAGTGCTGAAATTCTGCTGAAATCTGTTTGACACCTACTCGATGAAGCAGAGGACTTTACTGGACCGAGTAGGGTGAAAAATCCTGTTGAAATTTGTTTTTGACCTCCTATTCGGTGGAACATCAAGTTGCTCGACCGAGCAGTTCACTGCTCGGCCGAGCAGGGTGCTGAAATGTGTTTTTGTCCTCCTAATCGGCTGAACGTCAGGTTGCTCGACCGAGCAGTTGATTGCTCGATCGAGCAGCTGCATACTCGACCGAGCAGCTACGTACTCGGTCTACACAGGCAGAGCGTGATTTTGGGGAGAGCTGCAACCTACTGACAGACTCGACCGAGCAGCCTATTACTCGACCGAGCAGCTACCTACTCGAACCCAGCAGACCCTACTCGGTCCGAGCAAACAGAGCGACGTTTTGGGTGATGGATCCAGACTTCTGACGTACTCAATCGAGCAGCTTTGTGCTCGACCGAGCAGCTTTGTACTCGACCGAGTCGCCGTGGGCCCAAGGCGCAGATCACGATTTTGAGGGTTTTCGACGGGGATATACTTGCGGGGCAGCCGTCACCTAAAGGGGGAACTGTAGAGGATATTTTTTAGGGACTTTTAGAGAGATTTTGGGGAACTTTTGTATACTTTTTAGAGATGAGTTTTTTAGATCTTTTTAGGGTTTTTCGGCGACGATCTTTTGGGGAGTTAGGCTATGCCCTAGGCCCCTCCTTTGTTTTAAGATAAGTACTTTTGCCCTTTTTAATTCTATTATTATTTTCTTTGTGATTTCTTATTGTTTATCCCTTTTTGATGCATGCAATGAAATATTTGTGCGTTCTATTATCTATTGCTATTGATATGCTTGAGTAGTCTTTTCTAGGGCTAAGGGATTAGCCCATGGATCTCAGGATTTAGATGCAAAGTTGGGATTTTTATGGTGCGTTGGATATAAATGGGGTTGTATTTTGGTTGATCTAGCAAAATCCCAAGGAGAACTCGTGCTGAGATCGTGCCCACGATCGGTGGAATCGATTAGCTTAAGGAGTATCCTACGGATTTAATTAGGGAGTTAGTAGATTCAACCAAGGCTCATGACCATGCCCGGCTCGTGCCTTGAGGGGATCCACCGACGAACTATATCACCAATTAACGGCTACCGCCATTGCGTCAATAAGAGCCACCAAAATACCTCCAAGCTCTAACCCACGAAAGTGGTACGAGTTGAGAACGTTCAAACCACGAGAGTGGTGAGAACTTTGTAGATCCTTAATGCACGTATCGTATGTGCCTATCACGCGAGCGGGGTTAATGCGATACGTTAGATTTATGATGCTCAAACACATGAATTCACTTCCTAGATGCAACAATCCCCGATAAAACCAATGGAACGTAAGAGTCCTAGCCTAGCATCGACGTATAACGGTCTTAGCGGTGAGTCCTAAAACCCTAATCTTTTTATATTTTATTCTTTTATATTATGCAGAATCACTTGTGTGCGATATCGAGTGACACGACCTTCGCATCCATTACCATTACAACACTCCATACTCCACATCCACCAATAAATAAGGTTGTAAAAAACGCTAGGCGCTAGGCGTTCGGATTGCTAGCACCTAGCGTCCAGAGCATTAATCGGGGATTAATCGGCCTAGGCGGATTTGTGTTTTTAATTATTTTATTTATTTTTATATAATATATTTATGTTTATATATAAATATATATATATTATTTAAAATACATCAAATATTTAATACATACTAAATCAAATCCAGTTTACCTACTTTAGAGTATTTGTGTGCAACAAAATAAAATTTAAAAGATACTCTTGTGCAATTAAGCCATTTACCAAAAACGCCCAGGAACCGCCTAGGAACCGCCCAGGAACCGCCCAGACACCGCCCAGAATGCTTAGGCAGCCGATTAATCCCAAAAACGCCCAGATTGACCGCCCAGGCCATACTCGGAGCGTTTACTGGCCGCCTAGCGCCTAGGCGCCGCCTAGGCGGCCGCCCAGGCCGATTTTTAGAACACTGAAATAAACCCGCAACTCTAACTCAACCTAGGAGTAGATAGGTAGTATAACACCGCTTCCTCGTGTTCGATACCCGCTTGACACTTTACCGTGCGCTTGCGGTAAACGACATCGTTTCGAAGTTGATTCCAGGTCGATCAAGGTGCCAAAGCTTGGGGATGATGGGGAGCATCAAGGCATCAAGATTGAAGCCATAGACTCTAAGGAAAGCATTGTAATCCATGTACTATTTTCTTTATTGCTTTCTCTCTCGTTTGAGTCTAGGTTTATTGTAATGCCTTGATAGATGGTCTACTTATTCATGTATACGCATTTAACCATCTTAGTGAGCCTTAGGATTATCATAGAATCCAACCCAATAGGCTCATCTTGTCCAAATACTCATTTGGAGTCTCTGGCTCTCCAACAGTCGCCTGATGAAGGTTTTACAGTCGACTGGGTGATTTCCAGTAGCCTGTCGAGCCTTCTACAGTCGACTGTTATGCACTGTCCAAGTCAACATTTCTATTGACTCTACTTGAGCTTTTCACATCATTCGACTGATGACCAATTTACATTCGCCTGTATATTTACAGTCGCCTGTGGAGTGGTCAACAGTCGTCTGAAAGGCGTTATTGCAAATACTGCCTCTTTCTGTTTTTCTCCATCTCCTACAGCAGTCAACTGATGAAGGATTTACAGTCGCCTGTCTATTTTACAGTCGACTGTATTCTTGTCATCAGTCGCATGTATGCTTATTGGGAGAAAGAGTGCAACTCTCTGTTTTATTCCATCCCCTGCAGCAGTCGCCTGCTGAAGGTCTTACTGGCACATTTCCTGTTTACAGTCGACTGTATTGACTTCTTCAGTCGACTGTCGTGGCTCAGATTATAGTCGTTGGATATTTTCTAGCCATTGGACAGTCGACTGTCATTTGTTCAACAGTCGACTGTCGGTGATGTTTCTGCCCAGAAACTAGCCGTTGCAGCTTTTTGGTTTTGGCTGTTTCCTTGGGTTTTGAGAGGTGATATAGGGTTCTTATATATATGAGAGGGCTGAGTTCATAGGAACTTCTTGATGCTATTGAAAATCTTTTGAGATTAAATAAGCCACTCTCCAACTCTCTTATTTCCCTCTTAGAGCTCTAAATCTCCTTCATGCATTGAAGTCAAGCTCAAGGAAAATCATCCAAGTGCAATTCTAGCAAACTCATCACTTGGAGATCCTCTTCCATGCCTTGCATTCATTAATGAGTAAGTTCATTTCAAGGCATAGGTAAGAGTATTTGTTTTACTTTTTTATTTCATTGAAACCCTAGCTTTCTGTGTGAGAGCTAGTTACTCTCTGTGTGAGAGTATAACCTTCTGTGTAAGGGTTGGTTGAGATCTCTCTGTGTGTGAGTTTGAGTCTCTCTGTGTGAGAGCAGAAGTCTTTCTGTATGAAAGCAAGGACATCTTTGTGTGGAAATCCTAAATCCTCTGTATGAGGTCTCTCTTTGTGAGAGTAAGGATTTCTCTGTGTGAGAATCCAAATCCTCTGTGTGAGGTATCACTGTGTGAGATTGTATTCACTTCTCTGTGTGAGAATTATAGTGGATATTGGTGTGGCTGGACGTACCCAAGTTTGGAGAACCAGGGTAATTCTTGTGTTTGCGTTTGGATTGATTGTGTTGATTAATTTCTCTTGCACTTATTACCGCATTTGCAAGTTTAATTTTAAGTGCACAATTTATTACCATTACACTATTCATCCCTTCTAGTGTGTTGTTGTTAGTATTGCAAGGGTAAGGCGATCCTTACAATTGGTATCGGAGCGAGATTATAGCATACTGCAACGATGGCATTCAACGCTACATCCGCGGCTCATGAAGAAGGTCACTCTACCGTTCGACCCCCGCTCTTCAACGGAACCAACTACCCAAGTTGGAAGATAAGGATGATGATCTACATGAAGGGTCAAGACCTATGGGACATCACGGAGTTGCCATTTGAGGAGCCTACTTCACCCGCAGCTTCAAGAACTAATGCGGAGAAGGACTCGATCAAAGTCAATGTGAGGGCTATGAATGCATTCCATTGCGTCCTCACTTCAAATGAGTTCAACCGCATCTCCATGTGCAAAACGGCCAACGAAATTTGGCATACATTGGAGATTTCTCATGAAGGGACTTCAAAGGTAAAGAAATCTAAACAATGCGTATTTAGATCTAAATATGAGTTGTTTAAGATGCAGGAAGATGAAAACATCTCGGAGATGTTCACAAGGTTCACAGAAATTGTGAACGCTTTGGAAGGACTTGGAAAGGTGATTTCCCAAGAGGATCGAGTGGAGAAGATCCTAGACTCGCTTACATCTTAATGGGAGTCAAAGGCCAACGGGATTTTGGAGTCAAATGACATGTCCAAATACACCATCGAGGAGTGCATTGGGAATCTCATGGTGTATGAAGTAAAGCTTCAACACAAGAAGGAGATTCAACCATCCAAGCCCGAGAAGCCAGAGAAGCAAAAGGGTGTTGCATTCCTTGCCGAGAAGAAGCCAATCGAGTAGAGAACGAAATTCCATCGAGAAACCTCGAGTGAAGAAGATGAAGAAGATGATGATTGTGATGATGATTACATCGAGCTTGCCAAGCAATTTAAGGCATTCCTCAAGGGCAAGCAAGGTAAAAATCTTTGTCAAAGTTTGCCTCCAAGTCTAACAATTCCATTTGTTTCAATTATAGAGGAAAAGGGCATCGCTCTACCGAATGTCCTTCCAAGCCCGACAAAGAGACTTACAAAGGGATAGAAAAGAAGCATTGGAAAGGCAAGTCCAAGTTCAAGAACTAAAAGAAGGGACTTATCGGCACTTTTGATGACTCCGATGAGGACACATCAAGTGATGAAGAAGAGGATGACAAGGAGCGAGCTCACATGTGCTTCGCGGCTTTTGATGATTCTTCATCAATCTCCTCTAGCTCAAGCGATGAAGAGATAGAGGCGTGGCTCAACTCCAACAAAGAAATGTGCTTCATGGATAATGGGGAAGAGTCTTCGTCAAGCTCTAGCGAGGAGGAAAACGATGAGGAAGTTGAGGAGGAAAAGCTATCCTACGAGGAGCTCAAATACCACTTCAATGTGGCCTCCAACTTGGAAAGTAAGTGTGTCGACTCATATGATAAATTGAAAGCTAAATTTAAGAATGCTATGAGTAGGGTGCATGATTTAGAGTCTACTAGTGTAAATAACCATGATGCTTTGCATGTGTGTGACACTAGTGAGACAGACCCACTTCTCTCTCAAGTTAAGGATTTGAGATTTTCTAATGAAAAATTATTAGCTCAAAACCTTAGCTTAGAAACTCGCATTCAATAACTTACGTTGAAATGCGAAGATGAATCTCATAAGCTCAAAAGATTTGTTTATGCTAGGGATTCACTCCACGGTTTGCTTAAAAAATAACATCCGGCAAACCATAGAGGAGGTTTGGGGTATATTCAAAATGTGATACCAAACCCACCTTTAATTCTTTTTTGGTGCAAATACAAGAAATATTGCAAAAGTACCTAAGAAGAATCACCATGCTTTCTTGTATAACAATAACACCAACAAAAAGTATGCAAATCACAAGATGGTGAGGAAAAATGAAAATCCTTCATTTTTTGCTAAGAAGCAAAATCCTCACTTCATGCATGCTAAGAAAATATTTTCTACACCTAAGCATGCCACATCCACCCCTCTTTCAAAGGAAAACCCCTTGCCTAGGAAATCCTTGAGATTATGGATTCCCACTAAGTGTAGTGTGCAAGAGAGGAATAGCTACATCAACTCTTTGGTTAGTGATGTGATCACCTCATGTGATTACATTAGGAAATCAAACTCCTCTTAGGTTTGGTTCCCTAATGTTTAGGTTCTTCACACATATGCATATTGCATGGGTATTGTGCTTAAATGTGTATTTTTAGCATACCCATTGTGTGTGTTTCATGATTTTGAAAATGTTTTCAAATTTATTTTTCATGAAAATGGGGACCTTGGGGAATACATTGTCATGCATGCATTCATTGATCCATATGTATGACAATGGGGGAGTTAATATGTTATATGTTTAAAATATTTTTAAAACATATTTTAACTCTCATTTTGGGTTTTGATAAAGATCATTATTTACTATTAGTTATTATGGTCTTGATCTTAACCCATCGATATTGCCAACATGTTTCATGTTTTATTTTGTTTTGGCAATGTCATTGTGTATCAATGAAGCTTGATTTTTCCATATCTATTGCTTTGATACACTTTAGGCCCATGGCTCTATTGTATGTTTAACAATGTGTAAAGAGGATTATCTTCCAAGATTCTTTTTCTACAATTGGTATTTTCTCAATTGCTAGAGATTGATTATCTCCTACTTTACAAAGTGCTATTAGATCCTAGAAGTCAAAAATTTGACCATTTCTATGATCTAGGGGGAGCATGGGATTGTGATTGATTCCCACTAAATTTTACAAATTTGGTATCATACATCTCCTTATTTCTTGCATACTGTCACATCTTTGATTAAGATGACAAGGGGGTTATTTTTGATGTCCGCCTTTTTGACGATGTCAAGGGGGAGAGATATATGCATTATGTAAATATAATTCTTGTATTTCATACATATGCTTTGGGGAGAGATATATCTATGGGAGATATATATGGGATTGTATAAACCATTCATGTATGGATGTTATTCACTATTGCAATTGGTTTATGTAATCCATGCCTATTATATGTCACCATGATGTCTCATTATTTCATTTGGTATAATGAATATTTACAATTGTGTATCTCATTTTACAATTGGTGCATACAAGTATGGGGAGCTCATTAGCATTGTGCTTTGTTTCTTTATGTTTTACATAATGTGTGTCATCATCAAAAAGGAGGAGATTGCTGAGTATTGGTGTTTCATACCAATGTTATTTTAATGATGATCACAACATTTCCGTTTCAAGAATATCATTTTTTGGAGACTAAACACTTGGTGCAAGGATGGACATCAAGTGGAGAAGGGGTGCCAAAGCTTGGAGATGATGGGGAGCATCAAGGCATCAAGATTGAAGCCATAGACTCTAAGGAAAGCATTGTAATCCATGTACTATTTCCTTTATTACTTTCTCTCTCGTTTGAGTCTAGGTTTATTGAAATGCCTTGATAGATGGTCTACTCATTCATGTATACGTATTTAACCATCTTAGTGAGCCTTAGGATTATCTAGAATCCAACCCAATAGGCTCATCTTGTCCAAAGACTCATTTGGAGTCTCTGGCTCTCCAACAGTCACCTGATGAAGGTTTTACAGTTGACTGGGTGATTTCCAGTTGCATGTCGAGCCTTCTACAGTCGACTGTTATGCACCGCTCAAGTCAACATTTCTATTGACTCTACTTGAGCTTTTCGCATCAGTCGACTGATGACCAATTTACAGTCGCATGTATATTTACATCGCCTGTGGAATGGTCAACAGTCGTCTGAAAGGCGTTATTGCAAATACTGCCTCTTTCTGTTTTTCTCCATCTCATGCAGCAGTCGACTGATGAAGGATTTATAGTCTCCTGTCTATTTTACAGTCGACTATATTCTTGTCATCAGTCGCATGTATGCTTATTTGGAGAAAGAGTGCAACTCTCTGTTTTATTCCATCCCCTGCAGCAGTCGCCTACTAAAGGTCTTACAGGCGCATGTCCTGTTTACAGTCGACTGTATTGACTTCTTCAGTCGACTGTCGTGGCTCAGATTATAGCCGTTGGATATTTTCTAGCCGTTGGACAGTTGACTGTCATTTGTTCAACAGTCAACTGTCAGTGACGTTTCTGCCCAGAAACTAGCCGTTGCAGCTTTTTGTTTTTAGCTGTTTCCTTGGGGTTTGGGAGGTGATATAAGGTTCTTATATATATGAGAGGGTTGAGTTCATAGGAACTTCTTGATGTTATTGAAAATCTTTTGAGATTAAATAAGCCACTCTCCAACTCTCTCATTTCCCTCTTAGAGCTCTAAATCTCCTTCATGCATTGAAGTCAAGCTCAAGGAAAATCATCCAAGTGCAATTCTAGCAAACTCATCACTTGGAGATCCTCTTCCATGCCTTGCATTCATTAATGAGTAAGTTCATTGCAAGGCATAGGTAAGAGTATTTGTTTTACTTTTTTATTTCATTGAAACCCTAGCTTTCTGTGTGAAAGCTAGTTACTCTCTGTGTGTGAGTATAACCTTCTGTGTAAGGGTTGGTTGAGATCTCTCTGTGTGTGAGTTTGAGTCTCTCTGTGTGAGAGCAAAAGTCTTTCTGTATGAAAGCAAGGATATCTTTGTGTGGGAATCCTAAATCCTCTGTATGAGGTCTCTCTTTGTGAGAGTAAGGATTTCTCTGTGTGAGAATCCAAATCCTCTGTGTGAGGTATCTCCGTGTGAGATTGTATTCACTTCTTTGTGTGAGAATTATAGTGGATATTGGTGTGGCTAGACGTACCCAAGTTTGGGGAACCAGGGTAATTCTTGTGTTTTCGTTTGGATTGATTGTATTGATTAATTCCTCTTGCACTTATTATTCCACATTTGCATGTTTAATTTTAAGTGCACAATTTATTGCCATTACACTATTCACCCCCTCTAATGTGTTGTTGTTATTATTGCAAGGGTAAGGTGATCCTTACATGATCTAGCTTGACAACGAAGCTAGATCCGACACCATGCTTGATCTAGCTTGACAACGAAGCTAGGTCTGACACCATTGCCATGTCATTCATGTATATCACATGTCACGTTTAATTTTGATAAACTTTACACATTCAATAACTGCTTTTATACTATCATGTTGCATGCATGTCACTTCATGCATTTGAATGTCTTGTCATGAATGTGTAGCACACTCTACAAATGAAACGTAAGTTGCGACGAGTAGGATTCTGACTCCTATAGTATGAATGAGGCTAGGTAACCATATGCCAAAGAACACTTTCTTGCTCGTGATCCAGAAGCTGAGCGCCAGTTCAGACACACGTAGAGGGGTAGGGTTAAGCGATCACTCGGCATAGAAGTGTGCCTGTACAACAACTTCAGCTGAAAGGCGTAAACCCTGTGTACGACGTGACATGCATGCTTTTCGTGAAATCGTGAAATATTGTTTAGTAGCTTTTTGCTACGGCGTGTCATGCATTGATAACTATCATGTTCATTTTAATTGCTGCATTCATGAAATAATATGCCATGTCATCATATTTAAACTGCTAGTTGCATTCATCCTATAACTAACATTACTCTTATGTTTCCTTGCACAAAAGTCTCCCTTTTCCTTTTGGAGATTTTTGTTAACATGTGCCCTTTTCTCTTTGGGTGTCACATGTCAGGTTTTGAGTCTGAGGTTGTTGCTGAGGACGACCAGTTTGCTGACATCGAGCTTGAGGCTTTTGCTGACGTCCAGTTCGATGACACCGGAGGCCAGTCTTAGTCTCAGCTGTAGGCTTTTCTTAGTTGTTGTTGCTTTCCTAGTTGCTACTGTTAGACTTTTCGGTGCATAGCACTTTATCTTGTTTTAGTTTCGGCCAACTTGGGGCCTTTTCTTTTCAGACGCTTGTTCTCTTTTATGACTTCATCTCTGGATGTTTGCATAATGATATGGATGTGTTTGATTGTTGGTTAATTTTATTGCATGCCTTCATTATTGTTGTTGTTGTTGTGTCATTGCAATGCAAGAATCTGCGAATGGATGAACACACAAACGCTTATCAGACTGTAGCTTCACAACTTCAAGTCTGATCAGACCTCTTCGTGTCTCGCCTTCCATACTTGGGAAGCGGGGCGTGACAGCTTTGAGGCAAAGGTGACTGCCATACAAGAATCAAAGGACCTGAGCAAACACAGTATGGAGGAGCTCATTGGAAATTTGATGACGTATGAAATGGAGCTCAAAGTTAGAGAAGTTCGTGAAGCAGCTGAACCAAAGAAGAAATCACTTGCCTTAACAAGCTCACATGACGTTGATGAATCTGATTCTAACGACGATATAGCCATCGTGGTAAGAGGTCGGAAAAAGTGGTATAAAAATCAGAAACAATACCGATCATCCTCAAAGAACCAATATGGTAAGCAAAAGCAATTTAAGAAGTCTGATAATTCTGACGATGAAATTACTTGTTTCAGGAGTAAAACCCCCGGTCACATCAAAGCAAATTGTCCACTCAATCAAAGTGACAAAGGAAAGAAAAAGACGAAGAAAGTTTTTGCAGCGACATGGGATGATGATGATGGCATGGAGGGTTCAGATGCTAAGAAAATTGCAAATCTTTGTTTTATGGCACGTGAGGATAATAGCGATGAGGATTCGAGCGATGAGGTAACAACTCTTACCTATAAAGAATTAATTTTGATGTGTCATAAACTAACTTAGGATGTTGATATGCTAAAAGATAAAATTAAGAAACTAAAATCAGAATTGCTTAATGTTAATAACAAGTTAACGAAACAAATTGAAGAAGTAACTGTTATATCGTGGGAAAAATGTCCTATTTATGAAAAGGAAATGGATAGTTTGAAAACTGACATAAAATCGATTAAAACCCAGAATTTACTTCTTAAGAAAAATGATGCTAATTTTGTTAGCCGTTGTTCAATGCTTGTAAATGAAAATATTTTTCTAAAATCCAAAGTTCTTGATCTTGAAGTTTGTCTTAAAAAAATTTCTTGAGTGATAAATCATTTAATATGCTTTTAAATAATCAATTGGTTGCTAATAATCGCAAAGAACTTGGTTTTGAAAAAAAGGAACATGATAAAGAAAAGATAAATTACAAGGCTAGAAATATTTTTTTACGTGCTTGAGATGTGGAAAACCAGGACATACTGCAAATTATTGTTGGCATATGAACAAGACTAAAAATTTCAAACAAATTTGGGTTCCTAAAGGAACTGTTACTAACACTAGTGGTCCTATTTGGATACCTAGGTCACACATATCTTTTTCTATGTAGGTGTGCTGGCGGGCTAAGGAACAACAAGAATGGTATCTAGATTCAGGATGTTCCAGACATATGATGGGCAATAAAACAAAGTTCCTTAGCATAGAGACGTATAGAGGTGTGAGTGTTACTATGGGAAATAATGGTAAGTGTAAGATCATCGAAAAAGGTAAGGTTGGTAATAACTCTTTTCAATTAACCGATGTACTTCTTGTTGAAAATTTAAAGCATAATCTTATCTCTATAAGTCAATTATGTGATAAAGGTATGAGTGTTATATTTGATATAGATATTTGCAAAATTATTGAAAAATCTTCTAGTAATATTATTTTTACTTGTAAAAGAAAAGGAAATGTTTGTACACTCTCCTTCGATGATTTGACTCTGTCTAAATGTTTAATTGTCAGAGATGAAGAGTCCACTCTATGGCATAGGAGACTGGCACATGCTAGCATGGGTTTGTTACAAAAACTTGAGAAGAAGTAGTTAGTCAGAGGACTACCGCATTAGAAATATGAAAATGGTAAACTATGCAAAGCATGCACGAAAGGTAAGTTTCACCGATCATCTTTTCATGCAATAAACATGGTGAGTACTACGAGAATACTTGAGTTGATTCATATGGGTTTATTTGGGCCAAATAATATTGCTAGCTTAGGAGGTAAGAAGTATTGTTATGTGTTAGTCGATGATTACTCTAGATTTACATGGGTATATTTTCTGCTAAAAATCAGAAACTTTTGATCACTTTACAAAAATTTCAAAACTTGTTCGAAATGAAAAAGGAATTTCAATAATTTCAATAAGAAGTGATCATGGTGGTGAATTTGAAATTTTTGGTTTTGAAAACTTTTGTGAAGAAAATGGAATTAAGCATGAATTCTCTTCTCCAAGAACTCCTCAACAAAATGGGGTGGTCGAGAGAAAGAATCGTACATTACAAGAGTTGGCTAGATCTATGCCAAGAGAGTATGATCTTCTTTTGTCTTTTTGGGCAGAGGCAGTAAATACTTCATGCCATGTAATGAATAGAGTTATGATTCGACCTATGCTTAATGAAACTTCTTGTGAATTATGGTTTGGCGGAACTCCTAACATTTCATATTTTCGTGTTTTTGGATGCAGGTGTTTTATTTTAACTACAGGGATCGGCTTGGAAAGTTTGAGCCAAAAACTGATGGAGGCATATTTATGGGATACTCAATAAGAAGCAAGTCATATAAAGTATTTAATAAGCGTTTGAAGGTCATTGTTGAGTCGATTGATGTGAAATTTGATGAGACTGATATTGATGCTACTGATCGTGGTGAAAAAATGGATAAAGATGGAGAGAACGAAACTGGAGTCAAAGCAATTCTTGATCAATTACCTGAGGAATAAACTGGAGTCGAGGTGGGCATGCATTAATCCTCAAAAGCAAGGTTGAACATTGAAAAACTGGAATTTAGTTCAGATCATCCATCAGAATTGGTTATGGGTAACCCAATAGCAGGTATACAAACTCGTTCTGCTTTTAATAAAAATCTTTGTGCTCTATGTATTCATGGTGATTTTATTTCTGAAATTGAGCCTAAAAACATTAATGATGAACTTAATGAAGAAAGTTATGTAATGGCGATGCAAGATCAACTTAACCAATTTGATAGAAATAATGTTTGGAAACTTGTGCCTGGGCCTAGTGACTATCCAGTTGTGGGAACCAAATGGATATTTAAAAATAAACTTGATGAGCAAGGGAATGTAATTAGAAACAAGGCTAGATTGGTTGCACATGGGTATAATCAAATTGAGGGAATTGATTTTGAAAAAATGTTTGCACCAGTTGCTAGGTTAGAAGACATTAGAATCCTGCGAGCTTTTGCATGTTTTAAAGGTTTTAAACTTAAGCAAATGAATGTTAAAAGTGTGTTTTTAAATCGATATTTAAAAGAAGATGGTTTTGTTGAACAACCTCCTGGTTTTGAGAAACATGAATTTTCCAATCATGTGTACAAACTTGAAAAGGCTTTATATGGTCTGAAACAGGCTCCTCGAGCTTGGTATGATCATCTTACTACATATCTTTTGGAAAACAAATTTAAGAAAGGAAGTGCGGATACGACTTTGTTCCTGCTGCATGAACATGATGGATTTTTGGTTGTACAAATTTATGTTGATGATATTATATATGGTGCTACTAATGATCTTTTATGTCAAAAGTTTGAGAAAGTTATGCAGGATGAATTTGAGATGAGCTTGGTGGGTGAATTGAGGTACTTTTTGAGAATTCAAATAAAGCAAAGCATGGAAGTAATCTTCATTTCACAAATGAAGTATGTGAAGGAACTCTTAAAACGTTTTGGTCTAGAAAATGTGAAACCCATTGGAACACCTATGAGTCCTTCAACCAAGCTTGATAAGGATGAGAACGGAATTTCAGTTGATCAAAAGAAATACCGAGGTATGATAGGCTCACTTCTTTATCTTACTGCCTCAAGACCTGATATCATATTCTTTGTTTGTTTGTGTGCACGTTTTCAAGCTAATCCTAAAGAATCTCACATGAAAGCTATCAAAAGAATTTTTCGTTATCTGATGCATACGCAGACACTTGGTTTATGGTACCCATCTTGTGAGAATTTTGATTTAATAGGCTATTCCGATGCGGATTATGCTGGTTGTCTTGTGGACAGGAAAAGCACTAGTGGCACATGCTTCATGCTAGGACACTCTTTAGTTGCATAGTCTAGTCGAAACAAAATAGTGTTGCGTTATCCACTACTGAAGCAGAATATATTTCCTTAGGTAGCTGTTGTGCTCAAGTATTATGGATGATGCAAACATTATTCGACTATGGCTTAGTACTTAAAAGTGTTTCTTTACAATGTGATAGTAATAATGCAATTGATTTAACAAATAATCATGTTCACCACTCTCGTACTAAACACATAGATGTTAGACATCACTTTATTCGAGATCATGTTGGTAAAGAAAATATACACATCGAATTTATCCCAACTGATTCTCAGCTTGCAGATATTTTTACTAAACCTTTAGCGCATGATCATTTTTCACGTCTACGTCTGGATTTAGGCATCATTGATTTACCATAAGTACGTGATTTTGTGTTAATCATATATATATATATATATATATATATATATATATATATATATATATATATATATATATATATATATATAGTGAAAAATGGAGAAGAGCTGACAGCGCTGGAAATTTTTCCAGTGCTGTCCACATTTTGGGCATCCTAAAAGTATTTTTTTTGAAAATATTTTTGCAGTAGTTAGATATACTTGTTGGGAAGGTCCCCACAAAATTTCAGCTCGATCCGACACCGTTTGAGCCTCCGTTCATCGATTTCAAAAAACGTTGCACAAAACTGTGGACAGATTTGCGTAACGTTTTTGAAATCGATGAACGGAGGTTCAAACGGTGTCGGATCGAGCTGAAATTTTGTGGGGAGCTTCCCAACAAGTATATCTAACTACTGCAAAAAAAATTTCAAAAAAAAATACTTTTAGGGCGCCCAAAATGCGGACAGCGCTGGAAAATTTCCAGCGCTGTCAGCATTGGCCCATTAACCTCATATATATATATATATATATATATATATATATATATATATATATATATATATATATATATATATATATATATATATATATATATAATTTCGTTCACATTGAACATTTGATAGATTACATACTTATGTCACGGTCTGATATTATATTCTTGTTAATATAATGACATGTTGGACTTTCATAACTACCGAAAATAATGTGTAAACATACTTTTCTAGATTCATACATCTCCTCACTTTACTCACATACATCTTTTCATTGTATATGGTGGTTATGTGCACATGAAATATGTGCTTACTGGTAGAAGATGATGTGGTTATATTGCAGTTGTCTGATTAATTAGAGGATATGTCATGTCACTGCTATAAATGAAAATACAGCCGAAGTTTTAAAAAAATTTAAAAATAATAAATGTCTACACATGAAAAATGGAAGCGGTTTATAGCATGACATTACCCAAGAATATCCGGCATTTACTAAAGTAAATACTCTTTAGAGTCGGTGTTTTTATTCCTCAAGCAATGCCACCCCTCGTCTAAGCGTCCTACATGGCAATGCAGGGGTTCTGGTATCTTGAGAGAGTTGGGGACAAACAATTCTTATATAAGTACATACTTCTTAATATTTGCCTGATATGTGGTTTGACTTTTGGTGGTAATTTCATGTTGCACGCTTTACATTTTTTTAACACATTCTACAACTTCGGGGATGTTAATCTAGTTTTGTATTTTTACTTATTTTATGTTCTTCATGATTCTCCTTATGCTCATTATGTTTTCATGTTTTCTAATGGTGGCTATTGTATGTGATATGTTTTATGTCACATGTTCTTTTGTTGACAACAAAAGGGGGAGAAATAGTGAGAATTTGCAGTGAGCAGTGGGAGAAAGTGTGAGAAGTTGTATATGGCTTTCATATAGGGGGAGTTTGTTCAAGAGTGATTTTAAGAAGGGGGGGTAAGTTATCTTATTTTACCTACTTGTTATTTGTTTGTTTCGTGACTACACAAGTGTGAGAAGTTGTATATGGCTTTCATATAGGTGGAGTTTGTTCAAGAGTGATTTTAAGAAGGGGGAGTATGTTATCTTATTTTACCGACTTGTTATATGTTTGTTTCGTGACTACACAAGTGTGTTTGCTATATGGAAAGTTCCGAAATGGAGCGCGAAGCTCCGGGATCGATTCCTAAGGCTCCTAGGCTTGATCTAACAATAAGATATGACCGATATGAAGCCCGTCACAAATGACTTACTCCGAAATCGACGATCAACGGAAGAAGCTAGGAAAACACGACGAAGCGAACGAAAACGATAACTACGGAGACGGAGAAAGGAAATCACAACCAAAGAGAAGGCAACCAATATATATATATATATATATATATATATATATAATCTATACAAGAAAACCAGTCGTTACATCCTCCCCAACTTAAGAAAAATTCCGCCCTCGGAATTTCCCAACACTCACGTGTCCGGGAACAAAAGTGGGTAACGCTCTCGCATCTCATCCTCGTTCTCCCAAGTAGACTCTCCTGGCGAGCCGTGTCGCCACATCACCCTCACAAGATTGACAACCTTGTTCCGAAGTGACTTCTGACGCCTGTCCAGAATCTACACTGGTTGCTGGTCATACGTCATATCAGGGCAAACGGTAATCTCCGAGAAATCCACAGCATGAGATGGGTCGCTAATGTATCGACGAAGCTGCGACACATGGAAAACATTGTGAACTCCCTCCAAAGATGGCGGCAAGGCTAAGCGGTAGGCTACCTCGCCAACTTTCTCCAGAATGTCAAATGGTCCAATGTATCGCGGGCTCAACTTCCCTCGCTTCCCAAAGCGAATCACTCCACGATTCGGGGAAATCCTCAGAAACACATGATCCCCAGGCTGAAACTCCAAAGGACAACGTTTAGCATCAGCCCAATGCTTAAAACGGTCCTGAGCAATCCTCAACCTCTCCCGAATGTTCCTGACAACATCCACAGCCTCCACGATCATCTCAGGTCCCAACAGCTCCCGATCTCCAACGTCATCCCAACTTAATGGCGATCGACATTTCCTCCCATACAGCGCGGCAAAAGGCGCCATGCCAATACTCGCCTGGAAGCTGTTGTTGTAGGAAAACTCTACCAGATGTAGATGGTCCTCCCACGAACCCTTGAATTCCAACATGCACGCCCTCAGCATGTCCTCCAAGATCTGAATCGTCCTCTCGGACTGGCCATCCATCTGCGGATGGTACGTCGTGCTGAAACTCAGACGCGTACCCAAACTCTTCTGCAAACTCTGCCAGAACTGAGATGTGAACCTCGTGTATCTGTCCGACACGATACTCACAGGGACTCCGTGAAGTCGTACGACCTCCTGCACGATTCACGTCACATCACTATCTAAACTAGGAAAAAGGAAATAAAAACGGAGAGTAAAAGAATTTACCTCCATGTATCTCCTCGCTAGCGCCTCAGTGGACTGTCCTACTCGGAACGGAATAAAGCGTGCGGATTTGGTCAATCGATCTACGATCACCCAAATCGCGTCATTCTGCTTCGGACTCCGAGGTAGTCCAGTCACGAAATCCATAGTGATGTGTTGCCATTTCCACTCCGGAATCAGAAGCGGTTGTAGAAACCTGGCCGTATGCTGATGCTCCGCCTTCACTTGCTGGCAAACCAAACACTTGGCTACACTCCGAGCCACACTCCTCTTCATGCCATGCCACCAATAGTTCAGACGAAGATCCTTGTACATCTTGGTCCCACCAGGATGCACAGAATACGACGAACTATGTGCCTCCACCATCAACTCCTCTCTGATATCCCCAGCTGGCACACACAACCTAGCTCCAAACCTCAGCGAGCCATCCTCATGAATCAAAAAGTCAGTCCGTAGACCGGCTTCCACCTGCTCCCGAATCTTCACCAGCTTCGGATCCTCAGCCTGGCCAGCCTTGATCCGATCCACGATCGTCGACTGAATCCGCATACTCATCAACGAAGAAGCCTCCCCAGGAAGAACAAACTCCACACCAGACTCGCAAAATTCCTGCTGCAATCTCCACTGCGAGGTCAAAATCATCACCGCTGGAAGCCTACTCAGCGCATCAGGAACCACATTCACCTTGCCAGGGTGATACTGCAAATCAATCTCATAATCCGCCATGAGCTCCAACCATCGACGCTGTCGCATGTTGAGCTCCTTCTGAGTGAAAATACTAGAATACTAGATGTCTGGGAATCTCGAACACCACCTTCTTCCTCCGACAGTCGATCGCAGCATAGAAGCTCGCAAGCCAATCCATCCCAAGGACCGCATCATAGTTGATGAGGTCGTTGACAATGAAATCAGCGTAAAGCTCATGTCCACAAACCACCAACGAGCAAGAATTGCAATCAAGATGCATCGAGACCACGCCATTCCCTGTAACGATATTCCAACTCTTGGAAAGAAGGGACGTCGACAAGGAATGCTTCTCCACGAAGCTCCGAGAAATAATGCACATCGATGCACCTGAGTCAAAGAGGACTCGTGCAGGAAATGTGCACACCAAAACCACACCTAACAAGCAATTTAACAATCAAACCCTAGTCTAGCAAACAATCATGTTCAAGCAAACAACATAATCTAACAATCAAAACTAGCTAGAAAAGTAACAGCTAGATTGAGGATTACCTGCGATAACCTCATCCACAGCCTCGCTCTCCACAGCGGTCATCAGAAAAGCCTGCCTCCTCGGCGGAAAAGCTTGCTGAAAGGCCTGCCTCTGAGGGACAAGAGCTGCTCCACGACCGGCAGGAACAGACGCTCTCTGCTGCAACGGCTGTGCTGCAACAGGTGCCCTCCAAGGCTGCTTCGACCTCGGACAATCCTTCATGGTATGGGTAGGATCTCCACAGACAACACACTGGCCCAGGAATCTCCTACACTGATCCTTGATATGCCCGATCCTGCCGCAGAAATGGCAAGTCTTCTGAATAGGCCCTCCTGGCCTCTTGAACTGAGCTGGCTGATTAGGCTTGAAACCAGGCCTAACCACCACTCTGGCCTGCTCCATAGGCCTCTTCCCAGCACCAGAAACAGGTCCCCTCCTCTGGCTCAGGTTCAGCTCCTGCCTCCTCGCAGCGACCAGAACCTTCTGATAAGAGTCTAGATCAGAGGAATACACAAAACTCTGAAGCTCCAAAGCAAGTCCCTGCAGGAACCTCTGAGCCCTCTCATCAGCATCCTGCACCATCTTCGGTGCGAACCGACTCGGCCTAGTGAACTCTTGGTGGTACTGGTCCACCGACGAGCTCCCTTGCTTCAGCTCAATAAAACACTGCAGCATCTCCTTCCTAGCAGCCTTCGGAAAGAACTCCTCATCAAACCTGGACTTAAAGGTAGCCCAAGCTATCGGCTCCACCAGCATCTTCTCTTCCGCATCCCACCAGTTCCGAGCATTATCCTTGAGTTGCCTCTTCGCGAAATCAACCCATCCAGCCGGGCCGATCTTCGCCATCTTCAAATTATCCTCTATGTTCCGAATCCACTCATCGGCAGCCAGAGGACCCTCATACCCATCAAAATAAGCGGGACCCAGCTCCCGAAATTGCTTCGCCCCCGGCTCGGAGCGTGGGGCATCCTGGATTGCCCGACCAGCTCGAACAACTGGAGCATTCTGGACTTGCAGGAGCACGCCCTGCTGCACCTGCATCATCTGAAGCATCATCCGCATCATCTCCCCATTAGTGGGCTCCCGCTCAGGCTCCTCGTCATGAGGGGGCACACTACCACCACCACGGGTAAATCGCCTTCCTGCCATCTAATGACACAGAAAACGAAGCAGATTAGACTCATAGCTTATGACTCGGATGTCGAACTTAGTTTATTGGACATTCTAATATTATTATCGTTATTCTGACAATTCGCAGCTACAGAATAGACCTGCATGGGCCACCAACAAAACCTGTCACGCCCCGCTTCCCTAAAATGGAGGCGAGACGTGAAAAGGTCCGCACGAGAGTGGAGCTGTGAAGCCCCAAACCCGATAAGCGTCAATAAAACATAAGCAGGTCCCTGTAACCACAAAGGGAACAACAATAATAATACAAGGAGAGACAGAAATAAAATCTCAAATCTCAGAATTTGTCCAACATTAAAAATTAAGTTCAACATCCTGAAAGGCCACCAGGCTAAAAGAAAGAGTCTAAAGGCCCAGAACAAGGCCAATAAGGACAAACATAACAAAGTATTGGTGCCACGCACCGACAACAAAACAGTCTAAACAACAACACAAACAGTCTCTACGACTGATCGCCCGTGTCCACGAAGTCCTCGTCAAACACAGGCTCGGGCTCGGCGTCCGCAAACACCTCATCCTCAACAACGAACTCAGGCTCAGGATCTAACATGTGTCACCCAAAAGAGTAAAGGGGCACATGTCAGCAAGTCTAAAAGACTTGGGCAAGGAAACTGAAAGTAAGGTAAACTAACAACCTAGCAGTTATAGTATGATGCATGCCATGGCAAGTATAGTATGGAAGTGACAAGTAAAGGGAAGTACAAGTAACAAGTAGCAAGTATGTCATGGATACCAAGTTTTACAAGTAAAACACGGACAAGTACAAGTCAAGTGGTTCACGTCAAGTGATCACGTCAAGTAAACACGTCAAGTAAACAAGTTGTGCACAGAGATTTCGTCTGCTGGCTAGAGTGGCTGATCGGGCCAACTCGTAAGCTCAGGTGACCGCTTATCCCTACCCCTCCACGTGTATCGAGCCAGGGCATTACCCCAAACACGGAATGATCACTTCTGGGTCACGAGCCAGGAAGTGTATTTAACACGTATGGCGTAGGGTTATGCCTGCAATGCAGGTGCCTAGCCGGAAACAAGTAGATCGGGCATTGGCTATCAACCAACTCACGTGGCCCGCTTCTGGAACACGAGCCAGGAAACACAAGTATTGTAGCGTGTGCTACGAATGCGACATTCAACATGGATAGCATGGATGACAATTAATTCGCGCACCGTTAATTAAAATTAAACATGACATGGTAGTTATGCAACATGATAAATGACGGATCTAGCTTCGTTGTCAAGCTAGTTCCTGAAATTGCGCCTAGGCGAGTATCATTTCGTCGCCTAGTCTCTTTTACGCCTACAACAAGCAAATGGCCTAAGACATGGCCCAAAACCCTAAGTGGCAAGTTTCACTTGCCTAGCACCGAGGATGACGATCACGTAGGTTCGTCTCACAGACGCTAATCTACGGGGAAGAGGTCGCTGCCATGGCAAAACAACATTAGAACAACATCCAACCTAGTTTTATTAGGGTTTTACAAAAACACAAATGGGTTATGAGAATATTATAGAATCGAGTTATTACCGAATCGTTAGCGGAAGAACGATGCCGAGCAAGCACGGCGACGGGAGAAACGATCCGGGAAACCTACGGTTAAAATCTGGAAATGGGGAGAAAATCTGGAGAAATGGGGTTTTGGGGATTTTTGGAGGTTTTTCGGCGACCTAGAGGAGGTGGCCGGCCTAAATGGCGAGAGGGAAGCTCCAAGGGAGGAAGGAATGGCTTGGGGAAATGTTGGAGGGTGATTTGGGGGAGAAAACGGCTCAGGAGAATGAAAGAGGGATGAAAGAAATCGTGGGTGGGGTTTAAATATGAAGAGCTGGCGGCTGCCCAGAAATTAGGGTTTCGACACTGATTAGTCGGTCAAAGAGCAACCTCTGACCGACTAGTTTGGGAACTAGTCGGTCGGTTGACCAACGCAGACCGACTAAGTGTAAACAGTAACTCCTGACGAAAAATAGGATTTAGATTTAGTCGGTCAAAGAACAACTACTGACCGACTAGTTTCTCATCTAGTCGGTCGACGAACGTTCTTAGACCGACTAAGAATGAATAGTACTTGGTATCAAAAATGATCATAGAGCTAGTCGGTTAAAGAACGATTGCTGACCGACTAGTTTACAACCTAGTCGGTCGACAAATGTTCTTAGACCGACTAACGATAAACAGTAACTCCTGAATAATTATCAAAGCCCACTAGTCGGTCCATGAAGGTTTGCCGACCGACTAAATCGTCATCTAGTCGGTCGGTTCCCCTTCTTGTACCGGCTAACGTGCACTGAAAGTTCTGAAATGGAGCGCGAAGCTCCGGGATCGATTCCTAAGGCTCCTAGGCTTGATCTAACAATAAGATATGACCGATATGAAGCCCGTCACGAATGACTTACTCCGAAATCAACGATCAACGGAAGAAGCTAGGAAAACACAACGAAACGAACGAAAACGAAAACTACGGAGACGGAGAAAGGAAATCACAACCAAAGAGAAGGCAACCAAATATATATATATATATAATCTATACAAGAAAACCAGTCGTTACAATAAAGTTATAATCTTTACTAAAAATCTCCTCTTTTATCTTTTACAAAAAGATGATTAAGTTTTGATCTCCCCAAAAGGGAGTTTTATCTCTGATATGTAAAAGATTATTCCTTTAGCAACAACTTTATTCGATTTTGTGTTTTAATCCTCACAAGGTATTTTTCGATGAGTTTCTCTCAAAAAGAGATATCATTGAGTTATTTTTAATCAACCAAATTAAAACAAATCGTGGACCCTAATGACCCCATATCATGTGCATACTTCTCATAGATATTTTCATAAACAAAACTTTCTTTTGCTTGTTTTGTCCATAAATTAAGAACCATAATCAAACCCCATCAAACCATCATCATCAAAAGTGGTTGACCTCTTTACGATTAATCCTTATTTGATTTGAGCTTTGTGGTTGCAACAGTTTTCTCCTGAGGATTCGACATCTGGACTCCCAGATCTATATTACGTGCACGAACTCTTACGCTTGAGAGTAGCACAATTTTGTGCTAAGCAAGTTTTTGGTGCCGTTGCTGGGGAGAACAGTTTGCTACTACAGTTTATTTCATTCAGAGGACCTTCGGTGAGATCTTTCCACGTTATTGTTCATAAAATTTTGTTTATTTATTGTTAAAAAACTTTGCGCTAGGAATTTGGTTTTTGTGGCATAGGACTCCTAGGACACAGAGGTTGACTAGACGCTTTGAAATGGCTGATAATGATAATAAATGAAGAAAACATTAGTAACAATAATGAAAATAATTTGCAACCTGGAATTCCTAGAACTTTAAAAGATCTTCTCAGACCCACCAGGACTAGCACAGCTTCATGCATTGTGTTACCTACCGATGCAAATTCTTTTAATTTCAAACCAGGGGTAATCCAACTCTTACCCATCTTTTATGGGATGGACAAGGAAAATCATTATCTTCATATAAAAGGATTTGAGGAAGTGTGCCTGACATGTTTTGATGGAAAGACTAGTGAGGACATGATATATCTGAAATTGTTTCCATTCTCGCTAAAAGATAAAGCTAAAACCTGGTTAAATGCCTTACCACCACGTTCTATCACTACATGGATTGAATTGCAAGCTGAGTTCTTAAAGAAATTTTTTCCTATTCACTGGACACAGGGATTGAAGAGACAGATCATGAACTTTGCCCAGAAAAGCGAGGAGACATTCTATCAGGCTTTTGAAAGGTTCAATGAGCTATTGCTAGCATGTCCACATTATGGCTTCGATAAAAGCAGGATTATTGGCATCTACTACGATGGACTGCACCCCCAGATGAAACAATTTGTCGAAATGATGTGCAATGGGGGATTTTTTGATAAAGAACCAGATGAAGCTTGGACGTACTTGGAGGAGATAGCGGAGAATGCACAAACATGAGACACTGCTTCAGAGTACGACCGGGGAGGCATCTCTGTACCTTCCCAGACAACACGTGGAGGAGTATACAATTTGAAGCCAGAAGATGCGTTGGAGGCAAAGATGGAAGCAATGATTACAAACAAGCTTCAAGCTCTCAATTTGAAAGGGGCCAAAGCAGTTGAGATAGAGCAGAGTTATGCACTTTGTGATGTTGGTGGCCATCACACCGGTACCTGCCCCACACTTCCAGCTTTGAAGAGCATGCCGAGCAATCCGATAGGGGTGAATCAAGTATCCACCAACTACCAAAGCTTCAATTCTAACAATAAGGGGTGGCGCAACAATCCTAACTTAAATTGGGGCCCCCATCAGCAACAACAACAAGCCCCCCTCCATTTAGACAACCACAATTCAACAACAACTACCAAGGGGAAAATCAAAGGAGGGACCAAGAGCCAACGCAACAACCACAGATGCGACCGTTTGGAGATGCGCTTCAGCAGCTTATTCAACTGCAGCAAGCCCAAATGCAACAACAATAGGCTTAGTTGTAGGCTCAATAAACTCAAAATCAACAGCTGAGCGAAAGCTTAGTTAGGCTTACGGCGACATTACAGAAAGGTAAGCTACCATCACAACCACTTCCAAATCCTAATATGAGCTCATCTTCTTCTGCAGGTAATTACACAAAGCTGTGCCAGGCCATATCCACTCTTAGGAATGGGAAGGAGATTAAAAAACCTGACCCACCAAGCAGAGAAGCTGAACAAGAGGAGGAAATTCAAAGGCAATAGGAGGTGCAGGAGGAGAGCACAGACATGGATCTGAACAATAATGTCATTAAAGAGAAAGGAAGCGCAACATATGTACCTCCAGCACCTTTCCCTCATCAGCTACTTCAGAAAAAACAAAGATAAGTATCAATCTGAAATTCGTGAAATTATTCAAGAGTGCCAAATAAACATTCCACTGCTTGATGCCATAAATTAAATACCTGCATATGCTAAATTTTTGAAAGACCTGTGCATTATTAAACGAAAATTGAATGTGAAGAAAAAAGCATTTTTAAGTAAACAGGTTAGTTCTATTGTGTAACAAAATACCCCACCTAAATTTAGAGATCCTAAATCACCCACCATCACTTGCACTATTGGCACTAAAAAGATTAGAAATGCTCTATTGGATTTATGGTCTAGTATCAATATCTTGTCATATCCTATATTTGTGCAGCTTGGGTTAGGAGAGCTAAACCCCACATCTGTCATATTGCAGTTAACAGATAGATCTATTAAAGTTCCCAAGGATGTATTGAGGATGTCCTCATTCAAGTAGACAAATTTTACTACCATGCGGACTTTATAATCATAGACATTCAAGGACCCCAAGCTACAAATTCCACTTCGATCATCCTAGGTAGACCGTTCCTTGCAACATGCAATGCTTTAATAAATTGTAGGGAAGGTCAACTTAAAATCACTTTTGGTAACATGACTTTAGATTTGAATATATTTAATACTTGCAAATTACCAAGTGTGGATGATAAGGTTGAAGAGGTAAACATGATTGACTCATTAGTGGAAGGTTACATTTGCTCTGAAGTTTATGGTGATGTTACTATTGATGAAACAATTGTGGAGAATATTGATGACATCTTTCTTGTGCAAGAAAATGTGAAGGAACTAAACGTGATATGGGAGCCTAAGTTTGAGGCTTTTCCACCAAATGCTCCAACTCAAATGTCATCTGAAGTGGGAGACCCAAAGCCTGAACTAAAGCCACTACCTGAATATCTCAAGTATGCCTTTCTCAGAAATGAAAACAGCTTCCCTGTAGTAATATCTTCTAAACTCTCTTTAGAACAGGAAAACTCTTTACTTGAAGTCTTGAAAAGGCACAAAGGGGTCATTGGTTGGTCCATTGCTGACATAAAAGGTATTAGTCCAATTGTATGTATGCATCACATTTACTTGGAAGATGACGCCAAACCCACCAGAGAAATGCAATGTAGGCTAAACCCCGCATTAAAAGAAGTAGTGAAAGGTGTGATTCTGAAATTGTTAGATGCAGGTATCATATACCCAATTTCTAACAGTAAATGGGTTAGTCCAACCCAGGTTGTACCTAAAAAGTCTGGTCTCACTGTGGTTAGAAATAAGAATAACGAACTTATCCCTGTTAGAACCACCACCGGATGGAGGATGTGTATAGACTATAGGAAGCTGAACTCCAGAACTAGGAAAGACCACTTCCATATACCTTTCCTTGACCAGATTTTAGAGAGAGTGGCTGGACATGAGTACTATTGCTTCCTAGACGGCTATTCAGGATACTATCAAATTGAGATTGCACCAAAGGACCAGGAAAAGACGACTTTCACATGTCCCTTTGGTACCTTTGCCTTTAAAAGGATGTCGTTTGGTCTATGTAATGCTCCCGCTACTTTTCAACGATGTATGCTTGGTATTTTTGATGATATGGTTGAGAAAATTGTGGAGGTGTTTATGGACGCTTTCTCTGTATATGGTATCTCCTTTCATGATTGTTTAGCTAACTTGGCTCATGTTCTTGACTGGTGTATTGAGAAGAATCTCCTATTGAATTGGGAGAAATGTCTTTTCATGACCAACAGAAGGACTCGTCCTATGTCATTTAGTCTCTAAAGACGGTATTCAGGTAGACAGAGCCAATGTAGCAGTAACTGAGAAGCTACCAAGTCCCAAGTGTGTGAGGGATATTAGATCATTCCTGGGTCATGCAGGATTTTATAGGCGATTTATCAAGGACTTCAGCGCTATATCTCACCCTCTTTGCAACTTGCTAAATCAGAATGTGGATTTTATTTGGACACCTAAGTGTCAACACTCTTTTGAAACTTTAAAGAAGTTGCTAATTTCTGCTCCCATTTTGCAGGTCCCAGACTGGTCCCTACCATTTGAGATCATGTGTGATGCCAGCAACTACGCAGTTGGCGTAATCCTTGGCCAAAAGAATGACAAATCTCCAGTTGTTATTTACTACGCCAGCAAAACATTGAATGATGCTCAAAGGAACTATACTACCACAGAGAAGGAGTTGTTGGCTGTAGTATTTGCTTTGGAATAATTCAGGAGCTACATTTTAGGATCACCTATCTTGATTTATACAGATCACTCTGCTTTGAAATATTTATTATCAAAAAAGGAAGCTAAACCCCGATTGATAAGATGGATTTTATTGTTGCAGGAGTTCAATGTCCTAACCAAGGACAAGAAAGCGTGGAGAATCTAGTAGCCGACCACTTATCACGATTGACAGTAGGCCTTGATTCAGCAGATGTACCTTTGACGGAATGTTTTCCCGATGAGCATCTTTTTAGTGTTTCCACCTCTCCATAATATGCAGATATAGTGAATTATCTAGTGACTGGTAAGACCCCTGAAACTTGGTCAAGTCAAGACTTTAAAAGGTTCAAGTACGAGTTAAAATACTTTTTCTTTGATGATCCCTACCTATATAAATATTGTTATGACCAAATTGTTAGGAGGTGCATCCCTGACCATGAGATAGCTAGTGTGATACAATTTTGTCATGATGGGCTGTATGGAGGACATTTTCCTGCGAATAAAACTGTGGCTAAAATCTTGCAATGTGGCTTTTATTGGCCAACTATGTTTAAGGATACATTTCATTATTGTAAGACATGTGTTTCATGCCAACAGTTAGGAGGTATTACTAGACGTAACATGATGCCATTAAACCCCATTCTAGAGATAGAAATATTTGATTGTTGGGGTATAGACCTCATGGGACCTTTTCCACCTTCATTTGGATACTTTTACATTTTGGTTTCAATTGATTATGTTTATAAATGGGTGGAAGCTATTTCTTGCAGGTTGAACGACACTTCAATTGTGCTCAAGTTCTCAAGGAGAACATCTTCTCTACATTTGGGCATTGATGGATGGTCTCATTTTTGCAACCATATGTTCGCTAATCTAATAAAAATGTTTGGGGTCATGCACAAAGTCTCTACTCCATATCACCTCCAAACCAATGGTCAAGCAGATGTGGCGAATAGAGAGATCAAAGGCATTTTACAGAAGACGGTGAATCCTTCAAGGAAAGATTGGAGCTTACGATTACCTGAAGCTCTGTGGGACTACAGAACGGCCTACAAGAAAATTTTAGGGATGTCACCTTACCGTCTTATCTTTGGGAAGTCTTGTCACTTACTTGTAGAATTGGAGCATAGATCTTATTGGGCTATTAAGAAATTAAACTTTGATGTTAAATCATCTTTTGCTTCTCGCAGGTTACAATTGTTGGAGCCAGCGGAACTGAGCAGAAATGCTTATGACAATGCCACGATATCAAAAAAAGGATGAAGTCCATCCATGACATGATGATCCTAAGGAGTCAATCCACCCCATGCCAAAAAGTTCTTCTGTACAATTCTAGGCTACACATATTCCCTGGGAAGCTTCGTTTTAGGTGGTTTGGACCTTTCACAATCAAAGAAGTTTTCCCACATGGAACAGTGCTATTGCTTAATGAGAAAGACTGGAGTGAGTTCAAGGTAAATGGCCAAAGATTGAAGCATTTTCACGAGCCTGGACCAAGGATGCGAGCATCATCGATCTCACGGACCCACCCTCGGGTGGCAACTAATCAGGTGTGCTCTTTCAATGCTTACCCTTCCTTACATTGAGGACAATGCTTATTTTAAGTTGGGGGAGGGTATAATTTGTAGGATTTTTCTTTTAATCTTGTTTAGTTTTAATTTTAAAAAAATAAAAATAAATAAATAAAAATTCAAGATTTGTCACCAACACCAACTGATTTTCCATTCTAGAGATGAACCTTCTATGATGCTAATTTATCTATATCTATTCACCATTGTACACATGTGCTTCATCTCCTTTTACCAATATTATTAAGTATTTCAGTCTCATATGCTTAGTAATTCGAGTGCTCTTGGAAATTTTTGCTATATCTTGAGATTGGAAATGTTTGAAACTTAATAGAACTATCTGTCATGAATTAGCTGTAACATATGCTTTCAATAGAAACACACCAAAGTCAACAGTTCAAAAAATGCTAGGGCACTGCTTCCTATCTCTTATCCATTGCTATTTGTATCCTTTGTGTGAATCTGGGTAGAAAGATTACACCGCCACTTGATACGATTATGACAACCCATTCTTGTGAAAAATTTAAGTAGATGAAGCTATTTTGCTAAGCAAATTACGCACACATTTTGAGTGAATCGAAAAAAACAAAAACATGTATATATTCCTAGTAATAGGGTATATACGGGAAAAAACAATAAAAAATATGTATACATTCCTAGTAATAGGATATATACGTAAATGAAATAAAAAACAAAAACAAACAGAGAGAATAAGTGTGCATAATTAGCGAGGCAAGGGAATTTCCAAGACTTAAGGAAAGAACAAGATGTGGAGTGATTTCATATGAATTGAGATTGGCGTGTGTATTTCTTGATACTATACTATTCTTTTTGCTTGCATTGCATGATACATCTATGCTCCAAGCTAGAAATTTTGATTGAAAAGTGTGTAGCCATTGATCTGTATATTATGCGCTATGAAATGATAGATGATGAAGTTAAGTCAATTTCAAGACCTTTTGAAAGATACTTGATCTTCACCTTTAAACTCAAGAGTACTGTTACGAGCATGAGATCTTGATAGTAGTGAGTAAACTATTTATTCTATCCCTGTGTATTGGTGAGTAAATTAAAAAATGTGAACTTGATCCATGAATTTTCATCTCTCGTTTCTTCGTCAAATATTTATTATTCTTTATCGCTTAATTTGCTAGAGTCTAGCAAATCGCTAGTTGGGGGTTATCAACAACTTTATTTGATTTTGTGTTTTAATCCTCGCAAGGGTATTTTCCAATGAGTTTCTCTCAAAAAGAGATATCATTGAGTTATTTTTAATCAACCAAATTACAAATCATGGACCCTAATGAACACATATCATATGCATACTTTTCATAGATATTTTCATAAACAAAACTTTCTTTTGCTTGTTTTGTCCATAAATTAAGAACCATAATCAAACCCCATCAAACCATCATCATCAAAAGTGGTTGGCCTCTTTACGATTAATCCTTATTTGATTTAAGCTTTGTGGTTGCAACAGTTTTTCTCCCGAGGATTCAACATCTGGACTCCTAGATCTATATTATTTGCACGGACTCTTACGCTTGAGAGTAGCACAATTTTGGGCTAAGCACAGGACGTAGGCTTTTTATAAGCTGAACATGGGTAAATCTATGTATCTCTCTGTGCCTGACTTTTACTCCTGCACTATATATTTGCAACTGATGTTGTCATACGTAATTTGTTTGTTATAGTATATAGAAATATTTATATTGATAAAAATTATTTACCGCAGTAAAAATTATTTACCGCAATAAAAATTATTTACCGACAATAAAAATTATTTACCGACAGAAAAATTTTAATTAGCCTATTCACCCCTTAGGCTTATTTCGAGAGTGCTGCACATCTGTCTTCACTTCTGCTCGTGCCGATAGCTCCACTTCTGTCGCTGTGTCTGATTCCACCACCATCACACCGCAGAGAGTTGATCTAATTTCATATATGAGTTTTGAGAGTGATGTCCCCACCACATTTGAGAGAGGCGAACCTTATTCCTCCATGACTACAGATACCCTCAACGCACCTGACTTCTCGACTCATGGGGTGTCATTATCTCCTGATTTCATGACCACCCCACCTATTTGTTGGATATGGATGACATGTATACACCTATGAGGGGATGTATGAGGGTATACGGACCTCAGATGTCGCGTACATGAAAGCATGTGCGAAGGGAACCTTTTCATGTGTGAAAAGGACCACTCGATAAGTGGAAAAAGTCACTTTATAAGTGCATAAAGGCACTTGATAAGTGCATAAGGAAGAGGATAAGGAAATGTGCTAATATAGGCTAATAAGCTTATATATGGTTATTTCCTACAATAACTACCCCTTAGGCCTATAAATAGGACCCAAGGGTAAGGCTTTTAAGGCTAATCCTTCATGCCATAAGTTTGCATAAGGCAATCTTCTTTCCTCTTCTCCCTTCCATTAAAGTTCTTCATCCAAGTAGAGATTTAGACGGTGAAACACTGCTTCGATCCTCTGTGACGAAGTACCGACCGTTGTGGCAAATCCAAGGGCGAAGTTCAGAGACTACGGCGCAGCGTACGCTAACATAAGTTCCCTTTCGATCCTCCATCATCGCATGATGGGATCCTACACTATCGACACTTCAGTCTCTGCCGTCGCCGTATATACTGAGAGTGGCGTGGTGTCTGTCACCACAGACCTCTCAGCCTGCCTCATCCTCTATTAATATTCCGACCTTCTCCTTTATTGCACATATTTCTGAGAGCATTCCTGCGTCTCAGTCTCCCCTAGAGGCTGAGCGTCTTGTTGTGAGCTCCGCTCCCCGCACACATCCGATAGTGGCCCCACTAGTATTTGGAGGTCGTGTGAGACCCCCTGCTCATACACATCCATGTCCCTCTACCTCTGCTCCTGACAATAGAGAGCAGCACCGCTGCGCTGTCGAGTCGACAGTGAATGGACTTAGAGTTGATCTTAGGGCTCTCACGGCGACCATCACTGCTCAGCAGGCTTGTATTTCCATGATTCCTGGTATTCAGCTCACGCTGAACCAGATTCTTCACTGCCTGCAGTAGCAGAAGCCAGCCTGTAACGCCCCGCTCCACAGGATACCCGAGAAGTACGAATCCGTCCTATGTTCTCCCAGAGTAGCGAGTGTTATGACCGGCGCCCCGTTTACGGTATGGGCGCGGTGTCGTTTTACCGCAAGTGCACGGTTAGTGTAGGGTGCGGGTTTATCGAACTCAGGGAGGTGGATGGCTTGAATGGCTACTAGCCTCGCCTAGGTTGTGTGCTAGCTACGCGGATAATGTGGGTGGAAGTGTAGAAATAAAAGAAAGAAATGAAAAAGACACGAAATGAATCCCCGCTAACACGGGCTAGAGCATTCATGACACTTGGCATTTGACTTGACCCAGGGTGAGACATTGCCCCAAAAGGTGGTACCTATCATCCATGGCCCGATATTCCGGTCGGTGCCAAGCACGCTAAGCCTACCCGGTTCCGGACGGTGGGCATTCCCATGTCCATTAACACCTTCCGCAACCGGGAGCATTAAGGCCACAATGATAACTCCCAACATTTCGTCCAAGCCGTTCCCACGCGCGAGGACTCGATGTCAACGCTAGGGGTGTGAGCTATGGCTAGGGAGTCAACCGCCAAGTTTATTCCCCCTTGGCCCGACGGTCAGAGGCGGTCTTTCTCCCGCCAATGACAATGAAACGCCCCCGCGTAACCCTAATGGCCAAATAGGTCAAATGTGATTTCTAGCAATACATCGAAGCGGATCTTGACTGGACAAGCACCGGACCCCAACCCCCAACACATCTAGTGTGTTGCCATACGAATTGGACCCAGATTGCTAGAAATCCCCATTGACACATTTCATCGAACACATGCCATGCAACCAAGTCAAATGAAACAACCCAAGCATCAATCCTACCCTAACCCGTATTAGGGTTCATCAACACTACTCCATGGTGAGAAACATAAAGACAAGCAAAACAAATAACATACAAACATTCACCATTGAGCAAAACTTAACACAATACAAAACAATGGAGAAAGAGAGAAGAAAATACTTATCTCCGTTTGAATCCAACGATCCAATACAAGATTTATTAACCAAAAGCCCTAATCTAAACTAACCTAGAACTCACAAGAGAAGGGGGGCAAAAGCCCTAAAACTGAAAAAGAATCCATCAAGTCGGCCAGCCTCGTGTATTTATAGCCCCACATCGAAACCCTAATGGTTCGGGTCCAAACCCGCAGAAAATCTGCCACCCGATCGGTTGATGAGTCAACCGATCGGGTGAGAGCTTCGAAAATCTTCAACCGGGCGCTGAGGCGAGCGGGTGGCTCAGTCGGTTCGCCAAATGAGGAATTGCAGCTACAGGTGAACCGATCGGGTGATAAGTCACCCGATCGGTTGGAATTACGCTCCATTTGGCCGAGAGCTCTGTCGGATTCAAACGGTCCACGAACCGGTCGGTTAAGCTGTCCGGGTCGTCTCTTAGAAAATTCTGTTACAGGTGAACCGATCGGGTGATAAGTCACCCGATCAATTGGAATTCAGCCCAAATGACAAAGAGCTCCGTCGGTTCACCAGATCGCTGAACCGATCGGGTGAGCAGCTATTCTTCTTCAGCTGTCGACCGGGTAGGATACGCGTGCACCAACCGATCGGGTGACTGGTCCACCCGATCGGTTGAGGGCTGAGGAATATCAATCTTCATCGCTTTGACCCCCTGGATCACGCGTGACTCCTCCCATTGCTCCGGGGACTCATGATATCGTCGTTTTTATGTCCAAAATGCTAGAAATTCCTGCAAATATACAAAAACATGGAAAAGTGAAAGAAAACAAGAAAACACAAGAAAACACGAGAAAACGAATAAAAGACGGCGGAAAATACGGAGAAACACGGAAGAAAACGTGCGTAAATATATGAAATATAAACGCACGTCATATTACGAAGGAAGAATTGAAAAGAAATACAATTGAGTCAGCAGGTCACTGCACACTGCTGGGGTAGTACCTGTAACGTTCCCACGATTTAAAATCACAAACAAGAGAAAGAAAACAAAAACGCAGAAAGAAACAAAAACCAACTCAGAACTAACTAAGCCAGCTCGGAGACTTATACATATACACCAAAGTCCAACAAAGTCCATCTTATACAATAACAACTATGCCTAGAACTCTCACTAAACCAAAACCCTAACCCAATAAAGGACCCAAGAGTACAAGTCTCTCCAACTCAGGCTCCCGACCACCCAAATGTCCAAGGACCACAACACGACTCAAGCTCCACTCTGCACAAGTACACCCCCAACTTAGCTCCACTAACTCACAGCACCAAACACCTACTACCTGAAACTGCCACAGGTGGGACACGTCAACGCGTGACCCAGTAGGAAACTCGACTAGCACAGAGAATACTATTCTTAGGTTGATGTTTACAGATACAAATATGATGCAAGAGATAAAGGGAGCCACAGTTATATCAGGCAAAAGGTAAAAGCAGACATTACACATTCATAGAAATTCAGCATTTAATTTAACTATGTTTCGAAAGCCTGAGTACAACGCTGATATGAGGACCAAAATGCTCGTCCCAAGGTGGGACGGTAGGAGCAACAACGATTCCATAGAGCACCAACGACTCTATAACAACTCAAGACAACAACTACAGCTCATTACCGTTGTTTACCAACAACGGTGACGCCAACGGTGAAACACACAGTCATATCCTCATACCTTAATCGTACCCAGTCTTCCCCCAACCCCCGACTAGTGTGCTCACCCACCACACGGAAGACCGAGACACATCTAGGATTAAATCTACATTTTACTGAATAACTAGCATACAACATCAAGTGACATAGAGCTAAAAGCAACACTTAGAATGTCATAGAGCTAAAAGCAACATTTAGAGTGACAGAGCTAAAAGTAATGAGCATGAAACTTATAGTGACATAAAGGTAGCATGCAACATAAAGTGACATAAAAGTAGCATGCAAGATTTAATTGACATGAAAGAAAAGAGCCAAAATGTAAGTTCTCATTTGATCCACAACATATCGCATGAACCCATGCCAACCACACTTCCAAGCCCTCTTAAACATAGCAATAAATCCCACATCATGCCTCCAACCTCTAACTTGCATATGCCCATTCACATTTCTCACTTGCATATAAAATTTTCCATTACACAACAAATGAATCCATTGCACAACAAATGAATGCATCTAGGGGAAAGTATTACACAACAAATGACTCCTTTCGATCTAAGTTTCAATTCAACATACAAGCTTTAGGCAAGTTAGTAATTTTAACAACCTAAAAGCAACCTTTAGCATATTGTGGCAAACTTCAATAACCAACATTGAAAACTTTGGCAACTTTAGTAACTCAAATGCAAGCATTAGCAAACATTGGTAAATTTGACATATTTCTTAATGAAGGATTAAATCCATGATATCTTAAAACACAAAGGGTGGTAACACACATAAAGAACTGGACACTTAACATGAATGGATTATGTCTCTTAAGAAAATGCTAGGTTTGGCATAAAGATAGCATGTTATCTAACAAAGATTCCATCTTTGGCATATTTATACCATGTTGTTTAAGAAAAATACTAGCTTTAACAACCTACCAGTATGAACTTGCTAATACTACAACCATTACAACATCCCAAAATTAAGATCTACCATACAAGTAGAGATTCATACCTTAAATGCTCATTTCCTCCTCCAAAAACTCCTCTAATCAAGGCATCCTTCATTAGCTCATCCTTCCATTTCTTCTCATTCCTTAAAAGCTTCTCCTTAATGCCATCCCTCCATCACCCTCTCTTTCAATTCTTCTTTTCTTTCCTTTTTTCCTCTTCCCGTAGAGAAACTCACGGCCAACAACGGAGGGACCAAAAATGAGAAAGAAAAGGGAAGAATGATGGGAGAGAAAAGTGGAGGGGAGAAATATCTCGGGAGGATTTCATCTTATTTACAACTTTACCTTTCCATTTTTAGTAAATCCTCTAACATTCCAACTTCTCTTTATTTACAACCATACCATGGCCATAAAAGGAAATACCTCATTCCAATGCCTCCTCACCATTTACTAATTTGTCATTTCCATTTATGGTAAGTCCTCAACATAATATCTTAGAAGTCCACTTATTTACAAGTTTGCCATTACCTAAAAAGTAAAGTCTCTTCCAAACTATCTCCATCTCTACCCACACACTCCTTTACTCTACACACAACACTAACTAATAACCAATGTGCCACTACTATTCACACTCCCTTCTACTCTACATATATACAACCAATTATTACAACAATGCCATCATCACTAATTGTAGTAATAATAAGAAATTATGCACTGTCATATGCACTACAGTACATGTTACTATATACACCACATATGTATATACACTCTACACACGTATACTAATATGCGTACACTACGCAAATACAAAATCATATACACCTTACTGTATATGACACTAGGGCTATTACATTCTACCCACCTTAAAAATCAAGTCTGTCCTTGGACTTCCTAGTTTAAGGGTCAACCCAAAGGCTGGGCCGGTCTAGACTCTAAAGGTCATCCCAACAAAACAAGGTCAAGGCTCAAACTTCCCAGACCATATACAGCTACACAAGGAGGCACGCTAATCCACCCACATATACCTAGCATATCTCTATCTCTAGGTATACTCTACACTCATCCATATGCAGTACATATACATGCATGAGATGCATGTATACAAATATCATACATACGTGTGAGTCCCCACACATGTGTCATATCACATCAGCACTATAATGTAATATCACTACAATATGGAGACACTCCTACCCAAGCCACACTACCACCTATACATATAGGTAAATACATCATAAATCACCCTACAATTAGACAGACATATACATGTATACGTACACCCAATCATCTATATAAATGAAGATAATACACATATATTAAATAGCCACATACTCATGGTCATATATACGTAGATACTTCATACACATATACATATCACACACAAACATATACTTACACTATCACACATCTACCTCATATCTATGCAAAAATATAGACACATATATCATATATACACAAGTACCCATAAGTATGGTACCTCACATAGAGCTAGTATACTACTACATATACACACATATGCATAGCTATAAGCATACAACCAAGTACGCCTCCTGGTATAAATCCAAACACACGCACGTATATCATCCCGTAGAGGCATGCAATACAATACAATATAATATCCCTAATACTACACACAAAGCACGCATGCACATGTTATGAGTACAGATACATATATTTAAGCATATACCTACCCATGCATGGGCACACACCCATACATGCTAGTATACAAATCATACCAACATGCACATATGTCTAACTATAATCACACATATCACTATATACGTAACACTCAAATACGTATACACCCATAGTAGATAGTTATACATCAATACCAATACACACACACATATACATATAATGGTATAGCCGTTTACACACACACGTATAAGCATAAATGCTCACAACCATACGTATAGTACATACATATCACGTATTTTACCACATAGGTATATACAATACAATAGACAAACATAATATACTAATATACCTAGAGTATGCCCACTCATACATGAGTAAGACACAAGGATCCATACATGGATCCACACACGCAATATATATATAACACACACTTGATACAGATACACACACTACCTACATCTCAAATTATACAATGGTTCTAACATACCCATATCTCATTGTTCAAACATATATTAACACATATACTTAAAACACCATTATACAGACACATAGTCACACATCCTACATATAGATGTAGTTACAAATACACACATGAATATATCATGCAACCATACTCGACAATAGACATACGATACTCGTATATATATGCAAACACATAGCTTTACATACATACATATATACATCAGACTATCCAAGTCTACCCCCAGGGACTCTACCTTCGACTTCCAATATCAGAGCTCTATCATAATGCTGGACTCCTACCTGCCTTAAGACTCAACTACCCACTATTGGAACACGACATGTACTACCCTTACACAGCCGCAGTGCAGAGACCTGCATGGGCCACCAAATGTAACGCCCCGCTCCCCAGGATACTCGGAAAGTACGAATCCATCCCAGGTTCTCCCAGAGCAGCGAGAGTTACGAAGGAAGAATGGAAAAGAAATAAAATTGAGTCAGCAGGTCACTGCACACTGCTAGGGTAGTATATGTAATGTTCCCACGATTTAAAATCACAAACACAGAGAAAGAAAACAAAAACACAGAAAGAAACAAAAACCAACTCAAAACTAACTGAGCTAGCTCATAGACTTATACATAAACACCAAAGTCCAACAAAGTCCATCTTATACAACAACAACTATGCCTAGAACTCTCAATAAACCAAAACCCCAATCCAATAAAGGACCCAAGAGTACAAGTCTTTTCAACTCAAGCTCATGAACACCCAAATGTCCAAGGACCACAACACGACTCAAGCTCCACTCTACACAAGTACACCCCCAACTCAGCTCCACTAGCTCACAACACCAAACATCTGCTACCTGAAACTGCCATAGGTGGGACACGTCAACGCGTGACCCAGTAGGAAACTCGACTAGCACAGAGAATACTATTCTTATCATTGCATCTTATTATTGCATCTTTCCCATGCTAAAAATGAAAAAACTCCATAATCCTAAAAATTCAAAATAAAAGAAAAATTTATATCTTTTCATCTTTCTTTGGGATTGTTCTTGTGATGAAAAAAAGAAAAAAAAGAAAAAAGAGAGAAAGAAAAAGAAAAGTTTCATTGTATATACACAATCCCCTCCTTTACTTCTTTCTTATTTTCCTTTTTATGTATGGAGCTAAAAAATTTGGGGAAAGGTTCATATTTTTTATCTGATGCCACCACGCTTATATATAAGCTTGGGGGGAGGAGATCCAATGATGTGTGAGAGAGTGACTACTTATTTTTGCATGACGACCTAAGCTATGTAATTTTTGATACTTAGGGAGATGACTAGCGTATAACGACATCTATGAATTGAAAAATTGGCATGAAATTCATGAAAACTATCTCTTTCTATTCTTATTGATTTGAATTGCGTGATATCTCTTATACTCCAAATAGAAGCAGTCAATTGAAAAGTGTGTCGTCTATAATTATATATATCATTTTCTATGCCTTAGACAATGTTTGATTCTAAAATGATTTCATACTTCATTTGATTCATATTGTTCTTAGTTTTCTATCAAGTGTACCCCTATGAAATGATATCGATATAAAAGCTTTAGTTATGTTTCTTATTCATTGCTCATGCTACTTGAGTACGAAAACCCGAGTTCTGAGAGAATGATCTAGCGCTTTCCTTCTTCATCTTCTTTTTCATCCATTTGGTTTTTCTTTATTTTATTTGCCAGGTTCACTTTTTACTTATCTTCCTCTAGGATGAGTAAGAGGTAAGCTTGGGGGATTTTGATAAGCTCATATTTTACACTTTATTTCTACATTTTTTCATCCCATAAAGATTGCTCATATCACGATTTTAAAGATTATACAATGTTTTTACGATATATTTCACTATTTCTTTGTTTCGTTTGATTTCAGGAAATATGGAGAAATCGGGAGCAATTTGGAGCCACGAGCGCTTACACACGTTCCGGAGCGTCATTGACGATGATATTAAAGAGCTAACAGCATTGGAGGATGATTAGAAGAAGAAGGAAGGCGAAAGAAACAACGAGGAAGCAAAGAAGAAGGAGAAAAGAGTACTGAAACAGGCTACTCGACCGAGTGACGCAGCTCACTCAACCGAGTGAAGCAAACACGCCCAATCCAGCCTAAAGAAGAGCCGTAATATACTCGGCCGGGCGGGAATTTCCACTCGACCGTGTGAGAATCCCACTTGACCGCGAGTGGAGATAAAATATGTGAAGAAAATCTTTGACACTTCTCTGTTTTTAGAGAGGATCTGCAGTCGATCCCACTCGACCGAGTAAGAATCTTACTCGACCGAGTGAGCCGACTACTCGACCGAGTGCTCTAAACTTCCATAACACTGAAAATCCATATTTTCTACAGATTTCTCACTCGAGCGAGTGAGCAGTTCACTCGGCCGAGTGCGCTGTCGGCCAGCTTTCAAAAACTAGGGTTTGCAGCTCTCAGAGGAGACTCTTTAGAATAATTTTCTTAGCTTTAATTTGAGTTCGAGTATTCTTTTGGCGAAAGGATTGGAGAGAAGGATCTAAAATTTCTTATTCCTGAAGCTTGGACTCAAAATTGGTTTGTCTAAACTCTTGCAAGTTGATATTTTTATGTTATATTTCTTTCTAGATCTGAGTTTTGTGATGAATTCTATTGCACATCTTGTTTCTATTGTGATTCTTATGATGAATTGTGAGTAGTCTCTTTGCTCTATGGCAAAGGGATGAACCTTATGGATCTAAAGTATGATTTGTGAGATATATTGAATTGCTATGTCGCTAAGCTTGTTAAGAGTTAGGTTGTGATTGATTTACTACGGATAGCGAAGGATTTCTATTGGATCTTGAGAGCTCGAGCAAGGATCTTGATCTAAGGGAAGACCAATATATTCGATTTAGATTTATAATCGAGATTCCCTAGAATTGGTGAGCGAGACCGACCAAAGCTAGCATCTTTATTATATTTCTATAATTATATTCGTTTGTACGACGGTAAAACGGATACAAACTATCACGATCTAGATTTGAACTTAAGTTGCGCAGAGCGAGCTTGAGTTGGAATTGGATACTATAGTCGATCTTAATGCTAGTAGTTTGAACTAGGCTTACGCGAGAGCAATGCTCTAGTTTAGATTACTATAGACTTGTGTAGCGCGAGAGCGTGCATTGGTTTCCAATCACCCTAAATGAAGAGTAGTAATATAGAGATTCGTGTTTCATATTGATTACTTGAGATCTATAGTGGGGTTTTCAAGCCCTAGAAATTCTTATAAATTGAATTTACAACCAACACTTTGAACGATTGTGACACCAACTTTTCTTCGCCACCATTTCACAATAGCTTAGTAATCCATATAGATGCCAATAGTTCCTCCCCGTGATTCGATACCCGCTCACCACTTAACCATGTGCTTGCAGTAAAACTACATTGTTTTCGGAGTTACTATCTGGGACGACCACATACATATGAGGATGATGTGTATGAGCATTTGAATGTGTGGGAGCACGTGCATGAGTATTTCTCATGTGTTGGTTTACACGTGTCTGTGGGTGTGGTGCATAAAAATCATCATATGTGTTCACACGTGTATTAGGAGTGTTTCTACGTGCGTGTGTGTTGGTGTACATGAAAGCATGTCCCTACTTTTGATTTCCACCCTTGGTGGGTTTCTTGGCAAAAGAGGGAGTGTGTGAAGTAGTGACCTTCTTGGTAGGTTTGCTGCATGTTGTGTCCATATTTTCTATGTTTTTATCGCATCATTTCATTTCATTTTTGATGCCCAGAGTTCACATTTATATATATTATCGTGTGTTTAATGATATATTCGAGTTTCGTATAGAATTGTGGATTTTCAGGAACTTTGGAGCGAATTGGAGCAATTATAGGACATGGACACATCTGTGCCACCCGGAGCATCATTAGCAAGGTTCGATAGGTTTTCGGCGAGGTGACGAAGAAGATTGGAGGAGAAAAGGAGAAGAAAATGAGAAAAGAAGCTCAAAGAGGCAAGTCTGTTTTTCCCAGGCAACTCGGTCGAGCTGCTCAGCACTCGACCGAGCTGACACTTAGAAGACTACAGAATCGGATACGCACCACTCTACCGAGTGGAGAAGCTACTCGGTCGGATCAACTTGGCCAGCTACAAATATTTCCAACACTTGGTTAAGATTTGAGAGCCCAAGGTCACTCGATTGAGTAGATCAGCTACTTGACCGATTGGAGCCCAAACAATACGAAGATTTCAAGGGTTTCTCAAGCCACTACGGCTCGACCGAGTAAGCAAGGCGACTCGACTGAGCAGAGCGACCACTCGACCGAGCACAGTCTAAACAATGAGATGATTTTGAAGACTTTTCAAGCCTACTGTAGCTCGACCGAGCGGAGTGCTACTCGACCGAGCAGCGCATAGCAGCCCTAATCTGAAGAAGCCCTAAGCAGAGCCGCATATCAGCACTCGACCGAGCGGTGTCGCGCTGGACCGAGCGGCGCCACCACTCGACCAAGTAGGGTGCCGCGACCCATCAAATTTGAGGCCCAAGAAGCCAATTTTCCAAATTTTTGTGGGGTCCACCCCTTTGTATATAAGCACAATTTTTACCCTAGATTAGGGAAGAAGCTTATTTTCCTTAGTTTTAGTTTTAGTTTGAGTTTTCTTAGAGAGTTTTGAGAGCCGTCGTTATTGTTGAAGACAAAATTTGGATTTTTATTAATTGCTTTTGCTTGAAATCTTCTGATCTTAATTATCTGCGCTTGAGTATTGATCTTCGACGTTTTGGTAACGATCTCTCGTCTTTCTTTGATTGTTTTGATGTTTTCTATTGCGATCATGAATTCTATTGCTATTATCGAATCTTCCATTGAACTTTCTATGAATTGCGAGTAGTGTTATCTAGGTCTAATGGATTAGCCATATGATCTTAAGATTTAGATGTAAAGTTGGGATTTTTATGTTGTTTTGTATAAAAGGGATGTGTTTTGGTTGATCTAGCCAATTTTGTGGGAGATTCCAAATAGGAATTGTGACCACGACAATGGCACACGTCTTAGACGGATATCCTATGGACTTAATTAGGCACGTTAGTGAATTCAATTGGAGTTCGTGACCACGACAGTGGCATGCACTTTGATGGTTTCCATCGGCATCCTATATTACTGATTGATGACTACGATAGTAGCGTCAATGAGAGCCACCAAATCACAGATCGAAGCTCTATCCACGACAGTGGCAAAGAGTAGAGATTGAGAATAGTTGTCGATCGTAATACGCGGATCGCGTGTGAGGCTATTCACGACGGTGGGGCTACGCACGTGATACGTTAGACGAGTGGCACAACGATAGTTGGTCATGAGTTTTACATCTTAGATGCGACAACCTCTCCCTAAAAAGCCAATTCAACATATGAATTCTAACTTAGCATTGACATCCGACGATCCTAGTGGTGACTCCTATTGTCCTATTCTTTTACATTGTCGATAATCCTATTTGAGAGCTAAACGTGACAACCTTTCTGAGTACACCAATTGACACTTTTCTGAGATTTAGAACAAAGCCCAAGGCTATATAAGCATCTGCCTCCCTGTGGATTCGACATTTTACTATATTACAAAGCTTTGACATCGTTCACGTGCGGTAGTTTTCGGGTTAAAATCTAGACGAAACACTACCCAAAGTGTTTTGGTCACTACTCGTGGATGCACCGGAGGATGGCCTCACAAAATCTATAGTGACACCACTATAGGAGGTGCGTGATTTGGATGTATTTTCTTCCGAATAGCCAAGTCCAACATGATGTGTGGCCGGAAAATGGATTGAAAGCAACTCATCCAATTGTCCTTTCCCTTTGTTAAATTTTTAGTTTGGGAGGACATGAGCTCATATTTCTCCGTAAGAGAAGAAATATTAGTGTCCAAGGTGGACACACATGTGGTGAGCTCGTGCACTTGGATTTTGAAAGATTTATTCTCAATACCCAATTGTGAGTTTTGTGATAGAAGAGCATCACTATCTTCAAAAGATACATGATCTAATTGAGATTGAGGGAGATCACCTCATTTCTCAATGAGCTATTTTGAGAAACCAAATTAGCTTTCTCAAGTGTGAGTGTTTCAACAATGGTGTCATTATTGGTGATGGATGGCATGGATGACTTACTAGCATTTAACTCCTTAGACTTAATATATTTAAGCATAAGAGATTGATACTTAGAAAATAATTCTTCATTTTCTATTCTAAGTTCATCCATAATTACTTCGGATTCATTACTCTCACTAGAGCTCCCATCGGAGAGTATATCCTCACGTGCCATGAAGCACATGTGTGCACTCTCACCTTTATCATCCTCGGATTCACTTGATGATGTTGGATATTGAGTCTCCACCCAGTGGTTATTTTGATGATGAGCAACATATTATGCTACTGATTTTTCATTGAGTTTGTGTGTAGAAAGTGCATTTTTAATGCAGGTGATGAAGCATGGAATTTTAAGAGCCACGATTTAAAGAATGAAAGTCAAACTTATATGTTAGTACAAGCAAATCAAGGAAGTCACAAAACCAAGTTGCATCCAAGGCTGGAAGGCAAGGAGCATTGAAGAACAAGCACAAAAACTATGTAGATCAAAAGCTTAAGTGAAAGCCAAGGCAAATGGACAAAGAGTTGCAAGTAGCTCAAATAATGTTATGTAATGTTTTGAATTTTATTTGAGTATTAGGAATTTATTAAGGCCTTTTGATTAAGCCTACACACACTTAGGATTGTGCGAAAAAAGATTTAAATTTTTTAAATATTTTTTTCCTAAATTTTCGAGCCTAAAGCCTGTAGGATCCTGTCAAAACAGAGTTAGGATCGATAAATGAAGTTGAGACTTACGCTTGCGTATGCGGCACGGTAGTCACGGAACTTCGCCTTCGGATTCGCCACGACGGATCGAGTCTTCTCACGAATGGAGTAAGGCTACTAAATCCACAATCTAAATCTCTACTTTTAGATTAAGAACTTGGATAAAGAGAGAGGAAGGATTTCGGCAGAGCTTCGCTAGAATGAAATGCAAGGCAAGAATGCCATGCAAAAGTGTAAGGAAATGGCTAACCCTTGGGTCTTATTTATAGCCCCCAAGGTAGTTATTTTAGGAGTAATTGTTCCTTTGGAACAATTTAACTAAGGTGTATCATCATACATGGCACATTATAAGCTTAAGTTGTACCATATGCATGGTAAAACATAAGCTTAAGATATTACCCCTTTATTAGCCATATGTCGCATGCACTTATGCACATATAATGTGACTTTCCCATTAACCTAGAGATCCTCTCCGTAAGGGAACAGATTCCATTTGCACACGACTTTGTGTGTGCGACGTTCGAGGTCCGTGTTCCCTCGTACATCCCCTACAAGGGTGTACAAACGTCATCCATATCCAACATCTCCCACTCACACTTGAGGGGATTGTAAGAGAACGTCTTTCTCTTAGTTCTTTCATCTATCATACCGAGAAATAGACCGTGCGACCGTCATGCGCGTAGAGTCTGTTGTTGTGCACTTGTTAGAGATACACAACGACCTCGAAGGTGCAAAGTTGAGTAGTTCAACGCATGCTTTACCCTAGATTATTTCTTCACATTTCTTATACTTTATATTCAACAATTTAATCCCATCTGGATCTCAATTGGCTGGCCAGCTTTGAATCATTAAAGTCCAAATGCGAATATGAAATCAATCTTCCTCTTCTTGCGAACCTTCTGATCTTGACTTGATTCTCTTTTCTAATGTGCCCCGCCGAGCCGACTTATCATAGCCCATTAGCAACACGCTAAGATAGCGATCATCTTGTCAAATCTAAAGGAACCAATTGGAGTCCTTGAGGGTAAGAGTTGAGACCCGTATGGCCTTTGAGTCTCACATAATAGCAAACACTATTGCTACTAACTCAGTGGTCGAAATGCATACGTGGTATGAACACGTATTACAACATCACTCCTTTCCCAGGGAGAGTATGTCTTAATGATGTTGTACGGATGAAAGATCAGACACCACAGTGCCTATCTTTTGAGTCCCCTTACTACCCATGAAATATTCCCGGACTCTCATCCTGCATAAGACAGATAGGATTAAAAAATCCTATGAGATCTCTTTTAAATATCCTTGTGATACAGATCTCAGATCTTTTGTAAGCATCCATATGATGCAGATCTTTCATTCGACTATCTTGTTTAAGTCACGACTCTAAATCATTCGTCTAATGATTTTGACTTTTAACCTAGTCTCATCTCTATCTTATCCATCTGATAAGATAAGGTGGTTGCTCATGTGAGAGAGCCAACCTTAATCTGTCCGACATACACATAATAATATAGCTGAGACTTAAACACAAATGTATAAAATCATTTGTGAGAAACTTGTATGCAATATATAAAAGAACTTCTTCCTTTTATTAAACTTTGATCTTCTATAGACATGGGAAATATTACGTGATACAGCTCAGCACCTACGCATTCCCATAGATGATAAGTGTTTGTAGAACACATCTCTGGGGATCGCCTTAGTAAGGGGATCCGCTATCATCTCATGCGTGGATATGTATCCTATGTCTACTTCCTTCCGTTTGTCATAGTCCTTTGCAAACTTGAATCGAATATCAATGTGTTTGGTCTTACAATGAAATTTAGGATCTTTGACATAGGCAATCGAGGCTTGACTATCACTGTATATAGTAACAGTGCTCGAGTCAGTGGCATTCGTCATCCTGTCTAAGAATTTCCTAAGCCAAACAGCTTCTTAGACCGCCATGCTGAATGCTACGAATTCGGCTTCCATGGTTGATAGAGCGATGCAGGTTTGCTTCTTGCTGCTCCAGGATATTGCACCATTCCCGAGCAAGAAAACAAAGCCTGAGGTAGATCTTCGCTCGTCGAGATCACCTGCCCAATCAGCATCGGTGTAGCCTTCGAGTCTCAAGGTATTGCCTTGATAGCACAACGCATAGTCCGCAGTCCCTTTGAGGTACCTTAATATCCTCTTCACCGCTTTCCAGTGTGCCTGTCCTGGGTTGGATTGGTAACGGCTTACCATACCAACAGCATAGCAAATGTCCGGTCTGGTACACATCATGGCGTACATCAGACTCCCGACAGCACTGGAGTATGGAACCTTTTCCATAGCTTTCTTTTCTTTTGGATCTTTGGGACACATCTCCAAACATAGACCCTCGCCTTTGCTTATTGGAGTATCAATTGGCTTGCAGTCCTGCATATTAAACCGTTCTAAAACTTTCTTTATATATGTCTCTTGAGAGAGAGAAAGAAGTTTCTTGGAACGATTCCTTGAGATCTTAACCCCAAGGATATATGCAGCTTCACCCATGTCTTTCATTTCAAAGACGGATGAAAGCCAAGCTTTGATATCCATGATAAGACGCTTATCATTTCCGGCTATAAGTATGTCATCTACATAAAGAGACATAATTACATACTTGTTCTTAATCCTCTTAATGTATACGCAGTTGTCTTCGTCGAGCATGGAGAAACCATACGACAAAACGACTTCTTGAAAGCGCATATACCACTGCCTTGAGGATTGTTTAAGACCATATATGGATTTACGAACCTTACGAAGTTTACAAACCTTATGTTTGTTTTCTTCTTGTACGAACCCGTTTGGTTGTTCCATGTAGATCTCCTCATCTAGTTCTCCGTTAAGAAAAGCAGTCTTTACATCCATCTGATGTAACTCGAGGTCCAAACAAGCCACCATTGCCAGAATTAAGCGAATGGAGGTAAAACGCACGACAGGAGAGAAAGTCTCTTCGTAGTCTATTCCTTCCTGTTGCGTGAAACCTTTCGCAACAAGGCGAGCTTTATATTTCTCGATGGAGCCATCAGCCTTATGCTTGATTTTGAGAACCCACTTGTTCCCAATGGCTCTACGTCCCTTAGGTAAATCAACCAAGTCCCAGACTTGGTTTGTTTTCATGGATTGAAGTTCTTCTTCCATCGCCGCTATCCATTTATCTTTAGCAGGGCATGTGACGGCCTGTTTGAAATTTGCAGGTTCGTCATCATCTTGTAGTAATGTCATGAATGTTTGAGGAAATTCATCCTCAAATCTCAGAGGTGTTAGCCTCGTTCGATTACTACGTCTTGCTTGAGTTTGATCACTCCCACTTGGAATGACATCACTCCCACTTGGAATAGGATTGGTATCGTTCGTATCATCCATTGGTGAAGTTTGAAACGTATTTTCTTCTTCACCAAGGATTCTCCCACTCGAACGTTCCGATCCTTCTTGATCCCAAGTCTCAAACAAGGATAAGTCTTGACTTATCTCACCCTGTCTTGGAAACTCGTTTTCCAAGAAGACAACATTCCTCAATTCGAATTCTATTAGACCCCCATTGTCCTCTTGACCGACGAAAACATATCCTTTGGAGTGTTCAGCGTATCGGATGAAGATACACTTCCTCCCACGTGGCCCAAGTTTGCCATATTTGTGAGAGGATAAATGTGCGTAAGAGGCACAACCCCAAGGTTTTAGAATGCTTAAGTCTGGAGTTCTATTGTTCCACAACTCATAAGGAGTAGAACTTACCGACTTCGAGGGTACACGGTTTAAGATGAATGCTGCCGTCAATAATGCATCACCCCAAAAGGTGATGGGCAAATTTGCCTGAGACATCATTGATCGGACCATTTCCATCAATGTCCTATTTCTTCTTTCCGCAACACCGTTTTGTTGCGGAGTATAAGGCATAGTTATTTGATGAACTATGCCTTTTTCATCACAGAGTTCCTTAAAACTCGTTGATTGATATTCTCCACCCCGATCGGTTCGCAAGACCTTTATCTTGCGATCTAGTTGATTTTCCACTAAACTCATATAGTTTTTGAAGCAAGATAAAGCTTCATGTTTGTGGGAAAATAAATGTGACCGAAACGGGTGAAGTCATCAATGAAGGTGATGAAATAGGACTTCCCGCGTCTTGTCTTAACATTCATTGGACCGCAAATGTCCGAATGGATAAGCTGTAATGGAACTTCGGCCCTTGTGCCAGTTCCAAACGGCTTGCGACAAGTTTTCCCTACAAGACAATGTTCGCAAGTTGACATTTCAACTTTTGAAACATTAGATAGCAAGCCACTTTTGGCAAGTCTATCCATTCTAGTTGGTCCAATGTGACCAAGTCTTGCATGCAAACAAATGATCTCAGATTCAGAATTAGAAGCATTTGTCAATGGAAACTTTCATTAATAGAAGAAGAATCATCATACATAGTGTTCAAAACAATCAATCCATTACAAACATTACCCGACCCAATTAAAGAACTATTACAAACAAGGTCAACCTTTTGTTCATAGAACCTCCATTCATAACCTAAAGACATTAACATGACCACGGATACGATATTCCTTCGAATATCTGGAGCAAAGAGGACGTCGTGCAATAATAGAGTCCGGCCGTTGTCGAGAACTAGCTTGCATGTTCCGACGCCCTTGACTTCAACACGAGTGTTGTTGCCGACGTATATCCACTTTGTTCCTTGAGTTATCCTTCGATACTCTACGAAGAACCTTCTGTCCTTCGCTACGTGGTCTGTGGCCCCTGAATCAATCAACCAAAAATAGTTAGATTCAGCAAGAAACATGGAACTAGAAACACATATGTAACTAGCCCTACAAGTTACCTTATCACTTCCATCCGTACACGTACGGGCGAAGTGGCCGTACTTGTTGCACTTAAAGCACTTGATCTTCTTCAAGTTTTTCTTCTTTGAGTGCACTTTCTTTTGCCACTTTTTGTTCTTAGTCTTCTTTGAGGTTTCCGGTTCTTGCTTTCGTTCGTTCATAAACCTTAAGCGTTTAACCTTCCGCTTCTTTCCTCCATGTGAGGAACTAGCGGCCATGTGCACTTCGGCACTAGGTTTTGCGGCTTGAATCCGCTCTTCCTCGAGTTCGAGGTGTTTGGATACATCGCTTAATGTTTTAATGCACTCATTATGAGTGAGGTGCATTTTCATGTTATCCCAGCTATCTGGGAGTGAACGAATGACTGCTTGGATCTGCTGTTCGTCACACAGCGTAAGACCCGCATCCTTCAATTCAGCTATGAGATTCGCCATGTGGCGAAGATGCCTTTTCATAGATTGATCTCGTCGCATTTTGTACGAGTCAAATTGAATATTTAAGGAGCGGAGTTTGGTTACCGAAGTTCCACCAAACTTTATTTCTAGCCCAGACCATATGTCTTTGGCTAAGTCGAATTCCCGAAATAGACGCATTATGTCATTGTCCATTGCGGACAGTAACGTAATACGTGCTATTTTGTTCTTTCGAGTCCAAGTCTCATAAGCTTCTCGGTCCCTCTTGTGTTGGGCCGTATTGCCCAACTCAGGTTCTTCCATTATGTTTTGGAGTGTTTCAAGCACATCTTGCTCCTCCAAAACATATTGGATTTTTATTGACCATAGTTTGTAATTGTCGCCGTTGAGCTTCTCACCTTTGTTAAGCTCGGCGACAATGTTCTTAGAAGCGGTAGACATATTCGAATCAAAAAACTGCAAAGAAAATGAAAACCACGATCAAAATTCTATGCATAAAGTTTCGATTCTTTAAACACTTGATAAGTTCCTTGGATAAGCTGAAATGTTACTCTAGAATCGAGAAGTTCACTACGTTCCCAACTACCATCTAGAAGTAACTTTCAAATTATCCCTCTTACTTGTCTCATGTAAAAAGAAATCAGAAATAATACACGTATGGTACCAGCAGCGGAAAAATACTTTTGAAAAACATATCTTTCAAAATGGAATAGGTGAGAGTTTGCGCAAAGAATTTTAGCGCAACAATTGCCAAGCCACGAGACCTGTTCTACACACCCATGGGTTAGATAACCATGGCCGGATCGTGGTAGGACTTGGAATTCTAAATTGCGCTATCCCGATTAAGGACGAGACATAACCTATTTGAAAACATCTTTTTCAAAAAATTTGAAATACATTGGCTAATCTCCGTAGAGTAGAGCACAGTGTCATAAGTACATTGGCTAATCTCCGTAGAGTAGAGCACAATGACATGGCTAATCTCGCATGAAGTAGAGCACTATGGCTAATCTTCAAGGAGTAGAGCCCAAAAAAAAACTTTATAAAATGTTAGCCCCGTATGGGCCAGTCGGCACATTCGTGTTTGACCAAGGCCTTTTGACACCCCGTATGGGCTAGTCGGCAAATTTGTGATCGACCAAGACCTTATGCCAGATTGGTCGACCAAAACACACAAATTGGTTGACCAAAAATTGGTCTACATCACTCCCGGCCAGGGCCACTGCCCTGGCCGAGGCTGGCCAAGGGCCGGCCAGGGCCTCTGCCCTGGCCGGCCAGGGGCCCTGGCCCCCTCGGCCAGGGCCGGCCAGGCCCTGGCCGAGGCTATGGCATTGGCCCTGGCCTCTGCCAGGGCAGGCCAGGCCGGCCCTGGCCTCTGCCAGGGCAGGCCAGGCCGGCCCTGGCCTCTGCCAGGGCCGGCCAGGCCCCGGCAGTGGCCAGGGCGCTGGCGCTGGCCCTGCCCGAGGCCAGGGCGCAGGCCCTGGCCTCTGCCAGGGCCGGCCAGACCGGCCCCTGGCCTTGGCCACGGCCAGGGCCCCCTGGCCTTGGCCACGGCCAGGGCCCCCTGGCCTTGGCCGGGGCCGGCCACTGCCGGCCTGGCCATGGCCGGCCATGGCCCATATGGCCATGGCCGGACACCCCCTTTGAATGGGGTTGCCGCACACCCCGCCGGAGGGGTGGCCGTGGTGGTTATTGGTCGTAGCCAACCCCCTCCGCATGGGGAGGGGGGTGCATGGCCTTCATGGCCCATTTGGCCATGGTACACATGCACCAAAATTCATCTTCCCCGATGGAAATAACTACCACCTTCTTCTTCGGTGAAGCACCCGTTCGTCGAGAAAGTAGTTATTTTCTAATGGCCGTGTGCCAAAAATGAAAAATAACATACTACATGAACGGTCGGTTCTTCCCGTCACGGAGAGTTCCTGCCATATCCGTAATGACAAAAGACCCTAACGTGAAAAGAACAACCGCTGCGTTCTCTCCGTCACGAAGCGTTCCTACCATATCTGTAATGGTAGGATACCCATTCGTGAAAAAGACAACGCCTCGTTCATCGGTTCGACGTGGCGGTGGTTTTGACCGGGGCGAACCTGTATGGCTCTGATACCAATGTAGGATCCTGTCAAAACAGAGTTAGGATCGATAAATGAAGTTGAGACTTACGCTTGCGTATGCGGCACGGTAGTCACGGAACTTCGCCTTCGGATTCGCCACGACGGATCGAGTCACCTCACGAACGGAGTAAGGCTACTAAATCCATAATCTAAATCTCTACTTTTAGATTAAGAACTTGGATAAAGAGAGAGGAAGGATTTCGGCAGAGCTTCGCTAGAATGAAATGCAAGGCAAGAATGCCATGCAAAAGTGTAAGGAAATGGCTAACCCTTGGGTCTTATTTATAGCCCCCAAGGTAGTTATTTTAGGAGTAATTGTTCCTTTGGAACAATTTAACTAAGGTGTACCATCATACATGGCACATTATAAGCTTAAGTTGTACCATATGCATGGTACAACATAAGCTTAAGATATTACCCCTTTATTAGCCATATGTCGCATGCACTTATGCACATATAATGCGACTTTCCCATTAATCTAGAGATCCTCTCTGCAAGGGAACAGATTCCCTTTGCACACGACTTTGTGTGTGCGACGTTCGAGGTCTGTGTTCCCTCGTACATCCCCTACAAGGGTGTACAAACGTCATCCATATCCAACAAAACCCACACTGGAAATACTCTCGGAGTCGACTACCACATTGGGAGTCGACTACCAGCAGACAGCCTGACATCTGGGTCAAAAAGCTAGATTTTCAAAATCAGTTTAATTATTGCATATAGCTATTGGAGAAATATTTTTGAAATGAATTTGAAATTATTTTCAAAAGTCTCCTTGTTTAAATGCATATAAATGTTGGAAAATTATTTTGGGAATAATTTGAATTTCAAATCTCCTTGATTAATACAAACATATTTTGGAAATAATTTGAATTTCAAATTTCAAATCTCCTTGATTGATGCATTTTTGAAATAGTTTTTTGAAATGATTTTCATCTTTATAAATAGAGGGATTGAGCTTGGACTTCAAATAAGAAGATTTTTCATCTAAAATTATTGTTTCAAAGGGTTTTCAAGTTCTTTCTCAAGCTCTCAAAATCTTCTCTTGGCCATATTTTAAATTGCTTTTCATATATTTTTTGGCCTTATTTTCTTGATCTCCCAAAGATTCCAAATTTATTATCTTTGAGATAAAGATCATCCTATAGCTACACTTCAACACTTGGGCTTCAAATTGAAAGGCTATAGGTAATTCTACAAAAGCGTACGTATTTTTCTCACTTGAGTCTAGTAAGTTGTGAAAGTCCTCGGATTGTGAGGTAAGGAAAAGTCCTCGGCTTGTGATGCAAGATAAAATCCTTGTTGTAGGCAAGGTAGTTGTAAATCCTCTTGGCGGAAGGTGGTTTTTACTATTTACCAATAATAGTGGATTAAAACTCGACAAGAGTTTCGGGGACTGGATTATCCGGTAGTGGGGAACTAGGATACATCGTGGTGTTCGTGGTTGTTATCTTGGTTTGATTCCTTACTTGCAATTTATTATTTCTGTTGAGCTTATTTGATTGATGCAAGTATTTATTGATTAAGATTGATATTAGGTAATTCTATATTAATCTTAAGGAGAAAATTTCTAGAGGAATATTTTCTGAAAACACTATTCACCCCTCTAGTGTTCTCTTTGCCATCTCAGGTCCCAACACTTAGTATCAGAGCAAGGTTACTAGATGGCATCAACTGATCGATTCCCCGAAGGAAAATCTTCCACCCGACCACCACTTCCCAACGGATTAAATTATGGATCTTGGAAGAATCAGATGCAAATGTACCTTCTCTCTATTTCCTATGAGCTATGGAAAATGGTGGAGAACCCTTATGAAGCACCCGCTTTTGAGGAAGAAAAGTGGACCAAGAAGGTGACAGACAAAGTGTCTCAAAATACCAATGTGATGTCCAGTCTATATTGTGGACTTGACACAACGGAGTACAACCGCATTTCCATGGCTACCTCCGTGTACCAAATATGGAAAATCCTTGAGGTAACGCACGAAGGTAACCAAAAAGTTAAATTATCGAAATCTTCTCTTTATGTTGGTAGGTATGAACAATTTATGATGGAGAAAGGCGAGAACATAATGGAGATGTACATGCAATTTACGGAGATCGTCAACACACTTACGGGATTGGGAAAGAAGTACACACAAGCAGATCATATATGCAAGATCCTTAGATCCCTCACTCCCGAATGGCAATCTAAAGCTTCGGCCATTGAAGAAGGCAACGACACTTCAGAACTAACATTGAAGGAACTCACCGGCAATCTAATGGTGTATGAACTCTAGCTGCAAGAGAGAAAGACCAAGGAGCACGGTGAAAAGAAGAAGAACCTTGCGTTCAAAGCCACATCGAATATTGAGGAGTCCGATGATGAAGTCAATGATGAGATGGAGAAACAAATGGCACTCATCTCCAAAGTTCAAGAAAATCCTAAATGCACATAAGTCCTACAACCATAAGTTCAATTCCACTAATGATGTTATTTGTTATGAATGTAATAGACCTGGCCACATAAAGAATGAGTGTCCGCTAAAGAAAAACAAAGAAAGGAGACTGAAATCTAACAAAAGCAAAACGTCAAAGGCTTTTGTTGGATGGGATAAGAGCGAATGAGTGATAGTGAAGATTTCGATAGTTCATCATCATCTTCCAAAAGTGAAGGAGAACTAAGAAAAAGGAATGAGCAGAACTGCATGTGCTTTATGGCACGAGAAGACTCTAAGGTAAATTCCTACACTAACTCTAGTGATAGCGATAGTAGTGATGATGAGGAACTTGATTATGAGAAGGAATTTCATAAAATTTATGCTTTATATGAGGTCCAACTCAAATAGCTTTTAACTCTCAAAAAGATGCATAAATCTTGAGGTTCTAATTCTACTAATCAAGAGCTAGAAAAGATTAGTGAAGAGAACCTAAAATTGATTAGCAACAATACGGATTTAATTGAAAAGAATATGTTGCTTAATGTAGAACTTAAAGATCTAAGAAATAGGTTTAGAGACTTAGAAAAGAACATGGCCGCCATTAAGGCAATGTATGATGACTTGGTTAATAATGTTGCTAGGTTCAATAAAGGTAAAGAAAAATTAGATAGCATGATTAGTTCACAAAGACCTCAATCTAGCAAACATGGCTTAGGTTATAATGTGACCAATCAAAATGCTAAGAATTCTCATCATCAAGCTAGAGTTTCTAAAACTGAAAATGGATATGTCAAAGTTTGAATTCCTAAAATTGGAACCGTCCAAATGAAAGACAATTACATTTCTAGCTTTATGAACAACATTCATTTTTTTAAAATTATAGATTTATTTATGGGAAATGTCAACCCAACTGGGTTTGGTTACTTATTGGTTGATTTTTATATTATTATGTATGACTAATCCCACGGACCCACAAAGAAAGGGTACCAAAATTATATGTTTGATTTTCAGGTACCAAAATTATAAGGGATTAGTAAAGGAGCTCCAAATGAACCTCTAAATCCATGCATACATTAAGGGGAAGACCTGACTTCAATGATGCAAACTTTGAGGGGAAGCCTATGTAAGAATTTTTTTAGCACTTGGTATGTTAAACGTTTTTAGCTTTTTAAATGATGCCAAAGTGTCACGCCCCGTTCCCCAGAATACCCGGCATTTAATTTTTTTTCCCAAGTATCCTGAAGAGTGTGGGTGATGAGAGGGAAAAGAGAGAGAAGGAAGAACTGAATAAGCAGGCCACTACGCACATGCTGGGATAGTACAAGTATAGCTCCATCAAATATCAAACAACTCGTAGTGACATAGAACAATAACAACACACTTTATATAACAACATTCATTTATATACAAACCCATTTACATCATTTCAAATACACCAACACTATCCACCTCCCAAGACAACCAAGTCACTCTATAAGCCACAGTTCCCACGGAGTTCTACCCCCGAAACCCAACTCCGAGTCACCTCCAACCATGCTGACGCGACCACCTGAAAAATGGGGAGGAGCACGTCAATGCGTGCCCCAGTAGGAACCAACTTGGGTTTGGAACTCCATTTTAAGGTTATCAATTCACAAAGCAAGCCAGAGGGATAGAGCATGTAACTAAGTAATATAATGCGAATTAAATAGTCAACCCAAGGAAGTCATACCTGCGGTCCAATGTCGAGTTACTGCAAGAAAAGAGTTAGCACGAATAATAATAATAATAATAATAACAACACAAGTATTCAAGCAAACACTATCTGATAAGACAAGTACAAGTGCCTGAGTTATGACACATGGACACAAAGAAGCAGGCAAGTGAAAGGGGAAGTACTGCCAGCAGTAGAAGTAACACTCAAATTCTTATTTTTAATATTTTATAGTTGAATTAATTGAAACTTGGGTAAACTGTGTGATACCGAGACCTGGGCTTCACCTCAAATTTGAGGTGAATATAGCACACGACGCAGTGGACACGGGCACTGTACGCCGGGCCTATCACCTCCCCCGTCCCTGGCAGGAGTGAGGCTCTCCACATAACCCAACCTCCGTATGACCCCTCCACTCCCGGTAAAGGCGAGTGGGTGTAAAAATCCCATCCACTCCCGGTAAAGGCGAGTGGGTGTAAACTCCACACATCACATAATCATCTCCCAACTTCACAGTCCAGGCCTCATATCCACAATTTACTCAAATCCCACCTAAAACCCGGGCTTTACTAACTCACCCTCATTAGAGAGGACTGAGATATTCAAGAGTTTCATTTCATCATTTTAGTAATGAAGGAGTCATGTTGCATGGCATCACATTTCATATTCATATCAACATGGGTCATACACCGAAGTGTCATGACCTCCATGGTATGCGTATCAACCCAACATCACATCACATATGGTACCATGCATTACATGCTTCCAACATTACAAGTTCATATCAAATTTCAATTCATATCCATATGATTGAGCATTGCTCACATTTCTGGCATTTGCCTTCATTCAGGCATTTCATCGAACACCTGACGGGCGTCTTTCATAACAAAGCAACACGATAACATTTACATGTGCCAAGGGCATGACCATTCATGTCACCATACAAACATATTAAGCAAGTATAATGATGGCCAATTAACCACAACTAATGAAAAGAATAGCACTTAATGAATTTAGCTTGCTGAAATTGCTAAAACAACCATAGAGATCAACACATTTCATTCATTTCTCTTGGGAATTTGACAAAACTATATAAATGAAAGTCGAAGATATAGCAGTTATGGATCTATAGATAAAATATCATGCAAAAATATTAAGTGTGTGATTTATGGTGAATTAATTGGTAAAGTGTGTCAAATCTGTTTTTCAGACAGATTTCAGGACCTGTATTGAAAGCCAATTTTAAGCATGTTAGAAGCAGAATTTCAACATATGAGCACCCTGCTGAATGTTTATAAAAACTTGTTAGCTTTCCAACAAGACCAAGAACACAAAATTTCATTGAGTGTGCAGGTGTCTAGGCCAAATTTACTAAACTGTGCCAACACTGAAAATCAAACAGACATGCTGTAAAGATGGATTTATTTCTCCTAATTTATGAATTGAAACCATATCAAAATTTATATGATTTTGAGGTATAACTTCAAGATATACAAGCTCATATTTTTTTCGAAACCCAATTCAAGCTACAGTAACAGTAATTACAGCAACAACACAAAACAGAAATTCAAGCTTTTAAAGGAGATGGTTCTACTAAGAAATTCATGGGATACTTTGTGAAATTGAAACATAGCTCATGAAATTTCACCATCCCTAATTCATATCAAGTAAAACATGCTATAAAAACCAAATAACAACAATCAATCTAATGGAATTCTAAATCCAAGAGATTCCTACCTCAAACTTGGTTTTTCCTCTCTTTCTTCTCTTCTTTTCTTCTCCATCTTCTTCCCTCTTGAATCCACTTGTGCTTCTTAATTTTTGGTGAGCTAAATTAGGGTTTTCATTTGTTAAAAATGGGGAAAAATAGGGTAGGGGTGGCCGGCCATAGGGAGGGGAAAAAGGGAGAAAGAAAAATGAAAAGAGAAAGGGAAAGAAAAGTGAAGAAGAAAAGAGAAAGTTCTTCCTAAATATCTAACTCTAGAAACTCCTAAGGATAAGCATGCATGGAGTTAAATGATCAAAATACCCTTCCAAAATTGCCCCTCAATTTTCAAGTATTTACAAGTTTGCCATTACTTTAGGCACCGATCACTTAAGTATGTACGCCCAGCAGTTTTAGTCAAAAAGACCGTTTTGCCCCTGACTTTTCTAAAAATTTACGGGGTTTGCCATTGACTCCTAACCCCTTTCACACTTCCATGACTCTCGCTACACACATCCATGCTCATCTGTGGACGCATACATGCTTCACACACACACGTCTAGCACATTCCTGTTGTTTTGCACCAACGGCGTCTTTCACACTTCTCCTGCGCTCAATCTCGCTTTCTCGTATCTTAGACATGCATTACGGCCTAATCGCCCTTGCATTAAGTCACATTTATCGTCATCTATGTTTATTTCATGCCTACACATGTATCATAGGTTGAAATACCGCGTGTTTTCAGTAGAATACCCATATAGTGCAAAATAGGGCATGATATCCTACCCACCTTAAAATAAAGTCCGTCCTCGGACTTCCTAGGGTGTGAACCTTATCGAGGCCAGCTAGGTATGATGGTCTTACTACCCATGAAGTACAAACAAGAATACGTATCTACCCCACACTTATATACATTATATACTTCACTATCATCCATATACATTCGCATCACGCACAAGTCACAGATACATACTATTATTCATCTAGTAGCACATCCATACCACCATATGCATCATTACATATACATACTTATATATTCTTCACATAAATATCTAGACACACATACTCAGATCTTAACATATACATCACACCCCACAAATAAGCCTCCATACGTATCATTACACGTATTTAGATCACTTCTCATATCCATATGTATAGGACATCACACCATATCCATATCACGATGCATAAGATATTTATATGTGGCACGTCTCTATATACACCATAATACATTCTGGTATATTCGACTTACATCCCACCTGTTTATATATGTATGTATATATAAATATATACATATACGGCTATATCCATGCACAAACACACAACTACATACATCAATCAACACACCATTACTTGATGAACATGTCACTGCCACGGTGTCACACCGTAAGTTCACCAAGTTCCTATATCATCGATACTTAGTCATACGAATTCACTCACATTTATAGGCACGTATATATCTATATACACACAACATTTAATCACAACCGTACTTGCCCCTACGTGCACGTACTAGCACATGCATGATCAAGTCACATAAGGTTCACAAGCATAACTATAAATAAGTGTATATATAACCTCACATCCATAGCAGTGCACCTACTGCCTCACACAGATAGGCACATATACCACACACAATACACACAAGAGTGCACATACATAACACATCCCCTGTCATATGCTATATATATAACTACCTTTGCACATCCTACGCACATACTGCCCTGATAGTCAAATAATTACAAATATCCATATACACTCCACACACACGCATATACATAAATTTGCAACCAAGTACACACAGTCCGATACACATATATCAAGCAGTTTCATTCACTTACATTTATCACACACACATACACCTATATTTCATAGCTATCACATCTATATTTACATTGCACATTCACGCATATACACCCATGCTCTGGTACTGACCTATATGTTCACGCATACAAACAAGAATACATTTATCCAAAGCATATTGAGATACACCTAGAGAGACAACCCTATGGAATAGATCAGCAAGTAGACAAACAAGATACGTACACACATATATACATATATGTATTCATTCATCCCATATACACGCCATTACATATATTCCTACTGCACAGTACACCTACATGAACACATCCCTACACTTCATATTCATACAAGTATGATACATATTCACATATAGGTAACAAACAATACTTAACATAAATACTCCACATCTACTCACATACACACTCATTATATACCTACAGGTATATCCACATCAACACTTTATATATATACACACCTCTAGGCCTACACATAGCCATATACACGTTCGCTCAAGCACCAGATTATTATTCTAATAGTAAGTATACACACAGACATACATATATACATATTAGGATACATGCAACCGTGCACATACTTCACAATGTATGGGCACATACACCCATTCACACATGCCATACATATCTTGTTATTACACACCTATACAGTCAAGCTACCTAAACTACACTAACAGTAGTCGGTAGCTATCCATACTCTGATATACATAACGTCCAATATATCTACACCTTTACCAACATACTAGTATATACACAAATAAGTGCATTTCAATATTTATACACATTCAGTAGATAGTCGCATCACATATACATACACATTCATATACTGATATACATATATCAGAATATGGATCATTCACATACATATACATATAACCACTCATAGGACAGATATCACTACACGTTCAATAATAGCAACACATTTACACAATCACACCACGCTTGCTACACAACACACACATACATACAAGTATATCATATATCAATACACAATCCCTACTCATGCCGCTATAAACGGAAGAGTGCACGCACTACACATGCATCCAAAGGGTCCTATAAACACCATTCCACAGGGTAAACGTAAACACACAGATATACACATACCATAACTCCACTTAACCGTGCAAACCCTTAGCCATCCCACTTATACACACCCTGTATAATCTCAAATCCTCATATCCCTCACATCTTACATACGTTATACGTCACACTTATATCCTTATCCCATACTAGGCACGATATAGAGCTAAGTGACTAAACTTAGAGTAGACTGGTCTAAAGCATTTCTACACTCCTTAGGATACATTTACTCCCAACACCATGGATCATTATTCACACTATCCATATGTCCATTACTTATCTATATCGATATATACACACCATATATGGCCAAGCCACATAGGGCATACCAACCTAAGTACACCACAGACCCATTCTTCGTTGTGCAGCAACCGTATCACACGAACATGTTCATATACCACATCCCACACATGTTATACGGTTTACACACATGTAAGGCGCAAGCATACAAGGATAGGTAACAAATGGCTAGTTAGGCACACATACATGCCACAGCCGGATATACAAACACACATACGAGGGTCAGTTACACACACAACATACATACATACATGTCTTCAAGGGTCATTTACACACAAATATATATCTCTCGGCGCCCTTATATGACTCATTATAGACATATACGTCTATCACCATTGACGTACACTCCCATGTACCGTTCATGATCGATCTGCATATCCATCACACTCAACATGTTGGTAGGGAATATCCTTGTTCTCCCCACTCCGATACAAATAATTTAACATGACTACAACCATTATCCCTCAGAAAGAGTAATACATCAAAGACTCATGTGTCTTGCATTTAAAGCAATACCATACGCTAGCATATAGTCAATCAACCACATACGTATACACCTCATATAGAATACACTAAACACGTAAACACCCATCTAACTATACACCTCGTATAGTTATTCAACTATATAGTTCAATCTATATCTCCCTAGTCAACCAATACTCAATTAAATTATTCCATCATCGGTGACACTACACATCTCGTATATTCGCGTCTACCGAGGTGGAATACAAGGGGATACACATGAATCCGCGTGCTCTATACATATCTAGATGCCACTCACATCTTAAAATATAAGTATATACATATTCAATAGGTTATATGTAATGACCTGTAATTTCAACAATTCAATTTACGTATTTTTACGTATTTTAAAAATAAATTTTACTTTATAAATGTTAGTCAAGAGTTTTATAACAAAACTGATTTCAAAAATTCTTATAAAAATATTTTGAAGCATTAAACTAATTATGGAGTAATTCAGTAAGCACTACTAGAAAATAGAGCATCAGCCATGGAACATTAGCCACGGAACGATTCCGTGGCAACTACCTTTTTATTAGCCACAAAAACTTCTGTGGCTAATATTTCATGGCTGATATAATAACAGCCACGGATTTTCCTTGGCAAATATATTTTTGCTACGGATTTGTCACCATGTTATCTTTTCGTCATAGAAATATGATTGCCACATAAAATTCGGTAACAAATAATTAGAAACATCCAGGGACAGTTTGTGGAAAATGGATGTTAGCCGCGGACGTAGTGAAATCCAAACGCGCCAACTAGTGGCGGGCAAACGAAATAATAATGTAAAATACGACCAAATAATTTTATTGATGAAAATATCTTCCCTCTCTCACGAACATCCTCTCTCTATCTCCCCCCCTCCCCCCGCGAAAACCGGCGACGCCGACTGTCGACAATCTGGTCTCCGACGATACAGATGCTTGAAGATCTGTTCTTAGGGGATCCGACGATCCAACGCAGACACAGACGCGCGACGATCCGACGATCGGATCGGTTCTCCGGTGAAGCGAGCGAAAAAATTTAGGGTTCTTATATCTATATCTCTAGATCTTTAATTAAGGGGCGCGCTTGATTCAAGGACCTTTGATCGGTAGGGGGTTCTTGTTCTTAGTCTTCATTGGCTGAATCTCGGTAAGATTCAATTTTTTGGCCCATTCCTTTACTTTTGATTCCGTTGTTCCTTCGTAATTTATCAAATGGATCTGTTCATTAATAAAATTTGTTTTTAAACCTTAATCTGTTCTATTCTTCTTTTAAGCCATATGGAGACAAATCAAGATTTTTTAATTCTGATCATCGAAGTCATAAAATTAACAAATCTTCTTTTAAGTCATATAAAAATAATTTCTTGTTGGTTGAAGTTTATGAAAATCATTTTTTTTTCGAGAGGCTACCACTATATTAGTATGTAGTCTGTTTAGTTGGTTTTTGATTTTGTTTATGTGTGTGCTACTTTTAACAAGCGGAATATTTTATTTGTTTTTGTTTTTGTAATGTTGTTTTGCATGTACAAATATCCAGTAAGCTTCTTGAAATCATATTTTGTGTTTCATTATTCTCATAATTAATGAAACATGGTGGTTATATTCTACAACTTCTTCCCGATAAAAGTGATATGCAACGAAAAGATGAACCAAAAGAATGCGGGAGAAAACTTATCTGCCTGTTATATGAAGTCTCAGCGGGGAAATTCATATCTCATTCTACATTCTAACATTACTAAGATGTTCAAATTCAATTTGAGCTCTTTAAGATATAATGTATCTGCACTGCATTAGTCCCTACCTCCCATTAACAATGCATCTTTTTACAGTGATCGAGTACAAGTTCTCCAATCTCTCTCTCTCTCTCTCTCTCTCTCTCTCTCTCTCTCTCTCTCTCTCTCTAAAAGTGCATCAAGAGAGAGAGAGAGAGAGAGAGCTATGAAAGTGGGACTGTTTTCATGTCATTTTCCTTCCTCTTTCTTGATGCACTTTTATATGCCTTTTACCAATTTCAATTTGAAAAGAGATGAATGATAATGGATGCTAGCTATGCAGAAAGGATAAGAGATCAAACTAACACACAAAGAAATCCCTATTTGAAATTGGGGAACAGATTTGTTAATTTTATGCAAATTCTGTCCGCATAAATATATATCAAAACAATGAAATTTTGCCTACAATGCTTGTGGTTGCTGCTACTGTTCTGGCATGGAGAAGTGTAGAAAAAGCAAATGTGAAGGGGAAGTAATTATAATATATTATATATATATATATATATATATATATATATATATATATATATATATATATATATATATATATAGAGTTGATTACACAGTTTGAACATACTAAAAAAGAGTTTACATTTGGCAAATGCAGTAGAAAACCATCCATGACATTAACAGATATCACAACAAATTTTTTGCAGTTCTGATTGGTTGGGGGAATTTCAATTTTCTGATACCCATCAAGACAGATGGATATGATAGTCATTTGGACTAATCTTTTTGGCGTGTAAACAAATATAAAAATCTGAACAAATCCTGATTCTGCGATTGCTATTAGACAGATATGAATCTCCAATATCTGTCTGTTAAATTATGAATATGTTCAAAATAGCATGTCTGTTAACTTAGCTTGACCTGTTTTGTTTGCTGACAAGTCAACAAGTTAGCTTATAACTTTACTATTGCCAAATTTCAAGTGTTTTTTATTTACTCCCATTTATTCCGCCTTTCATGTTGATTACAAATGGACTTCTTCCCACATGATTTGATGGACCATATAACGACATGCTGATTGTTAAAGTTAGCTTGATATACATTGCTGGTCCTCAAATCAACAGTTTAAGCTTATGGGTGAAGTGATTTTTTTAACGGTTATAACTACAAATCTTGTTTGTCTATCTAATTTATTCAAATAACTTCGCATATCAATAACATTTAAGCCACATATATGTTCAGGTTAAACTTTGTTATGTAGTATGTTATGTGATGAATACATTACAAGTCAACTAGTTTGAAGTACATTCTTGTTATGTGATGGATTCTTGATGTTTATTAGTTATTGACATGTTTATCTCGTTAAGGGTGGATTCTTGAGAAAATCTTGGATCTTTTGAGGGCTTGCTTTGTTGTTGAGAATCAGAGAGTCATTTTCTCATCAGTGTGTTTTACAATGTATATGGACCTATAGTGCCGAATGTCTTTTGATTCTTCTAATTAATTTCATCTCTTTTTCTTGTCTTTTTTATAGGATGTTCCATTATCCCACTTTATAGGTTGGCAGAAATGTAGGCAGATCAGGTATGATAATCTCAACTATTAAATGGAGTGTTAGTTTCCTGATTAGGTTATTACTCAAAACCTATTGGTCCTTATGATCAACATGTAAGTACTGGAATCGTAAAATACATACAAAACTGATCACAGAGATGTTCTTCCCCTCTTGCTAACAGGCTGGAAATAAACAGATGATTATTGTCAGCATATTAGCATATCAACAGATTGATAAACTCTTCATGTTTGCATAGCAGCATATTGCATATAGAAGAACATATATATGATACAGATGATTATTGTCAAATTAATAATATGAATATTTATGTTTGGAATATGTTTCTAGGATTATGATTGTTAGAGAACTAGGCATGGTTTGGTTAAAACTGACTAATTGTATTCTTAGCCAAGCTCATGCTGAGCAAATTCAGTAAGGATAGAATTTCAAGAATCAATATTTTTGCCCATTCGGTCAAAAAATGTTCTTGTATCCTCAATGTTTCCATGTTAGGTAGGCTTAAAATCACATCATTTATCTCCCTAAACTTTGTCAGAGCATTCTATCTTTTTTCTTACAAACATTCTGGGTTATACCCTTAGCATAATCATTATGCTAAGGAAGTTCTTGACAATTGTTTCTGTTGTCCTGTGAGTATATTTCTGTTCCTTTTATTTTACATTTTTTTTTCATTTTCAGCATCAGCAATCAAGAAACAATCTGGGTTAGACGTATCACTATTAATTGATAAATTGGACTTATCATCATATTCTACCGAGGCATAATGCCATCGAATTGTTAGATTATGCTGTCATTTTATGGTGCAATTTTTTTTCATTTTCTTTCTGCTAATTACTTCTTTACTCCTTAGCACTGCAAGTGCATATACACTAGGACTTGGTCTTACCATGGAAGTGTGAAATTCCAGTAATGCAAGAGAAGATAGATGCTATCATTAAACACCATGTGGAAACTAGCCATTGAGAAAAAACAAATCAAAAATATAGGAGGATGTGAGTAGAGTAGCAAGCATGCGTTGATAGAAAATTTTAAGAAAGATGGCAGCATGCTAGAGACATAGCAATTGATATGCCTGCCAAATCAATTGTCATACATTATAATGCTTTTTGTTAAGGAATTTGCATGTTATGTTGACCATAGGCTCAATTCCTGTTTATCTGTTTTACAATATGAAAACTTAATTTCGATAGGATCCAGTAACCTAGAGTGCCATAGGTTCACTTTTTTTCTTTTGACTTGAAAATGAATATTTTACTAATTGACATGACAAATGATCAAAATCATAGAATTTTTTTAAAAGTGCAGATGAAGAGATTGAATAAGAAGAACATGTTATATAACATTTTATTTATATTGTATGATAACATCATTTTTTTGCAGGCGGGGAGAAGCCACCCAAGGCTGGACGAGGATACACCATGCCCTTACACCTGATAATATTCAATTATTTGCCTTCAGGTTTGGATACATTTGAACCACTGCTCGACAAAATTTTATTTTATTTTTGGTGAAACAAAGGCTTAAAAATGCATAGCATTGCAGGAACATTGCAAACAACCAATTGGAAGGGTTGATCCCTGAAAACTTGGGCTCTTGTGTGAACCTCAATAGCCTGTAAGCTTGTACCTTCTCGTGATTACTGTTAATGTATTTCATACCTTCTCATTATCATATGACAAGTTTAAATGCCACTGATTCTTGTTCTAAGTCCTTGCATGCCAAGTGTTTGCAGTTGGTGCTTCCTGAATCTGGCTTCCATTTCAATTTTTTCTGGCAAATTGCTACCGCACATGGGCCTTGTGGGAATAACCGAGAGTACTTGTCTTTATTAGAGATGGCTTTGTTTGATATAAGTATGAGCAATGTTTTGTTTTTACTAAGTGTATTGAGGTAGCCATATTACAGATAAATTCTTTGCATAAAATATCTCCAGTGATAAAAGAAAACTACATAAAAGTCGAGAATTTTTCAATTGGTGTGCCACAACCTGTTTCATACACTTGTCATATGTGCCACAATCTCAATACTTGGAGAGAAGGGAATGTGAATATGACACAAAATCATTGACTTCTACAAGGTGAGCTCAATTTTTTTTCGAGTGCTGGTGCTCATTTTTCTATACATTAGCTCTGCATGATTTAGTTTTTGGTCCGAATACTGTGTTGATATGTCTTGGACATTGTTTATTCAGGAAAGATATAATCTCACACCAGCTGTGACTGGATATGATCTCACATCGGCTGTGTCTAGAGTTCTAGTGTAAGAAGCTTAACTTGCATGCAAAATTGGTCATTTTCTATTTCCCTTTTTGTAATGTTACATAATAAACCTAAAGCAACCTCTTTTCTTATTTCTACAGGTTCACTTTGACTCCTTACAATGAAAACAAAAAATACCACCTATGTCCTGCCCCAATGGAGGAGATGGCTAAGTAATGCAGCAAAAATACCTTCAGATACTGGGTTGGTTATTGAATTTTAATTTCTACAAGCTAGCTACATCCCTTTGAAACTTCCAGCATCTTTTTTGTTTAACTGTAGCATCATTTTTATCTAGAATAACCTGATATATACCATCATGGCACTATAAAATTTCATAATTGAATGTTTATAATTATGATTTGTTTGGCTCTCTTAATGAGAACTGAGGTGGTTGTTTAGACATTAGAGATCATAATTATTTGTGGAACTGCCATGTCATATTGTATAGAAATCGATGATTTCTGTGCAGCATCAGCAGATAATATTTGGAACATGATTAGTTATTAACTAATACACACTATATCTGCCAACTTCGTAAATTACATGTTAATGCATTGTTCATAGTATGTGTTGACATCTGATAATTATTTTAGATTTTGGTTGAATTAAAGCCATTGCTGAATATTCCCAATATCAATTAGTCTTTTATGTTCTATATGGGTTACACCGTCAAAAGTAGCCAAATTGGTACTCTACCTAAAATTCCAAACTAAGATCATAACTCAAATGCAATCATTAAATGTTTTCTTATATGACAGAAAATGGTGGCACAACTAGAAATTTTTTAGGTATGTAGTCTGATGTTTACTGTTTCCTGTAAAATAAGCAAGTTAATTTTTTAGGTATGTAGTTATAAGAATAATGACTTTCATTTGTGCTACAGCCTGGAGATGAATCTTATGAATACATCTCCAGGCTTCCATAAGGTGAGAGAGTAAATTTTTTGGGGTGAATTAAATTTTTTTTGTTCGCATGGTGCTATTCTAAGCTTTCCAGTTGAGTTTTGGCTGCCATATGTTGATAGCATTAGATAGAGATGGTGTAGATGATAGAATTACATTAGAATGCACTAAATTTGTATGTTAATTAATTGATAGTTATTTCACCCTGGTGTTTCTGATGTTTTGAGTAAGTCCTCCTGAACTTCATGCGCTGAATGTATATGGTATATTCCTGCAACCTACATTTTGAAACTGCCCAAGTTGAAGTATGATCTGGAGAAATATTTATCTATGATATCTGTTTTTTGCTACCTTATTTGTACAATTTGGTTATAAAACTATGTTATGATAGCCTTGTGGTTTAATTGGTGAATTATGTTTTATTGTCTTGGCTATTTGATTGATGCATCCTCCATATGCAGGTTAAATGAACAGTCTTTATGACAACAAAATGGGCCATTTGTCGACATCACATCTAAATCTTCTGCATATTTACCCATCCAAGAAGCATGCAATTACAAAATTAAGCATGTTGAAGCGGCAGGAATATATCCAGAGCTAACTCAAGTGTTCATGGATGGAGATTTGAAGCTTACGATGGAGGAGGATGGAGGGACGAATCATTACTTCAAGTTGGGCGTTTACACGCATGCATTTAGCTCTTCACTGAGTCCTGCTAGAAGGGAATCAAACTCTTGAAGTTAGTAAATTATGTACGAGAACTGTCAGAAATTTTTTGTTACAAACTATGCTCTATTTGTACAGTGAAATGCTCTATTTGGTCTATTACTTAGCAGCTTTTTACAGTGATGCCTGAGCAATGTCTAAGGATATCTTTCTGAATGTTTTGCAATGGACACATGTTGGAAAGTTTTCTAATGTGATTATTGTTAGTAATATGTTGATTAATGTTTGGGAGTTTGTTTTAGAATCATGAGAATGTTAGTAGTGGTTGAAATGAGAGTATTTGGCACGGAGTAATATTTTGATTTTCTATTTTTTTTGAAAAAAATATAGAAACATCAGCCATGGATTTTCCCTGGCTAATGCCATTAGCCACGGCCAGTCCGATAACTTGGGCGTGGTTAATGGGCATTAGTTAAAACAATAGCCACGGCATATCCATGGCTAATGTGGTTGACCATGGAATTTTTTCTGACCTGTTCCGTAGCTAATATATTTTTGCCACGGAAATTCCGTGGCAATAGTTAAAACAATAGCCACGGAATATCCGTGGTTAATGCTGTTTAGCACAGAAATTTTTTCTGAACTTTTTTGTGGTAAATATACTTTTGCCACGGATTTTCCGTGGCAATAGGTGGAACAATCGCCACGGAATTTCTGTTGCTATTGTTTCGTGGCTAATTTTTCCGCCACGGAATTTCTTCCATTTGCCACGGATTATTGGCATTTGCAATGCCACTTTCCCTTACGGAACAATAGCCACGGAATTTATAAAAATCCGTGGCTATTGGGTAATAGCCACTGATTATAGTGTATTAGCCACGGATTTGTCCGTGGCTAATGTCCAATTTTCCAGTAGTGAAGTTTGGATTTCATCAATTGCCTCTAAACATTTTGATAAAAATTTATTTTCAATAATTACCGTTTTAGGTCGACAAATTTATTTTCTACTCAAACGTTTTCAAATCGATTTCAAACTTCTACAGTAGCATTATATGATCATTTAGGGCTCCCCACATTAATTTCATAATTTTCTGATATCATTTCAGCCTAGAACCTGCAAACCCGCTTTCTAAACGTTTTGGCCTAAAACCTGTATTTCCGTAGCTCAAATCCCAAAACAGATCTTGTATTCACGATCCTCGCGACGATACGATCCCGTGGGTATGTTTTCGTAATTTTTCGGAGTCGTTTGTGAAAACGTGTCTGTATTCCTCTGCCTTGCTAGTTACATTTTACTAATGACCCTTTTACCATTACTAATTACTTTTACTAAATCACTTTTACCCCCCCAACCTAGATCTACCCCTAATAATTTCCCTAACCTACCCTATTAACCCACCCCCTTTTGGTAGCTGAGATCCAACACTAGAGGGTGGTGGTCTTTTAATACTATTAATAATATTATTATTACCTATCTATATTTAGCACTATATAAGCTGCCATCTTCTTTCGTTTAAACCCATCCCATTACTCTCGTTCCCAGTTCAAACCCAAGGCTCACGCTCTCTCTTTCGCTCTCTCTTTCTCAGTTTTCCGTTCATTGTTTGCCCGAAGCCAACCCACTCTCACTCACCTTCTCTCGTTCACTCACACCCTCTCACTCTCGCCTGCCTATCTCCCTCCGGTGGGGCGACAGCCAACGGCCTCCGACGAGCACCGAAGCCCCGCACGCCGGCAAAACCCCCCAGCGACGCTCCCCTATCCCGCCGCCTGCACACACCCCCCCTCGTGGCGCTGAGCGACGCCGACCGCCGCCATCTGCTTCCGGAGCCCTCCGTGCCTTGCCGCCGATTCCCGACCGCCGCAGAAGCCACCGGCCACCGCCGCTGAGCCCCCGAACTCCACAAGAGCCTCCCGCGCTCCGCCACCATCCCCGGAACCCTCCGAGCCTCACCGTCACCGCCGGTGCTCCGCCCCGTCCGTCGAGCACCCCCGAAGGCCCCTCCGGCCACCACCACAACGGCCCCTCCGGCCACCGCCGCAAAGCCCCCGACAGCGTGCGTGCGTGAGTTGTGATGGCAAGATCGTAATTACGAAGTATTTTTGGTATTTTTAATTAATTAATAAATTAATAATAGGGTTTTATAGTATTAAATCCATAACTTAAAATATAGGGCCCAGAAAAATGTGGGGACAGTCCCAGAAAATCAGAAACATTATTTCGGACCCAATGGTGCTGATCTCATCTTGATCAGACGCCTACTTTTTTTAGAATAATTTTTTGAACTTAAAAATTAAATAAGTATAATTCATTCTAAAAATCGTTGTTCGCTGTTTTCACAGACAATAATATGTGATAAAATTATATGTGAAAGTAATCTTCGATACGGTCATTTTGACTACCCACTCAAGCTTTTTCGACGAGTATTACTCCCAGAAGAAATTACGGAAGATACGCGCCACTTAAATAAATTGGGTTTTTAAACTAGTTTTGAGTTTCTAAAAATTATAAAAAATACTATAAACTTCAGAAAAATATTCCCTCTTGCAGTAAAACTAGTTTTATCATATATAGCCTATATAAAAATTTGGAACGCTTTTCATCACCGTTTTAACCAGTTTTAAGAATCAAAACGACCAATTAATCAGATAATATTTAGTGTAGCCATTAACTGATATCTGCTTGTGTTTGCAGGTGCCAATCCTTGCGCTCTAACCACATCCTCGTCTTGCTACGACGATCCCAATAGAGTAAGTCACAGTAAATTCTAACCTTAGAAATTTAGATAGTGTACGTAATGGAAAATAGTGTACTAAATAGAAATATCGCATGCTCGAAGCTTGGAATCTGTAACTTAGTTGTTGGACTTCAAATCATTGCTCAAGACTGACATTCTCTCTTGAGGTTTCTGCCTGGACTTTTCAACAAATGAAGCTCTTTGGAGTGTCGTTAATGCTTTTGAATGTCTTTACATTTGGAACAACAAGATTGACATACCGTATTGCAACACAGTGACCGAGTGATATACTGTATTGACATCATACCGCTGGAACATCTTATTGAAATTGAATGCTTAAAGATAGTTGGCACTGCACTGGTGTTTTTGGGGTAAACTTATATTAGTGAAAGTGCAGGAGCGACCGCGAGCCATCTACACAGTGCACCGTACCGACCGACTGAATGAAATGTACCGACTGAAGTGAAATGAGATCCGCCCGGGTGAGCGCCCCCGTGGCAGGAGATGAGCTAAATGGTTGCACAGTGTACCTTCCTATATAAGTCACGTAGTTCTAGTCTTACTATTGCCTGCTGGTTAAAACATTATTGCTACCATGCCACAGTTGTTACTCTTGTACTTTACTTTTACACTTGCACCGTCACCTTTGCTTTGCACACTACACTAGCACTTTACTTATCGCTCTTGCATGCATGTCCGCCTTTACCTTATTTTTCGTGTTTTTTTACTATAGCCTGCTCCATATTTGTGCACTCCTCTTTTTCTATCGCTAGAATGATTGTGACTTACCTATGGTTCCATCTCCATGGCACCACAGACGATGCACAGGTTGACTTGGGCACTCCTGAGTTTGCAGGGCCGTAGCATGATCCTGGGACTGTCGACTTTTTATATTCAGAGTGTTGTGTGATGTACCTTCGATGTATTTACTTTCCGCTTTACTTTTCATGTATTTTGTGAGAGAGTGCTGAATTGTTGTTGTACTTTTAATTTGTGAACAGTAATAATGTCTGTTGGTTTGAGTATTATTATACGTCTCTGCATCGTGGCTATGTTGATTTCACTGGTAAACTGCAGACCTGCGAATAAACCAAATAAGTAACGGGCCCCCGAGAGCGGGTCGTTACATTATACATTACATTAAAGATCCACGCACGTATATTTAACGTAACTTGCACATGAATTCAACTATACATTATACACAAGGACGTCATACAACCCCACAAGTCAATAGTCATACCATACAGGTGTTCCTATATAGATCTCGAACCAAGAGTCTAAAACGACCCCCAGATAACTCTATACCTCGAGCTCTTGGCTTTAAGACTCTGTCCTAAGGCTAGACACTACATACCTTAGGGCTAATGTATCCCCATCACCTACTGAAGCATCACACGTACTATCCTTACGCATGTCGCAGTGCGGTGACCTGCATGGGCCACCAAAGTGTCACGCCCCGTTCCCCAGAATACCCGGCATTTAAAATTTTTTTTCCAAGTATCCTGAAGAGTGGGGGTGATGAGAGGGAAAAGAGAGAGAAGGAAGAACTGAATAAGCAGGCCACTGCGCACATGCTGGGATAGTACAAGTATAGCTCCATCAAAATATCAAACAACTCGTAGTGACATAGAACAATAACAACACACTTTATATAACAACATTCATTTATATACAAACCCATTTACATCATTTCAAATACACCAACACTATCCACCTCCCAAGACAACCAAGTCACTCTATAAGCCACAATTCCCACGGAGTTCTACCCCCGAAACCCAACTCCAAGTCACCTCCAACCATGCTGACGCGGCCACTTGAAAAATGGGGAGGAGCACGTCAATGCGTGCCCCAGTAGGAACCAACTTGGGTTTGAAACTCCATTTTAAGGTTATCAATTCACAAAGCAAGCCAGAGTGATAGAGCATGTAACTAAGTAATATAATGCGAATTAAATAGTCAACCCAAGGAAGTCATACATGCGGTCCAATGTCGAGTTACTGCAAGAAAAGAGTTAGCACGAATAATAATAATAATAATAACAACACAAGTATTCAAGCAAACACTATCTGATAAGACAAGTACAAGTGCCTGAGTTATGACACATGGACACAAAGAAGCAGGCAAGTGAAAGGGGAAGTACTGCCAGCAGTAGAAGTAACACTCAAATTCTTATTTTTAATATTTTATAGTTGAATTAATTGAAACTTGGGTAAACTGTGTGATACCGAGACCTGGGCTTCACCTCAAATTTGAGGTGAATATAGCACACGACGCAGTGGACACGGGCACTGTACGCCGGGCCTATCACCTCCCCCGTCCCTGGCAGGAGTGAGGCTCTCCACATAACCCAACCTCCGTATGACCCCTCCACTCCCGGTAAAGGCGAGTGGGTGTAAAAATCACATCCACTCCCGGTAAAGGCGAGTGGGTGTAAACTCCACACATCACATAATCATCTCCCAACTTCACAGTCCAGGCCTCATATCCACAATTTACTCAAATCCCACCTAAAACCCGGGCTTTACTAACTCACCCTCATTAGAGAGGACTGAGATATTCAAGAGTTTCATTTCATCATTTTAGTAATGAAGGAGTCATGTTGCATGGCATCACATTTCATATTCATATCAACATGGGTCATACACCGAAGTGTCATGACCTCCATTGTATGCGTATCAACCCAACATCACATCACATATGGTACCATGCATTACATGCTTCCAACATTACAAGTTCATATCAAATTTCAATTCATATCCATATGATTGAGCATTGCTCACATTTCTGGCATTTGCCTTCATTCAGGCATTTCATCGAACACCTGACGGGCGTCTTTCATAACAAAGCAACACGATAACATTTACGTGTGCCAAGGGCATGACCATTCATGTCACCATACAAACATATTAAGCAAGTATAATGATGGCCAATTAACCACAACTAATGAAAAGAATAGCACTTAATGAATTCAGCTTGCTGAAATTGCAAAACCAACCATAGAGATCAACACATTTCATTCATTTCTCCTGGGAATTTGACAAAACTATATAAATGAAAGTCGAAGATATAGTAGTTATGGATCTACAGATAAAATTTCATGCAAAAATATTAAGTGTGTGATTTATGGTGAATTAATTGGTAAAGTGTGTCAAATCTGTTTTTCAGACAGATTTCAGGATCTGTATTGAAAGCCAATTTTAAGCATGTTGAAAGCAGAATTTCAACACATGAGCATTCTGATGAATGTTTAGAAAAAATTTTTAGCTTTCCAATAAGACCAATAACACAAAATTTCATTGAGTGTGCAGGTGTCTATGCCAAATTTACTAAACTATGCCAACACTGAAAATCAAACAGACATGCTGTAAAGATGGATTTATTTCTCCTAATTTCTGAATTGAAACCATATCAAAATTTATATGATTTTGACGTAGAACTTCAAGATCTACAAGTTCATATTTTTTTCAAAACCCAATTCGAGCTACAGTAACATTAATTACAGCAACAACACAAAACAGAAATTCAAGCTTTTAAAGGAGATGGTTTTACTAAGAAATTCATGGGATACTTTGTGAAATTGAAACATAGCTCATGAAATTTCACCATACCTAATTCATATCAAGTAAAAAATGCTATAAAAACCAAATAACAACAATCAATTTAATGGAATTCTAAATCCAAGAGATTCCTACCTCAAACTTGGTTTTTCCTATCTTTCTTCTCTTCTTTTCTTCTCCATCTTCTTCCCTTTTGAACACACTTGTGCTTCTTAATTTTTGGTGAGCTAAATTAGGGTTTTCATTTGTTAAAAATGGGGATAAATAGGGTTGGGGTGGCCGGCCATAGGGAGGGGAAAAAGGGAGAAAGAAAAATGAAAAGAGAAAGGGAAAGAAAAGTGAAGAAGAAAAGAGAAAGTTCTTCCTAAATATCTAACTCTAGAAACTCCTAAGGATAAGCATGCATGTAGTTAAATGACCAAAATACCCTTCCAAAATTGCCCCTCAAGTTTAAAGTATTTACAAGTTTGCCATTACTTTAGGCACCGATCACTTAAGTATGTACGCCCAGTAGTTTTAGTCAAAAAGACCGTTTTGCCCCTGACTTTTCTAAAAATTTACGGGGTTTGCCATTGACCCCTAACCCCTTTCACACTTCCATGGCACTCGCTACACACATCCATGCTCATCTGTGGACGCATACATGCTTCACACACACACGTCTAGCACATTCCTGTTGTTTTGCACCAACGACGTCTTTCACACTTCTCCTGCGCTCAATCTCGCTTTCTCGTATCTTAGACATGCATTACGGCCTAATCGCCCTTGCATTAAGTCATATTTATCGTTATCTATGTTTATTTCATGCCTACACATGTATCGTAGGTAGAAATACTGCGTGTTTTCAGTAGAATACCAGTATAGTGCAAAATAGGGCCTGACACAAAGGGGGGGAGATATATGCATGACATTGCATAGTTTTTATGTTTTTATGCAATATGTTGTCATCGTCAAAAAGGGGAGAATATTTGATATTGAGTCTCCACCCAGTGGTTATTTTGATGATGAGCAACATATTATGCTACTAATGCTTTCATTGAGTTTGTGTGTAGAAAGTGCATTTTTAATGTAGGTGATGAAGCATGAAATTTTAAGAGCCATGATTCAAAGAATGAAAGTCAAACTTATATGTTGGTACAAGCAAATCAAGGAAGGCACAAAATCAAGTTGCATCCAAGGCTGGAAGGCTTAGAGCATTGAAGTACAAGCACAAAAACTATGTGGATCAAAAGCTCAACTGAAAGCCAAGGCAAATGGACAAAGAGTTGCAAGTAGCTCAAATAATGTTATGTAATGTTATGAATTTTATTTGAGTCTTAGGAATTTGTTAAGGCCTTTTGGTTAAGCCCACATGCACTTAGGATTATGCCAAAAATGAGTTAAAATGTTTTAAATATTTTTCCTAAGTTTTCAAGCCCAAAGCCCATACTCGAAATACTCTAGGAGTCGACTACCACCTTGGGAGTCGACTACCAGCAGACAGCCTGACATCTGAGTCAAACGGCTAAATTTTCAAAATCAGTTTAATTATTGCATATAGCTATTGGAGAAATATTTTTGAAATGAATTTGAAATTATTTTCAAAAGTCTCCTTGTTTAAATGCATATAAATGTTGGGAAAGTATTTTGGAAATAATTTGAATTTCAAATTTCAAATCTCCTTGATTAATGCAAACATATTTTGGGAATAATTTGAATTTCAAGTTTCAAATCTTATTGATTAATGCAAACATATTTTGGAAATAATTTGAATTTCAAATTTCAAATCTCCTTGATTGATGCATTTTTAAAATAGTTCTTTGAAATTATTTTCATCTTTATAAATAGAGGGATTGAGCTTGAATTTCAAATAGTAAGATTTTTCCTCTAAAATTATTGTTTCAATAGGGTTTTAAAGTTCTTTCTCAAGCTCTCAAAATGTTCTCTTGGCCATATTTTAAATTGCTTTTCAGATATTTTTTGGCCTTATTTTCTTGATCTCCCAAAGCTTCCAAATTTCTTATCTTTGAGATCAAAATCATCATATAGTTACACTTCAACACTTGGGCTTCAAATTGAAAGGCTATATGTAATCCTACAAAAGCGTTGTAAGTATTTTTCTCACTTGGGTGTAGTGAGTTGTGAAAGTCCTCGGATTGTGAGGCAAGGAAAAGTTCTCGGCTTGTGAGGCAAGGGAAAATCCTTGTTGTATGCAAGGTGGTTGTAAATCCTCTTGGCGGGAGGTGGTTTTTACTACTTACCGATAATAGTTGATTAAAGCCCGGCAAGAGTTTTGGGGACTGGATTACCAGGTAGTGGGGAACCAGGATATATCGTGGTTTTCATGATTGTTATCTTGGTTTGATTCCTTACTTGCAATTTATTATTTCCGCTATGCTTATTTCATTGATGTAAGTATTTGTTGATTAAGATTGATATTAGGTAATTCTATATTAATCTTAGGGAGAAAATTTCTAGAGGAATTTTAATATCCGAAAACACTATTCACCCCCATCTGGTGTTCTCTTTGACATCTCAGGTCCCAGCAGATGAATCCTTGATCGAATCATCGAAAGTGCCAACGAGTCCTTTCTTCTTATCCTTCTTGTATTTGTCGGACTTGTGGTACTTCGATGCTTTCTAGTTCTCCTTATTCTTTAGCTTTGGGCAATCCTTCTTGATGTGCCCCGACTTGTTGCACTTAAAACAAAGAGAAGAAGAATTGTTAGTGGAATCGAATTTGGATTTGGATGTGAATTTACCATTGCGAAAGAAGCGTTGGAACTTCTTTGCCACGAGCGCCATTGCTTCCAAATCCATCTCGTCTCCGAACTCATCAATATCAGATGAAGAAGAAGTAGCTTTAAACACTAATGCTTTCTTCTTTGCCTCTGTTGGCTTCCTCATTCCCCTTATCTTTAATCGGTTCTCCCTTCTCACTTCATACGACATTAATGTACCGATGAGGTTCACTACGGTGTAGCTCTTCATGTCATTGACCTCCTCAATTGCAATTGTTCTTCTGTCCCATTTTAAGGTCATTGACATGATGTTCTTCCTCACTTTCTCTTGTTGTGTGTATGTCTTTCCAAGAGTTTCAAGCCCGTTGGTGATGTCGATGAAGCGAGCATACAGTGAGGCAATGTTCTTATCTTACTGCATTTGAAACATTTCAAAGTTTTGTACGACAACATATAACTTCGACAACTTTACCTTGTTGGTCCCTTCGTGGTTGCCGATGAGATGATTCCAAATTTGATGTGTACTCTTACATGTGCATATCTTATTGAACTTATCGTGCTTCAAAGCGCAATAAAGAGCGTTCATTGCTTTGGCGTTGTTCACCTCTGCGGACTTCTTGTTTGGAGTCCATGTGTTGTAGTCCTCTTCTGTAGGCTCTTCGTATTCCTTGTGGAGGATTATCCATAGAGAAGCACTCCTAAGGAACGTCTCCTTCCGGCACTTCCAATAGCCGAAATTCGTGCCATTGAAGCGCGGATCACGAACCGTAGATTGGCCTCCAAAGACGGGAGAAGCACCATCGCGATCATGATTGTTGTAGGAAGTAGGTGAAGGGAAATTGTTGGTGGTGGATGCCATAGCTATAACCTTGCGCTCTGATACCAATTGTAAGGACCATGTGCTATGAGGAAAACACTAGAATGGGGGTTGAATAGTGTTTATAAAATTAAAAAGACAATTACGCCTAATTAAAATCATAACCAACAAAGATACGGAATTATAACGAATCAACAACGAATAAGCAAACACACTATGTTCAAGGGTTCGGATTACCCAAGTCAAACCCGATTTGTTCCTGGTAATCCTACGTCCCTGCCACCTGAGATACCACCCAGATACTCAAGCTAAAACCCAAGCTTGAGTTTTCCTTTCAACCCACTTGTAGCAACCCTACATGTGTAATCAATACAAGATTGATATCCTTGAATCCCACAACTTGGGATCAAGCAAACCACTCTCATAAACCAAGAGTAAAACCAATTTACGAAAGTTATGAAATTCGAAATTACACTTACAAATCACCTATGCCTTGAAGTAGAACTTAAAGGAGAAAAGTGATTGGAGTGTGTTGATCTCTTCCTAGAAAAGAGAATAGCCCTTGCACTTGTCGTCACCAAATCTGGAGGATGAGAGTTTGTTCTAGTTGGAAGACAAGATAAGATTTGGAATTCTAGGGCTTTGATTGCAAATGAGAGCTTGAGAGATGAATGCAAGAATGTCTACGAGACTCTCAATGGAACAGTGGCAATCCCTTTTATAAGTTCTCTCAAAGCCCCAAAGAAAATACCCAAAAGCCGTCTCAAAATTCGTGGAAGAAAAGCCAACGGATTAATTTTACAGGCAGGATAGGCGACTGATGAAGAGTAGACAGTTGTCTGCTACACTATATCAGAGGGTAGGTGAGAATTTAAACGATAACTTACCACGTATGACAGACGACTGACGAAGGCTGGACAGGTGCCAAAAAACTAACATGTCACTGAGAAACCTTCGATAGGCGTGTGAGTGGCAAAGTGAGAATGTTAACAAAACTTGAGAATTCTGGAAAGCAAGGACATGCGACTGATGTGGTATCCACAGGCGCATGTGCCATGGGCAGGCGACTGGGAAACCAACGTCAGTCATCTGTGTGCACAAGTGCAAAACTTGCCAAAAAGAATGATCTGGGCAAAGATGGACATGCGACTGATGTGGTACACACATGCGCCTGTGCCATGGGATCTTTGGGCACCTGATTGCACAAGTGCAAACGTTGACAAAACTTGGGATCTTTGGGCAAGATATACAGGCGGCTGACTAACAAGTCACATGCGACTGCAATTAGCCAGGCGCCTGTACATTGCATAGCAGTCGCCTGTTAAGATTGAATATAGAAAACCCAAAGAATCATATTAAAAGTGTGTGCATAACAGACGACTATAGAACAAATCACATGCGCCTGTAAGGAGACAGCCGCCTGTAAATTATTTAGCAGTCTCCTGTTGAAAGCCTAAAATGCACAACTCATGGAATTTAGAGTTAGAGTCCTAGGAATGAGTCCTAATGAATTCATAGGGTAGATTGAGTGATGTGTGAGTGCTCCAACATTACTATACTTCAAGGATACATTCTAATGAGAAAGAAACTAAAGAATAAACGATTTACATTGTATTTGCTTCTCTTCTTTCTCTTGAATGGTCTTGAGGTCTTTGAAGCTTCTATCTTTATCTTGATCCCCCACTCTTCAACTCTTTGAGCTTTAATTGATCTTTGAGTGACATTCATTGCATTATGATCTCCATGATTTGATTAGGCAATGAATTAACTGCATAGAAGGGATTGGTCACAAGTATTTATGTTTGCTCATCATCAAAACCATGTAAGGAGAGGTCCAATACTCAGGTGCATAACCCATTTTGATATGAATGAGAAATGTGGACACTGTCAAGCCATGCCATAATGACGTCTATAAGATGACTTATGCTGTTTTACTGATGTTTTGGAATGCCGCAGTCTCCTCTAATGGGGATGAATTACTAAACTGGGGTTTGGTGGAAAATCTGAGTAAATTATAGGTATGAGGCCTGGACTTGTGGTGACTCGGTGGAGACGTGATATGTGGTGATTATTCTCACTCGCCTGTACCAGGAGTGATGGTTCCTTGGTGCGAGTATTGATGTGGAGTTGTACATGTGGAGTCCTAACTTGTGTTACTGTCAAAGGGAGGAGGCGGTGTGGAGTTGCCCAGTGTACATTGCCCATGTCCACTGCACCGTGTGCTATATTCATCTCAATCCTTGGGGTGAAGTTCAGTTCCACCGACAGGGAGGAGTTGAGTGGCCCGGCGTACAGTGCCCGTGTCCACTGTACTGAGTGTTGTTTTCCACCGCAACTCTTGGGGTGAGGTCCAGGTCCGTGTGTCGTATGGTTTACCCAAATTTCCAACTAAGTTTAATAAATAATATTCCTAAATGTTCCTTATATTGTTTGTGGCCCTTGTATTTTGTATTTACCTTTTCTGATTGTGTTTATTTGTGGCACATGTATTGCTTATAGCACTAACCCCTTCATTGCAGTTGCTCAACACTTAACGGCAGGTACATTCCTTGAGTTCACAATTTACTTACTTTTATGTCATGTAGTTTTCTGCTTTACTTTTAATGCCATGTAATACAATTTGCATGACCTTATGTTTCATGCCATGTCATGTAGAACTTATTGTACATAACAAGTCATTAGTGTTGAGATTTCCTCCAGGGACACACATTGACATGCTCCTCCCTGTGGGTTTTTCAGGAACAGATGGGCCTTCTGTTGTTGGTGACTTGAATTAGTTCTGGGAGTAGCAGAGGGAGTGGGTTATAGCTGTGAGGGTTATGAGTTGTTGTACATGTGAGGGAGTGAGTAGAGTGTAGTATAATTGTTGTTCTGGACCATTTTCTACATATATGGATATGGGACACGTTGGTTTTCTTGTGTAATTCATTGTTGTGTGTAATTGTATATTGCTTTCTGTCGTTGTTATTATGTGGAGCATTACAGTTACTATCCCAGCATGTGTGCAGTGTTCTGCAGAGTCATAGAATTTATGTTTTTATATCTCTCCTTTCTTTCTTTTCACCCTCATACCTCCAAGAATCTAGGAAAAATTCAAAAATCATGTGTATTCTGGGGAGCGGGGCTTGACACTTCATCTAGCCAACATGTGTATCCCCTTCCACATATTTACGGGTTTTCCATTGGGATTGTTGCACTTTGCTCTCCAAGTTTTTTTGCAGTTTAGCCTCTGATTTTCAATCTTTTACCCCCTGATAATACAGACCCCCCTCATACACTTCTCGCACATTCTCGGTTTTGTGCGTGCACAGCATCCTTTCCGTGTGGTTTTTTTAGCATCGTCACTGTGTGCACATGTTATTTTTATTCTTTTATACAAATGAAGGAAGTTTTGTTGACTGGGACAAACCCAGTTGGCAGGGTTTCTCACATGTGGCGGGTGGAGGGATGTGCCACCTAATCCCCCACATGGGGTGTAAGGGGGTGGGTGCTTGTAATGCCCAGTTTGTGCTATACAGTATATCCTACTATGGTTATACTATAGTTATTTGTATATTTGCGTGTATGAGTGCATCTTTAGATACTTAGTAGGGTTGTATAGTTGACATATCCTAGTGTGTGTATGTTTGAGATGTTTGCATGTTGTCACGCCCCGATCCTTAGGATACCCGATATGTACGAATCCCTATCAGGTATTCCCAGAGCAGCGGGTGTGAAGAAGAAAGACGAAGGAGAGAAATGTACTGCTTGGAAAAGAAAATTTCATAGGCCATTGCGCATGTACTGGGGAGTATGGACAATGCTACAACTTAGAAACAAACATAGAAAAACACCAAACAATGTACACAAGAACAATATCCTTCAGATTTTATAAATGAAATAATGTTTACAACAACGTCACATACAACTTTCCCATATATAATCCTCATGTACAACACCTCATAATACTCAAGTACAACCCACTCCCTAAACTACCCCACACCCCAGCTCCATACTAACACTATCATCATGAGAATCTCCAACCGTCAACTACCTGAAAACCATGGGAGGAGCACGTCACAACGTGCCCAATAGAATTCTACAACTCTATATGGCATATTATTTTCTCAACATGGGGTCATGCAAGTATAAGGTCATGTAATGCTGCAAACTACATGTAAAGGTCATGTAATACTACAAACTACATGTAAAGGGGAAAACATGTATATCTAAATGGATGTTACATTGATACAATTACAGACAATGAAAATGTGCATAAATTACAATAAGAGATAACAAGAAAAACACAAATGAGTAACAATTAACTGAACAGCTGCAAGGGAAAATGAAGTTATTAATGACATTCAACATTTGAATCTTTCTCTTTATATTTGAAAACTTGGATATCTGTAAAGATATAATGGATTGTACCTCACCCCAAAGTGGCTGAAAAGTGATACATTAACCAACGACACGAGCACTGGAGAGGTCTCTCGTAACTCCCCATTACGAGAGTGAGACAATTCTCGGTTTTTATCCGGACAAACGGAGAAAACCAACAATTACCTAATGGTGCATCACGAGTGTACCATCGGCATGTCCAACTCTAGCCAACTCCCACTTTTGGGAGTGCGAGTGAGAATCAAATCCTCTAGTCTAGTTTCCGTATATCCACATTTACCCGAGTTTTCCCTAACACATTTCTGGAACACTCACATACCTCAATATAGCCTGGAAGCACAACCAAGCCCAATCATTTGTCTTAGTGGGACAAAGGTGTGCCCCGCTTTTTTGTCCCATAGGGAACATCCCTCAAGTGTATAAATGATGATACATATATATCATATATGATAAATGAGTTTAATGAGAATCTGGTGACTATGCATAATTTTCATCCTTGGTCGACCTAGGACCAAGCCCCCCCCCCCATTTTTTTGAAATTTGTTTCCCAATATGCTCTACAACTCATGGATGATCTTCACACCAAAAATCAAATGATTCCAACACTTTTTATCTATCGACCCACCCGTTGCAAAAAGTTCTATGTTATGCGACTGTTTATTTTGCAAAGGGTGGATTGTTGGGCAAAAAGTGTTGGAATCACTTGATTTTGGGTGTGGTGATCATCCATGAGGCGTAGAGCATATTGGTAAAAAAATTCAAAAAAATATGAGGGGGCTTGGCCGGTGGCGGAACAAGGAGGAAAAATCCTCCTTGCCACCTGATTCCCATTAAACTCATGATATATTTAAGTGACTATTTGGGTTAAATGCTGTCACGCCCCGCTTCCCTAAAATGGAGGCGAGACGTGAAAAGGTCCGCACGAGAGTGGAGCTGTGAAGCCCCAAACCCGATAAGCGTCAATAAAACATAAGCAGATCACTATAACCACAAACGGAATAACAATAATAACACAAGTAGAGACAGAAATAAAATCTCAAGTCTCAGAATTTGTCCAACATGAAAGTTAAGTTCAACATCCAGAAAAGCCACCAGGCTAAAAGAAAGAGTCTAAAGGCCTAACACACGGCCAACACAACAAACACCAACAAAGTATGGGTGCTACGCACCGATAACTAAAAAGCAGTCTAAAGCAAAAGGGAAAGCTCTACGAGGACACTAAGACTGATCTCCAGTGTCCACGAAGTCCTCGATCAACGCGGGCTCTGACTCAGCGTCAGCAAACACCACGTCCTCAGCGACAAACTCAGGCTCGGGATCTAACATGTGTCACCCAAAAGAGAAAACGGGCACATGTCAGCAAGTCGAAAGACTTGTGCAAGGAAACTGAAAGAAAGGTAAACTAACAACCTAGCAGTTGAAGTATGGTGCATGGCATGGCAAGTATCGTATGGAAGTATCAAGCGAAGTACAAGCAGCAAGTAACAAGTAACAAGTAACAAGTAACAAGTAACAAGTGGTAGATGTGACATGTATTGTCAAGTAACAAGTACAAGGGATCACCCACACACATGTGAGTGCCCTATTGCCTGCAGGCTGGATTCAAGTACAAGGGATCACTCACACACAGGCGAGTGCCCTATTGCCCGCAGGCTGTATTGAGCTCGTTTTCTGGACCACGAGCCAGATTTGTAATTGGCCTAGGGTTGTGCCCGCAAAACGGGTGCCTAGCCGGAACAAGTAGCACTAGTATGTAGCGATGCTACGCAATCACGATGAGTGTTCAAGCATGCAATGACATGAGCAGATATTCGCGTACCGTTAATTGAATTTAAACATGACAGGCAAACTGGAATGACATGAACAGATATTCGCGTACCGTTAATTTAAATTAAACATGGCAGTTAAAGATGCATGGATGACATGAACAGTTAATACGCGTACCGTTAATTGAAATTAAACGTGACATACTAGCATGATGAAGGTGACGGACCAAGCTTCGTTGTCAAGCTAGGTCAATGGCGTCCAGACGGCTATCCTTTCACCGTCTAGTCTCTTTTACGCTAAAGCAAGGAAATGGCCTAAGACATGGCCCAAATCAAGAGATGCAAGTTTCACTTGCCTAGCACCGAGGATGACGATCAACGAAGCAGTCACACGAATGCTAACTACGGAGATGAGATCGCTGCCATGGCAAAACAATATTAGAACAGCATCCAACCTAGTTCTATTAGGGTTTCACAAAAACACAAATGGGTTATGAGAATATTGAGAGATCGATTTATTACCGTATCGGAAGCGGAAGAACGATGCCGAGCAAGCACGGCAACAGAAGAAATGATCCGGGGAACCTAGGGTTCAGATCTGGAATGGATGGGGAAAATATGGAGAAATGTGGTTTTGGGGGGTTTTCGGCGATCTAGAGGTGGTGGCCGGCCAAAATGGAGAAGGGGAGAGGCTCTAGATGTAGGAGGAAGGCTAGGGTTAGATGGATGATGATTTGGGGAAGAAGGAGGCTCAGGAGAAAGGAAAGAAGAAAAGAAAAACGTTTGGGGGTCTAAATAGGAAGTGCTGGCGGCTGCCCAGAAATTAGGGTTTCGACACTGATTAGTCGGTCAAAGAGCAACCACTGACCGACTAGTTTGGGAACTAGTCGGTCGGTTGACCAACGCAGACCGACTAAGTCCAAACAGTAACTCCTGTACAAAAATAGGATTTAGATTTAGTCGGTCAAAGAACAACTACTGACCGACTAGTTTCTCATCTAGTCGGTCGATGAATGTTCTTAGACCGACTAAGAATGAATAGTACTTGGTATCAAAAGGATCATAGAGTTAGTCGGTTAAAGAACAATTGCTGACCGACTAGTTTGCAACCTAGTCGGTCGACGATCGTTCTTAGACCGACTAACGATAAACAGTAACTCCTGAGAAATTAACAAAGCCAACTAGTCGGTCCATGAAGGTTTACCGACCGACTAAATCGTCATCTAGTCGGTCGGTTCCCCTTCTTGTACCGGCTAACGTGCACAAAAGTTCCGAAATGGAGCGCGAGGCTCCGGGATCGATTCCTAAGACTCCTAGGATTGATCTAACAATAAGATATGACCGATATGAAGCCCGTCACAAATGACTTACTCCAAAATCGACGATTCTAAGGAAGAAGCTAGAAAATCACGACGAAACGATCGAAAATGAAAGCTACGGAGACGAAAACCACACATAAGGAGAAAATCCACCAAAACATATATATATAATATAAATAATCCAAATACATGAAAACCAGTCGTTACATCCTCCCCAACTTAAAAAAAATTCCGTCCTCGGAATTTCCCAACACTCACGTGTCCGGAAACAAAAGTGAGAAACGCTCTCGCATCTCATCCTCATTCTCCCAAGTAGACTCTCCTGGCGAGCCGTGTCGCCACATCACCCTCACAAGATTGACAACCTTGTTCCGAAGTGACTTCTGACGCCTGTCCAGAATCTGCACTGGCTGCTGGTCATACGTCATATCAGGGCGAACGGTAATCTCCGAGAAATCCACAGCATGAGATGGATCGCTAATGTATCGACGAAGCTGCGACACATGGAAAACATTGTGAACTCCTTCCAAAGATGGCGGCAAGGCTAAGCGGTAGGCTACCTCGCCAACCCTCTCCAGAATGTCAAACGGTCCAATGTATCGCGGGCTCAACTTCCCTCGCTTCCCAAAGCGAATCACACCACGATTCGGGGAAATCCACAAGAACACATGGTCGCCCGGCTAAAATTCCAAAGGACGACGTTTGGCATCCGCCCAATGCTTAAAACGGTCCTGAGCAATCCTCAACCTCTCCCGAATGTTCCTGACAACATCCACAGCCTCCACAATCATCTCAGGTCCCAACAGCTCCCGATCACCAACGTCATCCCAACTCAATGGCGACCGACATTTCCTCCCATAAAGAGCGGTGAAAGGCGCCATGCCAATACTCGCCTGGAAGCTGTTGTTGTAAGAAAACTCTACCAGATATAGATGGTCCTCCAACGAACCCTTGAAATCCAACATGCACGTCCTCAGCATGTCCTCCAAGATCTGAATCGACCTCTCGGACTGGCCATCCGTCTGCGGATGGTACGCCGTGCTGAAACTCAAACGCGTACCCAAACTCTTCTGCAAACTCTGCCAGAACTGAGATGTGAACCTCGTGTCTCTGTCCGACATGATACTCATGGGGACTCCATGAAGTCGCACGACCTCCTCCATATATCTCCTTGCTAGCGCCTCAGTGGACTGTCCCACTCGGAATGGAATAAAGTGCGCGGATTTGGTCAATCGATCTACGATCACCCAAATCACGTCATTCTGCTTCGGACTCCGAGGTAGTCCAGTCACGAAATCCATAGTGATGTGTTGCCATTTCCACTCCGGAATCGGAAGCGGTTGCAGCAACCCTGCCGTACGCTGATGCTCCGCCTTCACTTGCTGGCACACCAAGCACTTGGCTACACTCCGAGCCACACTCCTCTTCATACCATGCCACCAATAGTTCAGACGAAGATCCTTGTACATCTTGGTCCCACCAGGATGCACAGAATACGGCGAACTGTGTGCCTCCACCATCAACTCCTCTCTAATATCCCCAGCTGGCACACACAACCTGGCTCCAAACCTCAGCGAGCCATCCTCATGAATCAAAAAGTCAGTCTGCAGACCGGCTTCCACCTGCTCCCGAATCTTCAACAGCTTCGGATCCTCAGCCTGGCCAGCCTTGATCCGATCCACAATCGTCGACTGTATCTGCATACACATCAACGAAGAAGCCTCCCCAGGAAGAACAATCTCCACACCAGACTCGCAAAAATCCTGCTGCAATCTCCACTGCGAGGTCAAAATCATCACCGCTGGAAGCCTACTCGGCGCATCAGGAACCACATTCACCTTGCCAGGGTGATACCGCAAATCAATCTCATAATTCGCCATGAGCTCCAACCATCGATGCTGTCGCATGTTGAGCTCCTTCTGTGTAAAAATATACTTCAAGCTTTTGTGATCGGTGAAGATCTTCACTTTCTCACTCAGCAGGAAGTGCCTCCAAATCTTAAGAGCAAACACAACAGCAGCCAACTCCAAGTCATGCGTCGGGTAATTCTTCTCATGAACCTTGAGCTGACGCGAAGCATACGCCACAACATGCCCGTGCTGATGCAAAACACAACCGAGACCTTTGCCAGAAGCATCACAAAAGATCTCAAATCCACCGCTACGATCAGGCACAACAAGAATAGGGGCCTTCGTCAATCTCTCCCTCAGAACACCAAAAGCATTCTCACAATCACCCGACCAAACAAAAGGTACATCCTTCCGCGTCAATCTGGTCATCGGCTCAGCAATACGGGAAAAGTCCTTAATAAAGCGCCGATAGTAACCAGCAAGTAAAAGGAAACTCCGAATCTCAGACGCTGACTGCAGAACAGGCCACTCTCTGATGGCCCTGATCTTCTTGGGATCCACTGAAATACCATCTCCAGTCACCACATGCCCGAGAAAAGCAACTCTGTCCAGCCAAAACTCGTACTTCGAGAACTTAGCATACAGCCGATGCTTCCTCAAAATCTCCAACACCGTCCTCAAGTGCGATGCATGCTCCTCCTCCGACTTAGAATAGATCAGAATGTCGTCAATAAAGATAACGACAAACTTATCTAAAAAGTCATAGAAAATAAGGTTCATCAGATTCATGAAAACTGCGGGTGCGTTGGTTACACCGAAAGGCATAACCACAAACTCGTAGTGTCCATACTTCGTCCTGGATGCTGTCTTCGGAACATCATCCTTCTTCACCTTCAACTGGTGGTAACCACTTCTCAAATCCAATTTAGAAAACACCCTCGATCCTCCAAGCTGATCAAAAATATCATCGATGCGAGGCAACGTGTATTTATTCTTGATGGTTACCGCATTCAACTCCCGATAGTCCACGCACATGCGACGCGAACCATCCTTCTTCTTCACCAGCAGCACCGGTGCTCCCCACGGAGACACACTGGGGTTGATATAACCCTTCTACATAAGCTCATCCAACTGCCTACGCAACTCTTCCAACTCTGCTGGCGCCATACGATATGGTGCCTTCGAAATGAGCTACGCTCCCGGAATAAGATCAATAGAAAATTCCAAAGCTCGATCAGGTGGCAAACCAGACATCTCCTCGGGGAAGACGTCATCGAAATCACGCACCACAGCTGGCCTCTCCAGCTCCATCTGCATAGCTACAATCTCCACCGGCCTGGCCCGAAACCTGACAGGACCAAGCGAACTGCTACCACGGCTGAACTCAAACACTGGGTGTCTGGGAATCTCGAACACGACCTTCTTCCTCCGACAGTCGATCGTAGCATAGAAGCTCGCAAGCCAGTCCATCCCAAGAACTGCATCGTAGTTGATGATGTCGTGGACAATGAAATCAGCGTAAAGCTCATGTCCACAAACCACCATCGAGCAAGAATTGCAACCAAGATGCACCGAGACCACGCCATTCACTGTAACGATATTCCAACTCTTGGAAAGAGGGGACGTCGACAAGGAATGCTTCTCCACGAAGCTCCGAGAAATAATGCACATCGATGCACCAGAGTCAACGAGAACTCGCGCAGGAAATGTGCACACCAAAATCACACCTACAAACAGTCCAACAATCAAGCCCTAGTCTAGCAACAATCATATGCAAGCAATCAACATAATCTAACAATCAAACATAACTAAGGAAGAAACAGCTAGGAGGGAAGTTACCTGTGATAACCTCCTCCATGGCCATGCTCTCTTCCTCAGTCATCAAGAAAGCCTGCCCTCTCGGTGGAACAGCCTGCTGAAAGGCCTGTCTATGTGGAATAAGGGGTGCTCTACGTCCAGCGGGCACAGGAGCTCGCTGCTGCAACGGATGTGCTGCAATGGGTGCCTGCCAAGGCTGCTTCGCCTTGGGGCACTCCCTGATGGTATGGGCAGGATCTCCGCAGACAATACACTGCCCCAGGAACCTCCTACACTGATCCCTGAGGTGCCCGGTCTTGCCACAGAAATGGCAAGTCTTCAGAATAGGCCCTCCTGGCCTCTTGAACTGAACAGGCTGGATAGGCCTGAATCCAGGTCTAACCGCCGCTCTGACCTGCTCCACATGCCTCTTCCCAGCTCCTGAAACATATCCCTTCATCTGGTTCAAATTCAACTCCTGTCGCCTCGCAGCAATCAGAACCTTCTGATATGTCTCCAGGTCAGAATAGGTCACAAAACTCTGAAGCTCCAAGGCAAGTCCCTGGAGGAACCGCTGAGCTTTCTCATCGGCATCTTGCACCATCTTTGGTGCAAACCGACTGAGCCTTGTGAACTCTTGGTGGTACTGATCCACCGACAAGCTCCCCTGCTTCAGATCTATGAAGCGCTGCAGCATCACCTGCCTAGCAGCCTTCGGGAAGAACTCTCTATCAAATCTGGACTTAAAGGTAGTCCAAACTATCGGCTCCACCAGCATCTTCTCTTCAGCATCCCACCAGTTTCTGGCATTATCCTTCAGCTGCCTCTTAGCCAAATCAACCCATCTAGCCGGGTTAATCTTTGCCATCGCCAGGTTATCCTCAATGTTCCGAATCCACTCATCGGCAGCCAGAGGACCCTCAGACCCATCAAAATATACGGGACCCAGCTCCCGAAATTGCTTCGCTCCCGGCTCGGAGCGAGGGGCATCCTGGATTGCCCAACCAGCTCGAACAACTGGAGCATTCTGGACTTGCAGGAGCACGCCCTGCTGCACCTGCATCATCTGAAGCATCATCCGCATCATCTCTCCATTGGTGGGCTCCCGCTCAGGCTCCTCGTCATGAGGGGGCGCACCACCACCACCACCACGGGTGAATCGCCTTCCTGCCATCTAATGACACAGAAAACGAAACAATTAGACTCATAGCTTATGACTCGGACGTCGAACTTAGTTTATTGGACATTCTAATATTATTATCGTTATTCCGATAATCGCAGTTACAGAAGAGGACCTGCATGGACCACCAACAAAACCTGTCACGCCCCGCTTCCCTAAAATGGAGGCGAGACGTGAAAAGGTCCGCACGAGAGTGGAGCTGTGAAGCCCCAAACCCGATAAGCGTCAATAAAACATAAGCAGGTCCCTGTAACCACAAACGGAACAACAATAATAACACAAGGAGAGACAGAAATAAAATCTCAAGTCTCAGAATTTGACCAACATGAAAGTTAAGTTCAAGATCCAGAAAAGCCACCAGGCTAAAAGAAAGAGTCTAAAGGCCTAACACCCGGCCAACACACCAAACACCAACAAAGTATGGTGATACGCACCGATAACTAAAAAGCAGTCTAAAGCAAAAGGGAAAGCTCTACGAGGACACTAAGACTGATCTCCAGTGTCCACGAAGTCCTCGATCAACGCGGGCTCTGACTCAGCGTCAGCAAACACCACGTCCTCATCGACAAACTCAGGCTCGGGATCTAACATGTGTCACCCAAAAGAGAAAAGGGGCACATGTCAGCAAGTCGAAAGACTTGTGCAAGGAAACTGAAAGAAAGGTAAACTAACAACCTAGCAGTTGAAGTATGGTGCATGGCATGGCAAGTATCGTATGGAAGTATCAAGCGAAGTACAAGCAACAAGTAACAAGTAACAAGTAACAAGTAACAAGTAACAAGTGGTAGATGTGACATGTATTGTCAAGTAACAAGTACAAGGGATCACCCACACACATGTGAGTGCCCTATTGCCTGCAGGCTGGATTCAAGTACAAGGGATCACTCACAAACAGGCGAGTGCCCTATTGCCCGCAGGCTGTATTGAGCTCGTTTTCTGGACCACGAGCCAGATTTGTAATTGGCCTAGGGTTGTGCCCGCAAAACGGGTGCCTAGCCGGAACAAGTAGCACTAGTATGTAGCGATGCTACGCAATCACGATGAGTGTTCAAGCATGCAATGACATGAGCAGATATTCGCGTACCGTTAATTGAATTTAAACATGACAGGCAAACTGGAATGACATGCACAGATATTCGCGTACCGTTAATTTAAATTAAACATGGCAGTTAAAGATGCATGGATGACATGAACAGTTAATACGCGTACCGTTAATTGAAATTAAACGTGACATACTAGCATGATGAAGGTGACGGACCAAGCTTCGTTGTCAAGCTAGGTCAATGGCGTCCAGACGGCTATCCTTTCACCGTCTAGTCTCTTTTACGCTAAAGCAAGAAAATGGCCTAAGACATGGCCCAAATCAAGAGATGCAAGTTTCACTTGCCTAGCACCGAGGATGACGATCAACGAGGCCGTCACACGAATGCTAACTACGGAGATGAGATCGCTGCCATGGCAAAACAATATTAGAACAGCATCCAACCTAGTTCTATTAGGATTTCACAAAAACACAAATGGGTTATGAGAATATTGAGAGATCGATTTATTACCGTATCGGAAGCGGAAGAACGATGCCGAGCAAGCACGGCAACAGAAGAAATGATCCGGGGAACCTAGGGTTCAGATCTGGAATGGATGGGGAAAATATGGAGAAATGTGGTTTTGGGGGGTTTTCGGCGATCTAGAGGTGGTGGCCGGCCAAAATGGAGAAGGGGAGAGGCTCTAGATGTAGGAGGAAGGCTAGGGTTAGATGGATGATGATTTGGGGAAGAAGGAGGCTCAGGAGAAAGGAAAGAAGAAAAGAAAAACGTTTGGGGGTCTAAATAGGAAGTGCTGGCGGCTGCCCAGAAATTAGGGTTTCGACACTGATTAGTCGGTCAAAGAGCAACCACTGACCGACTAGTTTGGGAACTAGTCGGTCGGTTGACCAACGCAGACCGACTAAGTCCAAACAGTAACTCCTGTACAAAAATAGGATTTAGATTTAGTCGGTCAAAGAACAACTACTGACCGACTAGTTTCTCATCTAGTCGGTCGATGAACGTTCTTAGACCGACTAAGAATGAATAGTACTTGGTATCAAAAGGATCATAGAGTTAGTCGGTTAAAGAACAATTGCTGACCGACTAGTTTGCAACCTAGTCGGTCGACGATCGTTCTTAAACCGACTAACGATAAACAGTAACTCATGAGAAATTAACAAATCCAACTAGTCGGTCCATGAAGGTTTGCCGATCGACTAAATCCTCATCTAGTCGGTCGGTTCCCCTTCTTGTACCGGCTAACGTGCACAAAAGTTCCGAAATGGAGCGCGAGGCTCCGGGATCGATTCCTAAGACTCTTAGGCTTGATCTAACAATAAGATATGACCGATATGAAGCCCGTCACGAATGACTTACTCCAAAATCGACGATTCTAATGAAGAAGATAGAAAATCACGACGAAACGATCGAAAATGAAACCTACGGAGACGAAAACAACACATAAGGAGAAAATCCACCAAAACATATATATATAATATAAATAATCCAAATACATGAAAACCAGTCGTTACAAATGTAAAGATTTGAATGACTTTTAGAAAGTATTAAGGTTAAAACAGTGTGGGGGCTGGCGGCGGGTGAGGGGGAGGGGGAGGGGGAGGGGATGATGGGTGGCAGCTGAGGGGGGTTGTGGAGGGGGACGACTGCCAACGCTTCATTCTAGTCGTCGTCGTCGTTGGAGGGGGCGGCGGCGACAGAGTAAGTGTGTATGTGCGCGGATAAAAGAGGAAAATATTTGGTATGTGCACGTGACAAACTTATAAGTGGTAAGTGCGCAGAGTAAAAGGTGGGTGCGCAAATCAATTCCCGTAAAGTTTTAAGAAATACCGACAAACTTGTAAATAAATGTAACAGTTTTAGTAAAATATGTATGGTTATTTTTATAATGGCCCTTCAAAAAATGTCTTATTTGAAAAGAGTCCCCCAAAAAATTGCGTTTGCAGCAAGGTCCTCCGAATTCCATAAGTCACGCGAAAAGAGTCCCTTTTGGGACCAAAAAATTGCGTTTGCTGCAAGGTCCTCCGAATTGCATAAGTCACGCGAAAAGAGTCCCCCAAATCCCCGAGTCCCCCAAAAATTCGGGGGACTCTTTTCACGTGACTTATGCAATTCAGGGGACCTTGCTGCAAACACAATTTTTTGGGGGACTCTTTTCTAATAAGGATTTTTCTGAGGGGCTTATATATAAAAAAACCAAATATGTAATGTGGCTAGCAGCATGCCCCTAACATACCGTCGTATTTCAGCACGAAGGGCTAGAGGAAACGCGCAGAGAGGGGTAGAAATAGAGACAGAGAGCGAGAAAAAGAACGGGAGGGAGCGGGAGGGAGCGGGAGGGGGGAAAGAGAAAAAGGAGGGATTGCGTTTGAGGCGACGACGTTAATGGCAGTTAGGGTTTAAAGGAAAAAGAGGATTCTGTTTACTCCAAAAAATCCCGCGCTTTCATTCGTTCCCTTCAAAATTTCTATTCCGCCCTCGAAGCTTTTACCAATTTAGCGGATTATTCGATTCGGTTTCGCGAATTCTATCAATTTCCTACTCTGCCAATGGGCGCGCAGGGGAAGCTCGCGAGTTCTTCGAATTCTATTCAGGTTAGTAGCTTCTAGGGTTTCGAGACTAGTTATGTACTTCCTTTGTCGTGTTTAATTGATGGTACTCGATGCCCTAGATTCTGATTTTTCTGTTCGTTTTAGTTTATGGACTGTTAACTCACTATTCAATAGTGTTGTTATGGTGAATTTGTATTCTTGCTCGTTTACTTTCTCGTCTCTACGTAAAATTGGGCAAAAGTTATATCCATAGGTCAATTTACGCAACTTATCGTTTTTTGGTAGCTCTTTGTTCTCAATTAATGCGCAAAGCTAAATGCATGAATTCTTCTGCTGAAATTTTAACCGCGACAGTGTTTTAATCATAATGCACTCTACTGCTTTGACCTTCAAAGTTTTTTGTGTATAAATGATTAAACATTACTGCTTTGTAATTCAGTGAAACATCAGATATGCGATAGTTTTGCACATCATAATAAGAATTTGTACTGGATTTCGAGGCTTAAGTGCAAACCATGGTAAGCGAACTTTTTATATGCTGAAAAATTGCGTTGTATATTAGCAAAAGTGGTTGGAAGGAAGTATAGTTACAACAACATTTGAACTTTTGGAAAGTAGCTGTAAGATGGATTTCCATATTCCTCAAGAGAAAGATGAGCACTAAAGATTAATTGGGCATTAGGGTCTTGATTTATTTTATTTTTGGGTAGTCGTATGGATGGTGAGTGGTCGAGTTAACAGTACAATGATGCTAGCCAAAAGAAGATGACATTTTCCTTAAGTTATGTAAATGAGCAACCATGAATTCTTAGCTCATGCACCCATCAATTCATTATTTTCCTAATATCACATGTATAAAAAACTTGCAAAGACATTCCATAGCGGACAGAAAATTCTTTAGACTCTAGTATTAGCTAGAATTCAGGTATTATTATTTTTCAATTCTAGCCGTACTGATCAGGGTTTTTTATTTATTTTAATTATCATCTCATTCACAATGGATGTGCATTGCGAGGGCTGTGATATATCCAGCCTTCAATGGCCAAATTTCTGAATATAGTTATTCTTTGTCATGTATATTGGGGTATTCTCATTATAGTTTATTTAGCATAAAATGCTGATATTAGGTACTCACACTGCAATTTCCCCATTTTATCCTAGCATCATGCTGAACTCCTTGAGAAAGGAATAAAAGGGGAAACTTTTGTTTGAGCTTAATTTCAAATTGCCTATGTAATGACAGATTTTCAGTCCAGAAATCATTATCTAAGTTAACGTGTCTAGCCATCTGTTGATATAGCCGTCATTGCATTTCTTTAAAATATTAGATTTTGAGGTATTTGCTCTCTGCAATAGGTAAAGACACAAGCATGCACTGTACATTAAATAGGCACCAATAGAAGACTCCTTGTGTTCAAAACGTCATTCACTCCAAACTGGTTAGCAGAAGTATAGTTATGTTTGCCTTCTCTTTGGCCTCGAGGCATTGTGTTCAACAACACTGCTTGGTACGTGCATGCAGAGTTACAGAAGAATTAAACTTTATGGTTTATGGAATGAGCTTGTACACGTGCAGTACTGCCTGTTTATATCTGGTTGGTGAGAAAAGTACAAATTACTTACTTTCCATGCATATAGGGTTCATGTAACTGCAAGCAACGGGTTCCAACTATCAAGCATATATATTGTTTGATCTAAAAAATTATGAACGGTTGGCCATTCCAATTTCATGATATTGATTTCAGTGGCAGTGCATTATATCCACATGTATCTTTTCAACTACATGATTCGTTAGTGTCGAGGTGTAATGACTCAGTTGCTGGTCTAGGACAAGCTAATTATAACAGAAGTGCAATAGGTCCAAGTTAGAAGGACGATTCCATTGGCTATAAATCTATTTTAAAAACCACCTTAGCTTGTAATATGTGCATCATCGGATATGAATAATACCAACAACCCGCTCAATCCAATCTTATCGCCACATATTTTAAAGATGTGTAAATATAAATGTTTTGCGAGTGGAAATCTTCCTTTCTTGTTTTTGTTTTATTGATTTAAGATGACTAGATCAAGTGAGATTTATTCTTTTTCTTGACATTTTCCTTTCATCCGGCCACAAAGTACAAGCTTAATTCTCAATCTTTTGGGGTTTTGGGTTTTACCTAGGGCTTCTTATAGTCTTTTCCAGAGCGTGAGGTTTTTTCTACTCTAGGGTTTCAGAAATTTTCTCGAGGACTGCATTGTTTACTGGTATGCAATTGGGTTCACAATGAATATTACCCATTTACTTGTAGAGGTGTTCTTTTTTTCCTCCATACTAGGTTAGGAGTCATAAGCCTCGTGGGAATTTTTTGAAAGATTCGCACATCTTTTGTAAACTTTTCTAACAAATTCCTCAAAGGTTGGATCAAATTGCTATTAATTATATTCCAACTTTGAATCTTGATAGATTGACACATCCAACTTGTTTGGCTTGTAACTCGTTCATATGGTGTTTGTTTTGTTTAAATTTTGGTTTATTTTGAAGCTAACAGAACTTTCAAACGACATTGTCCCACTATTCGATTCCTTCTGAACTTCTACCAATAATTCTTGGAAGTTAGGCTTCTTTTGATGGAATTCAGAACTTCAATGTTTTCTTTGATGGCTTGAGATCCTTCAGGATCAATGTGGTTTATTACACATAATCTCTTTAAGCACCCTCCTAGTCTCCTATATGGTAGAGAAAACAATTGTGATGACTCGATCCAACATTGGACAATTTCATATACATTGCCATTCAATGAATTAACCCCCAATTATGTGTCATAAAAAGAATTTTCCCCATTGGTGTTCTTGGTATTGGAGTTTGATTCAAAAAGATTGTTAAAATGTCAATTGTTTCATGTAATTATTGCTTAATTACTATTTATCAATCTGTAGTAGGAAGAGGTAAGAAGAATTGACTTTCAATGTCTTGAATGATGTTCATGTTGCAAGCAAAATTTGCACATTTTATTGGAGTTCATGGTATTTTCCGCCAATTCATGGGGATTATTACGCGTTCAATGGCGAGTTTTCAGAAGTCAAATTGGGATTTTTTGTTGTTACATTTAAATTTTGGGGGTGGGGGTTATCTCATTATTTGGTTTGATATGGAAGTGTGGATGTGCTTGTGAAATTGACATTGTGCCCCTTAGTAGATTTCTGTCACATGCAGTTACACTTGAGAGTTTCAAATTTTTACATAAAATTGTAGGTAATGCATCATGATCTATAGAAGTACATGAATCATTTTTTCATTAGAATGCCCATGGAATTATGGTTTATTGATAATTTCATTTGATTTAATGTGGACAAGAACTGAGCTGAATTAATTTTTTGGTCAGATTAATTTTGTATCTTCTTTTGAAAATCCAGTCAAAAAGGACATATCCGTAGCTTATAACATCTCAAACCAAAAAACTTAATTTCAATTGAGAGGGAGATGTGACGTAGAACGAGACTGATTTTAGGCATTTGGTCAAGGATTTGGGAAAGATTTGAGGAAGAATTGATAAAATTAGGGGTTCTTGGCTTCTCACCAAGAGTTGCGAGGCTTCTCACCAAGGAGAGGGTACCTTTCTTAGGTTTTGAGGAAATTTTTTTATTGGCTTCTCACCAAGAGTTGCGAGGCTTCTCACCAAGGAGAGGGGACCTTTCTTAGGTTTTGATGAATTTTTTTCCTTTGATTGATTGATTGATTGATTTTCAATAACAAAATAGGTTTAGGGCCTTTATATAGGCTTACAACTCAAACAACTTAAAAACAAATACTAGGAATAGATAAGATCAAATAAATACAAATAAAATCTTAACTAAAATTCTAACTAAAAATCCCAACAGTAAAACCTAATAGAATCATAACTGAAAATCAAATAAAATCTAACTAAATTCCTCATCAAGAGGGAAATTGGGACAAGTAAATATTCCTTTTTTTATATGTAACCTTCCGAACCTTGTAGATATATTAAAAATTAGAGTATTTTCTATAACTTTGTAAAAAAGAGATTGCTTTCTTCTCTTTATCTTCTATGTGAGAAACTCTATCTTGATCAAATTGTGATAATCTATTTTGATGTAAATATTTCATATTTTCCTTCTCAACCACATGTCTTTAACTTAAACAGTTGTCTATCATTGTCGTTGGTTGCAGGGTGAGACTTGTTGCCTCATTTTGGTAAGAGAACGTTTATACTTCCACACATTTGGCAGTTTATGGGTTCAGTGCATGTACTTTGACATTGACTCGTTGTGTAAAACATAACCAGTCTGCAGCATGTTTTCTCGACTGCCTTTTTGTATTGATTATCGTTTGACTATCAGAATGAGAACAAAGTCATCAGTCTCTGATGATCTTCATCAAAACAAGTCATAACATAGGAAAGGCTGCCAAAACCCCCATTTCTATCCCAAACCAGTGCTTGAGGGTATAAAGAAATGAGTACCCCTGGCGGAAAAGTTGTCCTGGACAGTTTCGCTAAGAGGGGCTGCCCAGTACTTATTGTACCCCTTGCGTTGCTGACTTGGCGGCTGTTTAGCAAGATTCTAGAGAATGCCTATAGCACCAGCAGCTAGAAAATCTCTTGGTTCTCTGTCAGCCATGGTATACAAACTGTTAAAGAATACTCTTGATAATCAAATTATATGAGAAATGCTACAATAACTTTAGATATGCTTTAACAATAATGAAATTTTTTACAATTAAGGAGGATGTTGTGACTCAATTCATAATTTGATCATATGATTTAATTAAAGAACTCATCATACTTGAGGCAATTACAATTTCTTTGTTGTATATGACTATATTGCAGATGCCTAAAAGTAGTTCAGATGACTCTGCCTTGGTGGCCCCCCCCCCCCGCGCGAAAAAAAAACCTACATAAGCCCACATTTAACCACCTCATTTAGTGCCCTTGGCCCCGACCAATGGGTTAATGTGGCTTTCACACTTAAGTAGGCATGTTATCCACCTTTTGCATCTTGTTTAGATCTAGATAACTGCCTGATTTATGCAGGTCATTAGAGGGATTAGATAAATGTTGAATTTGACTAGCATAATGTGTTCAACATTTTTTGACTCCCCCCCCCCCCTCTGCGGGGCCTGTGGTAGCAACTGTAGGTGTCAGCAAGCAACGACAATCAGGGGTCAGATGTCACAAATGATAACTATTCTTTTATTTGGTTTATTTTTCCTGCAAGCGTGCATGGTATTGCATGCAATTTATACTCTAGTTCGTCATCTTTTTTCTTCCATTGGTCCATTTTTACCCATTTGTTCCATGTCTGTTTTGTTGAAACTGTTTAATTCTCTTATATTGTTCTCTCTGTTGTTAACTCCATTGCTAAACCTCTTCCTCTTTGCCAGCTGCTCCATCCATTGCTTATTCTACCTTTTCATCTTTCTTTTCAGTCTCCATTTGTGTAGACATCTACGTGATATGTGGGCACGTAGCTACTCCCATAGGTAATTAGGAATTCCATCGTTCGCAATATGTCCAACTAATTGTATGAAAAATGATTTTCATATATAGAAAATGAGTGTTCTAGAAGGTTAGGTGATGCTTCATTTGCAGTTTTTCACCTGCAAGATGAATACTAAAAGGTTGGATTATGTATTGTGTATTTGTCATATTTTCCATCTTTGTTGGACATGGAAAAAAAAATTCAAGCTTTTTTATTGCCATCAATGACTTCTTTCCAATCAAAGAGCTGCACTTCATGTGCTGTATTTGGATGTCTTCTTCCGTTTATCAGCGGAATGCTTATATTCTATAAGCTGGTTTCATCCTTTATGTTAGTACAGTGGCAGTTTCCAGATATAATTCCTGTACAATGTTGTGTCATTAGCAGGTCTTAGGAGATCAAATTCTTTGGCTACAAGCTCATACTATTTTACTTCCTTTTATGATTGTATTGTAGTTTTTGCTGTTAAAGCATGAGTTTAGGATGAGGCACCCTTGTTTTTGTTTTTGACTATCTTTATCAATGTTTTCTTTCATGATTAGAGGTGTGCTTGTGGTACTGACTGTTTATTAGTAACATGTTGAATGATTGGGTGTTGATTAAATGATGGTAGCAAGTTTCATTTGTTTTTGCTTTTCTTTTTCCATTTTCCTGTTTTTTGGGGAGGGGAGGGGATGAGTTTTTTGTTTTTGTTTTGTTTTGGTTGTTTTTTTTTGGGGGGGGGGATTGTGTGTTGGATACTTGGATGATAGGAAATTCACGAACAGCTATGAGTTTGACCACCTTAGGAGGATGCGGAAAGACATGGAAGCAATGAAATTAGAGCGGACACCATGATAAATCACTGATACTTATGTGGCCCTGTGAATGCTGTGATGTTGAAGTATAACATTCATTTAATGGAGAAGATAAGAAATCAATTGTTACTGATTTTGATTTGAAATTTGACTTAGGTGAGAACCATCTACTTTATGAGTCTCCCAAGTGTATCATCTATACTGGTTGGAGCTTTGACATTAAGTAGATTTTGTTCAGACTGTACTATATCTCCATGTGTGCTGAGGTTTTGTTTAAAGGCTGATAGTGTTAGTCTCTGAATGCTGCTATGAGCTGATGTGGTCAGGGAGGAGCTCACATATTTGATCATCAAGTTTGCTCCTATGTTTAACTTTTGAGCATAACATGCACCGGTTGAGTATTTTGGTTATTGCCAGATTCCGCACTTTCGTTAAAGTATTGAGGGCAATTTGTTCAGTGACCAACACATTTTTCATATCCAGGCTAGGCAGGCCTTAGACCTGGTTGGTCGTAGGATTTTGTGTTTTGGATTCTTAATGATGTGAGAAAATAAACATACCAAAACTAACGTTTTTTGCTTGTTTATGCAGAAAAGTAGGTTGTAAAGTAATTGGTGAAAAATTTAACGTAGGATCCATGAAACTGGGGCTTACGAGTTTGAGAGGAGAAAGAAAAATCAGAAAATTTTTCCCAACCCATTCTTATGGTAGTGGGGGCACACACTTGCTTTCCAGCCTACAATCTGTGCAATTCATACAGATCGTGGCTGGAAAAAAAGCTGATGTGATGCTGGCCACACCAGCATGACACATCATTTTTCTTCACCAAACATCCCCAACAAAATAAGAATATAGTGAAAAGTTGCAAAAAATTTCTTAAGGGGATCTATGATTCACTGCCTGCATGTGTGATAAGCAAACATCAAAAATTTGAAGTATGTTTTTACTATCATGTATTAACAAATGATTGATTTTGAACCAGCTAGATTCTGTGAGGGTCGCTAATCTAGGCAATCATGTATCATTCATATAAATTTTTGCATTGTAGAGAAAAACAAGTTGCGATTATGAATTAGATAATGGAAGAAGAGAGTAGAAAAAAGCGAGGTGTAAGGTTTGGTTTTGGTCGAAGTCACTTGGGTTCGACCATTTCAGTTTCGAAGGGGGACGATACAAAATTGCTGCTGAAAATTCGGTTTTGGCCGAAACCAAGTGGGGTTTTGGTCGAAAACTTACTCTTATTAATAAAATATGATTTGGTTTTGGTCGAAACCTCACTCTTAACAATAAAATATGGGTTTGAGTTTAACTATATGAATATATTTGAATCATATACATAAAAAATATTTACCAAATTATAAAAAGTATAAAAAGCATAAAAAGTATAAAAGTTATCGAAGTTGTAAAAATTACGTAATAAAAACTTCAAAAATTTATTAAAATTCTAAAAAAGTTATTATAAATGTTTCATTATAGAATCATATACATAAAAATACATATAAATCCAAAACTGAAACTCAAAACGAAACCTACGAAAATAACGAATTTGTTTGAAACTTGAAATTCTTTTCAACGATCGAAACCGAAACTGAGTTCTCAAACATTGAAAAAAGTTGCATTCTTCCTTCATCGTTAGATTGAGTTAGATTGAGAGATTTCCTTCATAGTTTCAGGAGCAGTTTCAGGAGAAGAAATTTTCCATGGTTAGGGGACGAAATGATCCATGATTTCAATAGAGGGAAGGAAATCACAGACAGTTTTTTCCTTGCAAAGCTACTGAGGAGATAAGATAGCGGGCCGGGTCTGCTTTCGGGGCTGGACGATTCAGGTCCGGTTCCTTGTCCAAACCTAATACGTTTAAATTATTAGTCTTGAATCGGGTTAAGTTACATGTTAAACCCACTAAGTCTTAGAGAAATAATTAAACTTTTCCGTGTTTATCCACAGCATATAACCCACAACATCACATGGGTCATCAGACCCGGGGTCCAGGTATCTTTACTCTTAAGTCTTAACAAAATAAACATGTTACACGTATCATATACATATTTACTCTTAAAACCACATGGACCTTTTTGGTGTAACTCAATAATTTTGAGGGACTAAAGAGGTAGATTTGGGTCTTCTTATTGAGGGGGTTTTGAAATCTTTCCTCGATCCTCAGCTCCGATCTGATGGTGGGTTTTAACCCCTTCATAAAGCACTCCTCAAGGGACTCCCCGACACCCTACAGACTCGGCTAGCCAGTATCTTGAACTTCTTGATATATTCCCTAACTGTCCACTCCTGTCTCAAGGAATACATCCTCTCATAAGCACTGGCCGTCTACACCTTCCCAAAACGTTCCAATAAGAGTGTTGTGAACTCCTCCCAAGAGCGAAAAGGACGGTCTTGATGTGTCTATCGATACCACGACAATGCCTCCCTCCAGGCAGACATTAGCTGCCCTAAGCCAATCCATCTCCTGACCCATCGACACCTCGAAGTATTGCTCCACCATGTATAACTACGAATTTGGGTCCTCCCCCTCAAAGACGGGCATCTTCAGCTTCCTGACTCGGTTCTTCGTAGAAAACCATCCATGTGCACCTCTCACTTGCTGATATTTGTGGCGTCGTGCTGGGGTACATCATAGACAGTCGGATTTCAGCACCTTCCCACAAAACGTCACCCTAATCCGTTCCTTCACGATCATTCTCGTGGTATCGATTGTACTTCTCATAGGATGCCATATGGAGGCCCTGATGCCCCTCAAATCTCCAGAACTCCTCCCGGGGACTGTAGACGTGTTGACGCCCCTTCAAATTTTTTTCGCTATGCTCCCTCGGGCTGAAAAATCCCGGTCGCTCCTCCCTGTTGCTGGAACAGGGCCGACGGCCCACCCTGTTGCTGAAATAGGTCCACTGGCCCTCTGTTCTGTTTAAAAGGGGGCGACGGCCCCTGTTGGAGATGCTGCAGGGGCTGTCGGCCCTTTCGATACCCTCGGCAGGGTTGGTCGACCCTGCTGGGGGCCTGTAGGCCCCGGCCGGGCCTTTCGGCAAGTCCATGGGGCCGGTCGAGGCTCCTGATGATTCGGCCGAGCCTGTGGGTTCTCTCTTGGGTTCGTCCGACCTTGTTGATGAGTTTCAGAGCTCGTAAGACGATGATCTTATCCCGTGGGCTCCTCTTCCTCCTCCACGAAGTAATTGTCGGCGTCAGAAAGTAGTCCTTGAAAAGGATCCCCCTTTTCCACCCCCCTTCGCCAAAGTTCGCGCCTTTTGCTCCAGATTTAGGGTTTGTCCATAGATGAGTCTGTCTTTTGGTGAGCGCTGCCACACGTTGATTTGTCGCTGCTGCGCTTTGATTGATAGCTTCCATGAGTTGCGCAAACCCCCGATCCAATTGATCTTCAACGCTCTTCTTGATCTCTTGGATCTCACCTTCAAACTTCTCCGTCTTCTCTTCCAACGCATCGATTTTATCCTTGGATCTCGTAGTCGCCATGTATTGACGAGCTCTGATATCACATTGATGCGATTAGGGCTTTGTGTGGACAAAGGATGGGATTTTTGGTGGAAGAACAAATAAAAATAGGTTTTTATTGGATTTTCAGATTTTAAAATAGAAGATAACACGCCTCAATTTGAAAAGAGACAAACTCCCAGCTTTTGATTCGAGAACAAAGCCTAAATCTCTAATTAATGTCTGTGGACAAATTAACTAAGAAATTAACTAAAAGGGGTTTCTCAACAAATCAAGCATACACCCGTCCCTCGCCAGCCCTAGCTATAATAATTTTTTTTTACAGATATGCATACTTTACGAAAAACCCTCCAAAAACTGAAAAGTCCTAAAATGCCCCAAAAAGTCCAGAACGCATCAAAACTCTAAAGGGCCAGTTTGTTTCCTGGACCGTGGTGATAATTTAAGGTTAGAAAGTGCATATCTGCATTGTTCATGTACCCTTGAAGTATTTTTTGCAACCTTCCATTGTATTCTTGTTTGGTTGTTGGAATTTGGGTGAAGAAAAAACTAATGTGGTGCTGATATGGTCGGAGCCACATTAGTTTTTTTCCCCACCCACAATCTGCCCAAATTGCATGCATAATGAGGGTAGAAAGCGCGTGCAGGCTAAGCTGCCATGAGAGGTAGTGGGAGAAAGTTTTTTTTGGTTCTTTCTATTTTCTCTAACTCATGGGCCCAGTTTCTTCTCTCCACTTTTGTACATCCAACTTTTTGCAGCCATCCACATAAAAAATTTCATAGCTAACCTTTTCTACTTTTACTTCTAACCCACTTTTAATCCAAACAAACAAACAAACATACTCTGGTTTTGAAAAATTTACTTTTCCACCTCATCAAAAATCCAAAACCTAAGATTCTACAACCAAATAGGCCCTTATTAATAATATCCTCCGCATGTGTTGTGTACTTTTTACTGCACTCTTTTACGCTTACAAATATCTTGGATGATACGTGGAAGTTCCAAGCTTACCTTCAAGTTTCTCGTTTGTCATCAAGATCTGTGATGGTAGACTTGTCAAGTCCTACCGACATGCAGTCTACCCTGTCATGATGGACATGTGCACTGAGGATTGGGTTTGTATTGTCCAACTCGTTCATTTGTCTTTATTTGAATCTATCTATTATCTTTTAATGTACACCTTGTATCATTTTGTTATTGTCAGCGTTAATATGCGGCCATGCAATCTGTATAGTTCCCATTCATTACCTACTTTCTCTTTGCAACCATGAAAATGTGATATCAAGCATGGCAATCTGTTCTAAATTCCTCCATCATTGCTTGCTTTCTTATTTTTGTCACTTGTTGGTTCTATATTTAAATTTTGCAGTTCACTAATTATGTTTTTCTGATTGTGGATGAATTCTTTATTCAGTGCATCAAAGTTTATGGTGAATGTAGGTGTATTTACTGACTTGTTGATGCATGTTTCAGCGTGTTAAGGTTTACCGTTTGAACGATGATGGAAAATGGGAGGATCAGGGAACTGGGCATGTCACCATCGATTATATGGAGGTCCATTACCAACTTCTTCTTACCGATGTATTATGAATTTGTTTGAAGTTCTGTTCAATGCTTTCTTACCTTTTTGCTGTCACATCATTTATTGGTTCTCGTGTTACCTATAGTTGTATGGATCTTCCATGGTTTTCCCTCGCGGGATACTCTACTCTTTCTCTAGTACACATATTTGTGTCGTTCATAAAGTTCCCTTGCACACATCTGGATTTGCTAATTGCCTGAATTTTCCAGCAGTAAGATGGGAAAGTGCGCATTGCTTGTTTTTTTTCCTTTGACATCTTGATCTTACATCATTATTTTAATTGCTAAGACTTTGATTTTGAAAAACTTGGATAACAATTCATTTACATATTATGCACTTTCTTGTACAATTATTATCATGCATCTAAAATATGTTTAAAGAGAACAGATAGTCACTCATATTTTGTACTTACTGCGTGTCATGAACCTTAAAGACAACTGAAGATGTTACTCATACAGGTCAACCGTCTTCTTTTTAGTGGCCTTATCAGTCTATATTTCAGAGCAGTACTTTTCTCTATTTCACTCTGTTTTGGAACCTTTTTTTGTAGTGATGACAATGCCTTCATGAGCAACAATGTGTTAGTAATCTCAAGTAGGTTTATGAATGCTGAGGGTGAATCTATTGTGTTTGAGACTTTATTGTTCTCCACGGTTGTTGGACAACATTATAAACATAGCCTTTTCTAACATGTGTCCGCTTGGAGTATGTAGGCTTCTCATTCTCGCCCCACCACCCCTGCCCCTCAACACACACACACACACACTCTCTCTCTCTCACTCACAGAAAAAAGGTAAAAAGAAAAAAGAAATCTGTACTCACACAGAATGATACAAAACCTTTCAAACGAGCTCTAAAAAAATTACTGCTTCTTTCTCTCTACACGTAGACCATGATCTTAACGCTATTTTGAACAAATTTCATTAAATATCAATTGAAAATAAAGAGTTATTAGGTGGGTCCTTTTTACAAGCATGGCTCATTAGGAGCATTCAGGTTGTCGACCAGCTTTGTGTTGTCAAATTTTTTCCAATGATCTTAATGATCTCGCCTTGGCCAACCCATTCTGTACTTAGATGAGCCTTAGTTAGAACTCAAAAGAACATATTTCTTCAACTGGGATCTTAGCAAAACTTTTGTAGAAGATTCTATTCATGAGGAGCGATGAGAAGCGATTCACGTTAGTCCTCCTCCCAGGAAGATTGATTTGATTTGAACATCACAAAAACCTCACCAGTTCGATTCCCGCCAGTCAAGGGCTTGGATAAGAGCTCGGGGGAGATCAAAAAAAGCGGGGTATGTTGGTTAAATATATGGGTCGCATGGGGGCATAGTTTTGAGGCTTTCATTGATGCTTGCTACCATCCGCTATTGCCGTCCCTAACTGATTGCTCCACTGAGGTGTCTCCTAAAACGCTAAGTTGGCTTGACGAGCACAAATGAGGAAGCTGGAGCAATAAAACCAACAATCTCTTTTCTGTCCTACTTACATGACAAGGAGAAGCGTTTTTCCTATCGATGGGATCGTGACGTATCGGCGGAGACGGCGTAAGACGGATCGTAGAGCGGCAAACTAGGCCAGGAGTTTTTTTAATTTTGGGGTTCAAGGGTATTTTTGTAAAATTGGACAAATCAGCCCTCTATATATCTTTGGGGGCTGGAATTATTGTTCTGCAGGTTGTAACTAAGAAAGAAAAACTCCAGACTATATTAGAACTCTAGATTTTGAAGAGTTAAGCTTTTTCTCTCGAATCAAAGGCTAGGAAAGCGGTTTTCTTTCGAAAGAACCTACTTATCATTGTATTCCTCTTTATATCTATAAAAATCGTATTTTAACGCTCAAAACGCTAGAGGTTCCTATCAAATTGATATCAGAGCAATCCGATCTTGATGACGACGAGGAAAGTTGATGCCTTGGAAGAGAAATTGAGGAGCAAAGTTGAAACCCTAAAGGAGCATCAAGTAATGGAAGAAAAGGTCATGTCTATGGAGGAAAGGATCGTCGCTCGAGTGTAATCGTCTATGAAATCCTTGTTAAATGTCACATTGGAAACCTTAATGAAGAAAGTGGATCCGACGAAACTAGATCTGGAAGACGGAAGATGTCATGGTGAAGATCTAGGACAAAAGACGTGATTTTTGGCGAAAGAATTGAGAAAGTTGTCAACTTTGAAGACGAATCATCACCAATAGACGACAATCTGCAAGATTGGGTGCAAAATCCCCCCACAACCATGTAGGCGTCTGGCCTCGGGACCTTTAGCGGAAGGGCCGTTGGCACCCAAAATCCCAACTGGGAGCCCTGTTTTCAGGGCCCAGGGCCTTGTGGGGGCCTCGGTGCCACCGTCAAACCCTTGCGAGGCTTTGGTGAACCTGTAGGGGCCTCGCGGGCCCCCCGGTTTGGCCTGCGGCAGGGCCGTGGGCACCTGATAAAATTCCAAGGGGTTGGCGGGCCCCTTGTTGGTGCACAACATGGTCGTGAGCCCTGGAACAGTGACCCGTGGGCCCCGGGGGCATGTACAGGGGGTCTTCGAAGCTCGACGCCAAGCACACAGAGATGGCGACTATTTCAAGAGTTACGTCGATCGAGGCGGTGACCATCAGTGCTTTGTAGATGATGGAGGAGATCCAGATTGAGACGACATATACTGGGGAGAATTGGTGAAGCAGATGGAGGCCCACATGGAGATCTGGGAGTTCAGCAGATTGCCTATCTGTAATTTCACTTCGATCAGCCTAGAGGTAGAGTATGACATGAGGCATTCAACACTGAGAGCAGGGTCAAGATGGTGAAGTTGTCGGTTTTCGTGGGAAAGTATCACTATGCGGGGGTTTACTATGCGGAGAGATATTTCGCGATGAACCGCTTAACTAAGGAGGAGAAATTATAGATAGTCGTTATTTGCCTAGAAGGGAAGACGTTGTCCTGATACATGTGGAGGGAACAGAGGCAACATGTGAGTGTAGGAAGATGTATGCCCTTAAGGCATTTATCCTGAGTTAAACATCTTGTTCTAATGATGATACGGTTCAAATTGTCCTAGTATAAATTCTATGAATTATATACTTAGATAATTTTCTTAGACTTAAAATAAGTTCATTACGTATCTAGATGTAGATCTAGATTGTGGGAAGTAAATGACCGATAAAGAACTTTAGTCTTAAACGGTTCATGGTCATAGAAGTGTCGAGAATAGGATATCGGCACGATAGACCATTGTGTCTTGGTCTTACCTTAAGGGTAATGATGATCTCATAGTCATTCGGCCTGGCGAAGTCGGAGACAAGGCACATGTGCTCATTGGAGAATGAGTTCACTGAACGACTAACTTAGAGTTATTAAATGGTTAATCTTTAACTAAACTGTCAATAATAACTCTAGAATGATGATATGCAAGCTGGTCCTTAGGACCTAAAGTCATTTGTACAAACTTGTTCGTGAATAGTGTCACTTAGACCTATGACCTAGCTTCGAGACTATGCCTACTGAAAGGTCTTAGGTTGGGTGACACCTAAGCATACGAGGTAAGTAGATGACTTAGATGAGATTCGTCTCTTCCGTTAAAGGGAAGTTAGTGTCACATGCTCAGTACGGTCTTTGTGATAATCTTCGGCCGAGGTGCGTTGTAGGAAGTACAACGTGTATACAACAAAGACCGTTGTATACTGACCGATGCTGGCTAGTGGGGTTGACGGTTAACCATACTCTAGGCCATGCAGCGACACAGTTATGACGAATGGACTAAAACTGCGGTATTCATCGCTGACAGTCAGTGATCCCGACGACACCTTAGTCAATGGGTCAATTACGTAAGTATGATCCTGAAACAGGGACGACACCTGCTGCTCGTGGTTACTGTCGTCTAGGGACTTCGAGTCCCAACATGTGGTAGGGTCAGGATGTAGCGTCTCACACCGAGTAGCATTCACGTCTTAGTAATAGGAAGAACGTTAAGAGGAATGCATTTGATGCAATGAAATAATTAAGCTCACAAATGAGTTGTGAGAATAAAGCTAAAGGAGTTTAGCATTTGGGATCTGAGGAATCCATAGGAAGAAACCGCGTTGGAATCGGAGCTCAAACGAGTCTAGAAACACAAAAACAACAGAAAAGCGCTAAAGTGGGTCAGACTCACTTTAGGGAGGTCAAACCCGCAAGGCAAAGCCGTGTCGAATCCCTAAAGATTAAGGGCGTGAAAGAGAAAGGAGGAGAGGACGCATGTTCCGTGAGGTGGAGAGATGAGAGGGGGCTGCGGTTTACTTCCCTTTTCTTCCCTTCTTCACGCATGAAACACGAGAGAGAGGGAGAGGCCGGTGAATTCATCGATCGTCGTCGCCTCAAATGAGAGTGGAAAGATCGAAAGATAGAGAAAGAGAAAAGGGAGAGAGAGCAAAACGTGCTACACACGTCTTTGGGATTAAGTGGGGGATGCAGCCGCTATTATTTTGGGTCGGGGAAAATGAAAAGAAAAAGAAAAAGAAAAAGAGAAAACGATAAGAGGAAACTGAGCGAAGCTTATTAAATGGGCTTTTACATTTTGTATTGCTCCGACATACTACATCGTTGTGACAGTGGCATCGACATTCATACGGGAGGTGGTGAGGTTGCATGTGAATTTGGAGTCCATTGTGTGTTGATCGAGATCAGGTTTTTTTCTTAGCCGTTTCTGGAGGGAGCTATTCAGGATGCAGGGGATGATCTTGAAGAGGAGCACAACTTATCATCCTCAGATAGACGGCTATACCGAGGTCGTCAACAAGATCATTAAGACCTATATGTGTTGTTTTGGTTTAGAATCTCCAAAGTAATTGGCAAAGTGGCTGGCATGGGCTGATTATTGGTACACCACATCTTTTCACACCGCGGCTCAAACTACGTCTTTTAGAGTTTTATATGGGCATGATCTTCCATATCAACTTCATTATGGCCACAGTTCTATTCCTATTTCTCAGATGGAACAATACTTGTAGGAGAGGAACATGTTGATGTAGGAGTTGAAGCGACATCTGATGAGAGCCCATTAGATAATGAAGACACATGCCGATGGGCATAGACCAGAGGTGCAATTTGCAGTGGACGACATGGTATAGTTGAAGTTGCGACCTTACTGACAATGATCTTTGACATACAAGAGGAATGAGAAACTGTCAGCTCAATACTTTGGGCACTACGAGATTGATGCAAAGATTGGCCAGGTTGCCTACAAAGTGAAGTCATCGCCAGAATCCGTCAAACACCCGGTTTTCCACATGTCACAGCTTCGTCAAGGACATTGGTGACCATACCCCTTCATCTCTACCTTTGACTCTGACTGATGATATGTAGGTGATTTCGGAGTCGTCAGAGTTGAAGGGAGTTCGTCGAGGGAATGTAAGGACCCATGAGATGTTGATTTAGTAGAGGGGCCTTCCAGACCTGGAGTCATTGCGCAATGGTTTTTCGATTTTCACCTTGAGGACAAGGTGGCTTTTTTGGGGGAGTAATTACAGGATCATGACGTATCAACAGAAGCAGAGGCAGCGCAGGGTGGGTCGTGGAGCCGCAAACTAGGCTAACGACGTTATTGTAATTTTTGGGGTTCAAGGGTATTTTTGTGAATATGAACAAATCAGCCCTCTATATATATTTGGGGTTGGGGTTATTGTTCTTCAGGTTGTAACTAAGAAAGAAAACCTTAGACTAGATTAGAGCACTAGATTTTGGAGAGTTACTCATTTTTCTCTCGAATCGAAGGCTAGGAGAGCGGTTTCCTCTCGAAAGAAACCAACTTATCCTTGTATTCCTATTTATATCTATAAAAAAATCGGATTTTTACCGCTCAAAACCCTAGAAGTTCCTATCAGCTACTAGCAATTGAAAGTGAACATGCCAAGGTTCGAATCCTTCGTAGACAACGTTGAATATCCCCATCACAGTTCATTTTTGTCTCCAGGAAATGTGCTTTGAAAATGTTAGTTTTGTATCTTATGGATTGTTGATCTTGATTTGCCAACTGCCATTAGACTTAATGTACATGCGTGTCTGTGAGTGGATGTGAAGGTGGCATCAATGTCGAAGGTGATCTTGACTTTCCTGTTATAATACACGAATGATTGCCTTTCCCACTAGCAGCTCGTGTGCTTTCAGAGCTGAGACACACTCTGGACATTCCACTCAAATAAGCACTCACTGGGAAATAAGTGTTCTCATATAGGTTGGAAATGTATACTTTGTTTTCGTGCACAAGGAATTCATTGGTCTAACATGGGTTTTTATGTTAGAGGCCATGTTGGTTACATCTGTGAGACTTATTTCTAATGGAATTATTAAATCTGTCTTAAAAAAAGAGAAGAGAAGAGAAGAGAAGAAAAAAAAGATGCGAACCCCGCAAGGAATGACGAGACCCGACAACGAAGAGGAACCCAAGACCGTTCTACAATCAGAATTTGGATGGAGACATCGACCCGTTGTTACGACAAAAACAAGAACATCGGTATATAAGACCTCAACCCGTTGCTTATTGCGAACAAGAACATTGGTATAAGGAAAACGCCACAAACGGTGGTGCAAATCCGTTTGATAAGTCGATGATGAATGCCACGAGAAATTCCCGATAAGTGGTTCTATGATTTGCATCATTCCACTCCTCTTGGAAAGGATTTGTCCTTAAATCATCACATACATCAAAAGGACTCAGAAGGACTCAAATCAGTAATATTAAATATAGCACTTACATTGTACTCACCAAGTAAATTTAGCTTGTAAGCATTGTCATTGATGTACTCACCAAGTAAATTTAGCTTGGAAATGATCATCTTACCTTGGAAGCAATTTTGAGCGTCTCTGTTCTGGAAATCTCTCCTTTATCATATGCAACCAAATCCAATCTCCGAGTTCCATGATTAGCTTTAGCACAATTTAAGAAAACACACAAGAACCATACAGCTCATCTAACATATCATCTAAGCGGGGAATAGGATGATAATACTTTACCGTTATGTTGTTGATGGCTCGGTAATCAACGCACATTCTCCATGTCCCATCCTTCTTAGGTACAAGTAAAACTAGAACATCGCATGTGCTTATGCTCTCCCTCACGTGCCCTTTCTCCAACAACTCACTTACCTGCCGTTGAAGTTCATTTGTCTCCTCAGGATTGCTCCGATAGGCTGGTCGGTTTGGAATCGTCGCACCGAGAACAAAATCAATCTGATGTTCAATTCCTCGGATTGGAGGTAACCCATGTGGTATTTCTTCAGGAAAAAACATCCCCATATTCCTGCAAAAGAGAAATAACAGAATTAGGCAAAGCACGGTCAAGTTCGTTAGTGTTTTAAAAATGCCTCTTTGTACAAAACTACAATCATCGGCTGATTTGAAAACATTGCTCTCTTAATTTCACTCATTTTTGCATAGAAATTATTTTGTTTTCTCTCTGATTTTCTCTTAATGGCCGAATTTTGATTTTCTTTTTCTCTCTCATTTTTCTCGGCCTCTCTCTGATTTTCACTCCTTTTCTTTTGTTCTCTCTTTCTTTTTATCACTCTCTTTTTTGCAATCTCACTTGATCCTCGTATACTTGCCGTGGTGTCAATGGTACAAGAGTGATTTGTCGTTGATTAAGTACAAAGGAGTATTTGTTCGTAAAGCCATCATGCTTCACACGCCTATCAAGCTGCCATGGATGCCCTAGCAACGTGTCTCGCTTACATCGAAACTACATCACACAATACTTCATCTTCATATTTACCAATCCGGAATGCAACTAACATCTGCTTGTTTACCTTTACCTCACCACTATCATTTAACCATTGCAACTTGTATGGTCTAGGATGCTATAATATTGGCAGTCCCAATTTCTCCACCATTGTTGTACTTGCAACATTTGTACAATTGCCATAATCAATAATCATACTACATACCTTGTCTTTGATGTAGCACCTGGTGTGAAAGACGTCCTCCTGTTGCACTTCAACTCTTTTGTGCTTGCATACTCAATACTCTCCTTGCCATCAATGTCAATGCATCATGGGCTAGATATTCCTCCTCGAGATCGTTCTCTAATGGTGGCATGTCATCATAGTCAGAATCATCATTGTCGGTGACAATTTCACCATTGTCTTGTAACACCATGACTTGCTTATTTGGGCATGGACTTGTCATATGCCCACTGCCTTGGCATTTAAAATATTTAATGTCACGATTTCTAGAGGTTGAAGGGTCTGATTTAACTTGAGGAATGTGACAGATATTCTCAGACTTTGGCTCAGGTTTGGGCATTTGTGGCTTGTCCATCTTCTTTGTATAACTCGGTTTCCAAGATGTAGAACCGAAGTTATGGGCTGTACTTGAAACACCCCGCCTCTTGAGTTGTTTCTACACTTTGATGGCCATGTTTACCATGTCTTCCAACTCCACGAAATGCTGCATCTCTACCTTTTCATGGATTTTCCGATTTAATCCATGTAAGAACGTAGCCATTGTAGCCTCTCTATCTTCCTCTACAGCTCAGATAATAGCCGTCTCCATCTCATTGTAGTAATCTTCTACGCTGCAACTTCCTTGCATAAGACCTTGATGCTTATTGTATATCTCTCGATAGTAGTAACTAGGAACGAACCGCTTTCTCATTACAGTTTTCATCTCCTCCCATGTCACTATTGGTCGTTCTCTATTTCTTCTCATGTTTGTAACAAGTTGATCTCATCAAGTAATAGCATAGTCAGAAAATTCAATTGCAGCTAATCGTACCTTCTTTGCTTCGGAATAGTTGTGGCAGTCAAATATGAACTCCATCTTTTTCTCCCACTCAAGGTATGCTTCAAGATCAGTTTTACCTTGAAATGACGGAATCTTCATCTTAATACCACCCACGTTGTTATCTTCCATATTCCTAGCTTCTCTAAACCGCCTTCCACTTCCCCATGCGTAACAACTGAATATCGATCTTCATCTTCATCAAAACCAGTCCCATAAGACTCTTCATCTTCAATCATTACTGCCTTCGGCTGAACTCTTTCCCTTCTATGCATATTATGAGCGTTTTTTCGTTGCTCACTAAGTTTATCCTCCATCTTATCAAGCCGTTCATGAACTTGATCGAGCTCCAACTTCATCACATGCTTTATCTCACTCATTATGATCTATACTCACAATTTCTGATGAGGCAAATCCGTGGAAGCACTATTAGGAGACATGTTTGCTGCAAAACAAAGTTATAGAAAAAAGGACCTCACTATTCTTATATAGAAAAAAAGGACATCACAATTCTCTCCCTTGCTTGTTTACACTCAAGAATGTGAATCACTCTACGCTCGTGTTTCCACTCAAAATTTGTGGCTTTTAGCCCTCTATTGTTCTCTTACTTCTATCGCTCTGTAATTTCTCTTTCAGTTCTTTTGGAACTAAAACAAAAAATACACAGAATTTCCAATAACAATTCACCAAGAACTCATAAAGGAATTTCGGATCTGAAAGGAAGATTACAAGAAACACGACTGATTAAACTTTGGGAAGTCTGAAATTATCAAAGTTTCATAGAAAAGATTGGTTTTTGGAGGGAGAATTTTCACACACAAAAAGATAGATCTTTAGGGTGATATGATTTGTTGTGCTGATTAGAACTTAAAATGCATGATAACAAATTTTTTTGTTGAGTCCGATGTACTTTTTTTGTTTGGTTTTTTTCTTTCTTCTTTTTTTGAACTTTTTTGGATAATCAGAAACTGCATTTTTGATAGTAAAGGAACAATATTTCGAACTAAATACGAAATAACAAAAGGGTAAATGAAATTCGGCTAAACAAGGGTATATGTAAACTGAATTTGGAGACAAAGAATACAGAATAAAGAAAAGACATGTTTTTGATTTAAAAAATAGGCAAACCTGATCTAGACTCAAAGCTTTGATACCAAATGATGCAAACCCTGCAAGAAATGACGAGACCCGACAACAAAGAGGAACCCAAGATCGTTCTACAATTAGAATTTGGATGGAGATCTCGACCCGTTGTTACGATAAAAGCAATAACCTCGGTATATATGACCTCACCCGTTGCTTATTGCTAATAAGAACCTCGGTATAAGGAAGACACCACAAACGGTGGTGGAAATCCGTTTGATAAGTCGATGATGAACGCCATGGAAAATTCCCGATAAGTTTGAATAGTTCTTCGTAGAACCAAAGAGAAATTCTATCAGAAATTTTACCGAAAAATCAACTACCTTTCTCCATTGCTTAGATGCCTTTTTAATAGGCTAAAAATTACAAGGAAAGTTCCTAAATTTTAGACTAAAATTATGGCTAAAAATCAGCCAATTATTGGCTGATCACATGCCAAAACAATAGAAAAGGAAGCTAAATATCTAGGCATGCAAGCCTTCCAAATAGAGTATTTTGGCATGCAAGCCTTCCAAATAGAGGAAAGTAATTATCAAGGCATGCAAGCCTCGCAAATATGGTATTTTGACACACAAGCCTTCCAAAAAAAAGGTAATTGGCATGCAAAACTTTCAAAAAGAGTAATCTAAGGCATGCCTATTTACTTACAGAATTTAAGCTAGCCGTAGTCGGATTCTTTTAGAACTTGAGTCATGTTAAGCCATCTTTGTTTAACACATGGCTCATGATCAATGGGCTTCCATGAATTTGCTTGAGCCCAAATCTCTTGAATCAATCCGTTGAGTACATCTTTGAACTTCTTTGCTCTCGAACGCGTAACTGGTCCAATTGACACTTGAACTGGATCCTTTGAAGTGGTTCTATGATTTGCATCATTGAAAAGCCGATGCCTTGTTCTTTATATGTCGTACGTTTACGTCCTGAATACTTGGTTTTAGAGGCATCTTTTTTTTGCAGATGTCATCTTTTGTTTTAACTCTATGCTAAAGTAAACTGCATGAAACCTCTTGATCCATATTTCATTGTCTTCCATTAAATGAACATCAGTTGGCTTTTTTCCCATCGATATTTCTTTATTATAGTGGATCTGACTTGCAGAGGTCAGAGGAACTCAGTTTACTTGTTATTGATGAAGAAGATAATGATGCCATACTTGTGCATCGCATTTCCTCAGAAGACATCTACAGAAGGCAAGAAGGTGTATCATCTGCGATATTTCATCTTCTCAAGACTTTTTAGTCTAATATTCAATGGCTGATATGTTCTCACATTTTCAGATACAATTATCTCATGGAGAGATCTTGAGCTGTCCACTGAATTGGCCCTCAGCTTTCAGGAGACTTCGGGTTGCTCATATATATGGTACTGTTACTCATATGTTTAATACTTTTTTCCTGCCTTGTACTGCATTAATCTCTTTGTTTGTATTTTTCAAAAATTAGGGACAACATATGTGGAGTTCAGAGAAACCTTCATTTTAGTACCCTAAGCAGTAAGTATTTAGTTGCCATATATATATGTGTGTGTGTGTGTGTGTGTGTGTGTGTGTGTGTGCGTGCGTGCGTGCGTGCGTGTGTGCTTATTCTACCTAATAACATTTTGTTTGGTAGGTCTTGATGTCACCCGTTCTTCTTCAATGGAAGCTATTGAAGCTACTGGTTCCTTGCAGTCAAATGGTAATACTATGTTCTACGTAAAAGTCTTTATCTGTTTTTTGTATCTTTCTTGCACTGCATGCTGTGTTGTTTCCATGACCATATTGTCTTGTAAAACATCAAGAGTATTTGGTATGGATGATAATTGGTAGCATTAAACGGAATATTGGCAAACTGTTAAGATTGCATAAATCATGGATGTACTAGCACAAGCTACTCTTAAGTCTTTACATGTTACATTTGATAATTGCTGGTTCTTTTGTTTATGAGGCTTTTCGGTCTTCCATTTTTTGTTGAATATCTTATTCAATATATTTTTTATTTTGAATTTATGAATCATGCTTTTGTTGGGAATGAGGATTGCGTCCACAATAGTGGCAATTTTGTAGTTCTGGGGCTAGAGGGGCAATTTTGTAATTTGGTGCCCGAGGGGTAATTTTGTAAATGGGAGTAAATAAGAGGGAATGAGTTAGTGTTAGGGTATGAAGAAAATTGAAAGAGAAAAGTAGAAAGTAGTGAATAGGAGTTTAGGAGTAGATTATAGTTTTAGATCTTGGGAGAGTTGTCCTCCTTTCTAATTGAGGCCATTATCTTTGTATTCTCCATCGTTATCTATAAAGATTTCCTCTTTTATCCATCCAATCCTAGCAATTTTCCATCAATTGGTACCAGAGCCTGAGATCCATGGAGGCGGCGTTGGCGGCGGTAGCGAGGGCATATAAAAAGCTGGACCCTCTTCTGACCATGATGAAAGAGTTCTAAGAGATCTATCACAGCGGGGAGGAGAAATGCGCAGATCTGAAGAAAGATGAAGTCTATGTCATAGATCCAAGCTAAAAGGTGATGCATTGCGTCAAGGAGGTCCATTCCCAAGATGATTCGGCTCCAAATATGAAGTTTTCAAGCTCAGATCTACCATATCTGGAGAAGATGGACAACAGCACTGATCTGAAGCCATCAGTTGTCAGCGAACCAGATCTGACTCCGGCAAGCAACATCGAACAACCATCGGAGTCGGCGGCCTCCTCCTTGGCCGCCCGGGCTCCGGCGAGCCCCTGGACCCTGGAGGGCCGTCCCGATTTGGGCGAGCCCCCGGGAGGGCCGTCCAGAGTCGGGCGACCCCCCGGGAGGGCCGCCCCGATTCCGGCGACCCTCGGAGGGCTGCCGCTAAATGCTTTGACTTTCACCGACGACGAAATTTGGGACTGCCACCACCACCCGCGGCTTCCTCTCGATCGGGTGAACCCATCGGACCAACTTTCGGGATCGACACTGGCGAGCCGCCGCCAGAATGGCGGCCCGATCCAGCCGATTCCAAGGATCAGTCGCCGAAACGAGCTGGCTAAGCCGAGCCCAAGAATGAGCCGGCTAAGCCGAGCGCTTGCTTGAGCCGGTTCAATCGTTGACCAGTCAACAGCTGAACAATGCACCGTCTGATTTCCTAGGAATTTCCGGGCCATTTTGGGAGGATTTTCTGCGTAGCTTACATATTTTGACGATTTCGGGCCCGGTTGGAGTCCAAATTCAGAATGGAAAGCAATAGTGCGTAGATGACTCAGCCGCGAACACACTACCACTCATGTGGAACATTCCGAGGAGGACGGAGCTCGTGGGTGGCCGTTTGATCTAGGAGGAGGCGAGGAGACATGATCCAACACTCGGTGAAGCGCACTCGTGGATTTTATGCATCACCTTGAGGATAAGGTGGTTTTTCAGGGACTGAGTAGTGTTGGGAATGAGGATCGTGTCCAAAATAGTGGCAATTTTGTAGTTTTGGGGCCCAAGGGGCAATTTTGTAATTTGGTGCCCGAGGGGCAATTTTGTAAATGGGGGAAAATCAGCCCTATAAATAGGAGGTAATGCGTTAGTGAGAGGAGTAGAGATTATAGTTTTAGATCTGGGGAGATTGGTCATTCTTTCTAATTGAGGCCATTATCTTTGTATTCCCCGTCGTTATCTACAAAAATTCCCTCATTTATCCATCCAATCACAATTTCCCATCCGCCTCATGCCTATCTTATTGTAAATATACTTGTTAAAGAGATGCATTCCAGAGGTAGAAATTGTGAGATAGGCCCATTTTGAGAGACTTTAAAGTTTTAGACAGCAATTCTAAGTAAAACATAAGAGGCCATATGTTACATCTGTTAATATATTGTGGTGTCATTCTGGAATTTGGCATTTGAACCACTTCTTGTCATTTATTTGTCCGATGTTACTGGCAGGACACTATTGTTGTCCTCTGTAAGATGAAAGTCCAAATAACATGAGCCAAGAATAGCTGGTTTGTTACATGGAACATGATGAACAACGTGAGGACGCAGAGATCAAAAGTTAAAGGATGAAAAAAGATGATCTTCCACCCTATGGATGCAGGGAATGGTATTTCCGACTTTGATGTAGGGGTTGCAACGGCTTGGATGGGGTTGGATCTTTCAAGATCCACTTGCAGGTTCAGTATAAATTCTTAGGATCCACATGTGTTTGGAAACCCATGACGAGTTTGGATCCACTTCATGTTGTAAACCCAATAATTTTACAGATTCGGATTCAGGTTTTGGATTAGCCAAATATTTTTCTCAAGTATGCCAATTTCCATTGCCAATCAAATAGAATTGTTGGCTTTTTTATTTCATTAATATTAAATTTTAGGCATATTTAAACCGGACTAAATAATTCTGGAAAAACTTTGAAAATTTTTAAGCACAAGCTAAGCAAATTGAACCATAAAAGAAGACTATCAAACCGAGCGAACTATAAATTTAGTTATTGTGTATCGGGCTTCATTGCCACCCTTACCTTTACCTGAAACATGAATATCTAAATAGATTTACATCATAGATTTCCCACCTTCCAGCTACTTGATGAGTCATCCTTTTGCGATTCAAGCCATTTATCAAGATCTACATTATCTCAAAAAGAAAAATTTGTAAGAAATCACATGGTTTCAAGATCTCTATCAACTCAGCAACTGTTTGCATTTGTTTTATTGCGATCACCATACGAGTGGGTCTAGTCTCCAAATTTTGTGATATTTCATTCATGTTTGTTTTGAATATCACAAGGAATGGTGTTGATCACCTATATAGTGACTGGTTAAGTAGCTAGAAACCCAACTATCTGTTTCAATGCATGCATGTGCATATGCATTTGCAAAGTTACCAATCCCAACTTTGGGAAAAGGTTTTTTTAAATAATTATTATTTTCACTTTTGTTGAAACAATAAAAATCAAGGGTGTGCTGACTTTATATGGAAATATTATTAAGAAGGCAAAAACTTAATCCTGAACTTTGTATTTGTGTTGGCAAATGTGTTCAAGTTGGCTTATCAGCTATATATCTTGTGCCATACATTTTTGAGAAGCAAACCTACTATGTCTATCTTTTTGTACGAGAAATAAGGATGGTTGCTTTTTTATTGGATGAGAATAAGGTAAGTTTCCTAGTAGTCAGAATGTCAAAAAAATCTCTTTGCCATGTTTCTTTCTCTATGCATCGGGTTGATGGTCACAAAAATTTGGTCAACCTTTGTTGGTAGATATATACTCTATGGATGGACCCATTATAATTGGAACATGATTTGATAGTACTGGGAACATTGATGAACTTGATGATATTCTTACAGGAAATCAGGTTGGTTTATGATCTTGAATTTAACAGCCACACGCTTGCAATTGGGGATGCATACAAAGTGCCCTGCTGTTATTTGTTGCATGATATTTGCTTGGAAAATGTACTAGAAATAACCCGTGCACAAAGTGCACTGGAACCCCAAAAAAACCACCACACAATCAGGATGCGGGACCCAAACCGGATCAAATGGGAAGTATGTGTGTGAGTGTGGTTATCGTCCAGGGCTTTTTTGATTTTGGAGGGGGTGTGAAGTTTGTTGTTTTGGGCTTGGGTTTTTTTGATTTGGGGGGGGGGGGGGGGGGGGGGGGGGGTTGGGTTTTTGGGTGGTTTTGGGTCGGGGGGAGAGGGGGGGGGGGGGGGTGGTGTGGCATCCCATGTGGCTATGTGACATTGCCACATGGGAGAAACATGCCACATGGGACATATGCCTCAAATGTGTAATAGATTTGTTTTGTACTTAAGGTCATGCACTTGACTTGTCTATTTTATACGCTATCTAGTGTGATGTTCTTAAATACGATACCATGTGCAAAATAATTCTAACATTTTTTATTTTCCTAGTAGCATCCCAATAATTATTTCGTAAATGGATAATTAGATAATTCCCAATTTCATTTTCTCCCCACCCGTTAGGCTTAATTGAATCTATTAAATTGGATGTTACTTACAGTTCAATTTGTGGTTATCCCTACAGATGTGCCATTTCATAGAGTCAACAATGAATTGAGAGAGCTTCCACCTGTTGAGCTATCAACTCTTCCTTTGATATTAAAGGTGAGTCTGTGAGATGATCAACTGTTTCCAGTTATGGTGGTATTACACCAATGATTTTTCTCTGTTTGATTTGTAACTTAATTTATGAGTGTGAACTGTAAAAGCGTTGTCTAATTGAACTTTATCTTTGATCGCTACCTCTGTCAGCTCTTTATGGATTAGCAATTTGGCGAATTAAATTGATATCTTGCTGGTTCCTAAATAGTTGCAATGTTAACAAACATTTATGTTGAATATAAAGATTCACCGTACATCTGTATTTACCTTGCTGTTATTCTCAGATATCTTACTCTTCTGCGGTTTCCCTTGTTACTATCTGGCGCATATCCTATTTCTTTACTTTGTTATGTTATGTCATGTTTTTGTAAGAGCATTTATGCTTCTTGGTCCCATGCACAATACTGCTTGACTTTTGCAGTCCATTCTTGGTTGGACTGCCACCAGTTCCTCTTTAACACGCGTTCTCTCCGTCGTCATGTTTCAAATATTTATTAATTTCTTTTGCAGTTAATTATCAAATTTCTCTTGATGTTATGAAATGATTCGCTAATCTCCCACCATCAAGCAATTCTGGAATTTCAAACTTTTCTTTCATTCATTTTATTGTAATGCATATATGCCTTTTTCTTTGCAGAGAACCTCCTATCACCACAGTAAATGATTTAGGGTATACTTCAAATCTTTGGGGTAATTTTCTCGTCAATGCCACATAGCACGAGCGGGACCATCGTGATGAAATGTCAAAAGTTTCATGATTAAGGTCCTAAGTTTTGAGCCAAAATTGGGTTTAATCCTTTAGATCTGGATCCAACTCCATGTGTTAAATGCCCTATGAAGGCCGTGTTTCATACTTACAGTCAGCGAATCTAAAGATTAAGATAGATAAAAAGTCACCTTGCAATAAGTGCAAGAAGGGGATTACTTGAAAACTAAGTTTAATCCCTTAATAGTTCACATATTTAGGGGATCTCTCTTATATACAAGGACCAATGTGATTGAACTGAAATATTTTATTGTAATATAGCCTGTCTTTTCGGCTTTTGAATTGCAACAATGAAACTTATTTTCCTTAGTACCATTATACCACAGTGGTATCCCTCTGGGAGTTGGGAAGCGGCCTGGCTCTGAATCCTGCTAACCATATGGCTCAAAATCTTTTCTCCGAAACTAAAAAAAGAGAAACATGAAAGAGTAATGTCTGGATCTTTTGATGCTCCTTGTAGGCATTGTCATCATCAGCGCTGTGGATTAGTCTCCATTCTTTAGAGGCCTTGCTATGTTCTTCTCAGTCTGTCTGCTGAACATACTAAAAACATGTCTGGCTCCAAAATCCTGCTCACATCTATGGCTCAATAATTTCTTCGTTTCCTTTTGTTTTTCTTTCTTTGTTTTCGCCGGACCCCGCTCATGGTTTTTCCCTTGCTTTTTGCAGGCCTTCATAACTTCTATCTCAAAAGTGTTTTCTTCTGCTCTCTATAGGCATTGTGACGCAGGACGGAAGAAAATTTATGATGGGGGGTTTGGGGAAGAACAAAATTAGGGATTTGAGGTAAAATATTTAGGGATTCGATGAAATTTAAGGCATTCCATCCTGGAGATATGCCGATCACTGACTCACTTACCTTGCATGTGAAGATTTTTTGGACCTCACGTCCAGGAAATCAAGCTCACTCTCGCATTTCAATGCCAAAGATTTAATTTTGACAAATAGATTTCACCAAATTTTCTAAAATTTTGTTCAAATCAATCCAAATAAAATAAGTTTGAGGCTTTTATATAGGCTTACTAGTCATAACCCGTGCTGGCGGGCACGGTTCTTTTGATATTTTCCCTTGCGAAATCTTTGTTCCCTCAAAAATTATTTCTACAACCAAAATTTAAAAGAATAACAAATTAGCGTAAAAATATTTAGCGGCACGGACACCTTTGGCGTGGGCGCCTTGGGCGCCTTCGGCGCGGAACATCAAATACGGAGCAGGCGCCTTTGGCGGAAAACAACAAATTCTGCGCGGGCGCCTTCGGTGCGGAACAACGCGCGAGCGCCTTCGGTGCAGAACAACAAATTCGACGCAGACGCCTTCGACGCGGAACAACAAATTCGACGTGGAATAACGCGCGAGTGCATTCGGCGCGGAACAACAAATTAGCATAAAACAATTGCGCGGGCGCCTTTGGTGCGGAACAACAAATTCGGCGTGGACGCCTTCGACACGGAATAACAAATTCGGCGCGAGCACTTTCGGCGCGGAACAACAAATTCGACGCGGAATAACGTGCGAGTGCATTCGGCGCGGAACAACAAATTAGCGTTAAGAAATTGCGCGGGCGTTGTTTGTTGGCGCAGAACAACGTGCGAGCCCATTCGGTGCGGAACAACAAATTCGGCGCGTGTGCCTTTGGCACAGAAAAACAAATTAGCGTAAAAAAATTTAGCGGACATGGAACAACAAACCTTAGGGTATTTTTCGTTGGTTGACTGTATTAACTTAAACTTTTTTAACGCTAGTTTGTTGTTTCGCTAAATTTTTTTACGCTTATTTTTTTACTTTGTTTAATTTAATGGATCATGTTTCTCCCCAATCTTTTCCGAGACTTTTTTAGTTTTAAAGTTTTGGTTCCCAAGACACTTTTCTCCCAAAATTTAATATCCACAATCTTTTTCAATACCCCTTTAATTTCGAAGTTTTGGTTTCCAAGACACTTTCTCCCCCCAAATTTAAGTTTTTCCACTAAAATTTTCACAAAATCCAATCTCTACCATTGATTTACCAAGATCAAAACTCTGCCACTCTTTATCTTATCCTAGTCAGTCGTAGCATTCAAAAAGGTTGTCAAATGTATAATAGATATATTGACTCATCTCCTGACACATCCTATGCGGGATTAAAAATGCCAAACAAAGAAAATAATCAAAAATCTCAAATCTCTCAACTAAAATTTAAAAGAGACTCAATAAACTCAAATAAAAATTGTAACTCATAACTTCAAATCCGAGTTGGATTCTCATCATTCTCTCCGGTTTTGACAACTTCACCACCAGGTGAATAGTGATAAAAAGAGCATAATCATGCAGAAATTAACAGTCTTTTGTAATTGTAGACGATATTTCTGTGAACTATGAAGTATAGCACTATCAGTATGTATATTTGCAGATGGGTATCTTCTGGAAAAATATGTTCGAGTCATAAAAGATTGGAAAGCATACATAATTTGTTGGTTGGCTAGTTAAGAAGGATCGGTGATGATGTCAATGTGCTCAATGAGTTGTAGTAGGACCTCCAAGTTAACCTTTGACGTTCCATCATGGAGATCTAACGATCACCGACTCACTTACATTGCGCGTGAAGATTTTTTTGGACCTCACGTCCAGGAAATCAAGCTCACTCTCGCATTTCAATGCAAAAGATTTAATTTTGACAAATAGATTTCCCCAAATTTTCAATCCAAATAAAATAAGTTTGAGGCTTTTATATAGGCTTATATATTGACTCATCTCCTGACACATCCTATGTGGGATTAAAAATGCCAAACAAAGAAAATAATCAAAAATCTCAAACCTCTCAACTAAAATTTAAAAAAGACTCAAATAAACTCAAATAAAAATTAAAACCCATAACTTCAAATCCGAGTTGGATTCTCATCATTCTTTTCGGTTTGACAACTTCACCACCAGGCGAATAGTGATAAAAAGAGCATAATCAGGCAGAAATTACCAGTCTTTTGTAATTGTAGAAGATATCTCTGTGAGCTATGAAGTATATCATTATCAATTTGCAGATGGGTATCTTCTGGAAAAATATGTTCGAGTCATAAAAGATAGGAAAGCATACATAATTTGTTGGTTGGCTAGTTAAGAAGGATCGGTGATGACGTCAATGTGCTTAACGAGTTGTAGTAGGACCTCCAAGCTAACCTTTGACGTAAAATCATCGTGCAGCTTGGGCTTCAAGTTGTGCTTAGTCTAGGCTCGGACTCTGGTTTAAGATTGAGTTTGATCACAAGCTTAATCTCGATTATATGCATGGATATTGACTAAGGCTCCATTCAGACTCAGGCTCCGTTCAGACTCTGACTCGACTCTGACACAAATAAATTCTGATTTATGCTCAACATGTGACACATGCTGGGATTCTAGCTTACGGTCAAAATCTTTATCCATTGTTGGCTCTGCTTGTAGTTTTTGCTCTGATCACGAATCTTATTGCGCAATTCTTGAAAAATTATTTTTATTTCTTGGAAATTTTTGTCAAATATCTCATCAAATCCGGGATTACATTTAGCTTTTAAATTTGATAGCGGTGGATGTAACTGCTATTTTAGGAGTAACCGATATCGGAATTTGTATTTTATTTGTGCCCATTGTTCACCTCCTTCATCATATTTTTAGTAATATTTGGCTTTTCCATTGAGTTTTAAGTCGAGCGTAAATATAACTTTTCTTCTCGGTTAGGTTGCAACAAGCGAACATTCTCTTAATATGACATTCCCAATTTTCATACCATTGAGAACCATCGAATCCGTAGAAAATTAATACACTAAAATCGTACTCTTCTCTAGCTGGGTGATGGTCGGCCATAAAAAATATACTATAAAGTAGGAAAACTGCTCAAAATTAATTAAGATAGTCTCAAAATTAAATTTGGCTTGAACGGTCTTATAAATGGCTCAAATAGATTGGCAATAGTGCTTGAAATAGCTTTAAAATAGCGAATTATGTGAAAAATGGCTGAAAATACTAAAAAATACTAAAAAATATTCCGAAATTGGCCAAGCCACATTGCATAGTAATTTGGCTCGACTGAGTCAATAGTTGACTAGAGCCATTATTAATGGCTTAGCCGGAGTCGGATCGGATTTGTAGCTCGGGCCAACTCTGCTTCGGCTTGGGCTCACTCTGCTAAGGTTTGTGCTGAGTTGATAAATAATGTCGATTCAGCCGTCTTGAGTCGTCTTAGGTAGCTAATAGTTGGTTTGGGTCGGTACTGTTGGCACAAGATCGGCTCAGGTGGAGCTTGTAAGGTAGGCTTGGCTTGATGTCGAGTTCGGCTTGCTACAAACGTCAATGTAGTTGAATGGCTTGATTGACAAGTCGATATCATTTTTGGTGGTTTTTGCGACTGATCGAGGCCGGAGTTCCTTTGGATGTGATGAATGGCCAGTGAGTTTTTGGATGGATCTTCGAGGACCGTCGTCGACGGTGGTAGCACCAGCGAAGCTTCTTTTCTCAGATCCTCTACTCTCTACTTTCTGATGTAAGCGTCGATTGAAGGAGGCAGTGATTGGATCTGGGGTTGAGGATGGTGACAGACGTTGCTGAAGGGGACAACAATGATCGTGAGGGGTGGGGGCAATGATGGCGATTGGAGAATGCGACTGTTGACTAGGGGTTAATGTTTTAGGAAAATATTTTTTCTATCATTTTCCTTTCATTTTCATTTTTTAAAAATTTGTCGTTTGGTTTGAATTTTTTGTTTCTCTCCTTTTTCGCATGATTCTTTTTTGGACAATTTTTGCAAATAGGCCAAAAAAATAATTTAAAAATCGACTTCTTTTTTATTTAGCAAAACCGACCGCTTTTGGTTTTGAGTCCAAAAGAGATCGGCTCTGGCTTGTTGGGGCACGCGAGCCCAACGGTCGCATCTTTAGAGTGCGATCGAGAGCGGCACTCGCGGCTAAGAGCCGCACTTTCAGAGTGCGGCTCTCGGCCGCACTCTGCAGGTGCGGCTTGAGCCCCCAAAACCGCTATCTCCTCCTCGATTCGGGATGCTGTTCTTTCTTCTCCACCTCAATTCGGCCGCTTCTTCAGAGTCCGACGCTTCATTTTTTGGGGGTGATAAATCGGCATTGTTTCAGGTAACTTCTACCCTCTATTTTATATTATTGAATGTTTTTGTGTTTTTTGTGTTTATTGTACAATCTAGATTGAAATTTAGGGTTTATGAGATGATTCTATAATTTTGAGGAAATTTGTAGTGATATATGACAATTAATTGTATGTAGGTTTTTATATAATGGAGGAGGTTGGACCCATAAGTAATGTGGTCTTGTATGACCAAGCACGTCATCGTTCTGCCGATGTAGTGCAAGGGCATGTATTTAGAAAGAATTAATAGTCAAAGTAATTAATTATGATTGGAAGGAAAATATTTAATGTGTGAATTATATGTTTGCAGGCATCGATATGAATTGTGGATCATGGACAAAAACATACAAAGTAGAGATTAGATGAGTGCGCGTGACATTATATTGAAGCCTCCAGATTACACCTATGTGCGAGCTTGCGTTGGGTACGGTTGGACCACGCATTGCTGACGGCTTTGGTTGAAAGATGGAGGCCAGAGACAAATACATTTCACTTGCGCCAGGGAGAGATGACAATCACGCTGTAGGACGTGACAGTCATCACAGGCATACCCATTGATGGGAAACCCATATTGCAATGTGAAATGCGAGATAGCAGCTGGGTGCGTTGATGGAGAGACTACTTGGGCAGGATACCCCACTAAGGAAAGCAACCAAGGTAAAACTTAGTTGGTTGCGTGATACATTTAATGACTAGTCATAACCCGTGCCCGTAGGGCACGGTTCATTTAAAAAAATTGAGTAGTGCACAAAAATTCGGTTACACCAAGTAATGTGAGATTTAAAAAAATTAAATTTGAAAAACTTTTGGGTTTTTTGGTTTTATTTATTTGGAAAAGCACATTCATCAAATTTGTCCTAGTCATATTTTTGCCGCCACGTATGACAGATTTTGTTCTAGTCATACTTTTGCCGCCACGTAGGACAAATTCGTGAAATGTATAATAGATTTACCTGATGATGCAGATGACGATGACATTCAGCGGTATGCTAACCTTACCGGTTCCGGATCCAAGCAAAGGATCTATAAATCTCCGTTGGTTGACAAAGTTAGATAATTTTGAGGAGGCCGGTGAATATTCATGGGGAAGTGCGTTGCTTGCGCACTTGTACGCTGAGCTCAGCAAGGTGGCATTAAAGCAGACAAAGGCTTTATATGCATGCGGCTTCTTGTTGCAGGTATAATTTTTTTTCGTTAGCTAAAAAAGTGATATATCTATATTTATATATATATCTCACATTCTGAGAAAAAAATTCATATTTACAGGTTTGGAGCTGGGAGAGAATGTATGTAGGAAGACCAATGCTCATGCAGGATGTATTTGCTGACACCGTTCCCTATGGGTTCAAGTGGAATACATGAAAATCATTCATAGAAACTGCTCATGGGAACCTTGATACATACAGAGACCAGTTTGACACGTTAGAGAGTATACATGTTTGTATATGTAAATTTTATAACGTCGGTGATCAATTGATATATAATATAGTACACTGATATATTTGTGTACTTCATGCCTAATAGGTTACCTGGGAGCCTTATGGAGAGCGATTCGAGCAGCTGCTGGCGTTATGTCGTGAACATCCCGAGTTATGGCGTGCGAGGGTACCAATATTTTGCTGGGAAGTACGGGTGATGCATGCACCAGACCGCGTCATGCGGCAATTTGGTTTACGTCAACACATCCCATCTGCACTCCCAGTCTTGACGGGGAAGACAAGACCATCGCAGCTAGCAGATGTTGCTGTAATTAGGGATTCTCTTGCGTATTGGATCAATAGAGCAGATCACATTGTGCATGAGGGGGATGTGGTATCGGTCGCTGCCTATATGGAGTGGTATTGGGGGATTACTAGGAGGTGGATTTTTTAGAGGCAGCAACACCCGTTCGCATAAATGCCACGCGGATCCATCGAGCGCCAACATGTAAGAAGACGTTCAAGTTGTTTTGTTTTATAGTATTTTTAAAAACCAATATGCTTAGTACTTAATTTGTTTTACAGGTTGCAGGATATGTTTCATTGTACGATATGGCAGGCCAAGTATTGCAAACACAGGATCAAGGGTTGCTGCATACGATGAGGACCTATATCGATGATGTGCTACATCGTACACGCCATCTTCCAGAAGGTGTAGATACGAGCGAGCTGAGTCGTTTATATAGGATGGGTGAGGCCGACACTTCTCAGCAGGAGCATACCAGAGCAGATGACGCCGACATTTATCAGCAGGAGCATACCAGATCAGATGACGCCGGCACCTCTGAGCAGCAGCATACATGAGCACATGATGCCGGCACTTGGCAGCTGGACATGACTCACAGAGGTTATGACACCGGTACTTGGCCGCAACACTCTCACGGAGGTTATGACCCCGGCACTTGGCAGCAGCCCCCTCCCATATGTTATGATGCCGGAGCTTGGCACTAGAGCATATGGAAAGTTCCAGCCGATTGGCAGCAGCAGCCTACCCAGGGTACATGGGATGACGTCAGCACTTGGCCGCAGCATTTGACGCATGCAATTGGCAGCCTACACAGGGTGACACGTCACAGCCGCAGCTGACAGAATGAGATGACACATGCATTTCACATCAGCATGTGTAAGTGGATGTTGGCCCTTCTCAGCCACCTCAGACACAATGTGATGATGAAGGCGTGTTACAGGTTGTTGGCGTGTCTCAGCCACCTCAGACACAATGTGATGATGAAGGCGTGTCACAGGTTGGCGTGTCACAGGTTGTTGGGGGTGTCTCAGCCGGTTGATCCTAAAAAGGGAACTTCATCGGGTAGGGCATGGTATTCACGTGTATTTAGTCGACGCAAAGGGAGTCGTCGATGATCTGTATCTTTGAAATGTGTTATATATATTTGCCGGATTTGAGACACTTGTAATGTACGGTTTCTCAAATGAATTTGATATATAATATATGTGTTATGTATGGTTTCAAACAAATCTTTCGTATACCCTATATTTATTCAACGAATTCATTCATACATACCATATTTATTCAACGAATTCATTCATACACCCAATATTCATACATCACATATACATACGAGAAATGCTGTGTTAGGGCTTGATGGAGATATTCAGTCAGCGGATTGGGCTGCGCTCCAGACGAAAATTTTCTCCTCCTGAACTCACCTACGTGCACTTTTGCTGCTTCGGTGGCAGTTTGAGCGGTGGGATTTCTCCACAGCTTACAGGAGGAAGACAGTGGCTCAAGCGGCCAACGAAGCAGCAAAAAGGCACGTAGATGAGATCGGGAGGAGAAAATTCTCAACTGGAGCGGAGCCCAACCCAGTGACAGAATATCTCCATCATTTCGTCAACAATCTTTCTCCAAATATCTTGACCACGTTATCCCCGTCGAGCAAGCGACATCACATTAACTGCTTCCGGCCTGCCAAATTTTGAAGTTGTCGGGTGTGTGATACATCACCTCCACTGAAATTTCTTTGCTGGAAGTTTCAGATTTATAGTCCCCAGCACCGCACCCTACAGGTGCGGTTCTCGGCCGCACTTTGAAAGTGCGGCCGAGAACCGCAGCTGCAGAGTACGGCCTAGAAAATGATAGCCGCTGCTTCGTTGCATGCGGCTTGTTTTTTTTCCGGAATTTGTTTTTTTGTGTCGGCGTGTTTTGTTTCGATTCAAATCACCTGAAATCCTACGCCCTTTGCCACACGAGAGCCGATCCGTGCCGATAGAGCAGATCTCCTAATAGGTATTCAGATTTTTTTGTTCATCATTATGTTGTGATTTAGGGATTTAGGAATTTATAATGGTGTGTGCAGGTTGTTGGAAATGGCAAGTGATTCAATTTTTGTCATATGCTATTTTGCTGGTGAATTACATATTAATGAACATCACGAACCACGATATGTCGGAGGGAAAGTTAAATCTATGAAGCTGAAATGTGGTTCGATGTATAACGATCTAGTAGATCGGATATACAATATCACGAAGATCCGTCGAGAGGAATATATGTTGAATCTGGTGTGCAATTGGCCAGTAATGGGTGGAAAGACTACCGCCGTGAGAATATCAGATGACGACGATATGGAGAATCTGTTTGATTTATCGCAAGATCACAGTGGAGTTGAAATATATGTGGGTATGGATGCAATAAGCACCGCCCAATAAAATATGACAGGAGAAGGGTGTTCGCAATATCCGCAAGATAATGATAACATGAACACGTAAGTCTAGATTTCAATCAAGTTATTTGAAATATTTTTTATATATTCGTAGTAGTACCTAAAATTTGAAATCTTTCATATGTCAGTAACAGGTTGAATGTTGAAGCATTGGGAATTGAAAATCAATACTCAACTTACATGGAAGGCCCTTTTGTACCGAAGTCGATCCCTGATGATCCATACATACCTGAAGATGTGGATGAAGAAATAGAAGAGAGCGATGACGAGGAGCATGTCGGGGCCGGAGAGGATATCATGCTTTATGCGGAAGATCCAAACGAAGATGATATATAATGGATACAACAATCGGTTGCCGTTAACACAATTGTGGAAGATGAGGAGGCTTTGCCAGATGAAGTTGAAGAGGAAGAATGGCTAAATGCAACAGTTATTAGAAATACACTTGAAAGGAGAATGGAGGAGCCTAGACCTCAAAACGTTAGGGGGGTGTTCAATGTCGGCGATATATGATACAAAGGCCGCCTTGATTAAAGCAATAACGGAGTAGAGCATTAAGCGTAATGTTTCATTTAGGCCAATCAAGACAAACAAGACAAGTTATAACGTGATATGTGAATGCTGTGGTCAATCCGGCAATACAAGATGAGGCTAGGAGTTGTTCGTGGCGTATCCATGCAGCAATGCGGAAGAGTAGCATTGTGAAGTTCAAGCTCTCACGGGTTGTTGAAGAACATACTTGCAATAATCCAACCCTCAATACAGATCACAAAAAGCCACAACATCTTTCATTTGTAACATGATTATGCCAATGGTGAAAACAAAGTTAGATTTGACACCGGCAGAAATCCAAGAGGCCATAACCACCATGTTACGGATTTGAATATCATATTACAAAGTATGGATGGCAAGATCGAAGGCGTTAGAAAGGATTTTTGGAGATTGAGAGGAGTCATATAATCGGCTACCTCGGTATTTAGAGGCCATTTCGGAGACTAATCCAGGTACGGTATACAAGATCACTTATGACACTATCAGTGAATGAGTGTCACAATTTTCAGGGGTCTTCTGGGCATTTGGTCCTTCAATCAAGGGTTTCAAGTATTGTCGGCCGATCCTAAGTATTGATGGTACCCATTTGTATGGAAAATATGATGGGTGTTTACTTGTGGCCACCGGAGTGGATGGAATGGTGGGCTGTTTCCCTTGGCATTTGCTGTTGTTTCAGCTGAGAACCAAGAAATTTGGAAGTGGTTTTTCGCATGTATATATGAATATATACCAAGTGCTCATGGACGAATGATTACCTTCATTTCAGATAGAATAAAAGGAATTCCACGAGCACTAGAAGAGGGATGGCTAACACATTATCACCATAGGTATTGTCTGCGGCATATTATTGCAAATTACAAGGCGAAAGGATTCCGAACACGTACCTTGGAGGGAAACTTCTGGATGGCTGGCATTGCATTTGACTTGCTTACATACAATGCCTATCGTGCCAAAATCAAAGACGAGTCCATTGAAGCAGATGAGTGCATATCTGCAGATTTACATGGGGAAGAAAGCATGTGGACGATACATGTTGATCGTGGGAAACGCTATTGTATCATGACAACAAATTGTTCTGAGAGCTTTAATGGGGTGCTCAAAGGGGCTAGAGCTCTACCTATACAAGCGTTGATAGTAAGAACATTTTACAGGTTAAATAGGTATTTCTTCAGTCGAAGACTAAGTGGGCAATGATGGACGACAGATTTTGTTCACACAACAATGGACATTATTGGGGAACTGAGGGAAGAGGCCCGAACATTTATGCTCACAAAGTTTAGTGATTGTGAGTGGCAGGTGACTGACAACGATGGTATCTGTTATACTGTTAAGTTGCATAACGAAAAATGCAGATGTAGTTGCAATATTCCTTTGCTTCAACACATCCCATATGCCCATGTTATCGTCGCAACGTCCAGACAAGAATATGGTGCCAACATAGCATATATGCCATTCTGTTCGCCATGGTATAGGGTTAGTAGATATCGCCTTGCCTATGAACCCTTATTTCACCCCATACCCGATGCACGGTATTGGAAGGCTTGGGATGGTCCCAAATTACTTCCACCCGACAAAAGAAGACCTCCAGGTCTGCCTATATCTACACGTATTCGGGGGGCAATGGATATTCCCCGTGAAGGAAGCTGACAGAATATATGTGGCAATTGTCATCAACTCGGGCATTACAAATCACGCTGTCGAAATCCTCCTCTAACACACGCGTATATTGATTTTGCAATTCATATATTTCTTGTGGATATATATATGTGTGATCTAATTTATGATTATCTTTTAGGTTTTCATCTCAAGTCCCCGGCGTGTCTACATCTCAAGGCCGCGGCGCGTCTTCATCTCAATGCCGAGGCAGATCCTGCACATGATGCAATGATAGATGTTACTCTACTGAGAATGTTGTGTTAGGGCCATGATTGATGTGTTAGGGCCATGATTGATGTGTTAGGGCCATTTTATGTATGTTTGCTATATGTTTTTTTGTAAGTTTGTTGAATTCAACGTGATATGTATTTTGATACTACTATGGTTGATGAATTTAATGTTGTTTGATATATGTATTACGTGAGCTTGATGAATTCGATGTGATGTGTGTTTTGATTTATATGAACTTTTTGATATCCAAGTGATGTGTTGTGATATACTATTTGTGATATTTGTGAAACGCTATGGCTGTGAGAAGTATTAGTGTGAGAATAATTTGTGACACGTTTTGATTTATATATGCATATGCTGTGATGAATCAGGGGTGAATTATCCGGAGAGTTGGAGCAGAAGCAGCTGCTGATATTGACAAGAGGAGCAGCAATATCAGCAGCAACTATTTGCAAACAGAGAGAAGGGAGCAGCAGCAGCAGTGTCTCTGTTTTGGGGGGCTCAGGCCGCACCTGCAGAGTGCGGCTCTTGGCCGCACTTAGCCGCTCTCTGAAAGTGCGGCTCTTGGCCGTACTTTGAAGATGCGTCCGTAGGGCTCACGTGCCCCAACAGGCCAGAGCCGACCTCTTTTGGTCTCAAAACCAAAAGAGGTCGGTTTTGCTAAATAAAAAAAAGCAGTCGATTTTTAAAATTATTTTTTGGCCTATTTGCAAAAATTGCCCTTCTTTTTTTGATATTCCCACCAGGTTTTTTATGAATGAAACCTAGCCAAAAAGAAGAAATTAATGAGGGAGAAAAGAAAAATGATTAGGTTTTGGTCCTGATATGAAATATGACGCAAAATAGCTGAGAAGAATTGTGATGTGTGATTTGGGGAAGAGCAAAATTAAGAATTTAGGGATTTGGAAGAAAATATTTAAGGATTTGATAAAATTTCGAGCTCCACACGTTGAAGACTATGACCATCGACTCGCACATCTCGCACACAAAGATTTTTCAGACCTCATGCACAGGTTACCAAGTATACTTCTGCACTCCAATACAAAAGATTCAAATTTGGTGAAAACAAAGTTTACACCAAAAATTTCAAATTCTATTAAATTCCATCCCAATGAAAACGTTTGAGGCCTTTATACAGGCTTACGACTTGATTTATTTCTTAACACATCCGATGTGGGATTAAAAATACCAAAAAAATAAACTCAAATAACAATCTCAAAACCCTAACTTCGAACTAATTGGATCCCTATCACATCGCTAGCATTTTCTCCACATATCTGGTGAACATATTAATTTATTAAACAGTTCAACCTTTCAAGGCATGTACATTTGTGATGGAGCTGGTTTCTCAAGTTATTTCTATTGTTAATGTCGTCAATTAGACTTCAAGGAAGTTTTTAGATAAAATCCATAAGTCGAGAGTATTATGTTTTAAAATGATGTCATTTATTCCAGCATTAGGATGATTGAATGCGATTATTAACCAGATGTATTCTCTTGAGTGCTTTGTGTAAAGCTGCACATTATGCGTGCTTCTTGTAATTCTTGGAATATTCAAAGAAGTTGTAAAATATGTCTGTTTATTGCATACAAATTCATTGTCTCAATCATGCATATTAACAGCTTAGTTTTTTAGTTGGCTGGGATTTCCTTTCTAGTGAGAAGCAACTTCTCCTAATAACTTGTATGCAAGTTGATTCCTGAATTTTGATAAGACACTCATCCATGTCTGCAGAACGTGGTAGAATGTGGTATTACAGATCAGATGCGTGTTGCAGAACTAATATCACAAGATGTAAGCTTTTCCGAACCTCTGTGAGTTTAAATAGATGATTATATTGGCTGAATTTTTATGTAAGAATTATTGTTTATTGAAGAATCCCCTGATATATTTTTGCTTTTGAAACCATATGCATGTGGGGGTTTCCCTTTTTGGTCATTTCTTTGGTAGATGTTTTTGTACACACTGATTGACACTTGCACGTGTGTCATTGACATGTTGTGGAAGACACAAGTTCGTGCAGAAGAAGATTTCTGACTTTGATTAAACCAAACACAAATTGAACACCATTCTTCCTATGATGATGCGGCCTATGCATGTGAATATGTTTCAAGACTTCTTCCCACTGATGTACAATTTGACCTTGTTGGCTACAAATCTGAAGCTGTTTAGGACAGATCCTCAAGTGTTTGTTTCATCTTGAAGAATCATGTTATCTTAGAATTGCTGTAGATATCATGAAGCTACATGCCCTATTATATGTGAGGAGAGGTGGTAATGAATTCATGGATGCAATTCATTGGAAGGTCTATTTTTTTGATACATCGGAAAGCTGGTTAAAGGCGCTCGCGTTCCGCATCCACCAGGGATCGATCCCTGGTGGCTACACTGTGAAGCGGAAGGTCTATTATTGGATCATAATTTGCAAGATCAATGTTTCTATACCTAAACCAATCAGTAATAGTGTTTGCAGATGTCACTTTTTTGTGTCTCAGCCATATTTCTATGACAAACATAATGAGAGCATTTTTAGTTGTGAGTCTAGTGAGTTCCCTTTCTTACTAGATACATTAAGGTCACTTTAGACCCTAACACTTTAAATATGTCAAAAATCAATATACAACATGGTCAAGAAATACAATTGCACATCCTAAGACTCATGCTTCTGTGCCAACATCTGGTGCCATATCGATTCTTGTCCTACATATTACTTCATCTTCATCCATGGTGAATTATTAACTCAACCCAATTTTGATATTCTTATTGCTATCTATAAAGGCACTTATAACTGAATTACTCATCTATTACGTAAATCTGTATCTTTACATATAGTTATTTTGAACATCATGCTTTTCTTTTCCACTAATGCGGTTCTAAGTCCTTGTTTGAAGCTCTTGCACATTTAGGTTGGTAAATAGCGATGACAGAGAGATTTAAGCATGGGAAGAAAATGATACTTGGGATTCGGTTCACATAGTAAGTCTACTGTAGGGTGTAAATGTATTTTGCATATGAAGTTCAATCCTGATGGAACATTGGTCAAGTTGAAAGCCAGACTAGTTGCAAAAGGCTACTTCCAAGTCTATGGTGTTAATTATTTAGGCACTTTCGTCCTGGTAGCGAAATTAACTTTAGTTCATTTTATCATTTCACTTGCTGTCATCTGTCGTTGGTTCCTTCATTAGTTGAATATGAAAAATGCTTTCATTAACCGTGTTCTTGATGTGGTGATTTATCTGGAACAACCATCAGGGTTTGTTGCTCAGAGGATGTCCACGAAAGTTTTTTTGGGTGAAGCGCTCCTTGTATGGCCTGAAGCAATCCCTCGAGCATGGGTTGACAGATTTGCTGCTGTGCTTAGGAGTTTTGATATGCACAGAGCAAAAAAAGATCACTCGGTGTTCTTTTGAGTGCATCATAGACGATATATCTTGCTAGTGGTTTATGTCGATGACATAATGATGATAGTGTACGGTGTTGATGGAATTGGAGTTCTGACCGCACACTTGCAAAGACATTTTCAAACAAAAGCTCTCGGGCTGCTACATTATTTTTTGGGATATATGTAGCTAGATCATGTGAATGCATTGTATTGTCTTATAGAAAGTATGTACTAGATATTCTTACGGAGACAAGTCTATCAGTGTGCCGATCATTCAGTTCTCCTATGGATTCAAACTCAAAATTGTTTCCAGATCAAGGGAATCACTGGGTGATCCCGGACGATATATGAGATTTATAGGAAAGTTCAACTACATCATCGTGACTCAACCTGATATCATGTATTCAGTTAGTATAGTTAGCCAATTCATATATCAGCTTCACGTTAGACCATTGGAAGAGTATTTCAAACAGAATGCTTTCTAATGGGTGTATCAGGAAAAGAACTTTTGTATTCAAATCATGGGCATTTTAGAGTGGATGCCTTGTATGATGTTGATTGGGCAGGGTTACCTATTGATAGGAGGTCTATGGTATTATGTAATTATTGGAGGCAATCTTATGACATGAAAAATTAAGATATAAATGGTCGTTTCACAGTCTATTACAAAGTCTAAATGTTAAGCTATGTTGAATATCATATGTCCGTTGATGTGGATCAAAGACGTTAATGACAATTTTTTTTCCAATGCAGTTATATTATGATAACAAGGTGGCTATTCGTATAACGGAGAATCCTATCTTTCATGAGCGCATGAAGCATAATGATGTTTATTGTTATTTGGTCTGGGATAAGGTGGTAAATGAAAAGATTATACATATTTTACATGTATAGTCAGTGAATCAGGTAGCAAATCTGTTTAGCAAACCATTTGATGATGCTTATATTCAGTTTATTTGTAACAAGCTGGCATACATGATATTTATGCGCTAGCTTGAGGAGGAGTGTTAGAGTACATAGTGTAATGAGAGTGGTTGGGAGAGATGGTGGGAGAGTAGATGCAATGAGGACGGTTGGGAGAGCCAACCCTGTATCTTTAAGTAGCTAAGCTTTGTCAATCAAAATGAATAATAAATTCTTCTTTTTCAACCATCATTGATCTTGTTGTTACGGAGGAAAAATTCTGGAATGGTTGTCAATTGTTTCGGGACTTTGTATATGTGATAGTTTTAGTGTCCAATAGAGACTATTAGCTTGAAGTTGATTTTTTGTGTCTTACAGGGAGAATGAGATTCTCAGGGTTTTAAGAAGATGAAAGTGTAATAATTCAACTTGGTGAACAGTTACAGTTGCTGTTCTCTGAAGTTGGAATGAGCAAGATGTATGTCGCCTCGAATTTTTTTTCATTTTTAGATTCAAATTAGGTGCCTTTGTGCCCACCTTCGATAATTTGCCAATTTGCTGACTTGGGCCTTTCCTGAATATTAAGGGTTTGTCGCTCAGGTATTTGCTTCCCCGTTGCACATTGGTTTCATTTACTGTACATAGTTTCAATATAGGAAGTAGCTGTCTCCTAGAAAGAAACCACTTGAAGGGAAAATGATAAGAAAAGAGTTACTTGTGTGAGCACAATGAGAAGAAAGAGTTCTATCTTCTTTAATGCATGTTTTCAATTCGTTTTGCTTCAGATTGTCGATTTTTTTTTCCTATGTACCTATATAATTGTTACCATGTAAAGGTCCTTCTGTTGGGGACTGTGATACTTTTTCTGTCTCAAAATCCGGAGTATGTTTTCCCACTTTAAGTTAAGTTGAAATTGGAAGGTTGCTCCTCGGTAGCAATGGTTTATGAGTAAACGTTGGTTGTTTAGTGGCATGATTCTGCATTTTGTTAAAACTACACTTTCGCACTGAAATTTCATTAGCAGAAGTTGCCATACTCTATAGCTGTCTGTAAAACCTTCAAATTTAATAATCATTGATTAGGAATTTTGTATGAAAGCAGATCCCTTTTTGATAGATGCAAAAGTGGTTCTTGATATAGTTATAACTTAAGAAAGAACAAAAGTCAACATGTGTGACAATTGTGCTGTTGCATGATTTGATTCTTTTGCATGATTTTTATTATCATTGACTCTAGACCTATGTGTGTGTGCTGCAGCATGATTTTTTCCCAAAACTTATGGACCTATTTAGGATGTGTGAAGACTTGAAAAATACGGAGGGCCTTCACATGATCTTCAGATTGGTGAGGGGGATAAGTAAGTATTTGGAGCTCTTATAATCCATTCCATTATTTTCTGGTTTAATATTAACGTATTATCATTTTTTCTGCTTTTGTTGTGCAGTTCTACTTAACAGTCCACAGATCTTTGATAAAATTTTCAGGGAGGAATATATTTTGGATATTATTGGTTCCCTTGAGTGTAAGTTTTATATCATTTGATCCATTTTATCCTGCTGCATATTTTATTTTCCTAGTGTTGAATATAGTAGAGCATCTGATGTTAGATATTGCTCATTAAGTTAATTGCATGTCTACTGTCTTTTATCTGCATCATTTATATTTTGTTTGCTTTATTTTTTACATTTTTTCCCATAACTATTTCACATTGTTTTTCATCTTGCTATAGATTCAGTGTAGGCATGCAGAGTTCGGGTAAAACCAAACAAGGCTAATTTTGGTACCAAACCGATGAATTCAGTTTAGTTTCAAAATTCAAATAATGGATTTTGGTTACAGAAATGCTTGTAACTTGATTTTTCAGTTTTGTTTTCAGATTATCTCCTATGAAACCTGAACCAACCAAAAACTGAATAATAAATTGAAAACAATGTACAATATATAAATAGTCAAGAATATGGCCTATGTGGTAGCCGGTAAGTGACAAGCGACAGTGTCCATAATCATTATGTCAATCTAAAGTTGATATAATATCCAATAATACAACAATCTAACTATCCAAGTTAATGAAACCAACCACTCCAAGTGTTATATCTCCAACAACATAATCATAGATTCATAGTATGGCCCAGGGCTTGACTAACATATTATTTGGATTCAATTTTAATCTATAATCATCTATGTACGTATAAGTATATCCCATAATTTTTTCAGAACAATGTCATCATCAAAATAATATTTCTTAACCCAACAATATTTTCTCAAAACATGTATTTTCTTAAAACAATGTTATCATCGAAATAATATACTCAATCCAACAATATTTTCTCAGAACAAAGTCATCATTGAAATACTATTTTTCAACTCAACAACTCAGAACAATGTCATCATCGAAACAGAGGCCCACATCAACCAGAGGCCTCAGAGCACATCTACATAAGACATGTCAGCTCTCTGTTGGGTTGCAAGCAGAGCCACAGCTCAAGGAAGAGGGAGAAGAAACAACTGCGGTAGGATTGAAAGAGCCGAAGGAGGAGGAGGAGGAGTAGTAGTAGCGGTAGAGCCGGAGGAGGAGGAAGACGAGGAGGAGAAGAAGTACTCAGAGAAGAAGAAGAAAAAGAGCGGCGGCGACTGTAGAAAAAGAAGCGGCAACGATGGTAGAAAGAAGTGGAGGAGAGGAAGAAGCATCAGCAACACCTGTGATGGATTGAAGGAGTCAGAGAAGAACAAGAAGAAGAAAAAGCAGTAGCAACATTGGTGGTATGAGGAGGGGGGGGGGGAGGGGGTGGAAAAGAAGAAGAAGATAAAGAAGTGAAGAAAGAAGAAGCAGCGGTAGAAGAAAGAACCTAAAAATCATGAAAAATATCAAAAAATTTATGAAGAAAATCTAGAATTTAGAAGAAACATAAAAAAACTTACAACTTACAAATGGCTTGATTTTCCCATGCATTACCTTCGATTTTTGTTGAATTTCAAAACCCAATAGTCGAAAATCGTAGGCGGTTTTGATTTTTTTCTTTCATCGGAGCAATGAGTGGCGAAGCAACGAAGGGGCTAGGGAGCAACGAAAAATATAAAGAAAACCGATTGGATCATTTTCGATCTAAACCCGTTTAAATATAAGTTGTGAACATTGTTGGTCAATATCGGGCCGATATATCAACTATATAGGCTGCTATTTCGAAAAATTAGGGATTTTACAAACTCGACAGTCACGGATTCCATCTGATATCGATATATCGGCCGATACGGTGGATATTTAAATATTTAAATCACTGCATTTGATACCCAGTATTCTCTTTATATATTCATGCATTCATGCATGTATATGCACATACATGACTACATACGCATATATACAAAATGCGAAGCGATCCTTTGAGCGTAAACTAAGCTTTGTTGAGAACTTCACAGTGTATTATTGTATGAATGATTTGAATGGTTCATCTTGATCTATGTACCAAAAACTTGTGTTTTCAAATGAACAATTGTTTGCAAACTATTCGGGTTCGGTTTGAGTTAGATCTGTCGAAATTGTAATTAAGCTAAACTCAAATTAGAATGGATCACTCATGAAGGTTTGGAAAAGCTCGACATTACATGTATATGTACATGCATGTATAAATATTATGTATATGTATAAATATTTTATTTTATGCATAAACCTCATAGTTAATAACTTAATATAGACATAATATGTAGGCCTAATGTGAACATGTACATCAATTAATATCCACAAACCATATGATGCATTTTGTCATGTTATTTATTGTTATATCTTTATTTACATATTTATTTAATATAAATAATTTATGCAATAACAAAAAAGAAAATTTGACTTATAAACATTTCTTGCTATTTAAATAGTTAGTTATAAATGCTAGATGGAAATGTTAAAAGCTTTGGTTCTATTATGTATTAGATAATCAAACAGTTCGAAGATAGCTTGTGTACGGCTTAATATTTAATTGTTTTGCTTGTAGCTCGCTTGACTTGTACACAAAATGAACTCAATCAGCCTTGGCTTGAACGAGTTCGGCTTGTTTATACCCTACCCAATTTAGTCTAACAATAATAAAACAAGTGATTCTAAACATTTTTGCATATAAATCAAATAATATGTTTTATGGCTTGTAATAGCACATTTTATATGACCACTTGATGTGTGGACAAAGATGGATAGAATCATATGATTGCTCACTGATATGCTAAATTGGGCATGTAGATCAAGATGAACGGTTTGGATCATTCACGAAATGTTCCATCATATTGTCAATATTATAACATGAACAAGATGTGAGGGACATAACAAATGATATTGGTGAAGTCATAAATTAGCAATTGATAACATATCTAGCTCAAACACTTAAGCCAATGGGTGAAGTCACACTTACTAATTTATAGACATCATTTTTTTTTCTAATTTTGGGACTATTATTCTCACACCTTCCTTAAACTCAACCTCGAATTTGGAGATTGAATTTTTTTCTTCTTTTTCCCGGGAGAAGACAAATACCTGATTCAAAATTGATTTAAATGTGGGTTAGGGTATCATGGAAAAGATAGAATTTGTGATACCAGATTACAATATAAGATGAAACATGTGATATAAGATTACAAGAGAAGGCCATTATATGAAGATTGCTCAAGAATCAAGCGGCTCTAATACGATACTAGGTCAGGAACAATTGATAGGTGACCCACAACTAATGATATTGCTGAAGCTATAAATCAATAATTGATAACATATCTAGCCCAAAACTTCAGCTAGTAGGTAGGGGTTCAATTCTTACTTTACAGAAATCACTTTCTGTCAATTTTTCAATTTGGGACTATTATCCTCAGGAACCATGAACCTTAGTGATGGGGTCCAATTGAGTCTAAATTTCTTTTTATTTTTATTTTGATTTTATTGTTATTGGTATTTTATTTTTGGGTTTTTGTATTTGGCTTTGGACTAGATTTTTGTACTTGATTAGGACTTGGTTTTTATTTTATTTTATTTTCTTCCAAGTCGAATTAGGTTAGGAAAAGATTGTAAGCATATATAAAGGCCCTATAAATCAATGATTGAATTATTGAGAAAATTTTCCTAAAACATAAGAAGGGTCAAACTCCTTGGTGAGAAGCATCAAAATTCTTGGTGTGAAGCTTTAGAAGTTAAGAAACCCTAATTTATCAGTTCTCACCCAAATTCCCATCAAAATCCCTAAATCTATCCCGTCCGACATCAAATTTGGTATAAGAGCAGTGAGTCATTTGATTTTAAAGGATTTTGGGCCGATTTTTGTGAATTTTTGTGCAGTTATATTTTTTTGAAGATTTTGGTTTCGTTTGAAGTCTAATGTACCATTCGGGCCAGTGGATAGCTGACTCAACAAAGTATGCATGTGTATTCTCTATGCATGAAAATGTACTCTAAATTATGGAATACTATGATGATTACTACGCTGATTATTACAAGGGATATTCTCCTTAAACAAGTTATGATCGGGTCCCAAATTTTTATGGCTTTGATGATAAATATGTATATGATGATTGAGAATACCTTATGGAATATTTCTTCACCCATTTTGATTTTTCAGAAGTGAAATATACATATGCATATCACACGTTCAAAAGAGAAGCACTATCCTGGTATAGGCAACTTTCAATTCATAGTCATTGATCGTTAGTGTTCAAAATCCTTCTTCGATCTCGTTTTTTTCACGCCTTGATATATTCCATAGGCACCCCATCAATCTTCAATCCTGAAAGTAGTGATGTGGTCAGATGAAGAGATACGTGAGAGTAACAAAAGAATCATTCAAGGGATTAGACAATAGGAGATGGAACAAAAGAGTAAATACAAGGCAGAGCTCACATTAGTGATTGATTCAACACATGAGGCAGAATGTGAGCTTGAACATGAGCTGAAGCTAGATCCTCACCAAGAGATTGAGACACAGTTGTAGCCTGAGCCCGAATTGGAGGTCGATCAAGTATTGGAGTCATAATAAGAACCCGAGCAAGAGCCGGAGTAAGAGCTTGATCCAAAACCGCATCAGAGCCAGAGCTAGAGCTTGATCAAGTACCCGTATTTCGAGCCAGAGTCTTATCTTGAGCCATCTGCGCGTTACTGAATCCGACTGAGCGTATCCAGTTTGTTATCACAGATTCGTCATACTTAACCAGCAAAAAGGTCCTACATGTTTTTCTATCTTTTTTGTGAATTGAGAGAAATTTTCGGATGGTGTCCATCGGCAAGTTTGTATCTTTATACACTTCACAGTTTGTGGACGCGTCTTTTCTAATTGTAAGGGACTATTGATTTTTATCCATATGTGCCACTTTTGTCATTTAATATGTGGTGAAATTCTTAAGCCGAGAGAATGATGTGGTCCAATTAAGTCCAAATTCCTTTTTATTTTTATTTTATTTATTATTATAGTTATTTTATTTTTGAGGTTTTGTATTTGACTTGAAATAGAGTTTTGTATTTAACTAGGACTTGATTTTCATTTTAGTTTATTTTCATCTTTTGGTGAGTATAGTCGCAAGTCGAATTGCGTTAGGAAAAGATTGTAAGCCTATATAAAGACACCAGATTGGTTTATTTTAATCAATGATTGAATCAATTTCAATCAATGTGAATTTTTTCCAAAACATGACAAAGGTCCATTGTCACACCTCAGAACCGGGTGCCGTTACAGGGACTATATAACAGTGCAGGTCGTTGCAGCTACCAGTGAAATCAGAATAGTAGAATAACATGAAATGTTATATAAAATGATACTCAATGTCCAACATTACAAAAGCTCATAAAAAATAGTAAAGTACCATTGGAACTCTCTTACTAAAACTGAAAATACAATACCAGTCTAATGAAGATAGTTACTCCCTAGCAAGTCCGACCTCAAAAGTCAGCGGTCTCTACCGGAAACTTGGTCTCCTCGTAGATCGGTACCTCTCCGTAGGTCGGCTCGTTATCTGTGGGAAAACCACAGTAAAGAAAACATGAAGTAGACAATATTTACAATAGTAATCAGTCAAAACATTGCATGTTGGTCTAACAGTTCAGTAATACACCAAATAAAGAGGGTCAGCGAGCTATCATATATGAGTCAGGTCGGAGGTCTATCGTTCAGTTGCTATGTTCGATTTTAAGTTGTTTAGCTCATAGTTAAAAGATAGGAAGGCATGCTAAGAACCACCTCGTATCACTGGCGAGGTCACCCTGACCATCAGTATGTTCCCACTCATTTCCGTCCTAGGCCACAGTCTTGAGCGGTGGAGAACCCAGTCAATCAGCAAGACAATGGTCTCAGTCGCCTTATCCTTTCTTTCATTACGAGCTCCCAAAACCCCATGAGTTTAGACGGTCGGTTCTATCACAGTTCAGTAGTTCAGTGACAGTCTATCTATTTGACCCAGGTCGTGAGTAGGGTCGTGCATCTGATAGCAATAACAATCAGTTCATCATTTATACAGTAGTTCAGTAACAGTATCAGTATGCACGATCAATTTTACACAACGTAGTCGTTCTATCAGTTCAGTGGAAATAGTTCGATCAATTCTATTATTCAATTGTTCGGTAGTCAGTCACAATCCAATACCACAAGCCAATCATAGCAATTTTGTAATACAGAGTTTGACACGATGCCGAGCTAAAAGATAAACTTTATCAGAAAATAAAAGTAAACATAGTTCAGATCAGATTCAAGAACAACAGTAACGGTTCAGTAATAAAATAGGCCGGTAACAAAAGTACTGAACAGATTGGAAAGCAGAACAAGTCGATCAAAACCCTTTGGGTCCATGTAACAAACATGTCGGTAGGTCGAACCATGAACACAAATAGGCAAATAACTAAGTTACATGTCGACAGGCAATAGCAAGTCAGGTCAGCGGTAAAACAAGTCGGGAAAAACAAGAAGTATAGACTGAGTCAATAATGACAATTAAGTCGGTGTTAGCTAAGTACAAACGACTTGACAATATCAATAAGCCAGATGACTAACAATTAGATCGGCCGTAGAACAATAGCGGATCAAATCAGTGTGATAAAATATGAGTCAACTAGATCAATAGATAGGTCGCATGTAGTACAAACAGGTCGGTAAGAGTATAAACCAAATCAACAATCGTGGCTGAACTACAGAAGGCTTAAAATTGTATATCTAAGCGGCACACAGTTTGATCAGTTCAAAAGAAATGTGCATGGAACAGCACCGAGGTCGCCAGAATCTTATTAGTGGTGCAGTCGAGCATTCACAAAGAGATAGATCTCCCAAGAGTTCTCACATGAATCATCATGTCCATAGATCAATTAAAACAAAGTTTCTCACAAATGAATAACACCAATTCTAACATTTCGATCTATATCTTTTACGATCTACGATGAAATCTAACTATGCAGGAAATGAATCAACTGAACACTAAAGCAAATAAAACTTATCGTTCACAGACGATGGCTACTCCTCGTATCTTCTTGCTTAAGCCATCCAGTCTCCGTTGGGTGCTTAAGGAAGATGACGAAGCTCAAACAGATCCGATCAGTCTGAACGTTGTAAGCCCAAAGAACGATCGAAGGTTGGAAACTCTAGAAATGTTTTAGAGGAAAGTTTGTGCTCGCATGAAGATTTGCACGAAGGAGAAGAAGGAGATACATACATTGAGGGGCACCGTCAGAGGAGATCGTGGCCGTTAATGCGAAGGATCCTCGACAGATTTCTCGCATAACGGCTTAAGGGTGGCGGCTCAATCAAAAGCTAGGGCTAGGGTATGGTTAGGGTTATGGCTAGGGTCTTCGCCAGTAGGAAATGATGAAGGCCGTACGATCAGATGAGATTAGTGGAGACCGGGTCGGGTCGATAGAATAAACGGGTCGGATCTGGACCGAGCTGCATGCGAATTAGAAGAGGTCGGCTGTGCCGAGCTATGCAACTCAAGGATGTGCTGTGGAAACAATGGTGAGCCAACAGAACAATAAACAGATAAAAGAAGATAGAGGTAAAATCGAGAAAATATGATAGAAATCTCCAATAAATCATGTATAAAAATAGAGGTCGTTACATCCAACTTCTTGGTGAGAAGCTCACCAAGCATCTGAACCCTTGGTGAGAAAGCCTAGGAACTCTTGGTGAGAAGCGAAAAAACTCTAATTTATTATTTCTTCTCCAAATGTCTCATCAAAATTCCTAAATCTATCTCATGCTACGTCACTTTGAGAACCATTCTCGAAGGATCGTTCCTTGTATGCATGTATTCATGCAGATGCTTGAATGCACGCATCCTCTTTAATTCCCACCAGTATCTCCATATAAAGACAGCTGAGCCCCCAATTCTCGCACCATCGATCTTGCTGGTCCTTCAAGCTGAGGCTGACTAATCCCGACACATGATCTCGTTGTTGGGCATCTTGAGCAGCTCTCCTGTTTGCATTTACCTAAAAGATAAGTTTAAAGTCATCCCTACTATCATGCCTCAAGTTTCTTATTCTCTGACCATCAGAACAGTTGGTTCGATCTCCATCACAAGGATGCAACCTGAACCTCTAGCACTCTGCTAAGTTTGCCACTATCTCATATGGCTAAATTGGCTTCAATTTTCCGAAAAGGTTTGGAGAAAGCGGGGGTTATAACAAATAACATATCGAGTTCTGTTAATTGATTGTGTCTATTTTCATTGCAAATTACCTTTTATGTCAATTGATGGGTCTAGATATTGGTTTTGACGTTCTCTTTGTTTTCGTCATCAAATACTTGTACTATGGAAAATACCTTGTTCCAAGTTCTCTTTTGGGCTGCTGCATATTTGTTGGAGCTATATAGTCAATTTCTCAGATCTTTATTAGCATGCATAATGTGTGCAACATCACTGTTGGTCTCACCATCTCAATGTTTTCCTGAGTCGTCGTTGATTATTTGAGGATACCAATATGTACTGACTTGTTACTGCATGCATCATGGATGCTTTATTTAATGATAAAATTTGTACTCTTATTGTTTAGGTAGCAATACCTTACCATTTTCCCAGTTTCATAATTATTGGTCCACTAACAATATTTGCTGTCATACTGTTATGTAGACGATCCCGACGTCCCTCAAGTGCAACATCATCGTGCTTTCCTCAAAGAGCATGTGGTTTTCAAGGAGGTAAATCTACCAACACTGCTTGTAGTAGAATCCTGATTATGTTAGACAGCTAAAGGCTTATCCTTCTTGCAGGCTATCCCCATTAAAGATTCTTCAGTTTTGTCAAAGATACATCAAACCTACAGAATTGGTTACATAAAGGTCTGGAAAACATCGCCTGACATTGTGTTCATTTTATTGCATCACATTCTCTCTTATTGTTTCTGCAAAAATTTTAGGATGTGATTTTACCAAGAGTATTGGATGAGGCAACAATGACAAGTCTTAATTCCATTATCCATGCAAATAATGGTGTTGTAAGGATCTCTACACTTATATATTCATTTTCTAAAACATTTGTGATCTGTCCATTGTTGACATTTTACTCGTTTGTAGGTTATTTCGTTGTTAAAGGATGATACTTCCTTTATTCAAGAACTATTTGCACGGATGCGATTGTCCACCATTTCTGCAGAATCCAAGAGGAATTTGGTAATAATAACCATGCAAAATGCGTTGCTTACGACTATGCATTGAAATCTTATGTCGTTTGGCTGTCTTTTTTGATAATAGATTTTTCTTCTTCCCAAAATAATTTCTGGGCAGGTTTTGTTCTTGCATGAGTTTTGCTCATTAAGTAAAAGCTTGCAGCTGGCACATCAATTACGATTGTTTCGGTATGTGGAAGGTTCATTATGCTTCAACTTTTAACGCTTAACTATTGTGTTTGGGGCAAATTTGAAGCAAATTTTTTCATATTCATAGAGAAAGTCAATAACACTGCACTATCGTTCTAGATAACCATTTGAATTGCAAAGATATGGATATTACCTAGCGAAATTATATTGAAGGACTGAGAAATTTGTGGAGGAGGGTGAGAGACTAGATGGCTAAAGCAAAAGGGGGCAGAGTCTTAACTTCTCTAATTTTTTAACCATCATCCACTTTTAACTTTTCTCTCTCTCTCTCTCTCTTTTATGTTGGCTGACCTGAAAGAAACATCTAATGTCTCTTAGTCGGTGAAGGCAATCACATTAATTGTATTGCATTTGCTTTAACATTAATTGGAAAAGGCTGGCAATATTTACAAGATGAGACTAATGATGCAGTTTGTATTTCTGCTTGAAAAGTTTAGTATGGTGCACTTTTGCTCTGTCATGTTGCTTCTTTATTTGTTATTTATGCTAGTATCAGATGTAGAATGCCCTTGAGTATCTGGTCTTAATGTAGCACTACTAAAATTTTTGTTCCTTGATACAGTAAATACAAATCTTATTAATTGTAGTATTATGTGTTCTCAGTTAAGGCTATATTGGCAAATGAAGAAATAATAAACTGCTGATGCTAGTTTAAGTGCACTTATGTGTTTTGTAATTACAACTATGAATGATATATATGAAAAATAAGTTCCTCAAGAGAATTCTTCTGTTAGGAGTCCAGAAAGATTTGTCTGTGGATCAAACTTTGGAAATGACTCGGAGTTGGATAAATGTTAAACATTCTTTATTGCTAACACATGGGAGCTTAGGTACATCAGTGTATGGTTTATTATATATCAGCTCATTTAGAAGATTCGTATTTTGGTTAACTCCATATCGTGAAACATTTTATAGTCATTCGTGTGATTTTTGAAAGTAAAAGAATATGTTGGAAGATATTCTCTCATAAAATTCATATTGAAATGGTACTATACTCTTTAGGATGGCTAGATGAAGCATCTTTCTAGCGTTGCTTTTCCACTGGATCCATAACGGGATGCCTTCGCCTCATCTGGAGGTTGCCGTAGGCGGTCAAGACCTTGTTTTTGTGTGTGTCAGCTCGTCTTTTCATGTGCATTATTACATGGTTAGGCCCATCATGTCCCCCCTTTCTTTCTTTTCATTCTCTTCTCTTTTATTCTGTCTTGGTGGGATTAGTTGTTTTTTTGGGTGGGTGGGTGGGTGGGTGGGTGGGTGGGGGAGTAAAATACACACACATGGTCTGTTTGGTGGCTTTAAAAATCTGCTTCTTTTAACGGCTAGAACACTCATGATTCAGCTTGATACTATATCAAGGCTTAGATATCTTCTCTCTATTAGTATCATGATTATAATTTTTAATTTCCTCGTCATTTTCCTCTCTAATAATGAATACAATGTGCATAATATGTTTGGTAATGATTAATTGAAATTTTTTAGAAAAGGAATATGGTAGCTTTTATTGCAGATTTGGAATGCATTTAACTTATAATATTAGGATAGCGGTATATGTTATTGATTCCTTAGCATTTGGAGACAAGTTTGGAAGTTCATGCTGAATTTAGGTGGTCAAGTGTAGAATTTTCTTTCTTTTCTTAATAATCTAGCCTTCATGATGCGTAAACATCTAAGAATTTTTTTGGGGGGTTGTTATGTGAGATGGTATAGACGTGTATAGAGACCAATTAGTGCCTTTGTTACGAGTGATAGACTTTAGTAGGAGCGCTTCGAACTAGGGTACGACCAAAATTAATATGGACCGAGGGGTCATGGAGGGTAGAGAAGAGAGTGTTGTAGCCGACCCCAAAACTGAAGGTTTTATTGTGCTTATCATCCACGTGATAAGTACGTCTCTGTGATGTTTTCCTTATTCTATTATAGGGATGGCATATTGGGGCAGTCTTCATGGACCTTCTAATAATTTTTATTGGTTGCCCTGACGCTATGAATTATAGGCTAGAACTTTGCTGCGTAGAGGATTCCATCTAACATCACTAAAAATTTCTGCTCCAGCATGGGAAGGAAGAATACAAAATGGGGCGGAAAGCTTAAGGAATAATGGAATTTAGAAAGTGTTGCAAAGTAGGAAGCAATGGTTTGGTGTGCTTGGGAAATGAGAGGGAGGATGTACTAGAAGATGAGAGCTTATGGAGGGAATGGAAGGGGAATGGAAGGGGTTAGGAGGAGGAGGAAAGATAAGAATTGCGCTGGCTGTTTTCATTTTTTGATGAAAGAGATGTTGGTCTAAGAGGGTTTCAGTATGACTATGCAAAAACTAAAAAGTCAACACACTAATTCTTGGACTATTAGAGCTCACATTCTCATAGTGTCTTGGTTTCTAAATACCCCATTAAGTTGACTTTAGCACATTTGCACTAGGATATCTCGTTGAACAGGTAGAAGCTAAAACAAGCATATACAAAAATTTGCAGAATAGAATGGGGAAAGAATAAAACCGAATAAAACCTAAAATGAAGTGTAAATAAGATCTCTTGTTATAGATTTCACTGTGGTGAGTAAGCAACTTGCCAATTCACTTTCCATTTTCATCATTTTTATTCTGGCTCAATGTACCATAGCTGGTTACTTCTAGTAACTTGACCTTGTTGGCTTTTTGTGTATACAAAAGTTATTCACTTTATTTATTCTGGTTGTGTTTGCACTTTAACTGGACGTTTAATACTCAGGGATCTTGCAAGTGAAGGGATATTTGACATCATAACTGATGTGTTGCAAAGCCAGGACAAAAATCTTGTATCTACAGGGTAATTGGTATTCCTATAACATATACATTCATTGTTATTGTTGTTGTTATTTGTTGTGTTTAGTCTTTTGTGTCTTTTGTGTCTTTTGTTTCTTTTTGCTGGCTTTCTTGTTTGCTTGATTGACCTTTCATGGCTGATGTGGTATATATGTACAATGCAGGACAGATATCCTCATCCTCTTCCTTAACCAAGACCCAAACATTCTAAGATCATATGTTATTCAACAGGAAGGGAATTCCCTTCTTAGATTTTTGGTAAGCCAATAACAGGTTGATAATGAATTGCTTATGTATGGTGGTTTTTTTTAAACATCTGATTAGTAAATTATCATGTGAGAGGATGCATGGTTTTGATAAGCTACAGTATTGTACTTCTTTTGTGGCATTGTGGATCCTTTGTTAGTTAATGCATTTTTCTGTATGAAAGCCTTCGATATCAAGGTACTTGAATATGCATGTTTGAGAACATATTTAATCACCCCAGTTTATACATCCTGGATAATGTAAAGGATTGATTCATAGTAGCACCTTAAGGTTGCTCGTATTTCGGTACGGTTAGTATATCTAATGTATTTTGATAGTGTATCTCATTCACATGTTAATCCGTTTAATGTTTGTGAATAATGCTGATCTTCCTGTCACTAGATTCCGAGCTTTCTAGATTTTACCTGTTTTCAAGCCTTATTATTGACAATTTAAATATGTGTGTTTGGACCATTTCTCCTTCCACTCGAAGCAAGTTGGAGTGTATGCACAGTCAGATGGCATCACAGGGAGGGGTGACATTATTGTTTGATATACATTGTTGCCGGCATCTATTTGCTTGAGCTTGTGGGTACATGGATTATCTGACACTGTGTAATGCATGTTTCTAGTTTCCATCATTGATGGGTTGAAGGCATGGTTTGAAATCTCAATATGGGTCTCAGTACTAGCTAGTAGTATGTGGTATTGGTATTAACTGTAGTGAAAATATTGGGTGGTACATATCAATAGTATCAAGCTTTAGGTATCATCTGTCTTGTCTCAGCCTAGGCGTTTGTTGCAAGTAGCGCTTCATTTTCAACAAGCGCTTTATCTATCCATAGCTTATCTCTACTATACATGGTGCTATCCTCTCTTTGTCGAGCCCACTCTGTCAACGAGTTAGCATCATGAAGGGTATTATTTAAAACTAATTGGCTCAGCTTCAATTTGCATTTGTAATTAGAGTTTATGATGTCTTTGTCTTAACCTAATGTTATAACCGAAATGACCAATAAGATATAGATCTCATAGAAACCTGAAGAGTTTTGCCTGGATAAAGAGCGGTCTGTTATATCAACACTAAAAATCTGATTCGAATATGATACGTTTTAGATCTGGTTCAAGATAAAAATGGGATTTTTGGGGGGTTTTTGGGGGGAGAAAAGAAGGATTTTTATTGAATAGCAACAGAAATACAAAGATAACTAGCCTCGGTTCGAGAAGAGGCCTTTTTCCTAGCTTTCGATTCGAGATCAAAGCGTAAGATCTCCAACTAGTTGTCTGTGGACAACTGTACTAAGGTTTTTTTTCAACAATTTTCTGCATCCTCCCCTAAGGGCCGGCTTTAGGCTATAAATAGATAAACATTACAGAATTTTCCAATTGCCGAAAATGCACCTCTGGTCAAAACCCCAAACACATCATTGCTCCGCCCCCGAAAACCCACATTGTCCTCAAGGTGATGCATGAAGTCTACGAGTGCGTTTTTCCAAGTGTTGGAGCATGTCTCCTCACCTCCTCCTGAATCAAAATGCCATCCACAAACTTCGTCTTCCTCGAAACGGTGCTGCAGATGTGGAAGCTTGTCCGCGACTGAGTCTTCTACGCCTTGACTCTTTTCGTTCTGCATTTGGACTCCAATCGGGTCCGGAATCGTCAAAAAAAGAAAACAGCGTAGGAATTCAGCCAAAAATAGTCCAGAATTCCAGAATAAACGCCAAGCCGCACTGTTCATCGGCTCGAGCCGGCTGCTTGGCTGGGCCAGCTCGGGCCGTCGGCTCGACTCGAGTCGACAGCTGCGGCTTGGGATCGGCTGTATCGAGCTGACCCCGAGTTGCTGGCGGCTCGCCAGCATCGATGTATTTTTCTGGCAAATTCGTCGGCGGTTCTTGGTGAAACTTTGTCCGATGGGTTTGCCTGGCCACGGTGAAGCTGATGCGGGTGGTCGTCACCCGAAAATTTGCCAGTGCCGTCGTTGTCGACGCTAAAAACCCCTCGCCATCGTCGTCCCTTGCGTTTTCTAGCAGCACATGCGTCCGATGGTCACGACGAAGGCTCCTCTGGGTTCACCGAGCCAAGGCGTAGCCATCGGTGGTGGTGGTGAGCCCTGACTTCGTCGGCGACGGTCGAAAGCCCTCGACTCAGCCCTTCAGTTCTCCACTCGTCCCGCAGAAGCCCCCAGGGGGCTCGTCGATGCCGGCGAGGCCCTCTGGAGGCTCGTCGGGTTGCATCGACCATGGGGGAGGCCGCCGCCACAGGTGGTGGGTCGTCGTGGCTTGCCGGAGTCAGATCTGGTTCGTCGGACTTCGGTTCTTTGCCGTATGACTTCGTCTTCTCTAGATATGCGGTGTTTTTCTCTTCTCCAGATCCGGTAGATCTATGCTTGAAACCTTTAGATTTAGGGCCGGATCCATTAGGAATGGAACTCCTCGCTGAAAGGCGTAATCTTTCGTTCTGGATCTGGGGCTGAATCTGTGTTCGGGAATATAGCCGCCGCCGTTCGGTCGATAGAAAGATTCAATTGTCTGATAGCTTCCATGAGTGCGTCAAACTTTTCGTCAAAGAACGAATTTGTTGCTATCAAGATTGATTTGCTCTGATACCAATTGATACATTTCAGATCTGGTTTAAAATAAAAATGGGATTTTTGCGGGGTTTTGGGAGAAAAGGGGATTTTTATTGAGTATCAACTGAAATACAAAGATAACTAGGCTCGATTCGAGAAGAGACCTTTCTCCTAGCTTTCGATTCGAGATCAAAGGCTAAGATCTCCAACTAATTGTCGGTGGACAAATGGACTAAGGGTTTTCTTCAACAATTTTCCGCATCCTCCCTTTAGGACCGGCTCTAGGCTATAAAAAGATAAACATTACAGAATTTCCCAATTGCCGAAAATGCCCCCGCTGGCCAAAAACTCCAAACACATCAGAATATTGATTTGGGTTGTTAACGGCTGATTTTTTTGAATTTTGACACTAATTTTTAACTGTGATTCTTTTGCCATTAAGTGAGAATTTCAACTTTTGGTACATCAATCCTTAATCTCTTATTGTATTGATTGTTATTGGTTAATGTTGTTGGTATTGCTTGGTTTTTGAATGGATCATAGTGACATGATTGAAATCTGATATGGCTGAGTGATATGCCTTACCATTGGCTTATTTTAAAACCATGGTTGAAGGCTTCTGGCATATTATAATTGGTTAGGAAGAGAAACAAGTAGTTGAAGGGCACCTGGAGTCTAGCCAATGTGAGTTACCTATTAATGTAACATTCACAGCCAGGGTTATAAAAGGCGGTTTCATTATACGCGCGGTCTAGAAGTGCATAGCGCATAAACGAATTATGCGGCCGATTATGCGGATTATGCGAAAATGAATAATTTAGTATATAAATAAGCAATAAGTTTATGTGTGTGTATATTAAATTAAATAATCTTAAAAGATAGGACTAAGAAAAAAATCATATCAAATTTTAAAAATATGGATCAATTCATACTAAAACATCAACATCATCAAGACGATCAATACATAAAATAACTAAAGTCTAACGTCTACATACAAAATATAAATATTTAGTTTTACGTCCAGCATGTCAAACACATGAACTTTGAAATTCAAAAAACCAATTTTTATGCTTAACGTGTCGAGTTTCTTAACGGGTTGGGATTTTTAGTTGCGGATTATGCGTCCGCATATTCGCATATGCGGGTGTATAACATTTATGTGGCCGATTATGCGGCCGACCGCATATCTTATTTTTCATGCAGCCAAAGCGTCTCCTTATATGCGGCCGCATATAACTTATTTTAGAACACTGCTCACAACTAGTAAAGGTTTATGGAGACGGCAACATGATACACACATGCCAATTCGATAACGTCTGCTAGAAATCGAACACAATGTGGCAGCATTATGTCCACAGATATGGTGTTTGCTTCCTTTTTCTTAAAACATGTTATACAAACAGGGTTATAAAGCACACATGGATATTCTAAATTAAAGTTTGCAGATATGCACCAACAATCAATTGAATTCATTGTAGTTATTGTGTCCTGCAATGTCTTCGTCTCAATTACTAATGATATTTCAAAGTTTCTGCATGCCAACATAAATCACTTTAGCAATAACCACATGTACCATCGCGAGCACGTCGAAGGCATACCAATGACCATATGTTATTAAAGTGAATTGGTTGTACATGACTAAACTGTGTGAATGGTACATGGATCTGTGTACATGTTAAGGTCTAAAAATAATGTAGCTAATTTTTGTTCTTGTCTTTAGAATATACTTCTTTTGTGTTGGAGAACTTATATAAGGAAGTTGGAGTTTGCAGGTCAAAGGTTTAATCACTGACTTTGGAGAGGAAATGCACTGTCAATTTCTTGAAATCATACGCATATTGGTTGACTCATCCTCGATGTCTGGATCACAGGTGCCTTTAATAATCTGCAGTAGCGTTTATTCACTGTTATATATGCTGAACTACCTTTTGTTTTGCTTAATTTCAGAATGAAAATCCGTTGTTGCATCTTAGCTCATTGATTTATTGAGTCTTTGAGTTATGCATAATAACATATTGAAGCTCTAAAAATAAATAAGTGTTTTGGTTCTTTTATGTTTTAGTGAAATATTGCATCAAATAAGTTATGTGTACAATCTTTTGTAAGTTAGAACATTCAATTGAACACTTATTTCTTCTACCTTCTTTGTTCCTTTGTGTGGGTCTGCGTCAGATTTGGAGCAGCAGCATGTTGTACTTACGCATGTTGTGTTGAGGAAATTGCTTACTATGAGGACAGAAATAATACCACATTTTGTAGTTGTGTAGCTTCAACCTATATCTGACAGACCCTCTCCCCTTTTAACATTACATAATCATACACATGAATAAGAGTCATCCATATGTTTGTACTGGCATACTGGATATAATTAAAGTTAATTAGGAAGGGCAAATTTTGCATTTGCGAATCACATGACCAGTTTGATGGTCATGTAGGTTATTGCGATGCTTATTCCAATTCCTTGTATTTCCCCAACCCTTTCGGTTTGTTTTGTTGTGAATCTAATTAAGTGGTAAACACATTTCAAGCCTAATGTTAACATTTCAAGCCTAATGTTAAAAGACAGACATACATGTTGCAATGGGCTCTGACAGTTATAGGTAATGCACTAATACTATCAGTGTCCATCACAACTGAAAGTTTTGAAGTGGAAATATTTGATCATTGAAGTCCTTCAATATCTTATGCAGATTAAGATCTGTCATTAAGTATAGTGTTCAAGGATAGGTTGGTTTGTAATGGTTGATTATGAAATGAAGATTCTGATCTAATAGTTAATATAGTTATATTGGCTGGTGAGAAAATGCGAGATTATTGCTAGGTCAGGCGGTGATCAAAAGTATCATGGGTTTTTTGTCCATATACAAATGTGGTACGATCCTGCTGCTAGAGTGCTACTAGGATGTTTTAGGGTTGAATTTATATGTGTGATCTGATCTGAAGATGTTATACATGTTAATAATGCTAGTCAACTCACAGGCTAGATGGTGCAGATGTACAGTGAATAATAGCTAGTTAGATAAGCATGAGAGAGAGAGAGAGTATTGGGTATCATATGACATGTGAGATCTCTCTCTCATATATGCAGTGTTCTAAATATTGGATATCAGTTGCGTATCGGCCTAGAAAATTTGATATCGGATTTCGTATCAGGGATATATCGGGGGTATTAACTAAATATCGGAGTCTCATCTCGGATGCATAAAAATGATGACATAGGCAAGAATAGATATATCTAAGAAGATATAAACTATACTAACTCAAATAAAAGTATGTTTTGGTTATACTTCTCTCTTTAAATATGAATATGTGGGATATTGACTAAATATCGAAGTGTTATATCAGAAGCTAAAAATGATGTCAAATAAAAGCATAGATATGTCTAAGAAAATATAAACTATAGAAACTCAAATAAAAGTATGTTTTGGGTATACTTACGTCATTAAACGTGAATACTTAGTAAAGAATACTAAGTAGCAAGCAGTGGCGGAGCCAGAAAAATTTGTTAGGGGGCGAAAACATAATAATAAAATATTTTGTTTCCATAAAAGAATACAATTGCAAAAATTAGAATTTCATCATTAATATAAAAAATAAACTTACAACACATTGACGTGTTTTCATATTTTGTAATCGCTAGATATGTATTTGACTCAGGAACCCGATTGTTAAAACTTAAGCTCCTAAACTTGCATAAAGATCACGATCAGAAAGAATCCTACACGATAATAATGTAGGTTGATGCATTCTGGAGCTTTACGACGAATAAATGACAAACCGTAAGTCCTCCTAGCTCACAAAGCCAAAAAAACAACTAGGACTTTCCATTGTCTTCTTAGCCTCAGTCAAGACCCTATAAATTCTCAAGCAACACACACTCAAAACAAATAACAATCTAAGCAATAGTTAGTCCCCATCAACAAAAATCCAGGTAGAGCTCAAAACCAACAATAGCCTCCTCTTTCTTTCTGCCATCGGCAAGAGACAAGGATAGAAAAGCAAAAGACAAACAAAAACTCAAAAAAACTCCCTCACACCATAGAAAAAGCAATCCCAACACCTACATCATCATCAGAAGTTTAGAAGCACAAAGTTATAGTCCAAGCATGGTTTACCTAAAAATTATAGTCATCACTTTAGAAGGCTTGATCTAACATTATAATGAACCAAATAAAATTCATCCCAATTCATTTCTCCAATGGGGCAGACAAATTGGATCAATCTGTGCAATAAAGACAACTAATAACAATGAAAAAATAAAACAAAATGAATTTATCTCAAAATTAAAAAAAGGATTTGGGGATGAACAAGTATTGTTGAAGCCTAGGTCCACCTGTTGAAGAGCTCCATATTGATCTGTACGGTTGAATGCTCCATCATCGGAGGTCGATTTACGTCCTGGAGCGTTGAAGTCTTTGAAATTTTTTTTCCATTTGGATTATTAGAATCAGAAGAATTTAGACAGTTTGGGGAAGAAAGATGAGAGGAAATGAAAAAGGTCTTTTTTAATATGAGGGGCAATTCTGATGAGAGAGAGGGAGAGAAATAAATTACATCATCATCTCATAGCTGATCTAATCTAATGAATCAATCAATAACCGTAACCCATGAAAATGCCATCAATAGAGAATCCAACAAATCGGCAACTCAAATAAAATAGAGAGATTAATTACTTGAACATCAAACGGACAGAAAGAAAACGGCATTAAAGCATGACCCATCAAGGGAAATTAAGAAATTAAGCAAGTGTAGCTTAACTCTCCTCATGTCTGAATGCTTTAGCCTTAAAACTCCAGAGAGAGAGGACGAAAGAAGAGGAGGGGGCAAATCTGTACTTGTTTCTATCTCATTCTTTCACTGCCTTTTTTGCACTTGGGATGAAAAATGTCACTTAAAATGTACATATGAATATTGGTTGGGGGGTGCAAAATCTGCAGAATATAAGGGCAAAATAAATGAAGTATTGAGAGGGAAAAATCTGCATATTTGGGGGCAAAATAAATGACAGTTTGGGGGGCAAAATATGTAGAATTTCAGTTGGGGCAATTGCCCCCCTTTGCCCCTTACCTCCGCCACTGGTAGCAAGTATTAATCTTGATTGGAAAATCCCTTGCGAAGATCGAACGCTAAGTAGTAAAGAATACTAAGTAGCAAGTACTAATCTTGATTGGAAAATCCCTTGTGAAGATCGAACGCTGGATGTCAAAAGCTCATCGACGGGACAAAAACCCAAAAATAAAAGGAAAAAAAATCAAAAACTGAAAAAAGCAAAACTGAAAAAAAGGCTCGACTACTCACCTTGATCAGAAAACACTTACTTGCAAAGATTGAATGCCGGACGCCGAAGCTCAATCGATTGTCGTGGGAAATTTTCTTTGGATGGAGCCGAGAGGAGCAGAGCGTCAGGATTAGATTGAGGGCAAATCATCGATTATCTCACAAAAAATCCGATGCCTCTCGTCGTTTTAAGTAAATGATTGGGTCGGGTGACTGGAGTCGGCTTCACTTTTAAGCGGCCCGACCAACTAACTTTATTTTTGAAAAACTATGAATTGTGGCCGATATTTCAAAGGGATATATCGGCCGCAATATCGGCCGCAACCCGATATTGCAGCGATATTTTCTCAAATATCGGAAACTGTAATATATAAAGCCTATATCGTATCGGCCTAGTGATAAAACCGATATTGCAGCCGATATATCGGATATAGGTCCGATATTTAGAACACTGCATATATGCATACATGACGTATTCTCAGCCACAGAGTACATTTAGGACAAAAGTACATTTACATATGACACATTGTACTATATGAATGGTAAGGTGTCACATTGATGTATATGAGAGAGATCTCTCATATGCCTATACATACGTACATACATACATAATGGCTAGCTAAGGATGAAATTCATCATTGGCTAATGTCAAAAACATCACCCCCCTTATTTTTCCAATGATCGGATCTGTCTGTTCCTTTTGATCTTCATGTTCTAAAATCTCAAACCATCAATTTTCAAGTAAATCCAAAGGTATCTATATGTTCTTCTACTTGTCACAAATTTAACGAATTTGCAGTAACATAATTTTTTGCAATTGCTAGATGAATATGCAAAACCCCTTGGATTCGGGAATTGCTACGCGCACATATCGAATTGCTCTGCACACGTTTGCTTTTACTTTTTACTCCGTGCACGCCGAATAAAATAATATTATTTATATTATTGTTCAACGCACGACCGATAGTACCGAAAATACCATTGGGCCTGGGTGGATCCTCGACACGGGTAGGATCAGATTGGCCGGCGCTGGCGACGGCGACGGTGACGCTTTGGTATGCAACATGCGATTGGGAAATTACTCAGTTTTGAAATTGTCAAGTACAACAGGCGATCGGGAAACATATTTTTAAATCGATTTCAAATTTGATAGTTTAATTACTGAGTAGACCATTGGATGAGATTTCATCACCATCAAATGGGAATTTGATGAGAATTTCATCACCACCCGATGAAATCGATAGTAATTTTCCCCACCGATTCCCATCGATTTCAAAAGGGGCTGATGAAATTCCCATGTAGCAGACCATCGGATGCTCATGTAGACGGACTATCGGATGCCGGGGGGCGGATATTGGCGGTGCAGCTGTGGAGGAGCTCGATGCCGGAGAGCCATACACTGAAGATTTGGTGGAATTGGCGGTCGTGGGAGGAGGCGTAAACTCGAGGACGGCAAAGGAGGGCGGTGGGTGGTGGAGAGGGTTGAGAAGGGGGTTTGATGGCTTCGTTACTTGGAAGAGAGTTATGGGAGGAGTGGGTGATGGCCACGAGGTTGTGGTTTCAGTTCCGATGTGGGCAAATTACTTGCGCGTACAACATGCAAATGTTTTGCCTGATGATGGGTGGTGGAGAGGGTTGAGAAGGAGGTTTGATGGCTTCGTTACTTGGAAGAGTGTTGTGGGAGGAGTAGATGATGGCCACGGGGTTGTGGTTTCAGTTCCGATGTGTGCAAAATTACTTGCGCGTACAACATGCAAAAGTTTTGCCTGTTGTGCGCGTCGAGTAAATTTGCCCAGAGCAAAAAATTTTAATCACCGCGCACAACAGGCAAAAGTTTTGCCTGCTATGCGCGGTGATTAAAATTTTTTGCTCTGGGCAAATTTACTCCGCGCGCACAACAGGGAAAAGTTTTGCCTGTTGTGCGCACTGAGTAATTTTGCCCAGAGCAAAAATATTTACAACAGCACACAATAGGCTAAAGTTTTGCATGTTGTGCATACTGAGTAAAAATTTTTCTCTGGGCAAAATTACTCAGCGCACAAGAGGCAAAAATTTTGCCTCTTGTGCGTTGTGAGTAAATTTTTTTCCGCTGAGAAAAATTACTCAGCCATTCAAATGCGAGACGAACAGTTACATTGGGGATCAATTGTCGATGTAGATAGGCTAACAAAACTTCTTCCATTAATCTCCAAGAAGACCCTATACATCTTAAAGCATCCAAGTGGATAAACAATCGAGTGTAGTTACTGTGTAAGCTAAGGAGAGAATGCGGATATAACTTAAGCTAGGATTATGACACAGCTAACTAATTATACACCGAGCTTGTGAATTAAATGAACAAAGAATGTACATACGTACAACAACAACAAAGATAAACACCAGAGGAGGATCATCAGTTTCTCTCGATGATCTTGGTTGTTGCCCCATGCTGGCTCTTCAGACCACATCCCATGCCTTTTGCGGGGCAAAAACGCCTTACTGAGATGCAAAGAATGATTCATAGCTAGGGTGAGTCGAATGCAAAACCAGTGTGTTTTGATGTCTCCATGGGAAGTTGCGCGATAGCATAGCTCCAGAGCAAAAAATTTCCTCTTGCCAAAATTACTAAGCGCGCACAACAAGCAAAATTTTTGCTTGTTGTGCGCGCTGAGTAATTTTGCCCGTATGAAAAAATTTTACTCATCGCGCACAAATGCAAAATTTTTGCCGGTTGTGCGCGGTGAGTAAATTTATGCCTGTTGTGCGCGCCGAGTAATTTTGCCCATCGCCAACATTTTTACTCACCGCGCACAACATGCAAAATTTTTACATGTTTTGCGCGGTGAGTAATTTTGGTTCTCCGTTTCAGTTTTTACTCACCACGCACAACTATTCAAAGTATAGATGTGGTACTTCTTGGGGTTTGAAAAAGTTATTTTTGTTACTGTTCATTTCAAAAAGCGGACGTACGCAAAGCAATTTGGTATGTGCGCATAGCAAAACCAATGTGTTTTGATGGTTTGAGGTTTTAGGGTATGAAGATCAAAATGAACGAATCTGATCGTAAAAAAATAACGAGATGTGGTTTTTGTTTCTAACAAAGATGGATATTTCTTCAATGTCTAGCTCACACACACATAAAATCCTAAGAATGCATTTAGAAATTATAGGCTGCAGTTCAATTTGGTTTCTGTCGATATTAGGTCACCCATATAATGTGGTCACGTGGACTTTTCTGGAAGTTTTGATACTTCAAGTAGGAACATTATTCAACTCTTGGAAGGTTGAATAGGAAATCTTGCCTGTTGATCTAACGCTTACAGTCTCTTGACGATTCATATAGACACATCATTTAACTCTTGGAAAGTTCTTTATGATGTCTGCTCAATTGTTTTTTAACCTCTTCAGGCTGTTTTTATTTGATCCATTGGCATTTTGAATCCAAGCCTGGTTATACACAAGGAAATGAACTTTGCATTTTGTTAAAGTTGCAGCACATGTTTGTCTTTGCCAACCTTGATTGCAGCTTCATCTCACAGGCAGTAGTGTACATAGTCTGTTTCACCATCGTACATGTTTATTATAAATCTTTCTGTGCACACACTTGCCATCTATGAAAGAGTAGATATTTTACATTTACCTAGGAGACTGTAAGAATGTGAACTCTCATGTACATGACGTCTTGGTTGTGAGGATCCTGGATGATAGAAAACACAAAAGGGGAGAAGGTGAATAGTATTTTAAAAATTCTACCAAATAGATCTATTTGCGTTACCAAACTAAATTCTTAATCAACAAATAATCGTCCAAAGTTAATATATAACATCGGAATATAAACACAATTGTAATAATAAAAAGATCAACCACAAAAGCAATCACAAATAACATTAGGATACCGGTTCGGTTGTCCCGACTTACGCTAGTCCTCAACCCAATTCCACTTGAAAGTTCCACTAACCTCTTGCAAATACCGTAAGTTCTTGGTATAACCTCCTTCACATGACAACCCGATGCAAGGAAACACACTCGAACAAATCTCGAGTGTAACCCTCTTACAAACGAGAGTAACCATTTCGAAACCTCGAAAGTAAACTTATCCTTTTCCTCTTACAATCCAAGCGAGAAATACTTACAATCTTTGTCGATGTAGTACAACTTCCTATAGCCTTGTTGAAGCACAAGTGTATAAAGTGAGGCTATTAGGATTGGATCTCTAATTAAGATGTGGAAATCAGGGTATAGAGATCAAGAATTGGTCAAGAAGAAGATCTAAGAACGCTAAGGGCCAAAGATGTGATTTTTTATTTTGAAAGTTTTTTGCAAAAACAAATTTTCCCTTGAATGATTATAAATTTTTTTGATATAAAATCCCTAGGATAATCCCCTATTTATGGATGTAATATCCTATAAAACAGATTCCTTACACTTAAAATGGTCATAAAATAGCTAGTTGCGCAAACCACGTTTTTTCCAACGGGTAATATCATTAATCGACTAGTGTACATCTATTAGTCAAGTAATGACTATTAGTCGATTAATAACTTAATTCTAGTTGATAATCAGTCGTGTCGAAAAATCACAAAAGTCGATAGAAGTCGACTGGTGTTCATCTATTAGTCGACTAATGGTGTTATCGACTAATTGGAGAACATTGGTCGACTATATGATATGCTGACAGGCCAATGTTTTTAGCTTCTATTAGTCAACTAGGGTAGACTTATTGGTCGACTAATAACCTTAAAACCGTATTGTTTTGGCCTAAAAACTTGGGAAAGTAAAATGAAACATTTTAAAACTTTTTTAAAAGTATTTTTAAGTTTGTGAGGTGCTTCATCAAGGCTTTAACATGAGAATCTAAGACAAGAAAATAATTACGTCAAAAATATAATTTTGTCTTGTTCTTCATGATGTATACTTAATATCTTCAAGCTCTTGTCTTGATTCTTTTCTAGTATAATCTTTTTGCCTTGAACACATTCACTTAAGCTTTCCTCTTATTCTTCTTGATTCTACATTCATAATTGTTAGAACACAAATATATTTGCTCATCATCAAAATATATTGGGTGATTCAATATCCAACATTGCTTGGCTTGTGATCTTAAAATTAATGTTATAATGGTTTAATAGTGAAATCGTGATGTTTGCTATGCTCGGTCCAATTTGTTAATTTTTGATGGACCTATTTACACCATGGTTTGAGGTATCGGCCGATACCAGTAGGTATTGACCGTTTTATACTGGTCTCAGAGGCAAACGAGACCGGTACTGCACATGAAACTCGGTTTCAACCGGGACCCTAGGGTACCGGCCGCTTTCGCCCGATTTCGGATGAAACTGGCAGCAACCCTATGGTTTCGGCGTGAAACTGAGGTTGAATAAGAAGAAAAAAGAAGACAAAACGAGAAAGAAAAACAGATAAAAAATAAATACATAATTGTTTCCTATACGCACCTGATCGTGATCTGCTGCCCTTCAAAATCCCGCCGCCATTTGCCCTTCGAAGAGCCGACGCCCTTTTCCAACCGCCACACTTTGCTTCGTTTGCTTCGAAGAACTTGGAGAGAATCGAAAGAATTAAATATGCCTGATTTTTTCTCGACTCATCGCCGCCCTTCCTAGCCTCATCGCCACCTTATTTTTGCAACAGAAGGAGCAACCGCCTAATTTTGCAATGGAAGATGGAGCAGCCGCCTGATTTTTGCAATGAAAGGGGGGGAGAGCGTGCGAAAGAATCGAAACCCGCAAATTTGTGACTCATGATTGTTGGTTAAATTACACATTTGTTTAACATATTACATTTATTTACAAGTTTGCTATTCTACTTTAACCATTTTAATGAAAGGAAATGACAAACTTGTAAATAAATGTAATATGTTTAACCAAATGTGTAATTTGACTAACATCACTTACTCCATGTGCCAGCTTATCATTTTGATATTCACTGCTGCATTTTGGTAGTTCAATTTATTTACAAGATTGCCATTGCTATTTAGCAAGGGAACTGTAACTTTTTAAACATGTGTGATATATTTAGCAAAATGTGTAATGTGAATAGCAAAAACTCTTCTAAATTTATTTTTAATTTTTAATAGTATCATACAAATTATAATTACATATTAGTAATAAAAAATTGATAAGTATTTGATAGTATCTGTTTAATACTCTAGTTTTTTAAGTATTTGATAGAGTTTTAAATATTTGAAACTAGCGATACGAACCAAATGAAACTCACTTCCAATACCACCGAAACGGACGGTACCCGATACCGAAACCTAAATTTTTGTGAGACTGAAACTGCGACCAAAACCGCAACCGCGACCGAAACTCTGACCTAAAACCTTGATTTACACTTCACGTGACTCAGATTTGATAGCATGAGATTGCTAATTTTGACTATTTTTACACCATGTGGTCCTGTTCAATGTTCGACTGTTTAATTACATTGATGATATATTCTATGTCATGAAATCTAGGAAAATATGTATTTCTTTTATGTGTGCTATCTACAACAAATTCAGATTTATTGATGCAGGTGATTGATTGAATGTTCTTTTATATTTGGTAGTTTTCTGGTCTGAATTGATTGAAAAAAATCTTATCGATGAAATTGACTAGTAAGGGATATTCCATCTTTGCTCTTTCAAGTGTCATGCATCAGGTTGTGCTTTTCAGTCAATTGCTATTAACTGCCTTGTTAATGATTTCATTTTCTTCTTACAGAGAGACACAATTATCGAGATTTTCTATGAACATCATCTGGACAAGTTGATTGATGTTATCGCATCATCTTGCCCTCCAAGAAACCGTTCTCAAACAATCAGGAAATCATCTAGCTCTGGCATAAGGGAGAGATCTTTTACTGTAACAAAGCCTGAAATTTTATCCAACATATGTGAGCTTCTGTGCTTTTGTGTTGTTCACCATCCTTACAGAATAAAGTGAGCCTTTTATAACAATTTAACTATTTAACTGTCTTTTTTCTTTTTTATAAATTTCTTCGCCATAACAAATTTTCAATTTATTTTCATGTTAGGTGCAACTTTCTTATGAATAATGCTATAGAGAAGGTTCTATATTTAACTCGCAGACGAGAAAAATTTCTGGTGGTGGCAGCTGTTCGTTTTATGCGGACTATCATCTCTCGCAATGTGAGTAATTTGGTTTTCAGTCGCCACTAGTTAAAACAATCAAAATGTGTGTTACTGGTCACTTTTATTTTCGGTTCTTCTCTTTTATTTGCGTGATAATACGAGGCTGTCTCAGTGTGTTCTTCTTTAGAAGTAGGCTACACATGCAGCCAAATAAAATTGATTTGACAATGTAATTGATTCAGTAACACACGAAAGAATCTTTGCTATGATGTCTGGCTCCTTTTAATAATTGATGCCATCCCAAACCCTATTTTTATGCACATCCTGTTTTTGCTACAATGTACTATTTCTAAATGTCCCTTCTATTTCTTCAGCATCAATCTCTAATCTATTGAACAACTGGCCATATTAATATGTCAGTTATTTAGAGCAAAATGCCATGTTGAACTTCAGCATATCATCAGCATCTGAAATCTGACAAACAGTGTGATAGGCTATGTGATTGTTTCTCAGGCAGTTACTGTTTAGGGAGACATGGGCAAAGTGTTACTGCCTCTGCAAATTGACTGGAAGTAGTAGTGTCATGTCAATATTTTGCATGCAATTCATTAGGTCACAATATTTCTACTTCCGACCATCAAACCTGTACTTTCGAGCATTCTCATCACAGCATGGTTACACCACTCAGTTTCTTCTCCATTTTATAGCCAAATGGTTACATCTTTCTAGAGCTAGCAATAAATGCAGCCAATGGCACTTAGATAGCCACAAGAATAACTACAGTCGAGGACTCTTAGGTGAGCACATTGCAATGAATGTTTCTCTTAGGAAACATCACATTGACACATCAAATGTAACTTCAGGAAAACAACACAACACAAAATGATACACAACTAGATGCAGACTATAATTAATGCAAGTGCTATGATCAATGCCTATGCCTCGTATAAACTTGAATATTCTGGTCCCAATCAGTATATTTCTAAGTGATGTCTATTTTTGACTTTTGGATGGTCTTAGAAGTAGCGTAACCTATGAAATTTTTATCATCAATTTTGATACATACGATAACTGGTTTTGTTTTGTCAAGGAGTCACTTAACCCTAAAACTTGTGTTAAATGGGATATGGGCAAACAATGTGTAGCGAGCTAATTTAAGGAAGGCTTTCATGGTGCATCGGGGCCACATGGAATCACCCTGAGTAAACATGAGTTGTTTGGAAAGACACAATAAATCTGTTTACATTGAGGAGGTTTGGAACTGGACCTATTGAAACATGTGGTCTAATCCCATGTTAAGGAACCACTTTACAAAAGCTAAGAATGTGTTGCAGGCTAAAAATGTATTAAAAGCAAGCTTAAATACTTCAAGAGATGATTTGTCGGTTAGACCAAGGATAAAATGTTCGGCCGGATACCAGGTGGTATCAGCCGTGTCGTTTTGGTCTTGGAGGCAAACGAGACCAAGACATACATTCTTTTTTGGTTTCTGCTGAAACCCTAAGGTTTCGGCCAGTTTCAGTTCGTATCGATTGAAACTAGCCGACAAAGTAAAAGGAAGATGGCACAAAAAAGCTTTATACCATAAAATTTCACCAGTGAGTGGACAATCCCCCGTGAGTGAACAACTTTCCCGTGAACATCCCAAGATGTGAATAAAATTCTATAAAAAGAGAGGGAAGAACATATCTCAACATCAAACATAGAAGAGAGAAGTCGTGCTTTCGCCATGAACATCCCAATGACGAAGGAAGCCATGAAAATCCCAACGACGAAGGAAGCCATCTTTTCTCCATGAACATCCCAAGGAAGGAAGGAAGAAGCCGTGTTTTCACTTATCAAGCAAGCTAGGAAGAAAGAAGCCATGAACATCTGAAGTAGCAAAGAAGAAGAGGTAAATTTTTGTCGTCCTTCGTGTTTTGTGAACCCTAATCATAGCTCCAAAAATGTAAAAAGTGTTTTATGAATTGACAAAGAAGCGAGATGAATTTTGCAGTATTTACACGTTAACCCATTCACAGTGCACATTTGTCCAAACATTTAACGTTATTTAGAAGTTTGCCATTACACTAAAGCAACAACAATATTAAGCTGAATGGCAAGCTTATAAATAACATTAAATCTTTGGACAAATTGTGTAGTATACACGCCAACTGCCGGTCACTTCACATTTTACTCAACAAATTGCCTTTATTTACACGTCATTGCTTTAAACATACAGAAATAAGACTGATTGAAAGCTTGTAAATATATTTAATTTTTTTGATGGGAATTGGAACGATTGTGCAACAGATATATGCCGCAGAGGGGGGCATTGTCCTGCTATTCACACTCTACATTTTGCTAAACATATTGTGGTTTATTTACATGTTTGTCAAATTCTTTTGGACGAGAGAGTGTTTAGCAAAATGTTTAATGTGAATTGTAGACTTTAACTAATATTATTCATAATTATGTTAGTTACAAATTATCATATTAGTTACAAACTATCAAAACTTTCGATACAGACGAAATGAAACGAACTTCTGAAACCACCGAAAAGGGTGAAGTCTTATTGAAACCTAAAATTTTCAGAAGACTGAAACCGAAACCGAGACACCTAACCTTGGATTAGACCACTTGTTGGATTAACCACTTGTCGATAGTCCGAGGATTTTAGAATTTGGTTGGATACTTTTAACACGATACATATCAAATAGTGAAAAATGTATCCGAGTTTTTCAATTTATACATTGGATAGCATATATTGAATGATATATCAGATCATTCATATTGGGCATACATATATATGAATCAGGGTAGAATAATAATAGTTATGTCATCCTAGATGTAATTTATCTCAAAATTACCTTGAATGGGGAAAAGGAGAAAGAAATGGTAAATGAGAAAGGGAGAGAGGAAGGAGGCAAAGTGGCGTCAATCCAAAAGAAGAAGACAAAGGAAAGAGGAAGAATAAAAGCAAGAAAAATTGAAATTAGTCTTATTTCTATTTTTAAACATGTAGATGTTTTGAAAATTATTTTATAAAGTCTTTTATTGTCATTGTCATCAATCTCCAACATGAACTTGCACCTTCTCCCCTCTCTTTTGCGTGTGTGTTCTCTTTCCCTTTATCTTTATTCAACCTTCAATTTTGGGTAAGAGAGGACATTATATATAAGTGGGCATGGGTCAAAAATCTAGACCCAAACTCCTTCTGCAACTTAAAAAAGTAAATGTTCTATATTGGATGATACAAATTGGGCATATTGGCTGATATCGGCCTTAAATGATACGGGTGTTTTTTAATCTTATCAACGTATTGTTTCATGTGTCCATTAGAATGCCATAATATATGAATGTGGAGACCAAAAGAAAGAGACGTAGAAGGAAAAAGACATGGATGGAAGAAATAAGAAGACATGAAAGACCTTGGTTTGACAGAACAAAAAGGGTTATATCGTAATGCAAGAAAAATTAGTATCCAATACCACGATCCAACGCAATCATCATTTGACATTCTTTCTATCGAGGTTATGAAGCTGATCTCCCTTTTTAGGGATGAACGCTAAGATGATGATCGTATTGTTTGAGGGCCAAAGTCGATATATTAGATGTATCGGTTGATATTTAAAATGGTGCCAATCTGGGTTCTTTTATTTCTCATCCTTCTCTTCTATACGCATTTATTTCTTTTCTGGGGAACATCATTCTTGCAACCAATGCATATATGAATTCAACATAGAACTGGCTTTGTGGTTGATAGATGGTGGACTCGCTTGAAGATCAGATCAAATTGACAGTTTTGCATGCATCATGAAATTCAAAATTCAAAACCTTTGTAGTTAAAGTAATATGTTAGGTTCATTTAGAACAATATGTATCGGGCAAATTTAGCGGTTGCTAAAACTGACTCACTTGGAAAGTGTGGAAGATAGAATAAATTGGTTTACATGAGCACTATGTTGCATTGGGCACAGACACCGACATGGGACGATATGACTTGACACGACTTGAGAAAATTCTAAAATGTATAGCTAAAATAGAAGTATCTTATCCGATGTGTGTTCCGCAGTGTAGTTAAGACGCATCAAGTTACGTGCCTGAGGCGCGCCTAGGCGCGAGGCGCACCTAGAGGGCCTCGCCCAAGGCTAAGGCTCCACCCATTTATGAGGCAACCCAGGCGACCTAAGGCGTGCACATTGGACCCAAGGCGAGGTGACCCAATGTGCACGTCTTATGCCCAGACGCGTAAACGGATATGTAAAGTTTAAAAAAATTCGAACCCGATTCGTTATCCATCACTTATCAAAGCTGACTCCTTTTCAATTACACCAAGCGCCCCCTCTTTTCTATGCGAAGCGCACGAACCAGCAGTCACGCCTCGCGAGCGAAGGGAAAAACCCAGCACTGACCCGATGCAGACTCCCTCTTCTTCGGTTCGATCGGCAAAACCCTAGCCGCCACTCCTTTCGAAAATAAGATCCGATCAGATCTTCTCCCTGGATTTCGGGTTTTGAGATTGATTCGAATTGTTTCACGCGTTTTCCCTTCTCTCTAAATATGTGATGGATTTCTAGGGTTTTATGCATACGAAATCTTCTTCTTTCTCTAAAATTCTAATTTCAATCTTGGGATTTTCTGATCTTTTCCGAGCTTGGATCTAGGTCTTTTGATCCTTTCGATTGCTTCGATTGAGGTAGATGGCTTCTTCTCCAACTTTCAATTTATGTTCTATTTTCTTTTTGAGTTTATTAAGGATATGATGATTCGCAAATCGCGTTGGGAGTTTTCCCTATGTGCATGATATTTGGCAGTTTCGTTTTTAGCCACATGGCGACTTTTGCCGTTGTTTTCTCCTTCTCTATTTTAGTTGGGGTTTTCGACAAGCCTCGTCGGCCACCGGGGCTTCTCTTGCCATCGTTGTTCTCTTACCTTTGGTGTTGGTTCACCACTGTTGTCTTGTCCTCAGTGTTGGTTCGCCACTGTTCACTTGTCCTCGGTGTTGGTTTGCCACTGTTCTCTGTCTTCGATTCTGGTCTGCCTGGTTTGCCGATGCTTTTTTCAATGGGGCTTGCCCGATGCTGCTCAGCCTGGTTTGTGGGCTGCTTGGGCTTCTTAGCCATTTGTTGGTGTAATTTGATTGGTGTGATCTTGTCCCTTTCAGTCTTTGCGTAACTTTCAAGGGCATAATATATTTGGACTTTGTTGCTAATTAATGTTCCATTCTGTACAAATATTCTATTGTGGAATTCCCCCAGGCTAGTAGACGTTGATTTGTTAAATTGTCGAGAAAGCAAATCTGATCCCACCACTCTTTAAAAACAACTTGAGTTCATCATTATTACTTTTTAGTTCCTATGCAAAATTTATTTTCGAAGTATCATTACCTTTTCGGGGTTATATATATATTCCTTTTTAATTCACTATACGCCTTTTCAAAAAGGCCAGCGCCTTATTTGTTCATTCCGCCTCAGGCTCCAAAGGTCCTGTGCGCCTTACCATGCGCCTTGACTACACAGGTTCCGCATGCGTGCTCGACATGTTTCTAGCACCAAAAATACAGAAAAATATAGGAAAATTACAGGAAAATTACGGAAAATACGAAAAAAATGAAAATACTGAAAAATACATGAAAATTTACAGAAAAATACAAAAAACACTGAAAAAGGTATGCAGATCTTTAGATGTATTTCATAGACGTTAGATGTATTTCATACTTGTTAGATGTATTTCATAAATGCTTACATCTTTTTACATGTTAATTTGTTTCAGCCTTTCATGCTTACATGTTAACTATACTTGTAATATGTCACTGTATGTATATAGTATATAAATATTTAAAGTATATCTGAAACCGAAACCGAGACCGAAACTGAAACCCGAAATGAAATTGCGGAAATTCTTGTGAAACCGAAACTTGCTTCCGAAACTACCGAAACGGGCGATACCGATAATGAAACCTTAATTTTAGGAGAAGCGATACTGAGACTGAAACTGAGACCTAAAATCTTGTCCAATACTAATACTAATAATGGATTTGAAATGCTGACTAATATCTTACTTCACGCGTTACTTACCACCAAGCCACTCTTTGGTTCTGATTCATTAAGGTCACGATATTTGCTTATCAAAGCTTTCAATACAATATTTATAAAAACATACTAAAATTGTTGCAAAATTATATAGCTTAGACCTACAAACCTCAAAAACCACATGCGCGACACACTGGCCAACCAAGCTCAATAGCTACTTTGGATGAAAGATAATGCATAATATATACGCATCATATAACTATTATTTGGATTGCTCCGGGTCAACTCTAGTTAGAACCTCTAAACTGTACCTAACTTGATTATTAATTGGGTTAGGTAGGTTGATCCGAATGCAACCTTGAAACTTTATAGCTGGACACATACCCAAAAATTCATGTTAGGTTTGGGTTCGATCCGTTGGGTTTGGGTCAAATTTCCATCCTTATTTTCTTGTATTTTGAGTCAAACATAGAAAACATCCTAATTAAGTAATTTGTAGGATTCATTTTAGGGAAAAAGCTGGATTGATTTAACTCGCGATTTCTACGGCATTGGCCTGGATGCTTAGTTTTTGGGCGTAAATTAGCCAAAACACGCCCAAACCATCAGGGATCCTAGGCGAATCCTAGACTTCGCCTGAGTAAATATACTTTTTAAGCTCCTTGATTTTGTATTGTGTTACCTTTTCGTTATTAGGGCCTTGTGCAATATATATAAAGTGTGAATTATGGGAATAAGCTAACCAAGGATGAAATTTACTCCTTGGGTGATGTCAAACCCACACTCCTATTTTTCCTTCAATCCGAATTCATTTTGATCTTCATGATCTAAAATATGAAATCATTAATTCTCAAGTGATTTCAAGCAGTTTTATTCGTTCATCCATCCGTCACAGTTTAATGGTTTTGTCATAAAAAACTTTTTACAACGGTTAGATGAATGATTAAAACCCTTATAGTTTATCCCAGATTGATAGTTTGGTGTTTTAGAACATGAACAGTAAGTTGAACGAATTCAATCGTCGAAAAAATATGTAAAGAAAGGTTGCGTGAGCTAGCCAATGAGGAAGTTTCCTTCAAGGAGAAACTTTCCTCATTGGTTAGCTGACGCCCATATTGCTCATATATATAGGCAAATGATCCTTTGTAAAAACTTTCCCTTGTAAATACCGTGAGAAAATTATCGCTTTAATATTTATAGATCTAAACCGTTGGATGTGATATACACATCCTAATACACTCCCAAACCAAAAATAAAAAATTCCATCTTTATTTGCCACTTGATCAGATCGGTATAAGATGTTCTATTGTTCTGAAACTGTTGAATTTGTAGCGGCTTGATCGAGGGGTCAAATCCCTATAGGGGGTTCACACATTATTTTCCTTGAGTATATGTCTACGTATGGTTTAAATCTTTAAAAAAATTCAATTTTTTTTAAAATAAAATAAGTTTTTGCACCATGTTCTTATGCAAAATATTTGCATAAGGACATGGTCACCCGCATATATATATATATATATATATATATATATATATATATATGTTGACTAGGATCCATTCGGATGGATCAAATATGCGGATCTATCTAGGTCAAATTTAAAATTAGACAACATAAATATAAAATCCGTTCTGTTTGGACATGTTTGGACATGTTTTACCTATCATCAAGTGGTTGCAAGATCAATATTTTAGAATAGTCATAAAATCGACTAATTTTGCAACTACTTGATACATGTGCAAAACATGTCCAAATTAGTTGAAATTTTGTTTTGAGATAGTTCAGACATGTTAGATCACATCCGACGGAACGGATTTTCTATTTAGGTTGTTTAATTTTAACTTTGACTTGGATGGATCCGCATGTTTGATCCATCCGATTGGATCCTATTCAATATATATATTAGAAATAACCCGTGCACATGGTGCACGGAGAAAAAACCACACGAAGAGGATGCGGTGAACGCGTGCAACCGAAAAAGAGTGAGAAATGTGGTTGTGCGTGCCTGTATCGTCAGTGGACAAAAAGTGCACAGTTCGGGGGTTAAAATGCAAAAAATCTTGGGGTTGTAAACATGTAAATAAGTGGGTGTTTTTTTTGGTTTTGGGATGAATGACAAATATGTAAATAAGTGAGTTTGGGCGTGTTTTTTTGAGGGGATGACAAACATGTAAATAAGTGGCTTGTGGTGAGGTGGTGGTGGGCCCACCTTTGTCCTAGTCACACTTTGCCCTCCACCTAGGATAACTTCACCAATTTTATAATAGATATATAGATATATATATATATCTATATTACATTTGAGGACGTTTTTGAATTGCCTTGCTGAATAGGACAAACTGATGTCATGCTGATGTATAAAGATGTTGATAGAAAAATGGATAAGATTTAATCTTGGTAAAAGAAGGGTTGAGATGAGTGTTTGGGAAAACCCAAAAACCTTAGCACATGGATCGTTGATGTGGTTATATTCAATGAGATCTGATCACATGGATTGATAACGTGACAGAAATTCCATCCATTCAATCTAACATAAATTAACACAGCTGGATCCTACCTAAAAATTTGAATTCCCACATGTTTCCAAGAAAAGAAACTTTAACACCTCTCACTCGCATTAACTCTCTCATCAAAATCAATCTCCCCCCCCACTCTCTCCCATGCAGCCAAAAAACCCCTGAGTTTCCTCTCTCTCGCCTGCGTTTTCCTCCCTTGCATTTTCATTTGTCTCCCCCTACTCTACCGAGCTAAGAGAGAGATGGCTATCATATTTAATTGAAAGATAGAAGGTGCTGGCCAGTCAAAGATTAAATAGCCCTCAATCATTGGGAAATATAATTAACTATTTGTGGAATTACTTATTGGGAAAGAATTAATTATGTGGAATGAGTTAATTACATGGAGTTAATTAATTTGGCACCCGCTAAATTTTTGTTCTTTTAAGTTGTAAAGTAGAATATTATGTTCCAAAATTTTAGAGGAGAAATAATTTTTGGGGAAACAAAGATTTTAAATGAACCGTGCCGGAGGGCACGTGGTATGACTAGTGTATATATATATAGAGGTTGACTAGGATCCATTCGGATGGATCAAACATGCGGATCCATCCAAGTGGAATTTAAAGCTAGACAATGTAAATAGAAAATCCGACCGTTGGATGTCTTCTAACATGTCTAAACTACCTCCAAACAAAATTTCAACTAATTTGGACATGTTTTGCCCATGCATCAAGTGGTTACAAAATCGATGTTTTTGAATAGTTATAAAATCGGCTAATTTTGCAACCACTTGATGCATGGGCAAAACATGTCCAAATTAGTTGAAATTTTATTTAGAGCTAGTTTAGACATGTTAGAAGACATCCAACGGTCGGATTTTCTATTTACATTGTCTAGCTTTAAATTCCACTTGGATGGATCCGCATGTTTGATCCATCCGAATGGATCCTAGTCAACCTATATATATATATATATATATATATATATATATATGAAAAATGTGCATCAGCTAGCCAAAGAGGACTTGCGTCAAACCCACCCCTCATTTTTTCCTTCAATTCGATTTGTCCATTTTGATCTTCGTGTTCTAAAACATGAACTATCAATTTTTAAATGAATCCAAGGGGGTTGCCACTTCATCTATGTATCGTAAGTTTAACGATTTTGTAATAACAAAACTTTTTGTAATGGTTCGATGAATGCATAAAACTCATATGGGTCATTTGAAAAGTGATAGTTTGGGGTTTCAGAACATGGAGATCAACATGAACAGAACCAATTGTTAAAAACGGAGGGAGTGGTTTGGGGTTATGTAAGCTAGCCAAGGAGAAAATTACCTCCTCGACTGGCTGATACTAGGGGTACCCTGCGTTTTTATGTGCGGGTCCGGGTACCCTGTGTTTTTATGTTACCCGGACTCTACCCGGTAAGGGATCAGTTCCTAAAATTTGGACCCGGAACCTACCCAGTTCGACCCTATACCTGGAACCTACCCGGACCCTATGGTTCCGGGTAGGTTTCGGGAACCATGTAATTAATTACATTATTTTACGTTACATTAACTAATTAGTTTAATGTATATTAATATGATGATGTGGTCACATCAAATGAATTCCAGTAAGGTTCATGAGACCTAATTGTCTTTTGTATGATCATACATTTGCTAATCATGATTAGTCAAATGCTTAAGCCGCTGCTTTTTAAAAAAAAACTTCATGCGCCTTATGGATGACAACAATTAAGGTTGGGTTAGTGATCACGTAATTTGACATGTCGCATATTTGACTGTATACCAACCGATCAAAGTGAAGTTTACACAATTTAAGAAAAGGCGTTGGTCAATGAAGACGTCTTTCACTTGCGCACATGAGTTGGTGAGACTGAGAGTGAGCAAGGTAGATTATTCAGAAGAAAGCAATGCCTTTGATGTAATGATAGAGACTTTACGGGGTAGAAAGTTGGGGGGAAGGGGCATTATCCCAAGTATTTGTTTAGAATGATGTGATTGCATCTCCGACTGGTATTTCATTTATGCAGAAGCTAATTAATTTCCCTCTTTCATGATCGGACTCCTAATTAAGACGTTTATGTAATATATGGATATCGGTTCCGGGTCCGGGTACCCGTTTTCTATAGATGGGAATTGGAACTGGACCCGATTTACACCGGTTCCTAATTTTCCTACCCGAAACTTATCCGGAACTAATGTGTATCTACCCGGAACCTACCGGTTCGAGTAGATTCTGATCGGATATCTGGGTACTCTGTACCCGTGCACACCTATAGCTGATACATACATACATACATAACCAATGGGTGTAACATCTAGATGCCGTTTACATAATACATACATACATAACCAATGGGTGTAACATCTAGATGTCGTTTACATAATAAAAGTAACATGAATAAGAAAAAGTAGCAATGAAGGATACCATATTTCCTTAAAAGCGATAGAATAGATCTTGCATTGAAAAATATATCCAAAAAAAATTTCAACTAGCCGATTACTCGTATAACATACAAGTTGGATTTTCTACTTGCATGGACGGATGAAAAACATTAAAATATGGGGAAGAAGGGAAAAGGAGGATAGATAAGAAGAATAAAGAAGGATAGAGAGAGAGAGAGAGGAAGAATGATGAGAAATTAAGATCCATTTCATGGTATATATGTACAAAGATATAGATTTTGTTAAAAATTCTTGAAAAATTTCCCCGACATTGACTTCTAGGAAAATACTTTTGGCACTATCCATCAAAAACTTTGCACTAGCTTTCTCTTTGCTGGGGTTCTTTTTTTTTTCTTTTTGATCGTTTGGTCTAGGACAAGCGAGATGATTATTATATAAGCGGGGTTGGGGTCCACGCTTTGGAACCAAACTTGCTTTATAACTTTAATAAAGAAAGGCCATATCGGCCGATATCAGCTACAAATTATACATACAATACATTTCACCGTATCGTTAGGGGGCCAAAACTAATGTAACTGCCAATAGTCAAAACTGTCCTCCTAGGTACAATTTAATATTTATGCTTAGTAGTACTCGGTCATATTAATCTGACAGATGCATGGGCAAGCTGCAAGCCGAGTTAGGTCTGGTCCATTTAGTTGCATAGATCAGATGTGACAATGACTATATTGAGTTTAAAGGCAGTTCCGATCAGTTAGGTTTTACTGGATATCATAAGGTTTTACCATTAGGGATCTTTTTGGGATGGGGGCATGTTAAGTTTGCCCTTTTGTGCTGACAAGATAGAGTGTGATGATCATAGATGATAAAACTGGATTGAATTGATTCGAAGCTTCATATGGAATCGAGAGGCTTGACCTTTGTTGTCAATGCCGATGAAGTTAAGCTGTGACCTGAGGCGACTAGAGGTGTGTATGTTATGTGAGATCGGATTAGACAACATCGCGCGATGTCAGGTCAGATCAGTTGTGTGGTGTCAAGTTTGGTGTCACCGGTTGCTGCAAGACAATAAAGTGCATAGGTGATGTCATTGCATTTGTGTTGATAACCCTCCTTGGTAGAATCAAATGATTATAGGAAAGTAAAGCTTAGTCTACTTGATTAGAGCTCTATATGAAAGCTGAAGCTTAAAAAATGTGGCATTAAATTCACAAATTTCCAAGGTGATCATGGTAAACCTGTGTTGCATGGGTACAGTATGTGGTCTCAAGGGTCCATGTTCCTGATACGTCTCATGAAAACGTTCCAATAGTATATGATGTTGTTCCGGCGATGTCTTGTACATGTGCATGCAATATTTTCCGTAACCATGTATGCAATGAACAACCAACTGAAAGATCTGGGACAAAGTCTAAAATAACCATCGACAATCAAGTGCTAAATCTTTCATGCAAACTCAAGTGCCTGCCGTGGACTTGCGATATTGCTATCATTTTATACTTAAACATGTTATTGAATTGTTTTGACTGTCTGAGAAGATTATTCTCAAGTGTCTTGAGTCTTTGTCCTGTTAAGAAACCAAAAATTGAACTGCCCTGATGGCTCTCACCATGCTAAAACATGATATAAAATGTAGGACTCAATCACGTGCAGTATTAAATCATAGGTAACACTGGAGACTAATTGTATACCAGTACATGATTGAAAGCCAAATGGTTTTGGGAAAAAAGAAACAAAAAGAGTATACCAACAGGCACCTGATTGAAAGCCGGAAGCACTTGTTATTGATAAATCCTTAAATCAGCAAATCCATTAGTACTATCATATCCAGTAGTGGAAGTCACTACAAGTAGGAAGTACTATGGAACCACATATCCATGGCTGTTAAAAAAATGAGATCAACTATGTTGTCCATTTCTGTTTCATTGTCACCGGATGATTTTTTATCCTTGAAGATATCCAAGACGAGAGATGATTTTGGAAAATCCAGTGTATGAGGTTTTATTATGAAAGCTTTGTACCTTAATCTTTAACAGGATTGAGTTTGTTGCCACATTGGAATATGTTTTTTCATGGGTTGACCTGTTCTGATTTAGTGCCCCTTGAACCAAGCTTTAGTTCTAATATTTCCACTGGGAAGTGGACCGAACCTAAAATTCATCTCGTTTGGTTTGTACAATAGGTGCATGGTTAAGGACTTGCATGGAGAACAGCAGCTAGTGAACAAGGTTTTGCATGCGACTACGTCATCCTTAGTTTATATAGCCTGCCCAAAATTGTAAATTTTCCATATGACATAATGGTATATTTCAAGCTTGTACACAAGGATTGTAAAATTGCCGACGTTCATTATATCATATCTTTTCTTGGTGTTTCCAAGAGTTGCCAAGTCCAGCACAACTTTAGTTACTGGTATGTTCTTACCAGTAAATATAAATTGAACAATTTTGTTAGTTTCTATTTGGTCTCCCTAGCCAACCTAGATCTAAACCTTTATGGGTGTTATGCTTTTGGAAACTGATAAAGGAACTGGTTGAATTTTCAGGATGAGCATCTGGTTCGCCATATTGTCAAAAACAATCTTTTAAAACCAGTAATTGATGCTTTCGTTGAGAACGGTAACCGGTATAATATGCTACAGTCTGGTGTTCTAGAACTCCTCGAGCATATCCGCAAGGTACTATTGTTTTCTCCATATTTACTTTATTTGATTGTTTATAAATGTTATTTATCTCAACTGTATTTTATCGTGCAGGAGAACCTTAAGTCTCTAATCTTGTATGTAGTTAATTCTTTCTGGAACCAGCTACAGAAGTTTGAGCATTTGTGTACTATTCAGGCCTTAAAACTCAAATACGAGCAGGTGTGATATTTATCAGTATGTTGTAATGTTATAAGTTGTGAATTTTGAGCTTTTATGTCAATTAAAGGATCCCCGCCTGGGGGGGGGGGATTTTGAGCTTTTATGTCTATTAAAGGATCCCCGCTCGGGGGGGGGGGGGGGGGGGGGGGGGGGGGGGGGGGGGGGGGGGGGGGGGGGGGGGCATATGGCATCAAATAATCCTTTGTTAATGATTGAACATTACATATTACTTACTCATTGTTGGAGCTTTAAGGGAAATGCTGAACCTTGTTTAACAACTTGACATTAAAATTTACTTTAATACTGTATTCATCGAAATATTTGACAACTAATTTTTGCCTGCATCCATCTGACAGACACTTGAGAATTGTGAGACGAAGAACACCATTAGTGTTACAGACACTAGAAAAAGAATGGATGAGCGGGCCCTTGAGAAAGAGGAAGAAGATTACTTCAATGAAGATAGGTTTGTCTTATTGGACCAACTGGTTGTATTTACGAATATCCCTAAAACTTGGATACTGATATGGATTTTGTGTCCAGTGATGAAGAAGACTCTGCTTCTCGTTTTCCGGATACTCAGAACCACCATGAATCCCCAAATTTGCCCAATGGAACTAAAGTCACATACTCATCTCTTAGGTATTTTCAGACATTTTTTGTTGAAGTGATTTTACCCTTAAAAAATCATATTCTTGTGTTGATTAGATAGACTCTGTATAACCTCAATATTTATTACTTGACAAATTGTAGCACTTTATATATGACCATGTTGATCGCTGTTAATGGAAGGCAGTTGGACGGACATGGCTTATACTATACCGAACATGTTTGTGGTTAGACATGACATTGACTGTGAGCTATGTTCCCTAATGGAGGAGGCAAACGTAGTATATTCAAGTTGAATAGGATCCAAAACCTGGACCCGAATCGGGTTGAAGTAGTCTACTCATCAAATGCATACTAAATATGTCGACTATCATCTCTATCTTAATTGGTTGTAAGTTTTGACTCTACTGCTCAAACCTCAAACAATCTCTATTCATACTAAACTCGGCATGGATGCCAAGGCCTGATTTAAGCTGGCATGCTTAGCAAATATGTCAGATTCGAATCTGACTAAACTCTCAAAAGTCCTGTCTTGAATCCATTTGTGGGTTGGGATGGACCTCATTCGACCTGACCGAATTACACTGTACAAAGCTAGTTTTAATCAGGTCCATATGAGAATGCGTTAGGGATGATAGAACTAATGAAGGATTAGTAGGGATGGGAATGTGGCATGCCCAATTGGAAGCCCAAACGGGCTTTGGGCATGCCCATTACCATCCCTAGAATGCATTGATTGTTACCATATTTGCACCGTGGGGCTTTGGATTACATCTTTTTATATTCTGTAAACTAATTTGGTTTTGTAGGCCTGGATCTGCGGGTCTTGTGGACTATGACGACGATGAAGATGAGGATTACAATCCGTCATCCAGGAAACCTGAGTCGGACAATGAAAACGTAAAAACTACGGATTCTTCAAGTAGGTCCAAACGCAAGTCTCCTGACAGTAGAACAGAGGTGTGTGAACGGAGTAAGAAACAGAGGCTTGAGCAGCAATCGGATGACAGTAAGGTGTCTACCATTGTTCCCTGTTCAACCTGCAGGAAAAGTGACCTGCCCTGTAAAGATCAGGATGCTGCTACTTCCGTTGAAGATACAGATGAAAACTCAAATGATAGCACTAATGAGAAGGAAGCTGCACCTCGAGAAAGTTGTTCCAGTTGCCACTCTGACACTGTGGATACCAGACAGCCAAGTGTAGAGGATTGCCAGACGACACCCACCAGCAATTCCCCACAAGAGATGTCCATCAATAGTGCAAATGTTGCTGGTTCAGAGCCCTATCCAGTACGATGACACCACCGTTTAGGGTTTCATTTCTGTTCATAGTTTCAATCAGTTCTCTAAGTGGTGACTGGCAAACACAGTGGCTGCTCTTGTTCCGGGAGGAGAAAGCTAACTGGAATTATGCTGATTCCAAGACCAGCATGTCGAGTTTCGATTATCGTACTGCAACGGGGCGGCAGCAGTGGATGCGGCAGTTTGGGTTTCAGCTCTTAAATTGGCACCACCTGAAGAATTAAATGGGATGATTTACAAGTTATAAAATGCTTCCACACTTTAACTTAGGCGGTTTCCCCCTTTCTTTGGCTTAAAGCATCAATTCGCCCTAGTTTGTGAGCTATTTTTCTTTTTTCTTGGTTTTTTTTTTCCATTTCTCTAAAATTTTGTGGGGTTGTTGGTATTATAAATTATTGTAAAAGAATTAGGGGGATCAGTCATTCCTTACAAGCAGAAATAGCAATTATGGGACATCTCACATGAAAAGCATTGTAATTTGGTTATAATATGCGACAGTTGTCACGGCACCTCAATTTCTCAGTTTTTTTTTTACTCGCATCTAATTTACTTGCAATTACCATTGACCGGGGATTGAAAATCTCAGAGTCAGAATTCTCGGGTTTCATTCCATGCGGCCTCTGATGAAAATAGTTTTATAGCCTATTTAAGTGGTCTGTTGATGAGATTGTTCGTGAGTCTAACAATCCCCTTTTTTCCATTTACGTCGTGAAAGAATCGTTTTCGTGTCCGAAAGGCAAGTTTAATGATGATTGAGTTTGCAAAGGTGCATGCTCTTCGAATCGCTACCATTTAAGAAAGGCAAGTGCTGTGGTTGTGGGTAAGATGTTTGGATTGCAAGCTTCCAAGTTTTTGTTTGAGACGCCATCTTTGCTTTGCTTTATGATTTGTGGTGGGAAGGTTGTGTATCTTACGCTGATCCAAGTTAGTTTATTATTATTATAATTATTATCTGAAAGAGAGATGAGACATGATCCAATGATTCCAATGTTACTTGTTTCAAGAAATGTCAATTATGGAATGGGCTTAAGTCGACGGTAATCACAGTTCTGGTGCAGTTCTAATGAATCCAATATTTAAGTGGTTATCCCTAATTGAGGCTTTGACCGCTGGTACTTTATAAACTCGATCCAAAGCATGTGGCTGACAGCGGTTAGCTCGGGTGACACGTCACTTTCTTCCTTCCTTGAGTAGATATTGATTGGATTTTAAATATATTTTGCTTGCGATTTTGCCATATTTTTGCCAAAACTAAGTTTACGCCTCGAAATTTAAAAACTATGTCACGTATCATGTAATGCAATGATCACATCACGTGTCCCTTATTTGAACATACATCTTATATTACATTTTTAAAAATAATTTCATTTATTTTTTCTATTTTTTCTCTAAATTTAGATATCATTTTATGATCATTTAGACATAACATTCTAAAGTATGACTACAAATGCGATGCCGATTAGATAAAAAAACTATCAAAATCGTGAGCTGGGAAGTAAGATGATGTTAGATGAGATTTTAAGCTTGAATCGAAAGAAGTACCGGGTACTTGAGTTCGTCACTGACACAGCCAATGTAAACCCAATGATGCTTTTTGTCAAAGGGTCGATCACGTTATGATGATTCTGAAACAGGGACGACAGCTACTACTCGCCCTTCGATTTACTTCAAACCTGCTGGGCCTTTCATGTTTTATCCGCTCCCGATTATTACTTCATTGGATCTTCGTTTGAGTTTGAACCAATACCCCTCTACAAGCCGAGCCGTTTGATCTCGGGAACAGAGGTCAAGTGCGAGGAAACAATTGGTGAAAGCATCCTACACTTGCCGTCGTCGCCGCCGCCTCCGTTGGTACCCCATGTCGGGCTGAGATTGATGAATTGATATTGCATGTGAATTTTTCTTGATTCCAATTGCGGGTGTTGATGCCTAGAATCTCGCTGAGCTCGGATGCGGCTTCGGGGACAAGTATTCAAGCAACAGTGAGCCCGGACATGGTTTTGCCAAGCTGAGAGAGAGGTTCATTCGACACCGCTAGAAAACACGTCATAGAAAATGGATGGGGACAGCTCTCTGATTCGCCTCCGACACTTAAGCCAGTATCTAGTGGAGGAAGGATGGAGCGTTGGCTAATTGTAGCCGCCGCTAGGGATGTTTGGGGTGATGTTAGAGATGCTAGTGCTAATATTGAGATGAGGTTGGTGGTTGTGAGATACCCGATGCGAGGGCCGCTCCCTTGGTTTTATAGGATCGGGGAGTCGTTATGCCACGTCGGATGATTTCCCACTTCCCTTGCAACAAGCCAGTCAGTCAGAGGATTTGTCCGGACATGGGTCGTGTCTGTCGTAACTGCTCCCTTAATAAAGCTGGCCACGCGTCCCTCTGACAAAGCAAAACGCCCGCCGCTCTGATAAAGCTGGCAGTTAAGTCCATTTTGGATAGATCCATTGGTAACTGCTGTAGAGAATACGGTCCACTTGCCTGAGATCGTGCCACTATGGACGCGTGGGCTTATCCTGCTAGGTGGGCAAGAGCTCAGACCATGAAGTTGAGGGGACGATGTTAGTTCTTGGTTTCAAGACTAACGTTGTTTTGCTGATGATCAATACATTGTGTTAGTGTGCTAATCAATCTTATGTTTTAGTCTCGGTTTATCGTATTGATTATATGTTGATGAGACAAAGCATAATGCTTGGAGGATATTACATGGGATATCTTAAAGACCTCCAAGAGTGATGGTGTGCTCAAGCTTGGATGAAGTCATGAAGATCATCTAATGAAGCCAAAACTTGGAGCATGATGATGGATGGACATCTAGAGAAGCATTGTCAAAGCTTGGAGCTTGATGAAGGGAAGCTCATCAAGGAGTGCCAAAGCTTGGAGATGATGGGGAGCATCAAGGTATCGTGAGCTTGAAGACTTAGACTCTATGAGATGCAATATGTAATCCCTGTAATTTCAATTACTTGTATTTCTCTTTTTGAGTCTAGGATTATTGTAATGCCTTGATAGATGGTCATACTCTCATGCATATGTATTTAACCATCTTAATGAGCCTTAGGATTATCATAGGATCCAACCCAATAGGTTCATCTGGCCCAAAGACTCATTTGGAGTCTCTGGCTCTCCAACAGTCGCCTGATGAAGCCTTTACAGTCGACTGAGTGATTTCCAGTCGCCTGTCGAGCCTTCTACAGTCGACTGTGATGCACGGCTCAAGTCAACATTTTTATTGACTCTACTTGAGCTTTTTGCATCAGTCGACTGATGTTCAATTTACAGTCGCCTATATATTTACAGTCGCATGTGAAATGGTCAACAGTCGTCTGAAAGGCGTAAGTGCGAAAATTGCATCTCTCTGTTTTTCTCCATCTCATGCAGTAGTCGACTGATTGAGGATTAACAGTCGCCTGTCTATTTTACAGTCGACTGTCATTTGTTCATCAGTCGCATGTATGCATACTAGGAGTAAGAGTGCAACTGTCTGTTTTATTCCATCCCCTGCAGCAGTCGCCTGCTGAAGGTTTAACAGGCGCATGTCCTGTTTACAGTCGACTGTATCGACTTCACCAGTCGACTGTCTAGGCTCAGATTATAGCCGTTGGGATTTTTCTAGCCGTTGAACAGTCGACTGTCATTTGTTCATCAGTCGACTGTCTGTGCCGTAAACTGCCAAAATCTAGCCGTTGCAGATTTCTTCCATTTGGGATTTTGGCTGGTTTTATGTGCTCTTATTGGCTTCCTATATATAGGAGTTGGCTTAGTTCATTTAGAACTCTTGGTTAATATTGAATATCTTTGTGAATCAATAGCCACTCCTAATCTCTCCCATTCCCTCATTAGAGCTTTAATCTTATGCTATAGCATCTAAGCTCTAGGAAATTTCTCCAAGGGATTTCAATCTCATTTCTTTTCTTGGAGAACAACTTTCTTCTCTTCATTTCATACACTCAAGTGAGAAGTGTTAGGATTCATTCCTAGAAGAGAGAAAGATCATCAAGTGCAATCAAAGCCTCATCTCAAGCAGTTAAGTTTCACTTGCATACCTTCTTCTTCACATTGGTAAGATCATATCAAGGCATAGGTAAGTGGTATTCCGTTTCACCTTTGTGATACCCCTAATTCTCTTTGTGGGAATTAGTTACTCTCTTTGTGAGTGTTACTCTCTTTGTGAGAGTTTGGTTCTTTCTGTGTGAAAGAACAAATCCTCTGTGTGAGGTCACTCTGTGTGAGAGTAAGGATATATCTGTGTGAGAATCCAAATCCTCTCTGTGAGGTCTCTCTGTGTGAGAGTTAGGATATCTCTTTGCGGAAATCCAAAATTCTTTGTGTGAGGTATCTCCGTGTGAGATTGTATTCACTTCTCTTTGTGGAAATTATAGTGAATATTGATGTGGCTGGACGTATCTAAGTTTTGGGGAACCAGGGTAAAATCATTGTGTTTGCGCTTGTTGTTGTTGAGCATACTCTTTAATTTTCGCTGCTTATTGTGCTTTAATTTTAGTAACTTTTAATTAAGCACTTTGCTTACCATTACACTATTCACCCCCCCCTTTAGTGTGTGTGTGTAGCCCCGCAGGGTCACTTACAGACGACTCGGGTGCCGAGGTCGTTCCTGTAGGAGTTTGCTGATGAGGAGCCAACCCCAGGTGCCGATGTCATCCTCATGAGGGCCACCGTTGAGGGAGCGATCTTGTTAGGGTCGTCCTGATAGAGCTCTGTTGCTGAGGGAGCCGACCTCGCGGGGGTCACCCCTGCTAAGTTGTACTTTTGATGGAGCCGACCTCACGGGGTCGCCCCTGCTAAGCTGTACTTCTGATGGAGTCGACCTCGCAGAGGTCGTCCCAATTGAGTTTGGTTGCTTGTCAGGGTCATGTCTGTTGGGATCATATAAATGGCAAATAGACACTAAAGGGGATGTGGGGTTGAATAGTGCATATTAAATATAATAATCCTTCTAGAAAATCTACCTAAATTTATAATTGGAGTTGCTCAATTTAAACTTCATCAACAATATAAGCACATTAGATATAGATAATGCAAGAGATAGTTACAAAACGAAAAGTAGACAAGCACAAACACATATATTTATCTTGCTTCATCCAAACCACAAGCTACATCCAGTACCAAGTCCAAGTTAGATTTTCCACTATTACCACAACTAGTAAAACACCTCTTCCCAAGAGGTTTTGCAACTTACAATCTCTTCACAAGATAAAATAACAACTCCCAACTTATCACCTCTTTTCAGGAGGATTTTCCTTACCATGAAACTGTTACACTTTTACCTATGGACTTGCTTGAAGCTTGCGTGTAGATGTGTAGTGGCTATAATGGATCTTGATCTCAAAAGATAGGATTTGATGCTTTGGGAGATCAAGGGATTTTGGGCCAAGAAAGATTGAAAGACTTTGGGAATTTGGGCCAATAAGAAAAGGGGTTTCTTTTGAAAACTTTGTAACTCATAAACAATTTTTCCTGGAAAAATATTGATCAATGAATCATGCTAAAACAAAAAAAAATCAAACCTTCATATATAAGGGTGAATTCTACACAAAACAGATTCTCCAAAATACCCCTCCAATGGATATAAATGATTATATACGTAAATCAAGGAAAAAGTCAATATTTTACCATTGGAGCACTAGTAGTCAACTTCTGGCTCTGGTAGTCGACTACCTGCACAACAGTAGTTGACTACTGGAAACTACAGTAAGTCTTTTGAGCATCTGTTTGCTCAGTAGTCGACTCTTATATTCTTGAGAGTTGACTATTTTTCTAATAAGCAGATTTGCATCCGAAAAGTATGTGAACAATCTAAATCATTTTAAAACATTTTAAAATATTTTTACAGTGTTCATATATGTTTGTGAACTTCTAATAAGGGTTCAACTTTGTAAGATAAGGAAAAATAAAATACATTAAATAAATATTACAATAAAGACCTTTGGTGCAATCTTGGACATTCCAACCTCCTTGTTTAGCTCCAATTTGGTCCATAGTCGTGTTGAGCACATCACTAATCCATTGGGTGCTTCTTTAATTTGTCTTGAGCTCTTATACATGCAATCATAGATATTAGATGATAGGTTTGTGCATCATCAAAACTACACGTGGTGAGACTCTATATCTCAACCAGGTCTTGGCCGGCCCTTTAAGCAGAGGACATTCAGTCTTTGAGGACTGTTGGTGATTTGCAAAGGGTCCCATCGGTCTAGCTCAGCCGAGTGCCATTGTTGGTTGGCTACAGTCAACACATCATCTATAATGTCCCCGCATCTTCTAGCTTGACACGACCGACCTAAGCTGCCTCCCAGGGTCGGTCGTGGAGAGGCGAGAAAATGATCTGGAGAGAAGCTGGAGAGTCACATGGCTAGGGCTAACCTCATCCGATTAGACTATCTTGCTTCGGGAATGTTGCACCCATGCCAAGGGAGAGGCACCTAGGGATGTTGCCCAAATCATGCTTTGCTGACATGGGTCGCCTCCACTTGAGGTTTAAAAAGGTAGGGTTAATGTGACTGTACACATTCTCAAACCCCAAAGAGATAGATGTTTCTCGAAGGCATGCCTCTGCTGACATGTCGGGGCCTGATTTTTAAGCATTTATGATGCATAGGTGTTGCTCGATCATGGGATTTGAATGGCTGTGATCTATTCCCGCTTGAGGAGATTAGACGACTGTGATCGAATCCCGTCTCTTTACACTCGGGGGTAGGTAGAAAAGGGGGAGAGAGGCCGTTAGTCACCATGCTTGCATTCGAAAAATCTTTGCCTTCTTTCGTTGTCGTGTTCTCGAGCCTTCGGATTTCCGTTGCATTCGTCATTTTCGCCAGAGAGAGTAGTCTCCTTCCCAACCCTTTCTCCTTCCTTGCCCTTGCATTCTTTATAAGAAATCATGCCGGGCACCTTCGATTCCCAACTGCACCCAGACCTAGATTGTTACCGGAAGGATAACTAATCTTTGTACCCAAGGAGGAAAGATTGCCCAAGGGAGCCCGCCGCGTCTAGAAAAACAAGAGTTTCTGCCTACGACACACATGGTAGATCCGCAGCACTCAGAGATGTATGCAATCCCTCCTTCATTGGGTCTGAAGCTTCCCAAAGAATTGAAAGGGGCCCTGACTCTCCTCATCTGGTGACATTGCACTGAGCATCTAGCATCTAGAAGCATCATTTCACCTTTCATTCAACCGTCTGGTTCGGTAATTCCTGTATCTTTCCAACTTGGCACCATGTCAGTTAACATCGAACAGCTTCATGGCTATGATTGCCTCGGTCACAATGTTTGCACCCAGGGAAAGGGGTGGCTATTCGCCGTGCATGTGCTTACCGTGTCAAAGATGAAGAAGACCTCGGACAACTAGTACTATTACAACAACATGTTGGATCCTATGAATGGCAGACAACACTAGAAGGGGGTTGAATATGGTTGTCAATAAATAATAAAATTCTTTGCATAAATTAGAATCCTTCTCTTTGGTTGCCTAAGTATCAAATGAGAGTTACTTCAATTTGTACTTAATCAACACAATCTTACAAGCTTGTAAAAAATATGAGTACAACGGAAATAGACGTTACAAGAAGATATAAGATAAGAGATAGAGAAAATCAAACACAGTGCAAACACATTGATTTTTACCCTGCTTCGGCCCAACATTGGCCTACGTCCAGTAACCAATTCACTAGCTCTCCATGAGAGCAACCTTGCCTCAACTCAACGAAGAGGACTTCGTACAAACATCTAGCTCCACTTGCTAAAAATTTCCAACACCTAGTTACAACCAACTAGGAATTTCCACCAACACATTCCCTTCACACGGTAATTACAATAACCTAAGTCTTCTTCAATGACTTTACAACAAATATGAAAAATCGAGTACAAGATTCCTAAATACAAAATGAATATATTTGTGAATATGTGGCTTAAATAAATCGGAAAACTCTTGATCAAATAATATGATATAGATGAGCACAAATTTAATCAAAAGAATTGTTTTGAAAATGATTCTCTAAAATATGCACTTGGGCTGTAGAGATCAATGATCAAGATTTGATCTTTGAGAAAAATGTAAGAAATAAGAATACAAAGATTAAAAAGAAAACTTGATGTTTGAATCTCAAGAACAAAATCTATGAACTTTGGAGGTGAAACCAACTTTATAAAGGCCAGAAATAATCATAAAAAATAACTGAAAGTTTAGCACAAAAGAATTTAAAAACAGTAGCCTTTAGAAAATCTAAAGAACTTTGAGAGCTTGAGCACTTTTGAACAAAGAATAAGATTTTAATAATATATAATTGATGATTTAAACCCCTTCGAAAGCTTAGCTATTTATAGAGTAGAAAATAGCTTAAAATCAGCTCAAAAGTCTCCTCTAACGGCTAGCAAAAAATCACGTGCACAAGGGTTGACCCAGATAGTCGGCTATTCTAGTGGATAGTTGGCTATCTTAACCAGATAGTTGGCTATTCTCAAGAATAGGAGGCTATAAATTTGACAGTAAGTTGTAGGCATTTTTCGACTACTAGTAGTCGGCTATCTGTTTTAGATAGTGGGCTATTTCTTGATACTGGCGTTATTCTACTAGAAAATACTTGAAAAATAATTTATAAAAATTATATCAAAGTATTATATGATAAAATATATTTAAACCATATTTTTCCAAAAATTATGTGTGTGTGTGTAAAGAATATTCATTGGCTTTGAAATTCTAAATACACAACCTACTAATACACACATCATTTGCTCTCGTTCTTCGATCTTTCACTCGAGCCATCTAGTCTTGATCTTAAGTCTTCATATACTTCATATGGTTGAGCCATTATATGCTTCATTTCTTGGCTCGAAGATAGACTTCCCATCATACTTCTAAGTTCTTCATTTAGCTTTTCAATGCATTCGATCTTCATGGCAATAAAATAATCCATCAACACATATACATACTTGAATTAATCACATTAGTACCAATATCACTTGTGTACATCATCAAAATCCATTGGGGTCTCAGTATCCCAACACTCTCCCCCTTTTTGATGATGACAACAAATGATATAAAATATGGAAAATATAATATGCCAACGAAAAATTACTTACGCTCCCCAAGCAGAGATGTATGATTAGAATAGAGAAGGTACTCCCCATGCATCAAGGCTGTTAGCAATAAGCAAAGAATACGCACGATTCATAATATATTTCGTTTTCAAATGGTTGATGCAATAATAATGATACTGAATTATTCCAATCAATATTTTCCATAATTTGTTTTACATGCATTGAACAATTTCTCCCCCTTTGTCACATAAAAAAATGTGTGACATAAAAATATTTGATACACAAAAAATATGTGTACAAAGTAGCATGCTGAGAGAGATCATACGTATACATGAGTGAAGAAGAAAAATAAATACAAACATATTCAATTGGATATCAACTCCTTTTCACTTAAAATTCCTAAATCTCTATGAAGTTTTGAAAAGGATTCTATTTTCAAAGCCTTCGTGAGAATATCTGCAACTTGATGTTCGGTTGGAACATACTTAAGTTCAACATCCTTTATGCTACAATGATCATCTATGAACATATACCTTATATTTATATGTTTGGTTCTAAGATGAAGAACAGAATCATTGGATAAATTTATCATGCTCTTATTGTCACAATAAATTACACATGTAGATGTTTTAACACCACAATATACTAAGACTTGCTTCATCCAAAGAACTTGTGCACATGCAATCCGACAGATATGTACTCTGCCTCAGTGGTAGATAGTGAGACTAAACTTTGCTTTTTACTAAACCATGAGACAAGGGAATGTCCAAGGAAGTGACATGTTCCACTTGTGCTCTTTCTAGTTGTTTTGCAACCAACATAGTCTGAGTCATATATAAAATAAGATCGAAAGTGCTATCTCTAGGATAAAACAATCCAAATTCAGAAGTGGTCTTAAGATATCTAAATATGTATTCCACTGATTTGAGATGTGATTCTTTGGGGTCACATTGGAATCGTGCACAAGCGCATACGCTAAACATAATGTCAGGCCTACTAGCGGTAGGGTATAATAAAGAACCAATCATACCATTGTATTTTTTCTGATTAACGCTCTTACCCGCTTCATCTTTGTCCAAATAGGTGGATGTGGCCATGTGAGTATTCTTCTTCGATGCATTCTCCATCCTAAACCTTTTTGAGTAGATCATTTGCATACTTTGTTTGATGAATGAAGGTTCTCTCTTTCGACTGCCTAATTTGCAGTCCTAAGAAGTACGTGAGCTCACCAATGTAGCTCATATCAAACTCATCCTGCATCAACTTTGCAAACTCTTGACAAATATTTTCGTTAGTCGATCCAAAAATAATATCATCTACGTAAACTTGAATTAATATGATGTATTATGAATCTTCTTAATAAACAATGTAGTATCTATTTTTCCTACATTATATCCTGAGTCAATTAAGAATTTTCTTAATCTCTCGTACCAAGCTCTTGGAGCTAGTTTCAGGCCATATAGAGCTTTATTCAATTTAAATACATGGTTTGTTTTCTTATCAGGTTCAAAGCCAGTAGGTTGTTCAACATAGGCTTCCTCCTTAATATAACCATTTAGGACTGCACTCTTTACATCTTTCTGATATAATTTAAATTTTCTATTGATGCAAATGCAAGTAACATTCTAATTGATTTTAATCTAGCAACATGTGTGACAGTTTCGTCGAATTCAATACCTTCTTCTTGCGAATATCCATGTGCTACTAACCTTGCTTTGTTTCTCACCACATTTCCGTCCTCGTGTGGAAGGCGTCATTTTTATTTGTCAATAATAAAACCCATGTATGAGTACATCGAAAATAAACGTTACAACCAGATATAAGATAAGAGATAGAGAAAATCAAACACAGCGCAAACACCATGATTTTTACACTGGTTCAGCCCAACCTTGGCCTACGTTCAGCAACCAATTCACTAGCTCTCCACAAGAGCAACTTTGCCTCAACTCAACGAAGAGGACTTCGTACAAACACCTAGCTCCATTTGCAAGGAATTTCCAACACCTAGTTACAACCAACTTGAAATTTCCAATAACACATTCCCTTCACACGAGAATTACAATAACCAAGTCTTCTTCAAAGACTTTACAACAAATATGAAAAATTGTGTACAAGATTCCTAAAGCCAAAATGAATTTATTTGTGAATATGTGGTGAAAACACTCTTGATCAAATTAAATGATATAAATGAGCACCCATTTGATCAAAAGAATTGTCTTGAAAATGATTCTCTAAAATATGCACATGGGCTTTAGAAATCAAAGATCAAGATTTGATCTTTGAGAAAAACGTAAGAAATAAAAACACAAAGATCAAAAAGAAAACTTGATGTTTGAATCTCAAGAGGAAAAGATATGAGCTTTGGAGATGAAACCAAGTTTATAAAGGCCAGAAATAATCAAAGAAAATACCTGAAAGTTTAACACAGACGATTTAAAAACAGTAGCCTTTAAAAAATCTGAAGAACTTTGATAGCATGAGCACTTCTGAGCAAAGAATAAGATTTTAATAATATATGATTTAAAACCCTTCGAAAGCTTATCTATTTATAGAGTAGAAAATAGCTTAAAATCATCTTAAAAATTTTCTCCAACGGCTAGCAAAATCAAGTGTAGTTTCCAAAAATGCCAAGGGTTGACCCAGATAGTCAGCTATTCTGGTGGATAATCAGCTATTTTACCCAGATAGTCGAATTCGCAAGAATATGTGTTTATAAATTTGAGTTGTAGGCATTTTTGACTGTCAGTAGTTGGCTATCTGTTTTAGATAGTCGGCTGTTTCTTGATACTGGAGTTATTCTACTAGAAAATACTTGAAAAATAATTTATAAAAATTATATCAAAGTATTATATGATAAAATATATTTAAAACCTATTTATCCAGAAATTATATGTGTGTAAATAATATTCATTGGCTTTGACATTCTAAATACACAACTTCCTAATACACACATCATTTGCTCTCGTTCTTCAATCTTTGACTCGAGCCATCTAGTCTTGATCTTAAGTCTTCATATGCTTCATATTGTTGACCCATTATATGCTTCATTTCTTGGCTCGAAGGTAGACTTCCGATCATGGCTTCTAAGTTCTTCATTTAGCTTTTCAATGCATTCGATCTTCGTGGCTATAAAATAATTCATCAACACCTATACACACTTGAATTAATCACATTAGTACTCATATCACTTGTGTACATCATCAAAATCCACTATGGTGGGTCTCAATATACCAACATAGATGAACTGGATTCTGAGGATTTTCAAAGAGAAGCCCTCATCAAATAAACACTGGAAAGAAAAATGGTTGTGGGTCATCGTGAGCTAGGAGAGCTCCGAGGAGGGGCCCATCACCATTGATGAAATGTGCTGCATCGGTTTGGATGGCCTTGCAAATGGAAGCCTGATGTCCTTCTGTGAATGGTCAGGAAGCATGAACGGGATTTATGGGCATAGATGGCTGCCCAACCTAACACCACAAGTCCCATGACGTATTGTTATCAGAGGAAGCAATCCATGTGATACAGGTTATGCTTGCTAAGAAGGACATGGAGCTCGGTAATTCTCCTCCTATTGTTGATGAGTACCAGCTCAGAGATCAATGATCAGAATTTCTAACTCTATCGCTAACTTCTTTATGTTTTCCATTTACAGGAGCGACATGCTTTACTCTGACCCTCACCATGGGGGAGGGGGTAGTCCATACCGTCCACGAACGGAAAGTCCCCGCTTTAAGGGGGATAGAAAGAAGCTCCATGCCCCCACTCCTTTTAGGGTGAAGTCCCGGGTCGTCTTGGCTCTGCAGGCTGGGGATTACGCAGGGACCTCAAGGTCACGAGTTATGGGCCACACCACTACCGATCTTGCAGTTGCTCTCTTTGGGGAGCATATCCCTAGACCATCTTTAGAAGCTGGGAGCAGAGCCGTGGGAACTCTCCCATTGAGTCATATCGAGCTGGGGGTAAGGATGATGATGACAACATCCCCCTTCAAAAGGGAAGAAGAAGGGAAGGGAACATGTGGTTCACAGCTGCCCCACATTAAATCTACCCCTTAGGCTGCTGAGCCTCAACAAAAGAAGGCCAAGGCTGTGGCCAATGAGCCATCGGCAGAGTAGGCTTCGGGCTCATCTCGTCCCAGAAAGGGACCAGTGAACGCCATCGGACCTAGTGAATACTCGAGAGCGGAGAAGCTAGCTATATGGGAGAGGATTCTTACCGTTGTTGGATCTACTGGCACACTAAATACACTAGCAGGGCGAATAGTGTATATCACGACAAAATTGTAAAATTAAAAGTAACTAAAAAATTTCAATAAGAGTGCGGAAATAAATGAACACAATCCAGAGAATTTCAAACGCAAACACAATGATTTATCCTGGTTCGGATCCTCATGATCATACGTCCAGTCCTCTACCACGTAGAGATTTCAATTCATTATAACACTTGTTCTCCGCAAGCAATCAACATACAAAACTACCAACATTCCCCGTGTTGTAAACTTGTACAATCTCTTCAACAAGAGATTCACCAAATAAAGTAAAGAAAGAGTATGAAACAATATCACATAAAGCCTTGACAATGTAGGAATTATAACGCAAGGTTGGTGATGGAATTTCCAAGGTTCTTGATATGAATTGTGCTAGAACACTCTTGGAAATTGGTCTTCCTAAATGGAAAGAATTTCTGCAGAGGTTCCCCTATATAAATCTGAAAATTACTCACTTTCTAAAGAGAGAAAGTAAATTAAGAAAAGAGAGAAAGAATGAATTTTCGTGTATTTTAGATAGTGGTCTATGGGTCTGTTTATAGCCCAAAAGTTAGTTTTCAAACGTTTGACAACTGTCTAAATTTTCTAAAAGATCTGAGAAATTTTTGTCAAAATTAGTCGACTAATGGATGGCACTGGTCGACTAATTGTGATGCTAATAGGAATTTTGAATGTTGAGTCAACCTTTCATGAAATGACATAAAGAACTGTCAGAAACTGACAAACGGTCAGATTTTTGTCCATTTGTGGTAGTTTTAACACCCTTGGGTGGTTATAAAATTTGAATATTAAATTTGAAAAAGTAGAGGTTAGAATAACTAATTTAATAACTGACTGGTAGATTAACAATTTATATTGGTCGACTAAAAATTTGAAATTTAGGATTTTGAAAAATAATGATCCTGATGACCTAAAAATATGTTCAGAAATTTTTTGGAATTTTCTAAATATTTTAATAATTAAACTAGTCGACTAATTTGGTCATTGAGTTCATTTTTTGAGGATGGACCCTAAACGAAAAAGATAGATCATCATCAAGGCTTTTATATTATAAGTATATGCAAGAGAAAAAAATAAAGATTACATCTCTTTTTACAATATACAAAATCTCATCGATATGCTTCGTCTTGTAGTGGATGCTTCTTGCAATATGTGATCTTGATGAATATCTTATCTGAAATGTGTAATAGTCGAGCTATAAAATCTGCATAGATAAAGTTAGTACACATAAAATAATAATATGTTTGTATCATCAAAACCTTATGAGGAGTTGTGAGTTTACAACAACCCTTGTAATTGAGGAGACCTTCAAGGATTGAGGTCCTCTTGACCATGTTATCAAAAAGGGGCAACTGGTGCATATGTCTCATTCATATAAATTCTTGACCATGTCATTAAAACCTTTTGCGGAGTTGTTAGTTTCCAACATGTAAATATGTTAGTTGCTAGTAACGTTCTAATAGATTCTAAACGAGTAACTGGTGCATATGTCTCATCGTAATCTATTCCTTCTTCTTGATTATATACTTGTGCAACTAACATAGTGTTAAAGCCAAAATTGACCGAGACAGTTGTAAAGCTGACGTAGGCTCAAGGTGCTGGGTCGGAGCCTCGTCAGCAGTTGGAGTGAGACCCTTGGTTGGAAGAACCAAGATCGAGTGATGGTAGTTGGAAGATGATGTAACGACCCGCTCTCGGGGGCCCGTTACTTATTTGATATTTGCGCAGGTCCTGCAGGTTACCAGTGAAACCAAAATAGCCACGATGCAGAGATGTACAAAAATACTCAAATAGTGTCCAATTATTACAATCCATATTGTACAAGATGTCCCAACAGATATACATGAAAGAAGAAAAGTACATTAGTGAAAAATAACTCTGGAAACTGCGGTCTCATGGTGGAATTCTGGCGCTATTAGCTCAAGAGCATCTACCTCCATATGTACGTCGTCTGCAGTGCCACGGAGATGGAACCATAGGTAAGTCACAACAATTCTAAACATAGAAAATAAGCAGTGCACAAGTATGACAACAATTAACTACGTACGAGCAAACCAGAGTGAAAAGTAAAGTACTGAGCAACAACTGTACATAACTGAAAAGTAAAGGCAGACTGTACTGTGATGGTGCGAGTGTAAAGCAGGCTAGTAAGTGAAATATGCTACTGTTGTAGCTACAAGTGCGACAAGTAAAATACTGGTGACTGCACTGGTGGGATAAGTAAAGTACATGTAATGCATAAAGTAAAGGTGACCGTGCAAGTACAATGAGCAAAGTGTAAGAGCTACCATAGTAATAGCAGGCATGAATTATAACGATATTAAACATGCAAAGTACTGAATAAGATGAGCAATCAATAGTTGTTTTGATGTTGGCAGTAAAGAACTAAACTATGTGATGTGACTCATGTAGGAAAGTATGATATGCAACCATGGGTCACCTCCGTTGCCACGGGGGGCCAATCCCAGGCGTCAACCACAACATACTTTTAAGACGAGACGAGATGAGACGACAGAGATTGACTCCGATCATAGCTCCCACACTTTTCTCTACAATGAGTTACCCCAAACCCCAGTGTCGTGTGTATCGATTATATGTTTCATATGAGATATTCCTTTAAACATTTCACGAGATATTCCACGAGATATTCCACAAGTCATGCTACGAGATATTCCACGAGATATTCCATAAGTCATGCTACGAGATATTCCACAAGTCATTCTACGAGATATTCCACGAGACATATCACATGCTGTTATCAATTCCTTGTTTACGATGATAGTTAAACCAGGACCACTGGTTGACTTTCTTATTGTAAACCAGAAAGTAAAGCAAGGTGGATGCTAAGAAATTTGAGGATAAAAACAAGTCCAACAAACATGGAATACAAAAATAGTTGGTTTAAGGGTGGTAGTTTCGTTAGCACACAATTTACCCAAGTTAAGAATCCTAAGTTCATACTTATACACTTACTTAGTTTCTAAGTCTAGAATTAAAGTGACTTACTGTCGATATCGTCGTAGAAAGACGATGTTAGAGCTAGAGCTTTCAAGGAAGCTGGTGCACAAGAATTGGTACCTGCAAACACAAGAAACAGCTGGTTAAGGAGCACATTATTTTCTACCTATTTAACCTGATCGTTTTGATTTTCTAAACTAGTTGAAACGTTTTCAAAAATCGTTCTAAATTTTTCTATAGGCTATACGTGTCGAAAATAATTTTACTGCAGGAGAAAATAATTTTCTCAAGCTTATATTAATTTTTATAATTTTTAAAAGCTCAAAAATAATTTAAAAACTATTTTCCAATTAGTAACGTATTTATTCAAACATTTATTCTGGATGCAATCTGTATCGGAATGGATCAAGTGAGCTATCAAAATGACCGTATCGAAGAGTACTATAGCATATATTTTTCTAACATATTAGTGTACGTGAAAATATCAAGTTACATATTTTTGAATGAAAATCACGTATTTAAATTTTACGGTTAAAAATTAATTCTGCAAAAACTAAGCGTCAGATTGAGATGAAACTAGTGCCATTGGGTCCAGAATGTCATTTCTGATTTTCTGGAGGTAGTCTTGTAATTTTCTGATCTCTATATTATTTATTATTAATTTAAGAATAATAAACCCATATTATAAATATATAAATACGTATATACTGTTGTATATACGTATCCGTATATTGCGTTTTTACCTTTGTTTCTTTGCGTTCGCATGCAGCGGAGGGGTGTTGCGGCTTCTTCGACGTCGGACGGCTAGCGCAGGCGGGGGACGGCAGCGGCAGGCGGCGACAGCGGGTAGGGGCATCGACGGCGAAGTGACGGCGGAGGTGGCCATGGAGGCGTTGCGTCGACGTCTGGGTGATGGCGGAAGAGAACGGAGGAGGAGGGGAGCTCGTTGGGTCGAAGACGGCGGGATACGCTGCTGGGGCTTCACGGGGAGGCGGAGGCGGGTGCAGCGGTCGCACCGGAGGGGGAACGCTCGGAGGGCGTTCGGGGTGCAGCATGTCGGAGATCGGAGCGAGGGTCGCTGAGGGAGCATTGCAGACGTGGCAGAGCTCTGTCGAGGCTCAATCGATGTGGTGGCGGAGCTCGGGGCGTCGACTTCGGCATAGTCGGAGGGCTGGGTCGTCGCGACGACGTTCGAAGCTCAGAGGAGCTTCGGGGTTCATCGGAGAGGGTAGTGGGGCGGAGCAGTGGTGAGAGCGGCCCAGCGGTGGTGGCTCGTTGCTCGGAGATCGCATGGATGGGAGGAAGGAGCTTCGAGCAGCTCTCGGGGGTGTCTCAGACGGCGACGAACGGCGGAGCTCGGTGTCGGACAGAGCGGGGAAGTGGCTTATGGGGCGGTGCTTTGGGGTTGGCCTCGTCGGAGGTGCTCGATGGTGTCAGAGCTCCGGCAACAAATGGGCAGGCTGGGGTACTGTCTGAGCGGCGGATGCGTCGCTTTGTCGGGCGGAGGCGGAGGGATGAGGGCATGTGGTGGCAGCGAGGGTAGGGGAGAGGGGAGTAAGCCTGGGTGTGTGGGGGTTAAGGCTTGAGAACGAGAGGGGAGGCTTAGATGCGTGAGTTGAGAATGAAGTGAGCCTGAGTTTGATAAAATAACGGGGAGAGAGAGTGTGTTAGGGAGAGACGAGAGAACAGAGAGAATAGAGAGAGAGTTGAGGGAGTTTACGAGGGGATCGGGTTTGCCGCGGGCTTCGAGTGAACGGGGCTTAGGGGTTATTAGCGGGTATGGGTTTTGGGTTAAGCTGAGAGGGGTATTTATAGGGTTAAAATTAGTAGGGAGTTAATACTTAGTCAATGATATTAATTAGGTTAGGTATAAACCTTAGACTAATGGGAGAAAATTTTGTAAAATGTCTAAACGTGTTCCCTCCACGTTTTAGACATGGTTAGGGTAGGTAGTTAGGATAATTTAATAGTTAATAGGGTAATTAGTAATTAAGTAAAAAGGTTAAACGTAATTAGTAGATAATGTCAAAAATACGAAATTACGATTTTGCCCCTACTAGTCAACGTGTCCGAAAAATTACGAAAACATACCCACGGGATCGTATCGTCGCGAGGATCGCGAATACGAGATCCGTTTCAGGGTTTGAGCTACGGAGATACTAGTTTTGGGCCAAAACGTTTAGTAAGCAGGCTTGCGGGTTCTCTATCGATTTGACTTCAGAAAATTACGAAACTAATATGGGGAGCCCTAAATGATCATAGAAGGATACTATAAAAGTTTGAAAACGTTTTGAAGATGTTTGAATAGAAAATAAATTCATTAGGCCAAAATAGTAATTACTGAAAATGAATTTTTATCAGAATTGTTTTGAGTATTTGATGAAACTCGAACTTACTAAAAATACTTCATAACTAGTTTGATATCTCAAAATATTTTTATAAGAAATTTTTGAAATCGTAAAACTCCTGACAAACCATTATAAAATAGTTAAAAATTGAAAATACGTGAATAGTTGCATTGAAAAATACGGACCGTTACAGATGATGCGACCTACGATCGACTTCAAGTAGTATTTGCATCGATCGTTTGAGGCTGGGAAGCTCGACGTCGACCTTGTAGGATCTAAATAGGGCCTAGAGGGGGGGTGAATAGGCCGATGACCAAATTATCACGAGGTAAAAATATTTAAGTCTAATTAAAATAAATACGTAGAAGCAATATTAAAGAAGATAACACACCAACCAGATCAAGCAGATGACACAGAAGATTTACATGGTTCGGTCTCCCATGACCTACATCCACCCCGGAACAACATCACTAAAAATTGTTTCTTTAAGCAGTTACAGTCACACAAGATTAGAGCCCCAACTCTAACCACTCTGACTAAACCTAGCTCACCAAAGACCAAAAAGAATAACAATATTATGATGCTCTCCCAATCCCATATGTCCCAACAACTCAGATTACTCAAATCAGTTTAGCGGAAGAAAGTATAAAACCCAAAACCCAATGACATATACAACAACGTATTCACAATAATAAAAGAGCAAGAGTTTAGAAAGCTCATTTGTGAATATCCCTCTGGTGGTCGTCTTTCAGCATGTCAGTAGCTCCGCAACGATTCTTACGGAATGTCCATCGGAGTCCTGTAGAGGAAGTAGTCGTTGTCCCCGTGAGAGTAGTCGGTAGAAGCTCCTTGATCAACGTGATGTCATTTGATGCACAGGAGGAACTGGCTGCCCAAATTAGTGTCAGCATGTTGGGGATGAAGTCACAATCGCAACGCCATAAACGGTGCTTAATTTGGATCTCTAGAACTCCACTTATTGATGAAAATGTGAAGAGTGTACATGGGTTTATATAGTTTTCAGCTTAACGGGTCTGGCACTGTTTGAAGGGATCCGCACGAGGGCGGCTCGCGGGGTTTAAAGTGCCAATCCTGCATCCGCAAAAAATGTGCTGTCAGCAACCGTTCGATCGCAGATCAACGGTCGTGATTGAGCCACGACGCACGCGGATCTCCGCTGCTTCGCCCGCCAGCGCTGACTCAGTCGCCCGCCCTTTTTGACTCGAGTCGGCAGCCTTGTGGCCGTTGGATGATGATCCAACGGTGGAGAGACCTCCACGTCGACCGCGGCTCAGCGCGATATACGGCGCCGCCAATTGCACAGTACCGTATGTCGAATTTTGAGAGTATTCTCACTGTATTCTTGAGTATTTTGGCACCAAATAAATCCAATAAATTCTGAAAAAATTCTCAAAAATCCCAGAGCCCCATATTTACTTGTAGAAAAATTTCCTTCTTTGCATACTCTGTATTTCCTCGTATTTCCCCGTATTTTGACTTCAAACAATTTCCATAATTCCTGAAATAATTCCCATGATGTTTATATCATATGATTAACTCTAGGATAGAGTTTCATATCTATACTTCATTGTTTGATCAGCTTTCATAATTCCAAATATAGTTTCAGCTTCGTATTTCAACGTACTTGAGTACGTACATGTGTAACCTGACCAAACATGACTGTCACACTGCATAGGGACCTGAGACACACTTAACACACATATTAGAATAGTTCAGTAGGGTTTATTATCATCAAACATAGTTTAGGAGGCTGTTTCCAACAATCTCCCCCTTTTATGAGAATAAACCAAACATCAAGATTACATCAAAAACGGGTGAAGTGAAGTGTGTGAAGTGTGAAGCATGAAATTTTGTGCATGAATGACAAAATGATTCAAAAATATCCTCCCCCTATTTCCTCTATCTCTGATCATCATGGAACATCGTGTTCATGTTCCCATTCCCAATCTTAATATATATCTCCCCCTTTGTTTTCATCAAAAATGCAGAAGAGAGTAAAGAGCATATGATGAATGGAAAAGTAAACATTATATAGCAGAAAAAAGCAATACATCGATGACCACAGTGAATAAATAAGCAATAAGTACTAAATCATAACTAGCGTAATTCATCTCCGTGCTCTAGTGTGATGATCAAAAGTTTAGTACATATGGAGATGTAATAAGAAATACAGCCTGTCATATCCAACTTTTCAACTGAATATATGAACTTCAAAGATTGAGTTTCCCCTTCTCATGTAATATGAGTTCAAGATACCAATTCAAAACATGACCTGTAATGATTTTTAAATGTGAAATGGCAGTGCTTGACGGACTTAACACCAACGCTAAGAAAATGAATTTTATAGCATAAGTTGGATGTCCGAGGGTAGTATCAACGACATGGATCGTATCCATTTTTCATACGAAGCTTCGTGTATATATTTTGAAGACACTTGTCTTGTTATTCTTTTTATACACGTATATATATTTTGATGAGAGCTCTTCTTTTTACCCATGCCTTGAAACATCATATCCCATTAGTTAAACATAATTTATTCCACCACCAACCACTTTTCTTATTCAAGATTACAAAGCCATATCAAAAACATTTGATCTGTGTAAGTGTGATTTGAAGATGAAAAACTTTAGTTACCCATTAATAAATATGACCTAATTAAGCATGTAGTCTTTGAATGCAAGCATTGTTATGAATATAATATTCAAAATCCATAAGGCATATGTTTTGCATCAAAGACGATTCTGATGAAAAGTGCAAAATGAGGAGATAGACATTTCATTTTCCCTTTTTTTATATTTTTTCCTTTTTCAATTTTTTTATTTTCCTTTTTATAGCACACCACCCTTATTTTTATATTGTTCCTTTTTCAATTTTTTTATTTTCTTTTTATAGCACACCAAAAAAAATAAAAGCACACCAAAATATTTTCACTCTAAACATGATCAATAATGCCCAGGTCTAGACGTAGACGACAAAAGCGATCTTCTGACAAAGGTTTTGTAAAAATATCTGCCAACTGAGAATTAGTAGAAATATATGCAATGGATACATCCTCTTTTGCCAAATGATCTCTAAGAAAATGATGTCTTACGTCTATGTGTTTTGTCCGAGAGTGATGAACATGATTGTTAGAAAGATCTATATCACTCTTACTATCACATCTTGATGGAACTTTTCTAAGGTCCAAACTGTAGTCAGACAGGGTTTGCATCATCCAAAGTACTTGGGCACAGCAACTGCCAAGGGCAATATACTCAGCTTCAATAGTGGATAAAGCAACACTGTTCTGTTTACGACTAGACCAAGAAACTAATGAATGTCCTAGCATAAAACATGTTCCACTAGTGCTCTTTCTATCAATCAAACTACCAGCATAATCAGCGTCAGCAAATCCAATTAAATCAAATAAACCACATGAAGGATACCAAAGGCCTAAAGATGGTGTGTGAATCAAATACGTAAAGATCCTTTTTATGTCAATTAAGTGTGATTCTTTTGGACAAGCTTGAAAACGGGCACACAAACATACAGCAAACATTATATCGGGCCTAGACACTGTTAAATAAAGGAGAGAGCCAATCATACCTCGATAAAGCTTTTGATCCACGTCGATTCCTTTCATCTTTTTCGAGCTTCGTTGTGGGACTCATAGGAGTTCCAATTCCTTTTGCCTTCTCCATCCCAAACTTTTTCAATAGTTCTCTGATGTACTTGGTTTGCGATAGGAAGATGCCTTCTTCGATTTGCTTGACTTGGAATCCCAAAAAGTACTTCAGTTCTCCAACAAGGCTCATCTCAAATTGATCCTGCATGACCTTCTCAAACTTTTGACATAAAAGATCATCAGTAGCACCATAAATAATATCATCAATATATATTTGTACGATGAGAAATTGATTATGATAATGCAAAATAAAAAGTGTGTTGTCTGCACTACCCTTTTTAAAATCATTTTCCAAAAGATAAGCACTAAGACGATCATACCAAGCTCTAGGAGCTTGCTTAAGACCATATAACGCTTTTTGAAGTTTAAAAACATGCTGTGGAAAATCATGACTTTCAAAATCAGGGGGTTGTTCAACACACACATCTTCTTTCAGGTACCCATTCAAGAATACACTTTTAACGTCCATCTGTTTAAGCTGAGTTTCTTATAACTTGCAAATGCTAGTAAAATTCTTATAGCTTCCAATCTAGCAACTGGTGCAAAAGTTTCATCAACATCTATGCCTTCAATTTGATTATAACCTTTAGCAACCAATCTAGCCTTATTCCTCATTACTCTTCCAGATTCATCAAGCTTGTTTTTATAAATCCATTTGGTACCTACAATAGGATAATCTATGGGTCGTGACACTAAAGTCCAAACATTATTTCTATCAAATTCATTCAATTCATCATGCATAGCCATTACCCAACTTTCCTCAATCAAAGCAGATTCAATAGTCTTTGGCTCAATTTCGGTTATAAAATCCCCATGAATGCATAAAGCACAAAGATTACTATAAGAAGAACGGGTTCGTATACCTGCCGTGGGTGCTCCAATGATCAGTTCAGGTGGATGATTTGGATTGTATCTCAGCACTCCTCTGTTCAGTGGCTCTTCCTCTTGGTTCTCTTCCTTTTAAGTAGATTCTTATGTTTGTCTTGGTTCAGCAATGTCCCTTGAACCACTATCATTCTCTGCAATTGCATCACCTTCAGTTTTCTGCAATCCAAAGAATTATTTTCAGTTTCATCAAATTTAACATTAATTGATTCAACAATAGTCAAAGTGCGTTTATTATAAATCCTGTAAGCTTTGCTCCTTGACAAGTATCCTATAAGCACTCCTTCATCTGATTTGGATTCAAATGTACGAAGTTGATCTCCAGTGTTTAATATGAAACATCTGCATCCAAATACTCTAAAATATGAAATATTAGGAGTCTTTCCATGCCAAAGTTCATAAGCAGTTTTCTTCACTATTGGTCTCAGCACGACTCTATTACAAACATAACAAGCAGTATTTATTGCCTCGGCCCAAAAAGACATAGGCAATTCATACTCATTCAACATAGTTCTAGCCATTTCTTTTAAAGTCCTATTCTTTCTTTCAACTACTCCATTTTGTTGCGGTGTTCTAGGAGAAGAAAATTCATGCATAATTCCTTTTTCTAAACAAAAGTTTTCAAAGATTATATTTTCAAATTCTCCTCCATGATCACTTCTAATTTTTATAATTGAAAGATTTTTCTCATTTGAAACTTGATTGCAAAAGTTTTGAAAGTTTTCAAAAGAGTCTGACTTTTTGGCTAAGAAATAAACCCATGTAAATCTTGAAAAATCATCGACCAAAAATAAGCAAAACCTCTTTCCATTTAAACTAGCAACATCAGTTGGTCCAAATAAATCCATGTGAATTAATTCTAAGATGCGGGTAGTTGCTATTTCTCTCATTCCAGTAAAGGTAGATCGAGTTTGCTTACCTTTCGTGCATGCTACGCATAACTTACTATTCTCGTATTTATGATGTCGCAGTTCTCTTACTAGATTTCTGTTCTCCAGTTTCTGCAACAACTTTATTCCAGCATGTGCTAATCTTCTGTGCCACAGTGTTGCCTCGTCTTCCCTGCCAATCAAACATTTAGCTATTGTTAGTTCTTCAATAATAAGTGTATAAACATTATTTTTCCTATTAGCCGTAATCAAAACATTACCTGTGACAGTATCAATGATTTTACAAAATTTTTCATCAAATACTACGTTCATACCTTTGTCACAAAACTGGCTAATAGAGATGAGTTTGTGTTTAAGATTTTCAACCCATATGACATCCTTCAGTTGAAAAGTGTCGTTACCTACAACACCCTTCCCAATTACCTTGCATTTTTCATTGTCCCCAAGTGTAACACTTCCTCCTTCTTGCTTTACGAGGCTAAGGAACTTGTCGTAACTTCCTGTCATGTGTCTTGAGCAGCCAGAATCCAAATACCACTCACACTTTTGTTCCTTAGCCAAGCTGTGCACCTATACATAAGAAGAACATGACATGTGTAACCTAGGCAACCAAATAGGTCCACGGTGGTTAGTGATAGTCCCTTTAGGAACCCATACTTGTTTAAACTTGATTTTCTTGTTTCCATACAAACAGTTCCTATATGAATGATCAATAGAACCACATGTATAACATTTAGCATAAGCAGGTTTCCTTTTAACAGTTCCATTGTGAACAATCTTCTTTTCAGCGTAACGGTTTCCATATCCTAGACCTTGTCTATTGTTTCCATGTGATTGATAACCAAGAATGATGTCGAGATATTTCTTCCCTACACCAAATTTCTTAATACTCAATTCTAAATCAGAGATCTTGGATTTTAAATAGAAGTTTTCATTCACAAGCATGGTACTTTTACTTATAAAGGCCTTTTTATTTTCATCTTCATTTTTCTTTAAGTTTTCAACCTTCTTTTCAAGACTCACAATTTTTTCTTTGGACTTGCTTTCTTCTAGTTTTAGCATGGTACAAGATTTACATTTAAGAGTTTCATGCAAACTAGTTTTTCCTTTTAGTTTTGAAATTGTAGCTTTAAGATTCTCAATTTTAGTTTTCATTTTATCTTCATTTTGTGAAATATGAAAATTATCCTGCTGTAATTCAAAGTTGGTTTCTTTTAAGGATTCTACAGAGGATTCTAGATTATTGATCTCTATGTTCATATTTTCACAAATGTTCATAAGTTCTGATAGAGAGAATTCGTGTACCTCCGATTTTGTTGAATCGATGTCTCCAACCAGACATAAGGAAGAGTGAGCAACTTCCTCTTCTGGTTCATCCTCGTCATCGTCATCCCACGTCACAGCAAGTTCTGTTGGGGCATCCTTCAGAGTTGGACAATTCTTCATGAAGTGTCCTTGTTTCCTGCATTTGAAACACTATACAGACTTAGTAGTATTATGTTCAGAAGAAAAGTTTGAAGGATTAAACTTATTAAAACGATTGAACCTTTTCGACATTTCAAACTTTCCCTGCGGTGTCTTGATGTATCTCCTAAAGCCTCTAACCATCAGGGCTTGCTCATCATCAAGATCATCGTCGCTTTCTTCAGCTTTGAAAGCTATGGAGTTTGCAGCTTTGGCTTCTCCCTTTTCCCGTAACTCGATGGTTTTCAGTTCCAGCTCATGGGACATCAGGTTCCCAATCAAATCATCTAAGCTCAATTTGGAGAGATCTCGAGCTTCTTGGATTGCAGTAACCTTTGGACGAAAAGTACTTGGCAAGGCTCGAAGGATTTTTCTTACCAGTTCCACGCTTGGGTACGTCTTTCCAAGTGCATTTGAGTTGTAGACGATGTCTGTAAATCTTACATACATGTCCTTGATCGTCTCTGTAGGTTTCATGTGGAAGCCATCGTATTCCGTGCTGAGAAGCGCTAGTCTGGATTCCTTGACTTGATATGTTCCCTCGTGTGTTACTTCCAGAGTATGTCAAATTTCCTGTGCAGTTAAACAGTGGAAAACACGATTAAATTCAGTCTTATCGAGTGCACAAATTATTGCATTCATTGCTTTTCCATTTAATGAAAATAACTTTTTATCATTGTCATCCCATTTATCCTCAGGTTTTGGTATTTCAATATTTTCAATTATTAAAACAGGTGATGTATATCCATTAGCAACAATTTTCCAGACATCATAATCAGCAGACACCAAATATATTTTCATCCTAGCTTTCCAGTATACAAAATCAGTTCCATTGAATTTTGGGGGTCTGACAGTAGATTGACCTTCAGAAAAAGCTGAATCATAAAGACTCATTGTAAACTAGACTAAAATGGTCAACACTGGTGCTCTGATACCAATTGTAGGATCTAAATAGGGCCTAGAGAGGGGGTGAATAGGCCGATGACCAAATTATCGCGAGATAAAAATATTTAAGTCTAATTAAAACAAATACGTAGAAGCAATATTAAAGCAGATGACACACCAACCAGATCAAGCAGATGTCGCAGAAGATTTACGTGGTTCGGTCTCCCATGACCTACATCCACCCCGGAACAACATCACTAAAAATTGTTTCTTTAAACAATTACAGTCAGACAAGATTAGAGCCCCAACTCTAACCACTCTGACTAACCCTAGCTCACCAAAGCCCAAAAGAATAACAATATTATGATGCTCTCCCAATCCGATATGTCCCAACAACTCGGATTACTCAAATCAGTTTAGCGGAAGAAAGTATAAAACCCAAAACCCAACGACATATACAACAACGTATTCACAATAATAAAAGATCAAGAGTTTAGAAAGCTCATTTTTGAAGATCCCTTTGGTGGTCCTCTTTCAGCATGTCAGTAGCTCCGCAACGCTTCTTACGGAATGTCCATCAGAGTCTTGTAAAGGAAGTAGTCGCTGTCCCCGTGAGAGTAGTCGGTAGAAGCTCCTCGATCAACGTGATGCCATTTGATGCACAGGAGGAACTGGCTACCCAACTTAGTGTCAACACATCGGGGATGAAGTCACGATCACAACGCAGTAAATGGTGATCAATTTGGATCTCTAGAACTCCACTTGTTGATGAAAATGTGAAGAGTGTACATGGGTTTATATAGGTTTCAGCTTAAGGGGTCTGGCACTGTTCGAAGGGATCCGCACGAGGGCGGCTCGCGGGTTTTAAAGCGCCGGGCCCGCTTCCATGAAAAACGTGCTGTCGGCAACCGTTCGATCGCAGATCAACGGTCGTGATTGAGCCACGACGCACGCGGATCTCCGCTGCTCCGCCCGCCAGCGCTAACTCAGCCGCCCGCCCTTTTTGACTCGAGTCGGCAGCCTTGTGGCCGTTGGATGATGATCCAACGGTGGAGAGACGTCCACTTCGACCGCGGCTCAGTGCGGTATACGGCGCCGCCAATTGCACAGTACCGTATGTCGAATTTTGAGAGTATTCTCACTGTATTCTTGAGTATTTTGGCACCAAATAAATCCAATAAATTCTGAAACAATTCTCAAAAATCCCAGAGCCCCATATTTACATGTACGAATTGTTTCACCTCATTTAACCACTTGTAGAAAAATTTCCTTCTTTTCATACTCTGTATTTCCTCATATTTCCCCGTATTTTGACTTCAAACAATTTCCATAATTCCTGAAATAATTCCCATGATGTTTATAGCCTATGATTAACTCTAGGATAGAGTTTCATAGCTATACTTAATTGTTTGATCCGATTTCGTAATTCCAAATGTAGTTTCAGCTTCGTATTTCAACGTACTTGAGTACGTACATGTGTAACCTGACCAAACATGACTGTCACACTGCATATGGACCTGAGACACACTTAACACACATATTAGAACATTTCAGTAGGGTTTGGTATCATCAAACATAGTTTAGGAGGCTGTTTCCAACAGACCTTTGACGTTAGATGATGACCGTAGATCTGAACCACAGGGACTCGTTAGGGGGTCGGATCTAGGTTCCGACCCAAATCCCTTCCGATGCTTAAGTTAGTATGGAACTTAAGGGAGAGAAGGAGCTTGGTGCAGTTGAGATCGACCCACGGAGGTTCATCTCAAGACTGACGGCACAAGCTCGAATGTATAATAAGTATATGCTGAGAAAGTAGAGTTCTATGTCTTAGAACTCGTACCTTGGAATTGGACCCATTTCCTCTATTTATAGACGTTCGGGGTCCCTTTGGAGACGTTGGGGTGATAACAACCACCCATAATGGGGCCACGATCTTTCCCTATAAATAGGAATAAATGTTGTGCACGTCTCCGAGATTTACGGGCCTGCCTTTAATCCCACATTCGAGTGAAGCAAACTCAATGGTCGACCGACATTTGGGCTTTGACCGAGTCGTTATCGGGCTTCTTGGTGGGCCTTGCGAGCCATAATCATTTGTCGATCGAGTAATCTCGAACGCCGGCCCAATGACTCAACAATGGCCCCCGTCGCACGACCTTGAAGGATCCATCCGCTGAAATCATGCGACATTACATCGTATTAATGGGGCTCGACAGTCGAGAAAATTGCACTTGAGTTCTAGGCACCAAAACGCCCGCCTCGTCGATTCAGATGATTTGTCTGTTCGAAATCCAAGATATTCTGGCTCTTGGATCTTTAACACGTATTCCATCTGCGGTTGTTGCCTCGCCCATGTATAACGGTTCCAGCTATAGAGTGCGAAAGTACCGTCTTCGTTTCCTTGATTCAGATTTTCCTTCTCTCGAAAGCAATGGTTTCGTACTCCATCTCTACCTCCAGAAGGAACCTGGTCACAGCCATGCAGCTGAATCGGGAAGGGATCATGGAGCAGGGCTTGCTGGTGAATGTAAGGTCCAAAGTCAAGGCCGGTCAGATCTTCGAGATTCAGAGCAATTACGTCCATCTCGACTACCAAATTAGGCTGCCTGGGAGGGACGAGATGGCTCATCGTCCTGGCGATACGATATGGAAGCTGGGGTTTACGTCAGGGCCTTCGAGCATGACCTTCGATTTCCCACGCATCCTTTCATGTGGTACTTGCTGTGTACCCTGAACATTTCCCTTTGCCAGCTGATGCCAAATGCCATTGGTATGTTGATGGGCTTCATAGTTCTAAGTGTGACAAAGGGGATTGAACTAACTCTTAGTCTGTTCAATCATTTTTTCTCAATCCCTCCCCTCAAGACCCCGGGGTGGTATACGATAATGGCCCATCGAGGTAGGAAGCTGTTGGAAGATCTTTTCACCTCCAACCCCAAGTGGAAAGATGAGTTTGTGTTTGTGGTTTTCTAAGGGGAAGCTAGCTTTTGCACCGGTTGGGGTGCCCTTGATTTGGGACTTGATGGGGATAAGTGGTTGACTCTTGATGAGAAGAAAGCTGCCGATATCTTGACAAGCTTGCCAGAGGAGATGGGGTCGATCAAGTGGCTGTGGTTTGATGACGTACTGCGTCGGACCGTGTGGACGAAAGGGCGGTTCGGTCGTGCACACCAAATGCTCGACCTATGTCTTTCGACCTAACTTGTTTGTCTCTTTCGTAGGCATGGCTAGCGTGGATTATCAAGTTGATCCCGCACTGAGGGAAGCAATCGAGGCTTCCATCAAAGAGGCAGAGACGAGCATGTTGTCACCCCGGGTGCCAACCATGGTGGGGTCGACATCCCAGCCATCTGGTGATCGACCCATGGTCGTCGAGGGGGTTGCCCAGGTGGCTCACCCTCAACAGAAGAAGAAGGGGTCCCCTTCCGAATTTGAAGTGGTTGCGCTGGAAGGGACCAAGAGGAGGCGAAAGCTCATTCTCAGCGACTCGGAGCCGTCTGGGTCGAATGCAGCCGCGGAGCAGGTCTCCTAGCCAGGGAGTGATGCTTTTCACGAGGAAGATTCAAGGGAGACTCGGGTACCACTGGAGCTTCTTGTGCACCAGGACTCCTGGCCTTGGGGGGGTCTGTTGGAAGCAACGATCTAGGATCTTGGTTTGATGATGACAAACGTGTTGTTATATCTGACGTGTGTGTTTAGTGTGTTTCAGGCTTGGCGAAACAATATATCTAGGCTATTTGGCGGAATTGCTATTCGTATAGCACATTGGGAGAAAGGACATGTGTGTGCACAAAGAAGTTTGCCTTGGTCAAATTGGTGATGGGATTTCTTGACTTGGTCAAGATGAAGAGATAAGGAGAGACCAATTCAAATCAAATTTGGGAGTAGAACAAATCAACTTTGGATGTGATCGTATCGATTCTAGTGTTTTGGGTCTACCCAAGTCCTATTCAAACATATTATCTCGATTCTCCTATATCATAGGGATTCTACATCATCCTCTAGCCATAACCTAATGCAACAAACCCTAGCCTGTCCTATAAATACCCTTCCATAGGGTTGAAGCAACTTGCGGCAATACAACCAAAGATAAGAGGGGCTACAATTGTTTGTTGTGCGGCAACATAAGAATTGTGAAGAGGGGGCTACGAAAGTTTTAGAAGGCTGCTACTTCAAGAATCCCACGCAAATTCCCTTTTACAAAGCCAACCTTCTTTCATCATCTATGCAAAACCCTATGCCAAGAATCCCATCTTCCGCTGCTGCTTGAAGCCATCGACGTTGTGCAAAGTCGTTGTCACCATCAACTGCTCGCTGCTGCAAGTCGGAGAAGACCACCATCGTTGCTCGGAGATCAACGCCGCACGTCTTCATCGCCGCCACCAGAGTCGCTATTGTCGTGTGCCAAGCTGCCGTGACCCATCGCCGTAGAAGCCATCGCTGCGGATCACGAACTCCTCGCTGTTGACGAAGCAGTCGAAAGCCCACGTCGTCGGAGGAAGCCATCACTGCAGCGCATCCCTGTCGCCGTAGAAGTTGTCGGACCCACCGCCGTTGCGAAGCTGTTGGAGAAGCTGGAGCTGCCTCAACCGTCGCCGAAGAAGTCGTCCTCGCCGTGAGCCATCGTCATCGCCGTTCAAAGCTCGCCACGGTCCGCTGCCTTCGCTATCAAGATCTCGCCGTCGACCTGCCTTGATCACATCTGAGAGGTGCCACCGTGACGTCGAAGTCGCCGCTCCCGTAGAAAGGCAGTGGCTCCTCGATCATAGGCGTCGCCTCCTCGCCGTCGTAGCCAAGCACCGCATCATCACAGCTGCTGTACGCCATCGCCGCCGCTGCTGTACGCCATCGCTGCCGCTGCTGTACGCCACCGTCGCCGCTGACAAAGCCATCGCTGTCGACTCATCGCCGGAGAAACCCTCGCCTTCGCTCGAAGAGACCGCCGCTGCCATCGCTCTGAGGAGTTGAAGTCGACGCTGAAGAACGAGATCGCCGCTGCATCGTCGCCGAAGTCGAAGCTCGCCATCGTGGAAGAAGCCGATGTCGTCGAAGGTGAATTGCTGCAGGCCCTAACACAACGCCGGAGATTGCTGACGTGGCAATCTAATAGCCGTGAGATCGAATTGAATCAACGGCGGGGATTGAATCGTGCGAAAGAACTCGATAGGAGGCGGAAACAGCCGCATGCTGACGTGGCGGGAAAGTTAATTGGGAATTTCTCTGCGCACCGACAGCTTTATTAAAGGAATTGCTCCACGCACCGACTGTTATTTTTAAGGAGCTTTCTGAGCGCACAGACCGACTTATATTGGATTCTGAACTGCAATTGCTTTACGTACAGACCAGTGCATATCTTGCAATCCAGGAGTCAGATTGAGACACCGTTTGCGTCAGATTGGAGCTGACAACGTGCTGATTGACAGAGACGCCTACACGGACACAAACTGAGCATTTCTAAACCCTTAAACTCTTTTATTTGTGTCTTAGTGTAACGTTCTCTGTAGGGGAAACTTTTACCTGTTTTTGGTGACTATTTTGGGACTTGTCTAGTTGGGACTAGACAAGTGGGACCCAGCTAGTTTGGGACTAGCTGGTAGAAAGCTTTGCTAGGATTGATAGTGAGAGGAAACACTGTGTGTGGGGTACTGAGAGTCTGGCGAGTGTAGAGGCGTAGAGGGTGCTCTGAGCGTGCTCTAACTTGTGACTTTGTACCTATTGCACTATTCAATCTAGTATTAGCTTTGGGGGCTGGAGTAGGTCGTTGGGACGACCGAACCAGGGTAAATCTGCTGTGTACTCTGTGTCTGCTTTTTAGTTACTCTGGTTGTGCTATAACTGCGTGTGATTTCTCGTGGGTTGCACGAGAATTTTTTATAAGCCTATTCACCCCTCCTCTAGGCTAGGATCCAGATCCAACAAGTGGTATCAGAGCCAGTTTAGTAGATCTAGCCTAGTTGACCATGGACCACATTGATAGTGCTTTTACTGAGGGTCAGTCTATTTCCCGACCACCTAGATTTAATGGATGAGATTATGCTTACTGGAAAAATCGTATGAAAATCTATCTTATTTCTATTGATTATAAAGCTTGGCAAATTGTTGAAAAAGGATATAAATCACCTGTTATCAAAATTGAAAATACTGAGATGCCTAAACCTGATGATAAGTGGGATGATAATGATTGGAAGCTTTATTCTTTAAATGCTAAAGCTATGAATGCTCTTATTTGTGCATTAGATAAATCTGAATTCAATCGTATCTCACATTGTCTAACTGCGCAGGAAATATGGCATACTTTGGAGGTGACGCATGAGGGAACGTCACAGGTGAAGGAGTCTAGACTTGCACTTCTGAGCACGGAATACGAGGGATTTCGCATGCTACCATCAGAGACGATATCAGAAATGTTTGCAAGGTTCACCAACATTGTCTACAAGTCTAGTTCGCTCGGTAAGCCATATTCTAGCCTTGAGCAGGTGAGGAAGATATTAAGAGCTCTGCCAAGCTCCTTCAGGCCTAAAGTCACTGACATCTAAGAAGCGAAAGATCTATCACAGATGAGGGTGGAGGACTTGATAGGTAATCTAATGTCCCACGAGCTTGAATTGCAAAATATTGATGAAAGGGAGAAACCTGAGGAAAAGGAGAAAGCTACCAAGCCACTTGCTCTGAAAGCTGACGAAAGTGAAGATGATGATGATGACATAGCGCTAATGGTCAGAAATTTCAGAAAGTTTGTCCAGACCAAGCAAGGAAGAGCAGAAATGGCACCCAGGTTTAATCGCTCTAACTTTTTTCAGTCTTCTAAGCAAAATTATGATCAGAATACTACTAATAGAATGACTTGTTTTAAATGCAAGAAAAGAGGACATCGAATGAGGGATTGCCCACATGAGACAGCTCAGGTAGCTAAAGAAAAGGGAAAATCCAAGGTGCTTACCTGGGACATGGATAGCGAAGCTGAGAGCGAGGAGGAGGAACACGAAGCCCATTCATGCATGGCATTGATGGGAATACACAATGAGGTAACTTCTGGTAGTAAAACTGAACTCCTTACTCTCTGTAAAGAAATGCAAGATAAAATAGTAGAGCTTGAATCCACTATAGATGACTACCAAAATGAAAACTTTGAAATGCAACAATCTGAATATGAAATGTCTAAAGAGATTGAAAAACTCAAAATTGATATTGTTGCTCGTGACTCTACTATTGATAGTTTGAAAAAGGAAAAATCCAGTCTTAATGATGAAGCACCTTGTCTCTCTTGCGCTTCCTTGATGAATAATATTAGCATGCTTAAACTTGATTTGATTAAGCTCGAAACTGAAAAAGACTATGTTATTAGAGAGCTTAACGATAAATTCTGCATGTTGGATAATGATTTTAAAAGAAAAATGGTTGAATTTGAAAAGAAGGAAGAGGAAAACAAGAGAGCTTTTATAAGTAAATGCACATTGCTTGTGGAAGAAAATAAATTGTTGAAAACCAAAGTCTCTAATCTTGAATTGGCCATTAAGAAATTCTCTACGGGAAAACAATCGTTGGACACTATTTTAGAGAATCAATTATATGACAATAATAGAAGAGGACTTGGTTTTGGTCTGAAAAACGTTGAAAAACAAAAATTCAAGAAATTCCACAATGCACCGTCTATTGCGAAGAATTTATATGCAAAGTGCTTTACTTGTGATAGTGTAGGCCACACATCATACTATTGTAAATTTAGGAACACAAATATCAAGTTTAAACAAGTGTGGGTTCCTAAAACCATGTTGGCTAACACTAGTGGACCTTGTTGGATTCCAAGGTCACACTTAACACCTTTCATGTAGGTGTGATGGAGTTTTGGCAAGGAGCAATAAACTCAATGTCTCATTCTTTTAGCTCCTTCGTCAAAAAGCGACGATAAGGTATAATTTCTATCCCTCTTTGCATTGCATTGCATACATTCATAGATTTTTTTTGTGTGCTTGATTTATTTTGGTTTGTGTGCTTGCATGGATGATTTTTAATGTTTTTATTTCTGAAAAAAAAAATTGAAAAATCAAAAATCAAAAAATTGTGTGCTTATTGTATCCTCTTTTGAATCTCTTGAGTGATATTGTATGAATGATCAATTCTATCTCTTGTAGAAGTGAATTCATTATTGTTGTTGCTACATGAACATGATGTTATTCCTTTTAGTAGCCATGACATGTCTCATAAGTCTCAAACTTGACTTCTACACCTACATTTGCACTTTCACGATACTTGACTTTTTAGTGCTTTTGGAGATTCTCTTGAAGAATAATGGAAAGTGAATGTAGGAATGATTAATTTCTAAAATTTCTAAGGGATATGATGTGTTTAGCCATGAATTAAAATTGAGCACAAAAGAATTGAAAAAAAAAACGATATTTGCTCCGTATGAAAAATGGATACACTTCATGGCTAATACACAACCCACGAGTATCCAACTTGTGCTACATGGGTAATCATTAGCGTTGGTGTATATAACTCATCAAGCAATGCCACCCCACATTTAAAGGTCCTTTTAGGCTATGTTTCGGGGTTCAGTAACTTGAACTCATCTTTGATGAGGTGGGAAAAGTCAATCCTAGTGATATTCATGAAAAATGGAAAATGTGGATTGTTTTGGTTGATTTTCTGATATTGAATCTCCTCTTGCACTTTATTGTCTATATCTTTTCACTTACACAAAGGTGAAGAAGTCTTGTTATGAAATTCTATGAACTTGATGTGTCTATTATTTGGAATACTCATGCAAATTGCACGCTACTTCTACTAATGATTTTTTTGCATGGGATATTTTTGTGACTTCATTAATCCACTTTTGGTGATTACAAAGGGGGAGAAAGAAAAGATTTTGATCTTGATGTGCTTTGATGTTGATATTATTTGTTGATGAGAAAAATATACTTGAATACTTGTTGAAGGGGGAGCTTGAGAGAAGGGGGAGCATGCTATTGTATTTGTTATTAGTTTGTGCATGCCATGTTGTAGTGCTTGAATATTCATCTCATGATTCATATTGCATTACACCCTTCAACACACTTCACACACTCATTTCTATCGATCAAATCTTTTGTGGTGGGCCTACCCATCCCAACCTGGGGTATGCTGGGATTCGCGAAGAGCAGCACCTTACGATGTTCATGACCAATCGGATCCTGACGTACCAGTAGGTACCAGAGGAGATCGCTATGATCGTTACTGTATCCGTATCGAAGAGATGCGACAAAGTGTTCGGATCATTGTGCAATGTCCTAATCAAATGCCTAGTGGCATGATCAAAGCCGATGATCATAAGCTATGTCCTCCATCACGATGTCGAATGAAACTATCCATGGAATCGTGCGCCGTGTGAAACGTAGATCATCGCCGTTCTTAACCGAGACTCAGGTTAAGCTCCGTCTCGGAACCGTCGTGGGGTTAGGAGTAAAGCATCCCGAGGTTGGCGCATCTCGTTGGGCGTGGAGAAGCATTGGGAACCCCAATATCTTTCTTCGGAGCAGTTTCTTTTCCCGTCCCCTCGCCCCGGCATAGCGCTTCGCTTCCGGTTCTTCGGAAGAATCAACTGACTTCTCCCTTCTTCATTGATCTGGGGAAAAGGAACCGTCTACCAGTTGGGAAGCTAGACATCAAGGTTGTGGCTTGATGAGGATAACTAAGCTGACACGCCGGAGTTGGCTGCTGGCACAACAGGGTGGTGCCTTACCGCACCGCAGGCGCACGCGCGGTAGCGTTCGTGGTGGTGGTGCTTCAGGATTCCAATGTACTGCGTCCAAGATCAGAACGAGCTTGCCGGTGGACCACTGCCGTCCCATTCTTGAGTGAGCTGGAGCGCAGCCATCTTATCCACTGAAAACGCGTCAAGCTATCGCTTTGGGTCGAAGCACTAAAAGAAAAAGGACCGGGAAATGCGGCGGCATAGGAACCACGGGAACCCAGGAGGGAGAAAGACGATGTACGGGATACGGGATCCTCGTAGTAGGCTGGACCAAAATCCAGCCGAGAGAGGGCAGCCTTTAGAAACAACAGGTTGGAAAAGCAAGAGAACGCTTCGCGTTTTCTTATCTTCTTCCCGTAGGAGTAGCACAAAAAGATGGATTAGCATTATTGACCCCATGAGAAACCACTAACACCTTCCTCGTTGGGGCTCCGCGCACTGGGAAAAGGCTTCCGCGACGGGAAACCGGCCACTAGTTACGAAGTGAACAACAGGTATCGAGAGGTCCTTCACAGTCAGGTTCGATGCAATTGCCCCCTATTAGTAAAGTACCCCTCTTCCTATTTAGGGGGTTGAGGTTCTGAAAGAAATGGCTTGATGAACCGTTCCGTTCGCCACGCACCGGCCCTATTCACTTGCAACTCGTAGAGGCGACCGGAGGGAGGTACACAGCGCCCCACAACTATCAAAGTAAGGTGGGGTTGAAACACGAGAGTGCCCGCCCTTTCTGTCAAGTAGGCTACTTTTTCCGGAACGCAGTCTGGGATAACCGTGACCGTGTATATTTAAATATCTTCGATGCTGTCATTTCGAAATGTCCGCTTCAACCGCTGTTTCACCTCCCAAAAAGCTAAGTTGGCTTGACGAGCGCAGATGAGGAAGAGGGAGCAATAAAACCAATAATCTCTTTCTTGTCCTTCTACTTGTACTTAAGGGGCAAAGAGAAGCGCTTTCGCTACTGAGAAAGCGAACACGCGAGGGTTCGACGACTTAGCCGAGCGTTAGCGAATCGCTGTAGTAGCGCCGAAGCCTATGTGCTATAATGCTGAACCAAGGACGCTCCGCCTTATCTATAGAAGTTGTCAACTGAGTTCTGAACGAATGGGATCCTTGGTTGGTAATGGCTCAATCTATAGATAGAAAGCCCTATGATGGGAAACTACCACGTTAGGTTTGGAGAGAGATGGGACCGGTTATAGTTTAGGGGGAGCAGATGCAAGCTTTTTCTTTCCATAGCCGGCCAAATGACTACAGGATCATCGGTCTACTCTACCTCAATTCACCATTTCGAACCTTATACAGAAGGTTTTTCCGTACCAGCTCCTTCTACCTATACCGCAGTTGAAGCACCTAAAGGAGAATTTGGTGTCTTTCTTGTCAGTAATGGAAGCAATCGTCCCTACCGTCGTAAAATAAGAGCACCTGGCTCTACCCATTCACAAGGACTCGATTCTATGTCCAAACATCACATGCCAGCAGATGTAGTCACCATCATATGTACTCAAGATATTGTGTCTGGAGAGGTAGATAGATAGGACTACGTCTTGCTCGATTAGGACCCTAGCGTCTATTGCGAGCCAAAACACCCTGAAAGAATCACTAAGGAAATACCGCATCTAGAAGCTCATTTACTCCGCTATTTAGACAGCTCGTTGACTTAACGTTGTTTTCGGTTCGATCAACTATCCTTTTTGAAGCGGATAGTTCACAGTGCTCATTCTAAAAAAACCGGAAAAGCCAACTCATCATGATGTTTCCACTCCATTTTCATTACGAAGATGTATCACGTCAGGATCCGTTGCTCAAACCGAATCACGCCAACGTTATGGAAGTTCCTGGATTGTGTGAAATAAGACTAGTACCATCCTCTGATTTCATAATCAAATTTGGAAAATTGGCTATGGAGATTCCGCGCGGTCAGATATTCTTTAAGACAAAAAAGGGCCCTTATTTCCAAGCAGGAAAGTCGTTTCGATCCAATTCATTCTTGGGGTCCGAAAAAGACACAGGATATGTCAGTGACTTTGCACGACAAAGCGCTCTCCGAGGGCATGGAATGTCTAATTTTTTGGTCAGAATCTCGACAGTAATGTCTATGTTAGATTCTCCGGTCGAAATACGGGAAAACCCAATTAAATTCTCGATGGAAACGGAGTTTTGCGAATTCTCCCCGGAACTGGAAGATCATTTCGAGATCTTCGAGCATATTCGAGGGTTCAATGTGACTATTGTAACTTCGGCCAACACAAAAGATGAGACTTTACCACCGTGGAGCGGCTTTTTGCTAAAAGATGAGAAGAAAGCTGCCGATATCTTGACAAGCTTGCCAGAGGAGATGGGGTCGATCAAGTGGCTGTGGTTTGATGACGTACTGCGTCGGACCGTGTGGACGAAAGGGCGGTTCGGTCGTGCACACCAAATGCTCGACCTATGTCTTTCGACCTAACTTGTTTGTCTCTTTCGTAGGCATGGCTAGCGTGGATTATCAAGTTGATCCCGCACTGAGGGAAGCAATCGAGGCTTCCATCAAAGAGGCAGAGACGAGCATGTTGTCACCCCGGGTGCCAACCATGGTGGGGTCGACATCCCAGCCATCTGGTGATCGACCCATGGTCGTCGAGGGGGTTGCCCAGGTGGCTCACCCTCAACAGAAGAAGAAGGGGTCCCCTTCCGAATTTGAAGTGGTTGCGCTGGAAGGGACCAAGAGGAGGCGAAAGCTCATTCTCAGCGACTCGGAGCCGTCTGGGTCGAATGCAGCCGCGGAGCAGGTCTCCTAGCCAGGGAGTGATGCTTTTCACGAGGAAGATTCAAGGGAGACTCGGGTACCACTGGAGCTTCTTGTGCACCAGGACTCCTGGCCTTGGGGGGGTCTGTTGGAAGCAACGATCTAGGATCTTGGTTTGATGATGACAAACGTGTTGTTATATCTGACGTGTGTGTTTAGTGTGTTTCAGGCTTGGCGAAACAATATATCTAGGCTATTTGGCGGAATTGCTATTCGTATAGCACATTGGGAGAAAGGACATGTGTGTGCACAAAGAAGTTTGCCTTGGTCAAATTGGTGATGGGATTTCTTGACTTGGTCAAGATGAAGAGATAAGGAGAGACCAATTCAAATCAAATTTGGGAGTAGAACAAATCAACTTTGGATGTGATCGTATCGATTCTAGTGTTTTGGGTCTACCCAAGTCCTATTCAAACATATTATCTCGATTCTCCTATATCATAGGGATTCTACATCATCCTCTAGCCATAACCTAATGCAACAAACCCTAGCCTGTCCTATAAATACCCTTCCATAGGGTTGAAGCAACTTGCGGCAATACAACCAAAGATAAGAGGGGCTACAATTGTTTGTTGTGCGGCAACATAAGAATTGTGAAGAGGGGGCTACGAAAGTTTTAGAAGGCTGCTACTTCAAGAATCCCACGCAAATTCCCTTTTACAAAGCCAACCTTCTTTCATCATCTATGCAAAACCCTATGCCAAGAATCCCATCTTCCGCTGCTGCTTGAAGCCATCGACGTTGTGCAAAGTCGTTGTCACCATCAACTGCTCGCTGCTGCAAGTCGGAGAAGACCACCATCGTTGCTCGGAGATCAACGCCGCACGTCTTCATCGCCGCCACCAGAGTCGCTATTGTCGTGTGCCAAGCTGCCGTGACCCATCGCCGTAGAAGCCATCGCTGCGGATCACGAACTCCTCGCTGTTGACGAAGCAGTCGAAAGCCCACGTCGTCGGAGGAAGCCATCACTGCAGCGCATCCCTGTCGCCGTAGAAGTTGTCGGACCCACCGCCGTTGCGAAGCTGTTGGAGAAACTGGAGCTGCCTCAACCGTCGCCGAAGAAGTCGTCCTCGCCGTGAGCCATCGTCATCGCCGTTCAAAGCTCGCCACGGTCCGCTGCCTTCGCTATCAAGATCTCGCCGTCGACCTGCCTTGATCACATCTGAGAGGTGCCACCGTGACGTCGAAGTCGCCGCTCCCGTAGAAAGGCAGTGGCTCCTCGATCATAGGCGTCGCCTCCTCGCCGTCGTAGCCAAGCACCGCATCATCACAGCTGCTGTACGCCATCGCCGCCGCCGCTGTACGCCATCGCCGCCGCCGCTGTACGCCATCGCTGCCGCTGCTGTACGCCACCGCCGCCGCTGACAAAGCCATCGATGTCGACTCATCGCCGGAGAAACCCTCGCCTTCGCTCGAAGAGACCGCCGCTGCCATCGCTCTGAGGATTTGAAGTCGACGCTGAAGAACGAGACCGCCGCTGCATCGTCGCCGAAGTCGAAGCTCGCCATCGTGGAAGAAGCCGCTGTCGTCGAAGGTGAATTGCTGCAGGCCCTAACACAACGCCGGAGATTGCTGACGTGGCAATCTAATAGCCGTGAGATCGAATTGAATCAACGACGGGGATTGAATCGTGCGAAAGAACTCGATAGGAGGCGGAAACATCCGCATGCTGACGTGGAGGGAAAGTTAATTGGGAATTTCTCTGCGCACCGACAGCTTTATTAAAGAAATTGCTCCACGCACCGACTGTTATTTTTAAGGAGCTTTCTGAGCGCACAGACCGACTTATATTGGATTCTGAACTGCAATTGCTTTACGTACAGACCAGTGCATATCTTGCAATCCAGGAGTCAGATTGAGACACCGTTTGCGTCAGATTGGAGCTGACAACGTGCTGATTGACAGAGACGCCTACACGGACACAAACTGAGCATTTCTAAACCCTTAAACTCTTTTATTTGTGTCTTAGTGTAACGTTCTCTGTAGGGGAAACTTTTACCTGTTTTTGGTGACTATTTTGGGACTTGTCTAGTTGGGACTAGACAAGTGGGACCCAGCTAGTTTGGGACTAGCTGGTAGAAAGCTTTGCTAGGATTGATAGTGAGAGGAAACACTGTGTGTGGGGTACTGAGAGTCTGGCGAGTGTAGAGGCGTAGAGGGTGCTCTGAGCGTGCTCTAACTTGTGACTTTGTACCTATTGCACTATTCAATCTAGTATTAGCTTTGGGGGCTGGAGTAGGTCATTGGGACGACCGAACCAGGGTAAATCTGCTGTGTACTATGTGTCTGCTTTTTAGTTACTCTGGTTGTGCTATAACTGCGTGTGATTTCTCGTGGGTTGCACGAGAATTTTTTATAAGCCTATTCACCCCCCCTCTAGGCTAGGATCCAGATCCAACAGGGTCCGTTTCCCTCTGTGGGGTCAGCTGAGGACATTCCCGATGAATATAAGTCGATTTTGCTGGAGAGCCGATCTCCTCAGGCTCCATTCGAATGCTCAGAGGAGGAGCTTGTTAGGGCGAAATTTCCGCTGAGGCGCAGAGATTCTGCCCTTCTTGATTGCGAGACTGCCTCCCATATCACTGAGAATGCGACCCTTCCATAGGACATGGATGTCGTGGAGAGGGTCGATTATGAGCGGCTTGCGTCGTTAACCGTCCATGCCAGCATCCAGCTAATTATTGTTCTGGCCTTTATCGATGATGTCATCAATACGTAAGCTAACCGTCGAGTGTTGTGTTCAGGCTCTTGTGTCCACCGCGGCATTGCGTCGTCATGCTCCAGAGGTGGCCAATCATAGGGTCACCCTGGATGCCGTTAGGTTGCGTGTGGAGCAATCTCAAGTTGAGCTGACCAGACTCAGCCTCCTCTGTGAGACAATACTGAATCGCCTCCAGAAACTTGAGGATGAGTTGCATGAGTCTCGTAGGAGGGAGGCTGAGCAAGCCATCTTGAGGAAGCGAGCAGAGGATGCTGTGCGGGAGGAGAGCGTCGAAGCCGAGGTCATAGCGGAGAGGGCGATTCAGGAGTTCAAATGTACATTTCTTGACTTCGACGAGCTATGCAAAGAAGGCTTCAAGCGATGTCGACTGTAGATGAAGAACAGATTCCGCAACCTCTCCATTGAGATCGACAAGATCCCGATGGTACTTTCGGACCTCAGCAAGGATGAGTCGAGCCAGAACGATGACGAGTCGAGCCGAGGCATGGAGGAAGCGGCTCCTGTGGACGAGGTTGCCATTATGGCTGGTGACGAAGCAAGAGCAGACGCTACGGGGGACCCAGAGTCTATGGCCATGCTGGATGGAGATCAATGGCATGACCTGTAAGATCTCGACATTTTTGTTTTATGCCTGCTTGTAGAAATTTTTGAATGTATATGGGGTGATGTAAACGAAAACAATGTTAAAAAATGTTTTACAATAGAAAGTGACATGAGAATTGGCCTGTGTATCCTTGTTTGTCATTGCATCTCTTTGTTTGTTGTCTCTTACGCCCTGTGGTGGTCGTAATGCCTAATGGCCCCTTTTGATGGGTTAGGTGATGCTTCAGGGTGATCGAGGATAAACCATTGAATCACATTTAGAAGTTGACCACCACACTCCATGGTGAGGGAGAGATTTACTCGAATCATGGTTGATAAAATGAGAGTCGTTCAGTGGCGAAGGGGTGGTCCTTTGACTTATGGCTGAAGACAATCTGGGAGAGTTGTTCAGTAGCAAAGTGGTAGCCCTTCGACTTATGGCTGACGACATCTTCTAGTAGAGTCGTTCAGTAGCGAAGGGATAGCCCTTCGATATATGGCTGAAGACGTTCTAGGAGAGTCGTTCAGTAGCGAAGGGGTGACCCTTCGACATATGGCTGAAGACGTTCTGGGAAAGTCGTTTAGTAGCGAAGGGGTGGCCCTTCGACTTATGGCTGAAGACGTTCTGGGAGAGTCGTTCAGTAGCGAAGGGCTAGCCCTTCGATGTATGGTTGACGACATCTTCTAGGAGAGTCGTTCAGTAGCGAAGGGATGGCCCTTCGACTTATGGCTGACGCTCGTTTAGGAGGTGATTCGTTTAGTGGCGAAGGGGTGGCCCTTTTGACTTATGATTAACGCTCGTTTAGGAGAGTCGTTCAGTGGCGAAGGGGTGGTCCTTCGACTTATTGCTGAAGACATTCTGGGAGAGTTGTTTAGTAGCGAAGGGGTGTCCCTTTGACTTATGGCTGACGACATCTTCTAGAAAAGTCGTTCAGTAGCGAAGGGGTGGCCCTTCGACTTATGGCTGAAGACGTTCTGGGAGAGTCGTTCAGTAGCGAATGAGTGACCATTCAACTTATGGCTGATGACATCTTCTAGGAGAGTCGTTCAGTAGCGAAGGGGTGACCCTTCGACTTATGGCTGAAGACATTTTGGGAGAGTCGTTCAGTAGTGAAGGGGTGGCCCTTTGACATATGGATGACGACATCTTCTAGGAGAGTCGTTCAGTAGCGAAGAGGTGGCCCTTCGACTTATGGCTGACGCACGTTTAGGAGGTGAGTCGTTCAGTCGCGAAGGGTGATTCATGGTGAAATGTGTATATTTATACCACCAAACTACCCCCATTTTGTGCTAAATATTATGCTTAATCTTGCCCTCTTAAGTGTATTATCACTTTAAGTTTCATATAAGGGCTTATTTACATTCTTTGCACAAAACAACATTTTATGGACTAATTTCTCCTTCTCCTATTTTTCAGGTACTCCTGCGAGTCTTGGGGATTTTCCAGAATTTTTTGGGATTTTTTTAGGAGTGCCGAAGGGGACAAAATCAAGTAAACGGAGAAATGAATCTGGAGCTAGGACAGTCGACTGTCCTTACAGCGACAGTCGACTGTTCTTTCAACAACAGTCGACTATTCTATTTCCTCCAGAAGGACGAAAAAGTGCTGACTTACTATTATTTTTGCACTTCTGTAGCAGTCGACTGAAGCACAAAAGGCAGGCAACTGTGTCATTTACAGTTGCCTGTGAAATCCACAACAATCGCCTGCCTGACCAACGACAGGCGACTGACAGTTGTTTGACAGTCTCCTGTTGCGGGTTTTTTCTGGCGGATCTGGGTTGCGAGAAATGTGTTTTTCTTAACCCGATTTCTCTCCAGTCGATGTGGGCCGTTGGATGCTTCTTTGGAGGGTTCGGATGCGATCCTTTAGGGGTTTAAAATCCCTAAACTCTGATGTAATGGGGATCGATTCGGTCAAGCCTCGTTTTTATTGTTCCATTAGGAGTTTAGACCCCCATCTTCTTTCCCAAGAGCTAGGGCGAGGGCTTGGAGGCCATTGGAGGCTAGGAGAGCTTGGAGGAGGAGCAAGGAAGGGGAAAGCTTGGGGGTTTAGGGCTTTATTGGGTGATATCTTCCCCCTTTCTTGTAGCTATTGGTTTCTCTTGATTTGTATGAATATTTGAATGATTATTGAATGAATGTGAGAATCATTAAATAGTTGTTTGATTGTTGGTTTGTAATGAATGCTATTTGCTTTTCATTTATGATTATCAATTTGCTTTTCATTATGAAGGCCTAGAGCCAATAGTGTGTGGAATTGGGATTAGCTAGGGTTTGTGAAGTTGATTGCGATGATTCATTTCTTACATTTAATTGGATTAGCATACCTTGAAATGAATGCTAATAGTGTTGATTGATGGGTTATGCCCTAGATTTTATTGAATCGTGAGCTACCCTTGGTAGGGCCGTAAAACGGTGGTGACCCTTAAGGGTCACACCTACGTGCACAATCCGTGCATCGTATTGACACGGATGCAAGGATCGATTCACGAGCTATTGTTAGGGATTCCAACCCACTAATCAACACACGAATGAATCGTGCATTACCCTTGGAGGGGCCGTAGAACGGCGGTATGCCTTAAGGGCATTATCTCCGTGCACAACCCCGCATACCTTGAAATGGATGCGAGGGTTGATTCATTTGGACTGAACCCATTGCTAATCAACTCACAACCCTAATGAAATCCCATTCCACACACTTCTCCTTGCTGGACTAGCTCCACTCTTTGGTCTCTACCCTACCTACCTTGGGTTTGGCTCGACTGTGTTACCACCACACTCCCTCACACCATACGTGTTAGTTTAGTTGGTTGTATGGTAGGCCCAAAATAGTGCTTCTCTCAAGCGCAAGAGTCCGTATAAGTAATATAATCTGGGAGTCCAGATGTCGAATCCTCAGGAGAAAATCTGTTGCAACCACAGCTCAAATCAAATAGAAATCTGACGAAGAGAAACTAACCACTTCAATAATGATGGTGATGATGGTGTGAAAGTACGTGATGGTGAAGTTTGGTGTGCGAACAATACGAACAAAGAAAAAGTCGTGTATGAAAGTATGTATGAGAAATATGCGCATGGTATGTGTTCGTTAGGATCAATGATTCGTATACGTTGGTTGATTAAATATAACTTAATAAATCCTCCTTTTGGGAGCGATTCATCGGAAAATACCCTTTTGGGGGTTCAAGCACAATATGAATAAAATCATTGCTAAAGTTATAATCTTGCAAATACGGTATGAAAATCTCTTTTGGAGAGATCAAAGCTCACCCTTGTGGGGCGATTATTAACTCAATCACTTCTTTTGGAAGATGAAAAAGAGGATTTAATAATAAAAACTACAAATTTAGCGACATTATTGATTAAGCACGATGAAATTCAACCAAACAAATACGATTCACATCCCCTAACTACTCCATACCATGCACACATAAGATTTAGCTACTCATAATGCAAGAATAAACAAAGTTCATAGCAAAATACATAGTTCTAATAGCAAAATACGATGAAAAACACCCAAATACGGGGTATGAGTTTAAGAAACTATAACCAAAACTCCAAGTTTAGACTCCAAACTCTCTGGAAATAATAAGAATAGCCTTTGGAATTTTACAGAATTTTTCAGAGGAGAAATACGGCTCCTAGAGCCTCCAATACGCCTAGAATACGCCAGAATACGGCCAAAAACCCTAGAAATATGCTTATATAGGCTCATTACGGGTTTATTGTGCTTATCGGGTTGAAAACCCGCTTCAACCCCACTTAAAACCCAAATCCTCAGCCGGCGCATTTCTCAGTCGTACGATCCAGGCGGGATCGGACGTGCAGTCGACGCGTGGCACCTTAGCGGGTCCGAGCGCCACCCGCATCCGCTTCAAATCTCCGAATTCGAGTCGGATTTAACCTGGGCAGTCGGATTTTGAGATCGACGTTGCAGATGCCGCCACGTCGCACTTAAAATCGCGGCCGTTTCGTTCACTTAGGGCTGCTGTGCATATACTGCGCTTATGCAAAACCGTTGGATGATGGATGTGTGGCTCCGATTACGCCACGTCGACCTCTCCTTCGCCCGCTTCATGATTCGTTTGCGGCTTGATGCGCAGCCGTTAGATCTTGATCTAACACCCGAAAATAGTCCACATCGCGCGAATAAATTGTTCGATCTCCGCTGTGTTTCGTCACGATTCGGGCCGTTGGATTTCGATCCAACGGTGAAAATAAAGCCGCATCGCTGCTTGATTACGCCCGTAGGATGAAGCTGGAAGCGATAGGATTTTGCCACGTGTCGCGACAAGATCCGTGCACCGTATTTCTTTTGTATTTCTTCATTTTATTGGTATTCTGCATTCAAAAATACACAGTAATTAGCACAGATCTCAGAAAAATACAAATAAATAGTCGTTGGAATCGTGAGATCGAGACCAAGCCATGAAAAATATAAAAAGTGCAGAAATACTCCGTTAATTACTGTTTTGTGCTCAAATAGAGTGTTTTCTCTAATAAATGATTGTGTACAAAATACGAATGTATTAGAGAACAATATAGCATCACATGAGCACAAAATAGGGCTAAATGGGGGGGTTAAATATGTAATATTGAACCCGAATCACACCCCCAACTAGCGATTTGCTAGTCTCTAGCAAAAAGAGCGATTAATACGGATGATTAATAAAACAATAAATTCCATCAATTGATTATGGCATGGCTCAATAGTACGCTTTCCAACATGATCTAGACTATCAATATACACCATCCATGAACAAAATCAATCACATGATGTTTTCTCTAATTTAGTTTGAATAAATAACATGCAAGCATCGTTTTGCGTAAGCGAAAGTATAACACGTCGTTTTTCTCTAGTTTTCTTGTTTCCAAGGAATTGGCATCTCACAAAGATCGTTCAAGTCATGGGCATTGAGGTTGATTAGCTTATTCGCCACTTCTTTTCTTTTATTAGTTCCGCGTAACACGCATCAAGCAACATTCGCAGAAAAATGTATAACTTGGATCGCTCCATCAAATGAGTGAGTTTCCGGTCAATGGCTCCCAAATCAGACGATAATAGGGCATTAGGCCAAGAAGGACCCCTCGGACTGTACTACTCGAGCCAACCAAGTTATTTATTAGTGACATACTTATTCATTCATTTTTCTTCATTCATTTTTCATTCATTCATTTTTTCTTCTTTTCTGTTTTTTTGTAAGCAACTCAAGGCCCATTCTTCGAACAGAACATTAATAACAAAGGCCAAATTCCTCTTCAACTTGAAGACTATTCTAATAGATCGTGTATACTTAAGCTTTTTCATCACATACGCATGCATGAAATAAATTCAAACTATTTCGAGATATTAATCATGGCAATTGAAAATTTTCATGACTAGCATATTAACGAGTAATTCCATGAAGGAAAAATAATTAACTCAAGCCATAAACAATTTTTAGAACTCAAATAACGCATAATCATCCGCATTTGTGGCATATGAAGGAGTTTTAAATGATGAGACATGGTGATTTATTCTTCTCAAAACAAAAAAAAAAATCCTAAGGTCTCATACACACACCCCAACTAAAGATGGACATTGTCCTCAATGTCGAAAGGGGTACGAGTTTATTCAAGCAAGCATCCTAGAAAGCATTTGAAAACTACACTACTGGAAAGAACACACCGTGATCAAATGGCGGATCCCGAATCTTTAATTGTGGAGGAAGTTGTTCAATTTGCTCCTTACGCTCCTCGGCAAGTAATCTTCCTCCAACGACTAAACTGGATCCCAGCAACGTAACTCCCAGCATCTCTATAAGATGTTCACCTATATCCTGCATGAGATGAGTCACGTCAATCCATTTTAGTCTAAGATTCTTCTTAATAAAAATATTCCAAATGTAGTCATCAAAATAGTTGAAATAAATTAAAGCAAGTTGACGACTACTCCCTGAAAGATATGCACTACTCTCGGTATGATGCTCAGTCATTGGGGAGAGGAGTAAATGATTTTGGGGAAAACTGGAGGAGGGAATGGTTCTGGCTCCATGGCGATAATCTCAAAACCATTGTCCCTAGTTGTCTCCTCCTCTCGTTCATCCAAAATTGCTAGCTCGTCCCCTCTTTTGCACACACTTTCTGCCATGTAGATATTTTTATTCGTGTCCTCAACGTGACATGGCTTGCTTGATTTTCCTGCAATAGAAGATAAACTCGTATTAGATTCTTGAAGTTGAATTTCAAAAGAATTATTTTCTTCTAAGCAAGTGGCAATCAGAGTAAGATTTTCAAAGGATTTCTAAATCTGCCGACTCCGAGCAAGGAAATTCTCTTGGAATTGATGGGATGTAGCCTCCTGTGTCTGAATAAGCAAGTAAACTTCCTCTTTCAAGGATTGCAAAGGTACGTCTATGCTTTGCTCCCCTTGATCAAGGCACGAAGGCTCCGTTGAATCGCTCTCTGAAGTCTCTTTCATGGTTTCTTCATTTTCTTGCAGAGACTCCATGTATTCCCACGCCTCTGTCGGCGTCATGACTCCCAAGAATTCCTGCAGCTGGGGTTGTAGTCCATCTAGAAAGGACTCCATAAGCTCTTCATTTGTGTACCCATGCTGCGGATAGCTCAATATTATGTCTGTGAACCTCCTCCAGGCCTGAAAGAAAGTTTCACAGTCAGTTTGATTAAAATTAACGATCTTGAGCTTCTCCATCCTATGTTTGTGTGCATTATCGTACTTTGCATTATACAGATCGTTTGTGCAATAGAAATTCATATACTCCATTTTTAAAAAAAAATAAAAAAACAAAAGTTTATGTATAGTAAAGTGGAAAGATCTCACCGAAGGTACTCTAAATGAAATAAACTGTGGTAACAAACCATTCCTCCCCCGCAACGGCGCCAAAAACTTAGTAGGCCCAAAATAGTGCTTCTCTCAAGCGCAAGAGTCCGTACAAGTAATATAATCTGGGAGTCCAGATGTCGATTCCTCAGGAGAAAATCTGTTGCAACCACAGCTCAAATCAAATAGAAATCTGACGAAGAGAAACAAACCACTTCAATAATGATGGTGATGATGGTGTGAAAGTACGTGATGGTGAAGTTTGGTGTGCGAACAATACGAACAAAGAAAAAGTCGTGTATGAAAGTGTGTATGAGAAATATGCGCATGGTATGGGTTCGTTAGGATCAGTGATTCGTATATGTTGGTTGATTAAATATAACTCAATAAATCCTCCTTTTGGGAGCGATTCATCGGAAAATACCCTTTTGGGGGTTCAAGCACAATATGAATAAAATCGTTGCTAAAGTTAAAATCTTGCAAACACGGTATGAAACTCTCTTTTGGAGAGATCAAAGCTCACCCTTGTGGGGGTGATCATCAACTCAATCACTTCTTTTGGAAGATGAAAAAGAGGATTTAATAATAAAAACTACAACTTTAGCGACATTATCGATTAAGCACAATGAAATTCAGCCAAACAAATACGATTCACATCCCCTAACTACTCCATACCATGCACACATAAGATTTAGCTACTCATAATGCAAGAATAAACAAAGTTCATAGCAAAATACATAGTTCTAATAGCAAAATACGATGAAAACACCCAAATACGGGGCATGAGTTTAAGAAAATATCACCAAAACTCCAAGTTTAGACTCCAAACTCTCTGGAAATAATAAGAATAGCCTTTGGAATTTTACAGAATTTTTCAGAGGAGAAATACGGCTCCTAGAGCCTCCAATACGCCTAGAATACGCCAGAATACGTCCAAAAACCCTAGAAATACGCTTATATAGGCTCATTGCGGGTTTACTGTGCTTATCGGGTTGAAAACCCGCTTCAAACCCGCTTAAAACCCAAATCCTCAGCCGGCGCATTTCTCAGCCATCCGATCCAGGCGGGATCGGACGTGTAGTCGACGCGTGGCACCTTAGCGGGTCCGAGCGCCACCCGCATCCGCTTCAAATCTCCGAATTCGAGTCGGATTTAACCTGGGCCGTCAGATTTTAAGATCGACGTTGCAGATGCCGCCAAGTCGCACTTAAAATCACGGCCGCTTCGTTCGCTTAGGGCTGCTGTGCATATACTGCGCTTATGCAAAACCGTTGGATGATGGATGTGTGGCTCCGATTACGCCACGTCGACCTCTCCTTCGCCCGCTTCAAAATTCGTGTGCGGCTTGATGCGCAGCCGTTAGATCTTGATCTAACGCCCGAAAATAGTCCACGTCGCGCGAATAAATTGTTCGATCTCCGCTGTGTTTCGTCATGATCCGGGCCGTTGGATTTCGATCCAACGGTGAAAATAAAGCCGCGTCGCTGCTTGATTACGCCCGTAGGATGAAGCTGGAAGCGATAGGATTTTGCCACGTGTCGCGCCAAGATCCGTGCACTGTATTTCTTTTGTATTTCTTCATTTTATTGGTATTCTGCATTCAAAAATACACAGTAATTAGCACCGATCTCAGAAAAATACAAATAAATAGTCGTTGGAATCGTGAGATCGAGACCAAGCCATGAAAAATATAAAAAGTGCAGAAATACTCTGTTAATTACTGTTTTGTGCTCAAATAGAGTGTTTTCTCTAATAAATGATTGTGTACAAAATACGAATGTATTAGAGAACAATATAGCATCACATGAGCACAAAATAGGGCTAAAGGGGGGGGGGGGGGGTTAAATATGTAATATTGAACCCGAATCATTGTACTAACACCTTTAGCATTCCTTAACCAATTGAGATTGTGAACGTGAAACGAGTTGTCTCTGTGGATTCGACCCCGTACTCACGGGTTTATATTGCATTGGACACTCCTACCCTTGGGAGGCGAGCTTGTGCATCCTACTTGGATTGTGCATGTCTCGCGGTCAATCAAAGGGGTGGCCCTTTCGACTTACGGCTCACGCTCGTTTAGGAGAGTCGTTCAGTGGCAAATGGGTGGCCCCTTCGACTTCTGGATGACGCTCGTCTAGGAGAGTAATTCAGTAGCGAAGGGTTGGCCCCTTCGACTTATAACTGACGCTCAATTAGGAGAGTCGTTCATTGGCTAAGGGGTGGCCCTTTTTACTTACAGCTGACGCTCGATCAGGTGAGTCGTTCAGTGGCGAAAGGGTGGCCCTTTCGACTTACGGCTGACGCTCATCTAGGAGAGTCGTTCAGTATCAAAGGGGAGGTCCCTTCGACTTACAGCTGATGCTTGATTAGGAGGCGAATCGTTCAATAGCGAAGGGGTGGCCCCTTTGACTTACGGCTGACGCTCGTTTAGGAGTCACTTGAATCAATGTAAGTTCAGTTTTCCCGAAACTTCCTGAGGATTGGATCCTTTTCAAGGGGAGTTTTGATGGGATAGCTTTCGTAAACTTTACGAAGGTTTAAGGAGGCGAAACTTTGTTTGATAAAAGAGACATGCTTTATTGAAAAAAGAGTGACAAGGAAAAACAAAAGGCGTACATATGTTTCCGAACTTCGTCGGAGTTGCTGTTGTCTAACGCCTCTTTATTCGCCTCAAGTTTAGACGGTTCACTAGTCAATCACCTTGATGACAGGTGATCCCATCATCTCGCCCTTCTGCTTTGAGGATCCCTCCTTTTTAGGTGGATCATTAGCCGGGTTCTTGGGGTGTCCTCGATTGACTAGGGCATCGATCTCCTTTTTGAGAGTCCAACAGTCATTGGTATCGTGCCCATAGTCATTGTGATATTTGAAAATTTTGAGGTCGTCCCTCTTCTTATATTTGCACTTCTTTGCTGTCTCTTGGATCAGCTCTTCTCGTGGGGCGTAGACGTGGACTTCTGTCTTAGGGGCGACCGACTTGGCATAGGTAGGACGCTCCTTGCTTCAAGGCTCCTTTCCCTGGGCCTCTTGTCTTGAGACTCCTGGCTGGGGTCCCCGAGTTTGGTTTCTCTCACCTTGTATCTCCACGGCAGGAGGGGGTGCTCTTCGTATTAGCTCCGGCTGGTTCTGTCGCCTCCTCAGAGGAAGTGAACCGATCTGTTATGTTGAGCATTTCTGCGATGGTGTTTGGGGGTACTGGTGAAGGGCCCTCCTAAGGTGCTTGTTCCAGACCGCTTGGGTGAGCACCGATATGACGGTCACGTCTGGTGTCTCTTCTACATCGAGCCTCTCGTCGTTGAATCTCTGTACGAAAGCTCAGATCGACTCGTTCTCGTTCTGTTTGAGCGAGAAGAGGTGGGACAGACTCTTCTTAGGACATCGTCCTACGATGAATTGTTTGCAGAATATTTCTACCAGTTCATCGAACGAGCCAATGCAGCCGTGGGGTAGCCCTTCGTACCAGCTTTCTGCCCTCTTGAACAGGATATCAAGGAAGGCTCTACAAAGGTATGGCTTGTCGGCCCCATGGAGCAGCATGACATTCAAATACTTATGAATGTGCGAACATGGGTCGCTTCTGCCATCATAAGCTGGTAGAGCATGGAGCTTGAATTTAGGAAGACAAGGAGCAGAGATGATATTCTATTTCTGGGGGGTCTTCCGAATCGTGGATTGGACCAGTAAGGATCCTTCTGCTCCAGGTTGTGAGAATTTGGCTCCCGAGGATCGGTTCAGGATCTCCTCCCTCCTCACGAATCCACCTGCAGGGTTTAGTGGGTTATAACCTGGGGGAGACCCGTACATTACCAGAACTAGGATGCTGTGGGTTGCTGCCCGATAATTTGAGGTGATGGGTTCTCTCTAAAAAATGAAATCTCGATTATCGACCCCACTCCATCGTACTGGCGGGCCGGGGGGTCGAATTGTGGAGGTTAATCTCCAGCTGGTTTGCCCTTGTGTCACCCAGATCTCGGAGGAAAGTCGTGCCCTTGGTTGGCATCAGGTTCGGGTTTGGAGGTGGCAATGGCTCATTTACGGGAGAAGGCCCCCCTATGTTTTGGTGTATTAAAGTCGCTAATGCGCTTAGGCTCCTATCGACCTGATCAGTGAACTGTGTGAACTCCTTTTGGGTCAACCCAGGCTCCTTTGGGGCCTCTGATGGTAGTGGTGGGGTAGTTGTGGAGTCTGCGACGTCTTCCACCAGGACGTTGTTCGCTCTCGGCTTCTCCTTTGGACCTTCGACCGGTCCGGTGTTGTTGGGTCCAGCTGTCATAGCTTCTGGATTGCTTTGGGATGTCAAGCTGGTTAATGTTTCCCACAGACTGTGCCAAACTGTTCAGGCCAAAATTGACCGAGACCGTTGTCAAGCTGACGTAGGCTTGAGGTGCTGGGTCGGAGCCTCGTTGGCAATTGGAGTGGGACCCTTGGTTGGAAGAACCGGGGTCGAGTGATGGTAGTTGGAAGATGATGCGACCTTTGATCGACCTTCGAGTGGTAGTTGCGTCGATCGTTCGAGGCTGGAAAGCTCGACGTTGACCTTCGACATTGAATGATGATCGTAAATCTGCACTATATGGACTCGTTAGGGGGGTCGGATCTGGGTTCCGACCCAAATCCCATCTGATGCTTAAGTTAGTATGGAACTTAAGGGAGAGAAGGAGCTTGGTGCAGTTGAGATCGACCCACGGAGGTTCGTCTCAAGACTGACGGTGTAAGCTCGAATGTATAAGAAGTATATGCTGAGAAAGTAGAGTTCTATGTCTTAGACCTCGTACCTTGGAATTGGACCACTTTCCTCTATTTATAGACGTTCAGGGTCCCTTTGGAGATGTTGGGGTGATAACGGCCACCAATAATGGGGCCACGATCTTTCCCTATAAATAGGAATAAATATTGTGCACGTCCATGAGATTCACAAGCCCGTCTTTAATCTCACGTTTGAGTGAAGCGGACTCAACGGTCGACTGACCTTTGGGCTTGACCGAGTCGGTATCGGGCTTCTTTGGTGGGCCTTGCGGGTCATAATCATTTGTCGACCGAGTAATCTCGAACGTCGGCCCAATGACTCAACACATAGCCTTATTTCTAACTATCTGAATAGATTCATCTAATTTATTCTTAAATACCCACTTAATTCCTATAACAGGATGATCTGAAGGTCTTGGTACTAATTCCCATACATCATTCCTTTTGAATTGATTAAGTTCTTCCTGCATTTCTATTATCCATGAACTATCTTTACATGCTTCAATAACATTCTTTGGTTCAATGGATGATATAAATGCACAATGAGTCATTAGTTCGATTTGTGATCTAGTTCTTACTCTATCAGAAATACCTCCTATAATTAAATCATGTGGATGGTTAGTAACTTCAACAAATGCTTTAGGACGACTTGCATTATCAGGAATTGTTTTAGTATTGGGAATAGTAGAATTATTATCATCATTATCATCTAATTTAGTGTTCTCTAATGAACTAATGGTGTCTATTGAATCTTCTGGCCTGATTGTGATGAAACTAGCATTAACGTGTTCGAGACATCACGCTGAATTTTCTGGACCTGAACTGGTATTTTTCTGAGGCCTATAGAATTTATTATGAATTTAAAATCAATAAAAAGCTAAAATTTGAAATTAGAAATTAACGATCGTAAATGTTCGACGAATTGTTTAGAGAAAAGTACACGTCGAAAAATTTCATATGATATGTCGAAATTTTAATCTCGGCTAGTAGAATGCGAAAATATTTTTTATACATATGGGTTTTCGTGTAATATGGAAGGTATACGTGTTTTTATTAATTCTGAATTAACTATCGTAATCTTTGAAAAATCATAACTTGAAAAATAAACATCGGATTGAGACGAAACTGACGCCTACGCGTTCGCGACAATGCGTAGGACATTTTTGTATTTTTATATTTTCAGTGTGGGCCTTATATTTTTGTTTTCTAATTTTTTTCAATTAAAAATGTATTCTCTCTCTTCCTTTCTCTCTCTCCTTCTCTCTAACATGTGTTCTCTTTCTTTATTTGCGTACTCTGCTGCCTTACTTGCTCCTTGCGCGTGCGTGTGTGTGTTTGGTAGCGGGGAGGGAGAAGGTGGGCGGCACCGGCTGGTGGAGGGGCGACGGGCCAGCCATCGGCGAGGGGCAGGCCGCTGCCGATGGCAATCAACGACAAGCCGCGACGGCGCACGCGTCAGCAGCACATGGGAGGAAGAGCACGGGGCTGTCGAGGGGAGGGGCTTTGTGGGTTGGTCAGAGCTTGGCGAGGGGGCGGCGACGTTGGGGAAACGTCAGAGAGGGCCTCGGAGGAGGCTTAGGCGGAGTCGGTGGATGCGCAAGGGGTGCCTTGGGGTGGAGCTTGGCCAGATCTTGGTGAAGAGGGAGCGGCGGTGGGTCTGGTGGGGAGCTCAGGACAACGGGAAAATGGGGGGGGGGGGCTGTTGTCGACGTGGAGGAGGGCTAAACTCAGGGGGGCTTGGACACGGCGAGGAGGAGGGTGGCCAGAGGTGTGTTTCGGACGTGGTAGGAGAGGGGAGGGAGCTTTGGCTTAAGACGGAGAAGATGGTGGCATGACCTTGTGGTGTGTTGTAGGGGAGGCTCGGGGACTTCAGTTTGGTTGCCGGAGCTCGTCTGAATGAAGGAGGAGGGATGCGGAGTTTGGTTACGGGAGTTGGGTGATGGGTTTTGAATGAAAGAGGAGGATGGGATGCGGCCAAACGAAGGGGAAAGGGAAGAGGTTAAATAGGATTAGAATGTTATAAGCATTAATTAGGGTCTAATTTAATAGGGGGTTGGGTGTTATTGGGGGGGATGAATCAAATTAGGGGGATAGGAAAACGTGAAGCCACATTTTCCTCGGTTGGACTGGGTTAGGGTTAATTAACTAGTTATTTAGGTTAAGATAAAAAATGTAATTAGAGATGTAATTAGGAAATGGTAATTAGTTAAAAACGAAATTATGATTTTGCCTCTGGGATGAAACGACTCTGAAAAATTACGAAAATAATAACACGGGTCTGTATCATCGCGGGGATAATGAAAATGAAGTCCATTTTCAGATTTGAGTGACGAAAAATAGAAAAAAAAATTCATTTACTCAAGTTTGAAATCGTTTGAAATGTTACGGGAAAACATGCACTATGAAAACTGGTCGTTACATTCTACCCCCTTACAAAAATTCCGTCCTTGGAATTTAAAAAACTGATCATTGCCTAAGCAATTAAACGATCAACGGTAAGGCTCGATGAATGATAACGATTTAGTAAAATAAGTCGTTAATATCATTAAATATCATCGCATCAAGAAAATAAGAGATGTTATGTATGAATACATACTATTGACATCACCATAGCTTCTGTAATTAGTCCCAAGACAAGTATCATCATAATAGTTACCCCGACTTCTCAAGTAGCCAAAGTTAATATGAGATAATGGCATTCATGAAAATGAGGGCTATTATGATGACGACATCTATTCGAACTTGGAACTTGAGGTGATAAGCTAGTAGCAAGCTAATTAAACTACATCAAAAGGAAGATTATAAAGTTTAAAGTTTCTACTCGTGCTAATCATGACTAACGGGGCCTAGCCAAGGATGTCATTCATAATATAGCATACAAAGTGGGTATCGACTAATCCATATGCATTCGTGATGTTACACCTAGCCAGCCAAGCACCAATGCAATCAACTCCCATAATACCCAATAATAAGCCAATATCCAGGACAACACAAAAAACAAATACAAGGCAATATTTCAAAGATCATACTAATCGCTATCACTCCTTCCAGTAATTCCCATAATAGACAAAAACAAGCCAACACCAAAGCCATCTTCCAAATCCAAGCACAAGGTCGACATCCAACCTCAACACCTAAGACCAACAGCATGCCAATACTCATCCCCAACGATACCCTTTGCCAACACCATTGGTTGACATCCACAGTTATCATCATTAATCCTAAGCAAGTCAACGACCAAAAACACACAGTCCAACAAACACGAAGGAGTGGTCCCAAGAAGAAACCGAAGCGGGACACCAATAGGGGCAAGACCCAGTGCAAGGAACTCAAAAGAAGCCCAAGGATGCAACTTCCCAATATCTCAACCACACGACAATAGTGAGGGTGTGATTCGGGTTCAATATTACATATTTAACCCCCCCATTTAGCCCTATTTTATGCTTATGTGATGCTACATTGTTCTCTAATTCATACGTATTTTCTACACATTTATTTATTAGAGAAAACACACTATTTGAGCACAAAACAGCATTTAACGACGCATTTCTGCACATTTTATATTTTTCCTAGCTTGGTCTCGATCTCACGATTCCAATGACTATTTATTTGTATTTTTCTGAGATATGTGCTAATTACTGAATTTTTGAATGCAGAATACTATTTAAAAGGAGAAATACGCAATAAAATACGAAAATACGGTTGCCAGCAAATCAGAAGCCGCCACGTGGCCGCATCCCATCGGTTCCCGGCTCGATCCAATGGCGGGAAGTAAACCCCAGGCATATCGCAGCGGGCGAAACGAAGACCGTTCGATCACAATTGAACGGCTGTGATCGAAGCACCGAAGCGACGAACGCTGCCCAATATCGACCGTCCAAGTGCAATCGAACGGCTGTCGTTTCGTTTCAACGCAAAGCAGCGGAGCGCATCCGCTTGGCCACGTGGCGCCATCGCGTCGTCTGCCGACCCAATCCAACGGATCTGATAGCGGGCGGCGTGGATTAATTGAGAGCGTTGGATTTCGATCCAACGGATGAGCCCATCCCCGCGCTGAGCAGCGAGCGAACGAAGGCGAGATTAAATCTCGTTCGTTCGAAGGAAATCCAACGGTTGCAAAGCGCCCCGACGAGAACTCGCAGCGGCGATTCAAAATCACCCCAAGCGGGCGACGTGGCGGCTTATGAAGCGTCCGATTTAGATCAAACGGCTGAGAGCTAACTTGATGCGGATTCGCGAGACGATGCGGGTTGCGCACGACATTTGATGAACACGTGGCCTCCCCACGTTTAATCCCGCATGGATGGACGGCCACAAATTGCACCGATCTGGATCTGCGGCTCAGATCAATTCGGGTGCGGGTTTTGCAACCCGTTGAGCAACTTAAACCCGCAAGCCTATTATTTAAGCGTATTCTAGGGTTTTTGGGTGTACACAAGGAGATTTGGGGCGTATTTTGGGCGTATTGGAGGCTCTAGGAGCCGTATTTCCCCCCTGAAAAATTCTGTAAAATTCCAGAGGCTTATTTTATTATTTCCAGAGAGTTTGAAGTCGAAACTTGGAGATTTGGTGATATTTTCTTCAACTTCTACCCCGTATTTTGGTGTTTTTCATCGTATTTTGCTATGAACTTGAAGTATTTGGCTATGAAACTTGTTTATTTCTACATTATGAGTAGCTAAAACTTATTTGTGCATGGTATGGAGTAGTTAGGGGATGTGATTTGTGTTAGTTTGGTTGAATATCCTTGTGCTAAATCCTTAAACGTCGTTAAAATCGTAATCTTTGTTATTAAATCGACTTTTTCATATTCCAAAAGAATTGATTTAGTTGATGATCGCCCCAAAAGGGTGAGTTTTGATCTCCCCAAAAGGGAGTTTCATACCGTAGTTTTGATCTCTCCAAAAGAGAGTTTCATATCGTATTATAACTTTAGCGACGATCTTATTGAATATTTTGCTTGAACCCCCAAAAGGGCATCTTCCGATGAATTGCTCCCAAAAGGAGAATTCATTGAGTTATATTGGATATTTTCCCGGTGAATTGCTCTCAAAAAGAGAATTCATTGTGATATATTCATCAACCAAATTAATACGAATCATTGATCCTAACGAACCCATATTATGTGCAAACTTTTTATAGATATTTTCTTACACGGTTTTCTTTGTTCACATTGTTCACACATCACCATCACGCACTTTCACACCATCGCCATCATTGTTGAAGTGGTTAGTTTCTTTTCGTAGAATTTCTATTTGATTTGAATTGTGGTTGCAACAGATTTCTTCCCGTGGATTCGACATCTGGACTCCCAGATTTTACTACTTGTACGGACTCTTGCGCTTGAGAGAGAGCACCTTTTCGGAGCCCACCAAGTTTTTGGCGCCGTTGCCGGGGAGGAATGGTTTGTGACTACGATTTATTTCATTTAGAGGACTTTCGGTGAGATCTTTCCACTTTATTGTACATAAACTTTTTTTTATTATTTTATTTTAATTTTTAAAAAATGGAATATATGAACTTCTATTGCACAAACAATCTGTATGATGCACGGTATGCTAATGCACACAAACATAGAATGGAAAAGCTCAAAATTGTTAATTTTAATCAAACTGACTGTGAAACTTTCTTTCAGGCCTGGAGGAGGTTCACAGACCTAATATCGAGCTATCCGCAGTATGGGTACACAAATGAAGAGCTCCTGGCGTTATTCCTAGATGGACTACAACCCCAGCTGCAGGAATTCTTGGGTGTCATGACGCCGATAGAGGCGTGGGAATACATGGAGTCTCTGCAAGAAAATGAAGAAACCATGGAAGAGACTTCAGAGTGCGATTCAACGGAGCCTTCGTGCCTTGATCAAGAAGAGCAAAGCGTAGACGTACCTTTGCAATCCTTGAGAGAGAACGCTTACCTGATTATTCAGACACAGGAGGCCACATCCCTTCAATTCCAAGAGAATTTTCTTGCTCAGAGTCGGCAGATTCAGAAATCCATTGAAGATCTTACTCTGATTGCCACTTGCTTAGAAGAAGGTAATGCTTTTGAAACTCAATTTAAAGAATCTAATACGAGTTCATCTTCTATTGCAGGAGTATCGAGCGAGCCATGTCACGTTGATGACACGAATATAAATATCTACATGGCAGAAAGTGTGTGCAAAAGAGAGGACGAGCTAGCAATTTTGGATGAACGAGAGGAGGAGACAGCTAGGGACAAGGGTTTTGAGATTATCGCCATGGAGTCAGAACCATGCCCTCCTCCAGTTTTGTCCCAAAATCATTTATCCCTCTCCCCAACGATCGAGCATCGTACAGAGAGTAGTGCAAATATTTCAGGGAGTAGTCGTCAACTTGCTTTAATTCATTTCACTTATTTTGATGACTACGTTTGGAATAATTTTATTGAAAGGAATCTTAAATTAATTTGGACTGACATAACTCATCTCTCGCAGGACATTGGCAAACAGCTTATAGAGATGCTTGGAGTTGTGTTGCTGGGGTCCAAATTAGTTTTTGGAGGAAGATTACTCGCCGAGGAGCGCAAGGAGCAAATTGAACAACTTCCTCCACCATCAAAGATTCGGGATCCGCCATTTGATCACGGTGTGTTCTTTCCAGTAGTGTAGTTTTTATATGCTTTCTAGGTTGCTTGCTTGAATAAACTCGTACCCCTTCCGACATTGAGGACAATGTCCATCTTTAGTTGGGGGGTGTGTACGAGACTTAGGATTTTTTTCAATTTTTTCAAAAATAAGGTTAAGATAAGAATAAATCACCAAATCTCATATTTTAAAACTCCTTCATATGCCTCAAATACGGATGATTACGCGTTAATTGAGTTCTAAAATTTGTTTGTGGCTAGTGTTAATTATTTTTCCTTCATGGAATTACCGTTAATATGCTATTCATGAAAATTTTCAATTTCCATGATTAATATCTCGAAATAGTTTGAATTTATTTCATGCATGCTAATGTGATGAAAAAGCTTAAGTATACACGATTTATTATAAAAGTCTTCAAGTTGAAGAGGAATGTGGCCATGGTTATTAATGTTTATGTTCGAAAGAATGGGTTTTGAGTTGCTTACAAGAAAAAAGAAAAGAAAGAAAGAAATGAAAAGAAATGAAAAATGAATGAAATGAATGAATAAGTATGTCACTAAAACATAACTTGGTTGGCTCGAGTAGTACAGTCCGAGGGGTCCTTCTTGGCCTAATGCCCTAGGATCGTCTGATTTGGGAGCCATTGACAGGAAACTCACTCATTTGATGGAGCGATCCAAGTTATACATTTTTCTGCGAATGTTGCTTGATGCGCGTTACGCGGAACGAATAAAAGAAAAGAAATGGTGAATATACTAAGCAACTTCAATACCCATGTCTTGAATGATTGTTTTGATAGGCCAATTCCTTGGAAACAAGAAAATTAGAACAAAACGACGTGTTATACTTTCGCTTGCGCAAAACGATGCTTGTATGTTATTTATTCACACTAAATTAGAGAAAATATCATGTGATTGATTTTGTTCACGGATGTGTATATTGATGGTCAAGATCATGTTGGAATGTGTATTATTAAGTCATGCCATGAGCAATTTGAAAGAACTTATTGTTTTATTACTCATCCGTATTAATCGCTATTTTTGCTAGAGACTAGCAAATCGCTAGTTGGGGGGTGTGATTCGGGTTCAATATTACATATTTAACCCCCCATTTAGCCCTATTTTATGCTCATGTGATGCTACATTGTTCTCTAATTCATACGTATTTTCTACACATTTATTTATTAGAGAAAACACACTATTTGAGCACAAAACAGCATTTAACGACGCATTTCTACACATTTTATATTTTTCCTAGCTTGGTCTCGATCTCACGATTCCAACGACTATTTATTTGTATTTTTCTGAGATCTGTGCTAAATACTATGAATTTGTGAATGCAGAATACTATTAAAAAGGAGAAATACGCAATAAAATACGAAAATACGGTTGCCAGCAAATCAGAAGCCGCCACGTGGCCGCATCCCATCGGTTCCCGGCTCGATCCAACGGCGGGAAGTAAACCCCAGGCATATCGCAGCGGGCGAAACGAAGACCGCTCGATCACAATCAAACGGCTGTGATCGAAGCGCCGAAGCGACGAACGCTGCCCAATATCGACCGTCCAAGTGCAATCGAACGGCTGTCGTTTCGCTTCAGCGCAAAGCAGCGGAGCGCATCCGCTTGGCCACGTGGCGCCATCGCGTCGTCTGCCGACCCAATCCACGGATCTGATAGCGGGCGGCGTGGATTAATTGAGAGCGTTGGATTTCGATCCAACGGATGAGCCCATCCCCGTGCTGAGCAGCGAGCGAACGAAGGCGAGATTAAATCTCGTCCGTTCGAAGGAAATCCAACGGTTGCAAAGCGCCCCGACGAGAACTCGTAGCGGCGATTCAAAATCACCCCAAGCGGGCGACGTGGCGGCTTATGAAGCGTCCGATTTAGATCAAATGGCTGAGAGCTAACCCGATGCGGATTCGCGAGACGATGCGGGTTGCGCACGACATTTGATGAACACGTGGCCTCCCCACATTTAATCCCGCATGGATGGACGGCCACAAATTGCGCCGATCTGGATCTGCGGCTCAGATCAATTCGGGTGCGGGTTTTGCAACCTGTTAAGCAACTTAAACCCGCAAGCCTATTATTTAAGCGTATTCTAGGGTTTTTGGGCGTACACAAGGAGATTTGGGGCGTATTTTGGGCGTATTGGAGGCTCTAGGAGCCGTATTTCCCCCCTGAAAAATTCTGTAAAATTCCAGAGGCTTATTTTATTATTTCCAGAGAGTTTGAAGTCGAAACTTGGAGATTTGGTGATATTTTCTTCAACTTCTACCCCGTATTTTGGTGTTTTCATCGTATTTTGCTATGAACTTGAAGTATTTGGCTATGAAACTTGTTTATTTCTGCATTATGAGTAGCTAAAACTTATTTGTGCATGGTATGGAGTAGTTAGGGGATGTGATTTGTGTTAGTTTGGTTGAATATCCTTGTGCTAAATCCTTAAACGTCGTTAAAATCGTAATCTTTGTTATTAAATCGACTTTTTCATATTCCAAAAGAATTGATTTAGTTGATGATCGCCCCAAAAGGGTGAGTTTTGATCTCCCCAAAAGGGAGTTTCATACCGTAGTTTTGATCTCTCCAAAAGAGAGTTTCATATCGTATTATAACTTTAGCGACGATCTTATTGAATATTTTGCTTGAACCCCCAAAAGGGCATCTTCCGATGAATTGATCCCAAAAGGAGAATTCATTGAGTTATATTGGATATTTTCCCGGTGAATTGCTCTCAAAAAGAGAATTCATTGTGATATATTCATCAACCAAATTAATACGAATCATTGATCCTAACGAACCCATATTATGTGCAAACTTTTTATAGATATTTTCTTACACGGTTTTCTTTGTTCACATTGTTCACACATCACCATCACGCACTTTCACACCATCGCCATCATTGTTGAAGTGGTTAGTTTCTTTTTGTAGGATTTCTATTTGATTTGATTTGTGGTTGCAATAGATTTCTTCCCGTGGATTCGACATCTGGACTCCCAGATTTTACTACTTGTACGGACTCTTGCGCTTGAGAGAGAGCGTCTTTTCGGAGCCCACCAGGGTGGCGGCGAGGGTCATTGCTAAGCCCAACAATCCCCAAAATCGTAAAGCATATTGTCGATGGGCCATCAACGGCTGTCAATCCATGTCGTACGACGGCTACAACTGCTTGACGTGGCGGGTGTCATCAGAATAGGGGGTGGGGTGCGAAACTTCGGGTGAGACCAGAGGAGCTTGAGGCGAGATGGGTTGGGCTTAGCAGGAGGGAGAGACATGGTGAAGGGGTAGGTGTCTTTGTGGCGTAGAGGAAGCCACGGGATGGGTTTGGTGAGGGAAGAGATGAGGGGATTAAATGAGGCACCGAATTCATTGGTAGGGTACGGTAGGGTAGGCCGGGCCGGGGCTTGAGGAGAGAATGCGGACAAATGAAAATAAAGAGGGGGAAGATGGTGAGCGGGAAAAGATTCAACCGATGGGAAATCGGGTACAAGATGAAAGCAGTGGATAGAAGAAGACTACGAGCTCAAGAAGGATGAAGAAGAGGTAACTACCTACGCTTGAATGTCTCGATTTTGCTCATCTCAAACCATCCTCAATGCTTGGCATACTTCTGAGTCTCCTTCGAAAACGTCATTGAAGAGGACTACCATGAATATGTCCAGACACTCGTAGAATAAATGGATTACGAGACTCGTAAATACCAGCAGTGGGTTGACCTCACCAATGGCATCATTAAGTACATGTACTTGGTCTTGGAAGTAGTCTTCGAGGCGTTGACTTTCAATTGATGACATCCTCTTCTCAGATCCAATCTTTGCTTGATCCTTCAAGTTGATTGAAGTATAATCAATGCGAGGAAGACGATGTACATTCTTCACAATCATTAGTTGATACTGTTCGCCAGGATCCATTCTTTTAGAAGCATTCCAAGTTTAGGTCGTATCCATTCAATTTGCAACAAATCATCCAGCCGAGCCCAAGGCTCAAGTGGCGTTGTGCGTAAAGTGCCTATTGGTTGAGTGTCTGACACCAGATCAAATGAAAACTCGAGGACATGATCCAAAATAATCATAGGGGATCATTCAGAAGTACGTCCATGAGTTCTCGAATCACTTCAACTTTCTTTGGCTCATCTTCCATCACAGTTGTCACTACATCCGTAAGTCTGGCATGATCTTCATTGGTCCTTCTGATAAGCTTCTGTTGTCGGACTCAAACTTCGGATGATTGATAATTCAAATGCTACCCTCCTTACAAACGGATGTAGTCAGAGTTCAAGCGAACTAACAAAAATAGAAAGATTCCAAGAAGGTCTCGAAAGGTCCTGTCATACTAAAGAAGGGCAATGAAGATAAAGTGAATGAATAGTTCAATCGATGGAAGATCCTTCTGGTTATCGACAAGGAGGTTACTAACGAAGATATACCAAAAGAATGGAACACAGGTTCCTAGACAAGGGTCAAGAGTTTAAAGAAGATGATGAGGATCAAGGAAGACCAAAAAAGACAGGTAATAAGGATGCTTCACCCGTATGTTCTATACAGGTGAGAACTCGAGATGTCCTGTACTCGAGGTCAATTTAAGTATTTCTTACTGTACATACTGATCATACTATATTGTTCACGAGGTAGTTAGCATGGACCTGCATGGGCCACCAAACTTGTAACGACCCACTCTCAGGAGGCCATTACTTATTTGATTTCATTTGCAGGTCTGCAAATCACCAATGAAAACATTATAGCTACGATGCAGAGATGTACAAAAATACTCAAATAGTGTCCATTTATTATAATCTATGTTGTACAACTTACTCCAATAGAGATACATGAAAGAAATTAAATACATATGGAAATTCATCATAAGTCGAACCCTAAAAAGCTGCAGTCATTGAATCGGACTCTGGCTCTTCTGACTCAGGAACAACTACGTCAACCTATGTGTCGTCTGCGGTGCCACGAAGTATGAAACCGTAGGTAAGTCACAACAATTCTAGCAATAGTAGTAAAAGCAGTGTACAAGTATGTGAATGTATATGCAACGAAAAGTAACTAAGGGTGAGCATGCAAGTGCAACAGTTACGGTAAAAGTAAACGTACATGCAAGTGCAATGAGTCAAGGAAATGGTGATGATGCAGGTATAATAAGTAACATACAAGAGCAACCATGGTGATATCAATAGTAAGACTAGTAGGTATATACTGTAACAATAGTAAACATGTGAAGTACAGAACAAGACGTTTAATCAAGTGATTATTATGGTGTTAACATTAATTAACTAAACTATGTGACTCGTGTAGGAGAGTATGATATGCAACCATGGGTCACCTTGTTTTCCACGAGGAGCTAATCACGGGCGTCACTACACACTTTTGAAAACGGGACGGGAGTTTACACTTTTAAAACGGGACTGGACGGGACATGTGAGGTGACTCTGGTCATAGCTCCCACACACACTCTACAATGAGTTACCCCAAACCCCAGTGTTGAGTTGTATGTATCAAGTATATGTTTATTACGTGATATTCCACAAGATATTCCACAAGACCTACCACAAGATGATTCATTAGTCTTCACTGAGTCATAGATGTCATGCAGCAAGTGATGTAATTATTTAAATGAGAGCAATCGTGCAACAAGTGTATCCAAAGTCCATGCATATTTTTTAAGTGAAAAGCATCAGAACATGGTGGACAAGAGTGAACAAGAGTTATCATGGTAAATTTGAGTTTACATGCGATGAAAGGTCGAAGAAACTTAATTGAAGGTATTTATAATCAATGGTTACAAACTGATGATAATTGGAATTCTAACATTGATCCATGCATACACGACCAGTCAGGTTTGGCAAAGCAGGTCACTATCCCCGCAAGCAGTGTGATCCAAACTTTGGTGCAAACGAGCCTAGACACCAGGTGATACCAATGTTAATAATGCCAATTATCACATTTGCTCCATTGATTATATTAATGAGCAGTAGAGTAGTTCCATATTCTTCACCACTATGATAGTTAAACTAGGACAACTAATTTATTGTCTTATTGAAAACCAGGAAGTAAAGCAAAGCAGATGCTAAGAAATTTGAGGATAAAGACAAGTCAAACAAACATGGAGTACAAAAATTGTTGGTTTAAGTGAATAATCGTTCTGTAGTTGCTTATCTCACTAGTTAATTAGGTCTCTAGTCATTTGTTCAGGTCATTAACCGTTCTGAGGCTATATGTGACGTCCTAAGTTCATATTAGTCCACTTGCTTAACTTCTAAAACTAGAATTAGAGTGACTTACGGTTTTTTTGAGGTCGTTGCAGTAAGCCGGGGTTAGTATTAAGGTTATCTGGGACGCTCATGCACGAGAAACGGTTCCTACAAACATCAAAAATCACTGGTTAAGAGTTATACTATTTCTATTTATTTTCTTAACGTCTTCGTATTTTTATAGTAGCTTAAAACTCGTCAAAATACGTATAAATATTTTTAGATAGACTAGAGGTAAGGTAAATAATTTTATATAGGGAGAAAATATTTTTCTGAAGCTCATTGGTATTTTTAATAATTTTTAAAAGCTTAGAATCGATTAAAAACTAATTTTCTAAGTTATAAAATATGTATCTTAAACGTTCACTGATTTATTCAGAGTGAACGACACGTCGAAAAACTTTAAATAAGCTGTCAAAACGAGTGTCTCCTTTAGTACTATGACATACAAATTTAATGTATGTCAGTGTACGTGAAATAATTAAGATATTAATTATCAAGTGAAAACAACGTAAATAGATTTTAGCTTTAGAAAAAATACCGAGGAAACTAGCGTTTTATACTCGCCTGATTGTGATGAAACTAGCGTTAACGTGTTTGAGACATCACGCTGAATTTTCTGGACCTGGTCTGGTATTTTTTTTGAGGCTTATAGAATTTATTATGAATTTAAAATCAATAAAAAACTAAAATTAGAAATTAGAAATTAACTATCGTAAATGTTCGACGAATTGTTTAGAGAAAAGTACGCGTCTAAGAATTTCATATGATATGTCGAAATTTTACTCTCGACTAGTAGAATACGAAAATATTTTTTATACATATGGGTTTTCGTGTAGTATGGAAAATATACGTGTTTTTATCAATTCTGAATTAACTATCGTAATCTTTGAAAAATCATAACTTGAAAAATAAACATCGGATTGAGACTAAACTGGCGCCTACGCATTCGCGAAAACGCGTAGGACATTTTTTTATTTTTTAGATTTTCAGTGTGGGCCTTATATTTTTGTTTTCTAATTTTTTTCAATTAAAAACGTTTTTTCTCTCTCTCTCTAACCCGTGTTCTCTTTCTTTATTTGCGTACGCTACTACCTTACTTGCTCCTTGCGCGTGCGCACGTGTGTTTGGTAGCAGGGAGGGGGAAGGGGGGCAGTGCCAACCGGTGGAGGGACGATGGGCCGGCCGTCTCGAGGGGCTGGCCGCTGCCAGCTCTACCGGCGACGAGCGGTGACAAGCCACGATGGCGTGCGTGGCAGCAACACGCAGGAGGAAGAGCGCGGTGCTGTCGAGGGAGGGCTCTACAGGTTGGTCGGTGCTTGGAAAGGGGGCAGCAACGTTGGGGAAACATCGAAGAGGGCCTCGGAGGAGGCTTAGGCGGAGTCAGTGAATGCACAAGGGGTGCCTCGGGGTGAAGCTTGGCCGGATCTTGGTGAAGAGGGAGCGGCGGTGGGTCCGGTGGGGAGCTCGAGACAATGTGAAAATGGGGGGGGGGGCTGTTTTTGACGTGGAGGAGGGCTAAACTCAGGGGGGCTTGGACACGGCGAGGAGGAGGGTGGCCAGAGGTGTGTTTCAAACGTGGTAGGCGAGGGGAAGGAGCTTTGGCTTACTGTAGAGAAGATGGTGGCGTGACCTTGTGGTGTGGTGTAGGGGAAGCTCAGGGACTTCGGTTGGGTCGCCGGAGCTCATCCAAATGAAGGAGGAGGGAGGCGGAGTTTGGTTGCGGGAGTTGGGTGATGGGTTTTTAATGAAAGAGGAGGAGGGGATGTTGCCAAATGAAGGGGAGAGGAAGTTAAATAGGATTAGAATGTTATAAGCATTAATTAGGGTCTAATTTAATAGGGGGTTGGGTGTTATTGGGGGGATGAATCAAATTAGGGGGAGAGGAAAATGTGAAGCCACGTTTTCCTCGGTTAGACTGGGTTAGGTTTAATTAAATGGTTATTTAGGTTAAGATAAAAAATGTAATTAGAGATGTAATTAGGAAATGATAATTAGTAAAAAAACGATATTACGATTTTGCCCATGGGATGAAACGACTCCGAAAAATTACGAAAATAATATCACGGGTCCGTACTGTCGCGGGGATCATGAAAATGAAGTCCATTTTCAGATTTGAGCGATGAAAAAATAGGAAAAAAACTTCATTTACTCAAGTTTGAAATCGTTTGAAATCGTCTTGCTACGGAAAAACGTGCATTATAAAAACTGGTCGTTACATGCAGATAGAAGAAGAGACTGTCAAGGTCTTTGTCAAGGACGAATAAGCCACAGAGCCCATCAAGAAGACATTCAAGGTCTTCCTTCAGGACAAAGATAAAAAAGAAGACTCCATCGGCCTTGCACACAGAGGGGTGGCTCGAATCTGCCATAGCCAAGCCCTCAGTCATTGATCATCAATCCGATCATCAATCTAAGCCCTCCAATCAGCAGGAAGGGGGGAAGATCCCCATCCACATGCCCAAACTGTTGGGGGATGTATGCCCTCAGTTCATTTGTATTTGAGGCAAATGGGTTTTTAATATAAGATGTGGAAATTTTGCATATGATGCAAATGGAATTAAATGTGTCGCAAATTGTTTACGTACATATTTAATATAATAAACGCGTGAAAAAGGTTACATGGATGACAGAAACATCCTGGTCTAAATCTTGGTTCGAACGGCATCCAAATCGGATGCCAGACGCATGATCTATATACTAAACCGCGCCAAAAGGGCCCAAAAGGGCTAAGCGTACCAGCCCAACTGGGCTGGGCACCCATGCCCATTTTGGGCCTGGGCACCAAGCCCAGGAGGCGGGCCTGCCCGCCCATAGCTGGGTGGGTCGGGCCCACCCGCAAGGGCGGGCTTCGGACCCGCCCGCCCAGCGAGCTGGGGGGCCGCCCGCACTTGCGGGCGGGCACCCTGCCCCAGCCCAGGTGGGCTGGGACCCGCCCGTGCATGCGGGCAAGTGCCCAATCTGCAGAGGGCACCCTCATTGCTGGTGGACCCCACATGGGCCCAACGAGGGTTTGAGAAACCCTCAGATTTTTTGTGGCTGTGTTTTTTTAGCAAAACGTGTCTTTTAGCTCAACTTTCGACACACGTTTAAGGGGTTAAATGAAGTCGAAATGGAGCGTCATTTGTTCCTATGCGTTCACCGTTCAACCCTCTTTGTTTTGATAGGTTGTATCACTTATGAAGCTCAACGGTGAGGGAGGAAAAATTCGCTAAAGTTTGGCCTTTATGAAAGGCAAACTTTAAATTAATTTTTTCCTCCAAAATTAATAGTCCCACATCAGATATGTAGGGAAGGGGAGGTGTCAGCTGTCTATATAAATAGGAACCTACTCCCCTCCTTGAAACTCGTCACAAGCTCCAGATCTGAGTAGCTCCATTAAACGAGAGCAAGCCCGAATCTGATCTTAAATTAAATTATTCTCTTTCTCCCTAAATTTCTTCCTTGCTCCTGTTCGGGCTCTAGCAAATCTATGAAGGAGCTCGAATCGGATCAGAAGTCTTGATGGAGGATCCACTCAAGGTAAAATCTTCTTTGGCGCGTGGTTGGCTCAACGACAAGGGTGTTGCTCGCCTCGGGATGTGGTTCGGTTCGGGAAGCGGTTCGATTCGAGCTCAACGGTGAGGGAGGAAAAATTCGCTAAAGTTTGGCCTTTATGAAAGGCAAACTTTAATTAATTTTTTCCTCCAAAATTAATAGTCCCACATCGGATATGGAGGGAAGGGGAGGAGTCAGCTGTCTATATAAATAGGAACCTACTCCTCTCCTTGAAACTCGTCACAAGCTCCAGATCTGAGTAGCTCCATTAAACGAGAGCAAGCCCGAATCTGATCTTAAATCAAATTATTCTCTCTCCCTAAATTTCTTCATTGCTCCTGTTCGGGCTCTGGCAAATCTACGAAAGAGCTCGAATCGAATCCGAAGACTTGATGAAGGATTCACTCAAGGTAAAATCTTCTTTGGCGCGTGGTTAGCTCAACGACAAGGGTGTTGCTTGCCTCGGGATGCGGTTCGGTTCGGAAAGCGGTTCGGCTCAAGACAAGGTGCGGCTCGCGACGCGGTTTGGCTCGGGAGAAGCGACGCGGGGCCAAATAAATGTTGCTAAAAACGACCCTTTGTTTTCTGCCGAAACGAAGTGAAATGTATGTAGTTTAAATAACATGCATTTATAAATTGCAACTGTTAGATAAATCTATCCTTATAGGTTGGTCGGACCCAACCCCGGGATAGTAGAGACTTGGCTAGGGTTTGTTCCCTTTAGGGCCTAACTTAAAACTGTTTTAAGTCTATTTTCTGCTGATGTTTTTGTAACTTCGTCCAACCGTCTTAGGCCGGACGACGTATTTATGGCCCTAAGGACCCATAAAATCCTACAGTGGTATCAGAGCTGGTTGAGCTTGAGTACGGGTTCTCCGGTTATGAGCTGACTCGAAGTAATCGCTCTTACCGTTCCAAGTCCTGATAAGATGGGGATCTTATGATGTGTTGGGCGGTGTCGAGAGGCATATTGTAAAACAAGTTCGTGAGGGATCTTGTGACGGGTCTAAGGTGCCTTGGATGATGGGCCTTAACAGTGTTGCAATATCAGAGCAATACCAAAAGTGGTATCAGAGCTATGGTGTACATGATGTATTTTTGCAATTTATAAAATGTATGTGATACAGTATGTTTCTCCATCAGATGGATGTTTGATTTAAACTTTAAAAATGTCGTTTAAAGCAACGTTTTTATTTTCGAAAATTGGTTTTGAAAATTAGATTTAATTTTATTTTAAAACTAAATCTTTAAAATTAAGTGATAATTTTTGGATGTAACTTAAACTTATGCGATAAATTTTAGGTTGCATGTTTAGCAAGAAACCTTTATGAGATAAATTTTAATTGCTTTGTTATTATACTAAATTGTTTAATTAATAATTTTTAATGGTTATATTAGTTATTTTGATTATGCGATAATTCAAGAAAAACTATTAGGATAGCCATTAAAACCTTGCAGAAAATTATGAGATAATTTTTGGACATGTTATGATTTAAAAATTGTTGCAACATATTAAATTCCTATTTAGGATAGTCTTCTCCTAATTATTATTTTAATTATTCTAATAATAATTTCAAACAAAATGCTATGATTTAAAATTGTTGTAACTTGAATGATTAGGATAGCACCTTAAAAATCCTTATAGTTGATAAGAACTTTAATAAAAGTTATTAACCAATCCTAATAATTTCGAATTTTAGGATTCAACTAGTTTATAGGATTAACTAGTTTTAATGAAGCCGTTTCTAATTGAACGGGACACATATGAATAATAAGTTTCATTCAATGTACCATTATCCGGTCTAGTGTTTTTTGACTAGTGTTGTGGATCACCCTAGCTCGACTTGGGATAGTGATACTGGCCTAGCCAAATCCCTGGTCGTGTTCTGCTGGACCGTAACAATGCGAATTATGATTATGTGACATCATAAATTATATCTAGTCAATTACGTTAAAAATATTTTTCAATGTTAGACGTATCCCTCCTTGTTTTTGGATTAGGGGACTAAAAGATGCCTGTCATAGTTGTTGAGTCTCTGCAAGCTATGACATGGTCTCTTTTGGAAACCGACTCCATCATACATGAGATGTAGTCTGGTAGTAACCCAAACCGCTGCGTCGGGTCTCCTCGAGTATCAGTGTAAGTTAATATTAGACATGAAAACAAGGGTTCGACTATACTAGTCATTATGGTTTGTTGAGTCTCCTCAAGATCATTAGTGACTAGGGGTAAAACCAATATGGAGTCACATGTGATGTGATTGATAATGAGATTATTTACCAACTGCAGAGTCGATCAACCTGTTGAGTCTCCTCAAGGTTGTGAAGCTCAGTATGGTTGGGTCCCTATCACATTAAATAACTATATTCGTTCATCTGTATGACTAAAGATGATCGCAGAAATAGTGGGAGGATATAGTTAAATAAAAACCATTTTAACTATATGTCAAAATCATGAACAAATGCTAAACTAGGGATATTCTATGTTTTACCGGGCGAAATCCAAAGTTAAAATATCCTTAAAAGAAATAAGTCAACTGGACAAAATGTTTAGTTAAGGAATATTTGATAAACCAAATTATATTTTTATTGATATTAAATGTCCTTCCTAGTACTGAGTTAAGGACAAAAATTTCCTTAAGCTCTAAAATCTAACACAATAAAAGCACGCTACTTAACACTCGTCCATATGAACATGGGCAGCTTAAACATACTGATGTTCAAAGCAGTTTCTCCATATGACTTGTTGAGTCTCCTCAAGGTTGTATGGAAAACAGTTTCAATACGCAAGGCTTGAGACTTCGATCAAACTGTTTGACTCGAAGATGAGTGTAAGAGCGGTACAAGACAATGGATTCAAATTAGATCTTGAGACGAGCAACTTGTTGAGTCTCCTCAATGTTGTAAAGCTCAAGTGTTTGGATGCATGTGATGCTTGCACAGCTAACATTTGTGTTAGGACATGAAATGACTAAATATGATTTAGAAAGGAGAAGGCACTAAGGAAAATTCATTGAGAAATAATATTTGGTTTATCATAAGACAATGCATAGTAGGAGGAACTGAAAAATACTACGTGTTTGATGTCTAATATTTCAGAATAATTGTTATACAAAGATAGTCTCACATATTGGCTAATGAACAAAAGTTGTCTTTAGGCCATATGGAACTTATATCACACTTGGCGAATGTCGTCACATTACTTTCGAAGAAATGTTATGATGCGATTATAATGTATAACAATGTTGTATTAAGAGTTAATACATGTATACGCAAGTTAGTAGCAAATCTTATATGGCAAAATAGAGAAGGCCGTACCAAAGAGACTAAGCTTTACAAGTCACATAAAGAGGGGTCTGATCTCTCGTATTATGAGTCGAAAGACACTTGTGAATCTTGTCTCAAAGGTATGATGGCCGAAATTCCCTCTGTAAGACAGTGGGAGAATGAGTTGGTGAACTCATAATCTCGTACATTCGGATGTACCCGGACCCAAGTCTAAATAAGCCAAGATAATGAATTCTTATTTTATTACGACACGTGTTCTTGATGGAACACAAGTCTGATAAAATAGAGAACACAATGAAAGAAGTATTTGAACGGGTTCGATCGGATCGAAGAGTCGAATACTTAGCTATGAAATCCTTGCGTAACTAAAAGAAAATGAGATTTTCTCTCAGGTCAAATCTTTTAACACATCGGTGTGTTAGAGAGCATGAATCTACTCTGTTAAACTTAGTGCGATACATGGCTAGTGACTCTGAGTTACAATCCTCGTTCTGGGTTAAAACCTAGGTAACAATGCCTAGGTATTTGATAAGGTTATGTTAGAACATTATAAATACAATTTTCCTCAAATTAATCGTTAGGAAGTCACATGGATTACTCGAGTCTCGTGAGACGATAAGTCGAGTAAAACATCATAATTGATGATGACTTAGTCAACTTTCAGAATGCCATTCGAAGTAGGGACTCTGATTAATAAACTTGATGCAATCCGAAAAAGGTCTGTGCACATAAATAAAGTATGGACTTTAGTTTACTTGCCCAAAGAAAGTGTTTCTTATTGGATGCTTGTAAATCTTCAAGACAGAAGATTGGTACAGAAAGAAAATAGTGAAGTATGACTTAAGTTGGTTGAGAACGGTTATCATCCTAACTCCTATAAAATCATATGATGAAACTGTCTCGCCAACAGATGTGTACAGATCTACTCGGACCGAACTCGATGTAAATGCTTATGATGACCATGAAAACTGGAGCATTCATGTATAGTCTATTTTCTAAATATGATTTAGAAGAACGAGCTTATATGAATCGGCCAGAGAGTTTTCAAGGTCAGTGAGAGCGAATAAAAACATGCGAGGCATCAAGGAGCCGGAACATATGTTTTGACAAAGTGGTTTAAGAGATTGACACTTTATCAGAAATGATTATGAACCGCCTAAATGGCCAATAACTTATTTGGATTATTCTCGTAAGGTACGATGAGCTGGATGAGATCCAGGCAAGACATTAATTATGGATTCCAAGCGACCAAGGAAATTATTTGGATGAGATTCAAATGTGTGGTCTAACATGAACATAGGAAACTCCTTAAGTCTATAACTAAAGACGGTTTAGCGGATTCACTCATGAAGGCTCTGTCACATAAAGTCTATAGAGACTTATGTGTAAATGCGGTATGAGATACCGGGATAAAACAGCCTGAGTGCAAGTGAAAGATATTGGGAGATATGTATGCCCTCGAACTCGAGACAATTTATCTTTTTATAAGTGTACAAACATCTTGTTCAAAATAACAGTAAGCTGTTTGGTTAGAATTTACCTAAGTTTAATAATTATGTAGTCTTCATTAGAACTTAGGTATAGTCCTGAGACGTAATGCTGGGTCAAACATGTATCAAGATGGAGATCTTGATCATGAAGAAGTGTTTGCCCGATTGTAGCATAGGTCTAAAAACGTTCGTGGTCATAAATGTTTCGAGAAATGGATATCGACACATCGGATAGACCATTGTGTCTTAGTCTTCACCATGTAATGGTGACGATGATCTCGTAGTCGTTTGACTTGGCAAAGTCGAAGACAAGACACATGTACTCATTGGAGAATGAGTTCACTGAACGACCCAACAAGAGTTATCATATGGTTATGATTGACCAATCTGTCAATGATAACTCTTAGTGATGATAGGTAAGTTGGTCTTTTGACTTGAGGTCATTGTACGAACCTGTACGTGAACGGTGTCAATTAGATCACTGATCTAGCCTCGGAAAAGCCCCGTTGAAAGATCTTTGGTTGAGTGACATTTGAAGCGTGCGAGGAGAGTAATGACCAAGATAGAATTCGTCTCTCTCGGTCAATGGGAGTTAGTGTTGCGGTGTTAGTTCGATCTTTTAGTGAAAACTCTGGCCAGAGTATATTGGAAGAAGTCCAATATTATTTGACTAAAAATCGATGGAGACTAACCTGTAAGGACCCTGTCTATGGGGAAAACACTAGAATGGGGTTGAATAGTGTTTATGCAAATTTAAAAGGAATTTACGCCAAATAAAATGCAATCCAACAAATAGTGCGGAATAGAAAAACAACCCAAAAGGAAACACACGCAAACACAGAGATGTTTCAAGGGTTCGGATTACCCAAGTCAACTCCCGACTTGTTTCCGGTAATCCTACGTCCCTACCACCCGGAAATCACCGGATACTCAAGTTAGAACCCTAACTTGAGGTTTCCTTAAAGCCAACTTGTATCATCCCTACAAGTGCAATCGAATACAATCGATGTCCTTGACTCCCACAACCAGGGAGCAAGCAAAAACACTCTCACAACCGAGAGCACAACTCAAATAACGAATGTTATGAAATAATGAAAACAACACTTACAATCACATATGCCTTGAAGTAGAACTTGAAGGAGGAGTGTGATGTGTGTTGAAGAACTCTCTTGGAAGAGAGGAGAAAGCCCTTTCTCTTGACTGCACCAATTGCCTAGAAGATCACTGTTTGGTTCTAGGTTGGAGAGCAAGAGAACAAGATTTGGAAATACTTAGGGCTTTGGATTTGAGAGCTTTGATCTTTGGAAATGAAAGCTTGAGAGAATTTACAATGGATGAGTAACCTTCCAATGGAACAGTAGAAGCTCTACTTATAGCTTTCTCAAATCCACAAAACAGTTTAGGCAAAAACCCAATCGAAATCCGTGAGAAAAATCTCAACGGATAGAATCTGAACTCGCGACAGTCGACTGTTGCACAATCCACAGTTGACTATTGCACAGTCAGCAAGGGTAGGTGAGAATTCATAACGGTAACTTACCACGTGGACAGTCAACTGATGAAGCAAAGACAGTCGACTGTTAATCCAACAGGCGACTGTAATTTATTCGACAGACGACTGGCCGAGAGATGGGTAAGTTAGACAAATACTGGAGATCTCACAAGTAACAGGACAGACGATTGATGCAAGGAATACAATCGACTTTTAATCAGAACAGGCGACTGTAAATCCTTAAACAGACGACTGTCAAAAGCCTGAGAAATTTCCAGAGAGCAGAGTTAAAGAAATGACTTATAGACAGACGACTGTTGCAGCATAGACAGTCGACTGATCCAAGAGATAGTCGACTGTATATACAGAATTAGTCGACTGGCCGTAAAAGTCAGATCAAACAGAGTTTGGGCAAGGATAGACATGGGACTGATTTACAAAACACAGTCGACTGTCACTTGGACATGCGCCTGTGAATCGTTCATTAGTAGCCTATGCAAAATAATCAGAGAAGGCCCAAAACTATATCGTAATAGTCTGTGCATAACATGCGACTGTAGAACAAAACACAGTCGACTGTTTTTGAGACAGGCGACTGTAAACTGTTCAACAGTCAGCTGTTATAAACAATCCTAGCACAATCAATAAAGAAATGAATTAGGATCAAAGGACAATTGATCTAATGAAGTCCTATGACTGAATGTAGATGTGTGTGAGTGCTCCATCAAAGTTCTACTTCTAAGCTACATACTAGAAGAGATAAAAGAAAAATTACATTAACGAATAATCTCTTCTTTCCATCGTATGAGCTTGAAGTCTTCACGGAGCTTCAATCATAATCTACGATCATCCAATTCATGTCATTTGCCTTCAATGAAGTTTGTGAGTCATCCATTGCTAGTAGATCTTCATAATTAGCTTAGGCAATGGATTAACTGCAAAATAGGGGATTAGTCACAAGTATTTATGTTTGCTCATCATTAACACTAAGTAGGGAGAAGTCTAATACTCAACATTCTCCCCCTTTTTGATGATGACAAACAAACATAAACAAAAAGATAAATAATTGTGCGCAATGAAAACTTACTTCTCCTAAATAAATGACAATCAAGTTAGTCAACAAATATTTGGGTATCTACATATCAATTGATGCAAATGAGTGAGATATTGATGAATTTAATTCAAGAAATCTAGGAATTAAAATCCATATTCATTGTAATCTTACTTCTCCTGAATTTAAGACAACGTAAATCTTAGATTCAAGTGTTAGAACATACTACTTAGCACATCCATTATGAATCTTGTATGTTTATTTCTCTCCCCCTATGGCATTATCCAAAAAGGTGGGAGCAAATAACAACAACAATAATAGTGCTAAATACGAACTAACAAAAATCAAGGAGTATAAAGATATATCGAATCAAAAACTCATAAAATCACATCATAAACACATGTGAGTAGTGGAATTGAAGTCCAATATCAACATTAGATATACACAAAAAAAAATTCAAAAGAGATTTCACAAATGCATCATACCAGAGATAGCATGAAAAATCGAATACCAAATTCATATATTGTCTCAAAAGCACATCAGCGAGAGTATAGGATACATGAAGACAACATAACAATCATCACACAGATAAGATAAGAAGTATAGCATAGTGTGACCCAAGATAAACAGCAACATCATATATAGATATATAGAAGATGAGTACATCAACGGATGGACATCTACATGGCCATCACAAAAAGATACATCATGATCAAGACAAAAGAAAACATCATCATGACAATATCGAAGTATATCACCATACATATATAATCAAAGACAACATCATCCAGCATACATTAAAATACAATCATCACCAAACTAACACCACTCAAACACCTATCTAAGAGTGAGCGTCTCCAGGGGCTGCAGAAGAAGAAGCAGGCTCTGAGACAGCAGGTGTATCCTCTGGAGAAGGGTCAGAAGGAGCAACAGTAGCAGCATCATCAGCAGCAGCAACATCCTGAGTAGAAGATACACCAGGAGGCTCAACGACATCAGTGGGCTGAGGAGGAACATGAAGCTGGGGAACAAACTGTCTCAGTTCCTCAGGGAAGGGTATTCCCTGATGGAGGAAAGAGAGGGACAACAATATGTAAATACCAGAGACCATCTCCAAAAGAATGTCATGAGATGGTGGAGCAGAGGATGAAGGCAGGTCAGCAGGAGGAACAGTGGATGAGGATAGAGCTGAAGTGGATTTCCTCTTCTTCGAGGCAGTCTGCAGAGCCGAAGAAGATTTCGACTTTGCAGATGCGTCGAGTAGAGGACCAAAGGGCATGGGCTCGTAACGAGTCAAATCAACACCAAAATGACGGAAGACACGAGTCAGAAGACCACCGTAAGGAATGTGAGATGAGGAGGTCGTGAACTCAACCCTGTCCATCTTATCAAGGAGAACACCGGCCCAGTTCACGGGCATGCTAGAGAAGATAGCATACATACACTTCAGGATATCCTGAGACGGCTAGTCAGATGATCCATACCTCGGTAGGATGTTGGACTTCACCACTAGGTGAACAGCCCAACCTCTCGCAGAGAACATAGATGACCTGACACCCAAATCAATGGCTAAAGGTACCTCTCGAAACATATCCCGGAGGACATACTGGTCAAGGTCGTCAATGTTGGAGATGCAGATATCAGTGGAAAGGGAACCAACAGAGGGAATCCTAAGAAAAGTCCCTAAGAGTGAGGGAGTGATCTGAATGGGGGTTCCCTGAACGACAGTATCGAGGATGCCGGTAGATGAATACTCACCATGAACGCGGTTCGCATAGAAGAGCTTCACCAGAAATGGATAGGCTCTGGGGGACTCGCTTTGAGAGAAGCGAAAAAGATCAGCTAGGTGAGTAGCATAAAGAATGTTAGAAAGCCTCTCAGCAGTGAAGGCGGGAAAAATAATGTACTGCTCCCTAAGAAGGTTGATCCCTAGAAGAGAGTGAAATTTTGCTAAGCAGAGATCGTCTCGGTAAACGGGAACTAGGGGAACGACGGGGGTATGACAGGAGGCTCTTCTGAAGAACTCAAAGCTGAAGGGGAGTGATGGGGGTTCTCAGCAGCAGTCTCACTGATGTGAACACCAGTGGGCTTGCGCTGACGAGTGATCAAAGGCTGAGCCTCGGAAGAGGAAGCTGAAAGAGAGTAACCATGCGAGGAAGAATGCACGGGTGACTCGGCATGCTTGGTTCGGGCTTGATAGGGTTTCTTCTTCTTGGCTATTGGTTTCTTGGATGCCCTAGGTCGTTTAGGAGCAAAGACTTTCTCTTTTCCCTTACCCTTGGGTGACATGGGATCGAGAGAGAGAGAAACGATAGACGAAGAAATCGAAAGACTCAAAGCAAACGAAGGGCTAGAGAGTGAAGCAAACCAAGTAGAGAATATGCGAGGAAGCAACGAAGAAGCAATCGATGAGCGAGGAGGTGGAGATCGACGGCAACGACAACACGAAATCGACTCACGAAATGAAGAAGATCGACGGTTTTGGAAGAGAAATCGAGCGGGAATACGAAGCGGTCGAATCAGATGAGAGAGAGTCGACATGGGCAAATGATCCGGCTTTCTCGAATATAAAAGTTGGGGAATGAATCTGTGCCGTTGGATCAAAGAATCGGCGGCTCAGATCAAATCACTTGAACCGTCTCAACAGAAGACGTTCGACTGATGAACAAAATTCAGTCGACTTGATGAAGTGATACCAATAAAGCTCAGAAAGATGGCAGTCGACTGGCAAGTAACATGCAGTCGCCTGTCCGTTGGACAGTCGACTATAAGTTATGCATAAGTCGACTGGCAGAGAAACCATACAGTTCATCAAAAAGACAGAGAGCACTGTAAAAATTTCGACAGAGAGAATAGTCGCCTGATGACTAAACTGCAGTCGCCTGTTAAACTAACAGTCGACTGTTAAACAGTCATCAGTCGGCTGTGCGAAAGATACCAATTCTCAGACTGAGGAGATAGAGTATGGCAGTCGATTGTCGAAGGAAAGACAGTCGTCTGTCCTGGTCCAAAAATGCACAGTGAGATAGAATTCCAGAGAATAAGAACACTCACCCTAGGACCTATACTCTAATCACAAGTACATCGTAAAAACAATGTAAAAACGATAAATCCATTGAAACACAAATCACCACTATCAATTTCAAAAACTCATGAAATCAATTAAATCACAATTGCCTTTCTTAAACACATATAATTATAATAAAGCACATGAAGATATTCAACAAAATTGATATGAGCTCAAAAAGAGTTATAATCATGAAAGATTGAGCTTCTAGATTTCAGATTCACCCATAATTCCCAATTCTCCACGCAACCTCACAAATGAATCTTCTTTAAGAGGTTTAATGAAGATATCGGTAATTTGTTTTTGGGTTTCAATGTACTCTAAGATGATGTCCTTCTTAGCTACATGATCATTTATGAAATGGTGTCTCACGTCTATGTGTTTGGTACGGGAGTGGTGTACCGGATTCTTGGAAAGACAAATAGCACTTTGATTATCAACCATGATAGGGTAAGTATCACAATTGACACCATAGTCACTAAGAGTGTGTCTCATCCAAAGAACTTTTGCACATGCAAGACTCGCGGCAATATATTCCGCTTCAGTCGTGGACAATGACACCGAATTTTGTTTCTTAGAAAACCAAGAAACAAAGGAATTTCGTAATAAATGACAAGTGCCACTAGTACTTTTCCTGTTGGAGTTGCATCCGGCAAAGTCGGCATCACTATATGAGATTAACTCATATGTGCTAGATTTAGGGTAAAGTAACCCATAGTCTAGAGATTGATTGAGATAACGAAATATTCGTTTAATCGCAATCAAGTGTGACTCCTTAGGTCTTGCTTGATATCTAGCACAAAGGCATACAGAAAACATGATATCGGGCCTACTAGCAGTTAAGTAAAGTAAGCTACCGATCATACGTCGATATAGACGAACGTCTACATCTTTTCTACTTTCATCCTTGGGTAGATGAGTAGTAGTACTCATGGAGTCCTTTTGCTCGAAGACGATTCCATCCCGAATCGCTTAATAAGCTTCCATATGTACTTTGTCTGATATATGAATGTGCCATTCTCCATTTGTCGAATTTGCAATCCAAGGAAGTATGTGAGCTCTCCCATGTGGCTCATCTCAAACTCATCCTTCATAGACTTGGAAAATTCTTGACAAAGATTAATGTTAGTAGAACCGAAAATAATATCGTCTACATAAACTTGAATCAGAAGAATGTCATTTTCATAATCTTTAATGAAGAGTGTAGAATCAACTTCTCCCATTTTAAAACCTAAATTCAAAAGAAATGTCTTAAGTCGATCATACCAAGCCCTAGGAGCTTGTCTCAACCCATACAACGCTTTCTTAAGTTTGAAAACATGGTTTGGAAATTTTTTATGAATAAAACCGGGAGATTGAGAAATCTAAACTTCTTCATTGACAAACCCATTTAAAAATGTACTTTTAACATCCATTTGAAATAGTTTAAAATTCTTATGGGATGCAAAAGATAAAAGAACCTAATAGCTTCTAATCTAGCTACGGGGGCAAAAGATTCTTCGAAATCAATACCTTCCTCTTGCCGATAGCCTTGAGCTACTAACCTTGCTTTGTTCGTGTGATTACCTCGTTTTCATCCGTCTTGTTCTTGAAGATCCATTTGGTCCCAATGACTTGGTGACCACTTGGAAGAGGTACGAGTTCCCAAACTTCGTTTCTCTCGAATTGCATTAGTTCTTCTTATTGCCACTATCCAAGAGCTATCCTCACAAGCTTCTTGGATGTTCTTTGGCTCAATGGTAGAGACAAATGTGCAATGAGAGAATTCTTCAATTCTCGATCTCGTTTGAACACCCACACCAATATCTCCAATAATTTGGTTATGGGGATGGTTACGAATGGTCGGATAAGCTTTGGGTAAACTTGTATCACTAGGAACAACTTCAACAAATTCGTTAGAAGTATTAGTCTCAACAATATAATCATTAATCTTAACATTATTAAGAGAATCACAAAGAATATCTACATTATCATCATCAACATGAGAAAAATCAAAATCTTCATAAAAAAGATACGTGAAGTGATTCCTCAATCGTTGAAGAAGTTTTGTTGTATATCCGGTAGGCTTTGCTACGTGTGGAATATCCAACAAAGATTCCTTCATCGGATCTTGGCTCAAACTTGTCTAAATTACCAAATGTGTTCTTTATAAAATATTTTGAACCAAAAACACGAAAATATTTTACTTGAGGCTTTTTATCATAAAACAACTCAAAACAAGTTTTGTTCGTTCGGGGTCTTACTAGAATCCTATTGCGCACATAACATGTCGTGTGCACCGCTTCTGCCCAAAATTGTAGTCCTAAATGACTATCATGGAGCATAGTGCGAGCACACTCAATAAGAGTCATATTCTTTCTTTCTACAACACCATTTTGTGGTGGTGCACGAGAAAAGGAAAAATTATGAGTTATCCCGGAGTCATCACAAAACTTAGTAAAAGACTCATTCTCAAATTCTCCTCCATGATCACTACGAATAGTGATAATGGTGGATCCTAAAAAATTCTGAATCTTCTTTGCAAATTTGGTAAACTCTTCATGAGCTTTATTCTTATTAGTTAAGAATGAAACCCAAGTAAATCTAGAAAATTCGTCGACGATAACTAATTCATAATGAGCATTACCTAAAGAAGCGGCTCTAGTTGGCCCAAATAAGTCTAGATGAAGAAGCTCTAGGGGCCTCTTAGAAGTAATCCCTTCTTTAAGCTTAAATGAAGATTTACTTAGTTTACCTCTTTGACATGAATCACAAAAGTTTTTCTTATTAAAAGCAATCTTATGAAAACCTTTGACTAGATCATGCTTAGCTAATTTATATAAGTGATTGAAGTGAACATGACCAAAACGGCGATGTCATAATAGTTGTTCACTTGTGTTAGCAACTAAGCAATGTTCTACGGTTTTAGGGAAGATCAAATAATAAATATTTTTACGCATAATACCGGAAAATAAAACATTTGAATCACAATCAACAATAGTACACAATCCTTCTCCAAAGTTAACCTTGTAACCTTTGTCACAAAGTTGACTAATGGAAATGAGATTGTGACACAAACCACTAACAAGATAAACATTAGTAATTAAGAGTTTGGAAAGATTACCAATGATACCTACTCCTATGATGGTTCCCTTTTGATTACCTCCAAAAGTGACCGGTGTACCATCCTTGATGCTAATCACTTCGGAGAGCAATGAGGGATCTCCCGTCATATGTTTGGAGCAACCGCTATGTAGAATCCATCCTTTCCCTTTAGAGCAAGTTTGACCTTTATTGCTCTTCTTCATTCTCTTGGGTACCTATATAATATACCATAAGCTTATGGTACCCAATGTTTGTTGGGTCCAAGGGGATTAGCCCTTTGGAAGCCAAGTCCAAGTGGACTTCCGCTTCCCAACATAATTACTATTTCTAATCACATCATGAAAATAGGAATCAACATAAGCATTCCTATCATTAATACTAGTGTTCTTAGGACCCCAAATAGTATAAATCTTGGGACCCCAAATAGTGTAAATCTTGGGAGTCCTCTTCCTATTTGCATGCATATGTGTTGGATTTCTATGTGGTGCATGCTTCTTATGAACATGATTTCTAGCATAGAGATGTGGTAGAGGATATGCATTGTACATTCTAGGATGATATATATGCTTGGGAACATGCATATTATATTAATCATATGGATCATGCATGACATGTGGAGGATGAGCATACATGAAAGAATGATGTGTATGAGCATACAGGTGTATAGGAGCACGTGTTGGATCTGGATCGTAGCCTAGAGGGGGGTGAATAGGCTAATAAAATTATTCGTGCAACCCACGAACAACCACACGTAGTTATAAGCACAGACAAGGCAATAAAATAGCAATCACAGAATACGCACAGATATACCCTGGTTCGGTCGTCCCCACGACCTACTCCAGCCCCCGAAAGCAACTACTAGATAGATATGTAATCAAGTACAGCTACAATGAGTCAAGATCCCAAATCTACTCTCACCTAGCTCGTACGCACACCACGTGCTCTACACTATCAATCTAGTCAGATGCTCTCCCTCCGTGACGACTCCCAAGTCGTCAGGTCTCCAAAAAGTAACACAGATGGTAATGTTTCCCCTACGAAGAACTAACACAAATACTACACGATATAATAAATAAGAGAGTTTAGAATGCTCAGATTGTGTAGCGATGTTGTCTTCGTCAATCAGCGCGTGGTCAGATCAATCTGACAAGTAGTAGTCTCTAGTCCCCTCAATAGCTTGGCCTACCGGTCTATGAAACTTGCGCCCTCCACCAAAGGTTGAAACTTTCGGCACCTCACCAAAGATTGCAATTTGCGACACCTTGGCTCTTTGAGATTTTAATCACAGAATACGGTTGTGCGCTTCGAAATTCTCAAAGAAAAGAACATTGATTATTTCGGCCCTGTGCACTGAATTTTGCAGAGAAGGGACAAACAAAAATTCGGCAGCAACTCTTCCCAAAATAATGTGCCTGGCCTTTTGCCTGCACACAAAAAAAAATGTTATTCTTTAGTTTAAGATGAAAGCAAAGATTTCAGCTTCACACAAGAATTTTTTTAATCAAAATGGAAGTGGCCTTTTGTTTCCTCAAGACGCACAGCACTTGGATATATTTTGAAAGGGTTTAAATTGTTGAAGATGCTAAAAAGAAAAAAACCCCTTCAAGAATTCGGCAATTTTGCGCCTGAAAGGTTTCTTGCTGTGCGGCGCCTCTGCTCTTCAAATTCTTGTCCCCCTTCAGCAATTTAATGCCGGCCCCCTTATTAATTTGATCCCACCTGTGCTTAAAAAATTTGCCTGAACTCTTATAATTTCGCACACACAAAAATCATGTGGCTCTTGATGCAAAAAAAATGTTGCACAAAAAAAACACAGAACCCCTTCAAAAAAAAATTGCTTTGTGATTTTTTGTTTGATCAAAAGAATGGCAGGCTTGCACAAAAGTAATAGGTGACGCACAACTCTTGGAGATGATTGGAGAAGAAAAAAAAAATAAGAGCTTTTGGAATTTTTCAATCAAAGAAAATGTGCAGCGCCTCTCTTGTATCCGCCTGAAATCTTTGGAGAGGTCTCTGCTCAAAATTTTTAAGGGGTTAGAGAGAACATGACTTCTCTTGGGGTATTTATACCTCTCTCTCTCTCTCAACCCTAAAGACTTGCGGCTGTGCAAAGTCTTCTAATAATTTTTTTTTCGGCCTGCTCTTGATGTTGCGGCGCCTGATTAATTTTTTAAGGGGTTTTGTTTTTTTTCTCCTCTCACAAAAATGACGCAGACCCCACAAAAAAAGGCCCTGGGCTTTTTTTTTATTTAGAGGTTTGCACACAAATAGATGTGCTCATTTAATTTTTTGCAACAAAAAAAACTGTACTAATTTCCTATTACCCTTAGTATTTTTAAAACAGGACGTGGGTTTAAATTTTATTGAACGGATTTTTGGACGGCCACTTGGGTTAGGTTACGACACTCTAATAGATATGAGTCAACTCAAACCAGGTTCACTTCTTTGCACATTGACCAAGTCCTTCCGTGAATTACTCACACGTTCACCGTTCCTGAAACATTTAACACACAAGTTACAACATTCACACACGTTTGTTATCATCAAACACGAACTTCATAGATCGTTGCTACCAACAATCTCCCCCTTTTGATGATAACAAACTAGGTATAAGATTTGCACAATAAAGTTCCAAATAGTGTGTGTGGAAGTGTGGCGATAGAGGGTGACAAGCGGTGACAAGCGATGATAAATAATGACATGCAAACACCGATGTGCAAATGTTAACAGTGAGCATGCTCCCCCTATATTCATGCTCCCCCTTATTCAAGCATATATTCATGAGTTGTTCATCAAATACCAAATCAAATACCAAATCATCCCAAGTTTTTCTCCCCCTTTGTTATCATCAAAAGTCATATCACGAAGTCAAAAACATATACCATGCAAAAAAAAGAATATTATTAACCATCACCAACAATTGCATGTATACAATCATAGAATAATCAAGTCAAAATCCAATGAAATTAAACAACTACGACTTCAACACCAACGTGTACGTGCGATGATTAAAATTGAAGCACATAGGGAGAATCATTAAGAAAGTCAACCGGAACCAATCCACATTTTCCAAATAATATTCTATCACCTAGAATTGATTTTTCCCACCTCATTAAAAATGAGTTCAAGGTAACACACCCCAAAACATAGCCTATAAGGACTCTTAGATGTGGGGGTGGCATTGCTTGACGAGTAAATACACCAACACTAAAGTTTACCCATAAAGCTTATGTTGGATACTCGTGGGTAATACCGTTGCCAATGATTGTACCCATTTTCCATACAGAGCAATTATGTTTTGTTTTCACATTTTTTTTAAAAACTTATACCAAAAATTTCTTTTGCTCAATTTTTATCAATGGCAAGGTATATCATATCCCTTAGATATTCCGTTAACTTTTCCTCCTACATTCACATTCCATACTTCATAAACAATATCTCCAAATGTGTAACAATAGTAATTCATGTGGAAGTGAAGTAGGTGGTGTAGAAATCAAGCTATTCTCAGTCATTGGACATGCCATGAATATTTAGACAGATAAACATACGCATGTAGCAAAAGTAATAATACACCAATTTCTACATAGATATGAAAATCATCCGTGCATACTTCAATAATGAATCAAAGAGAAAAGATACACATTTAAGCACCATTTTTTTTTATTTTCAGTTTTTCAGTTTTTTTTAAAAAAATATATATAATGCATGAAGTACTAAAGCAAACATGAGATGCAATCACACAAACAAAAAAAAATCATGCACACAACAATGCAACTACTAGCACACAAACAAAGAGAAAGTCACGCACAGAAAAAGACTATGAAGATATTCATTAAGTTCAAAGAATGAGATATACCTTCGCGTCGCCGTTTGACTAAGGAGCTAAAAAGTAATGAGACATTCAATTTAGCGCTCCTCGTCAAATTTCCATCCACCTACAAAAGAGGTGTCGTGTGTGACCTTGGAATCCAACAAGGTCCACTCACGTTAGTCATCAAAGATTTAGGAACCCATATTTGTTTGAACTTAATATTTTTGTTCCTATATTTGCAATGATATGAAGTATGACCAACGCATCCACATGTAAAGCACTTAGCATGAAAGTTTCCAACCTTTGTTGATTCAATGTGAACTTTTCTATATTTTGATTTTTCAACATTTTTAAGACCATATCCTAGTCCTCGCCTATTATTGCCATAAATTTGATTTCCAAGAATAATGTCCAAATTTTGTTTTCCAATGGAAAATCTCTTTAATGACAATTCTAGGGTGGTGACTTTGGATTTTAAGATATCGTTTTCATTCACAAGCAAAGTGCATTTACTAATGAAAGCTTGCTTGTTTTCCTCTTCTTTCTTTTCAAAATCCCTCATTTTTTCTTTAAGTTCAAGATTTAGCATGTTAATCTTTTCAGAAAGCAATTCATTTTCAGTTTCAAGATTTATCTTATCTAGCTTATACATGCTAATATCCTTTAATAAAGAGGGACATGAAAGACAATCAATTTTTGCAGACAAGCTAGCTTTCTCTTTTTCTAACATAGTAATGGTAGATTTGCATGCAACAAGCTCTTGTTTAATATTTTTCATTTCTATAGACATGTCATACTCAGTTTGTTGCATATCAAAATTATCATTCCTATAACATTCCACATCAGCTTCTAGCTCATCAATTCTATGTTGCATTCCTTTATAGATTTCTAAAAGTTCAGCTTTAGTGGGAGATTCTACCTCATTGTGTTTGGCCATTAATGCCATGCAGGAGTGGGCTTCATGTTCCTCATCCTCATCCTCAGCTTCGCTATCCATGTCCCACGTCAGCACTTTCATTTTTCCTTTTGCAACTTGAGCTGTGTGTTGTTGTGGGCAATATTTTATGTGGTGCCCTTTCTTCCTGCATTTAAAACATTCACTTCTATTAATAGCTTTCTGATCATAGGAATTTCTACCAAAATTAGAATTATTAGAACGAATGAACCTTTTTCCCATCTCAGCTCTTCCTTGATCAGTCTGAATGTATCTCCTGAAGTTTCTGACCATTAGGGCTTGCTATTCATCAAGATCGTCGTCGTTAGCTTGAAGAGCTAATGGTGTGGAAGCTTTGGTCTTCTCTTCAGGTTTCTCTCTGGCTTCTATACTCTGCAACTCAAGCTCGTGTGACATTAGGTTGCCTATCAAGTCCTCCACTTTCATTGTTGATAAGTCCTTAGCTTCTTGAATAGCGGTGACTTTAGGCCTGAACGAGCTTGGTAGCGCCCTTAAGATCTTTCGTACCTGTTCATGGCTAGAGTATGGCTTACCGAGGGAACTGGATTTGTAGACGATGTCCGTAAACCTCGCAAACATCTCTTTCACAGATTCTGTTGGTAGCATGTGGAAGCTCTCGTATTCTGTGCAAAGCAACGCAAGTCTGGATTCCTTCACTTGCGATGTCCCCTCGTGTGTCACCTCCAGAGTATGCCAGATTTCCTACGCAGTTAGACAATGTGAGATACGATTAAATTCAGATTTATCAAGAGAGCATATAAGCGCATTCATAGCTTTACCATTAAGAGTATAAAGTTTCTTATCAGCTAAATCCCACTTGTCTTTAGGCTTATTCATAACAGTGTCTTCAATTTTAATAGTGGGTAGACTATAACCATTTTCAACAATATCCCACACATCATAATCAACAGACGCTAAATAGATTTTCATCCTAGCCTTCCAATATGCAAAGTCTACACCGTTAAACTTAGGTGGACGGGCTATAGACTGACCCTCAGCAAAAGCACAATCAGATATATTCATGGTCATCTAAAAAATCTAGACTAGATCCTCTAAACTGGCTCTGATACCACTTGTTGGATCTGGATCGTAGCCTAGAGGGGGGGTGAATAGGCTAATAAAATTATTCGTGCAACCCACGAACAACCACACGCAGTTATAAGCACAGACAAGGCAATAAAATAGCAATCACAGAATACGCACAGATATACCCTGGTTCGGTCGTCCCCACGACCTACTCCAGCCCCCGAAAGCAACTACTAGATAGATATGTAATCAAGTACAGCTACAATGAGTCAAGATCCCAAATCTACTCTCACCTAGCTCGTACGCACACCACGTGCTCTACACTATCAATCTAGTCAGATGCTCTCCCTCCGTGACGACTCCCAAGTCGTCAGGTCTCCAAAAAGTAACACAGATGGTAATGTTTCCCCTACGAAGAACTAACACAAATACTACACGATATAATAAATAAGAGAGTTTAGAATGCTCAGATTGTGTAGCGATGTTGTCTTCGTCAATCAGCGCGTGGTCAGATCAATCTGACAAGTAGTAGTCTCTAGTCCCCTCAATAGCTTGGCCTACCGGTCTATGAAACTTGCGCCCTCCACCAAAGGTTGAAACTTTCGGCACCTCACCAAAGATTGCAATTTGCGACACCTTGGCTCTTTGAGATTTTAATCACAGAATACGGTTGTGCGCTTCGAAATTCTCAAAGAAAAGAACATTGATTATTTCGGCCCTGTGCACTGAATTTTGCAGAGAAGGGACAAACAAAAATTCGGCAGCAACTCTTCCCAAAATAATGTGCCTGGCCTTTTGCCTGCACACAAAAAAAATGTTATTCTTTAGTTTAAGATGAAAGCAAAGATTTCAGCTTCACACAAGAATTTTTTTAATCAAAATGGAAGTGGCCTTTTGTTTCCTCAAGACGCACAGCACTTGGATATATTTTGAAAGGGTTTAAATTGTTGAAGATGCTAAAAAGAAAAAAACCCCTTCAAGAATTCGGCAATTTTGCGCCTGAAAGGTTTCTTGCTGTGCGGCGCCTCTGCTCTTCAAATTCTTGTCCCCCTTCAGCAATTTAATGCCGGCCCCCTTATTAATTTGATCCCACCTGTGCTTAAAAAATTTGCTTGAACTCTTATAATTTCGCACACACAAAAATCATGTGGCTCTTGATGCAAAAAAAATGTTGCACAAAAAAAACACAGAACCCCTTCAAAAAAAAATTGCTTTGTGATTTTTTGTTTGATCAAAAGAATGGCAGGCTTGCACAAAAGTAATAGGTGACGCACAACTCTTGGAGATGATTGGAGAAGAAAAAAAAAATAAGAGCTTTTGGAATTTTTCAATCAAAGAAAATGTGCAGCGCCTCTCTTGTATCCGCCTGAAATCTTTGGAGAGGTCTCTGCTCAAAATTTTTAAGGGGTTAGAGAGAACATGACTTCTCTTGGGGTATTTATACCTCTCTCTCTCTCTCAACCCTAAAGACTTGCGGCTGTGCAAAGTCTTCTAATAATTTTTTTTTCGGCCTGCTCTTGATGTTGCGGCGCCTGATTAATTTTTTAAGGGGTTTTGTTTTTTTTCTCCTCTCACAAAAATGACGCAGACCCCACAAAAAAAGGCCCTGGGCTTTTTTTTTATTTAGAGGTTTGCACACAAATAGATGTGCTCATTTAATTTTTTGCAACAAAAAAAACTGTACTAATTTCCTATTACCCTTAGTATTTTTAAAACAGGACGTGGGTTTAAATTTTATTGAACGGATTTTTGGACGGCCACTTGGGTTAGGTTACGACACTCTAATAGATATGAGTCAACTCAAACCAGGTTCACTTCTTTGCACATTGACCAAGTCCTTCCGTGAATTACTCACACGTTCACCGTTCCTGAAACATTTAACACACAAGTTACAACATTCACACACGTTTGTTATCATCAAACACGAACTTCATAGATCGTTGCTACCAACAATCTCCCCCTTTTGATGATAACAAACTAGGTATAAGATTTGCACAATAAAGTTCCAAATAGTGTGTGTGGAAGTGTGGCGATAGAGGGTGACAAGCGGTGACAAGCGATGATAAATAATGACATGCAAACACCGATGTGCAAATGTTAACAGTGAGCATGCTCCCCCTATATTCATGCTCCCCCTTATTCAAGCATATATTCATGAGTTGTTCATCAAATACCAAATCAAATACCAAATCATCCCAAGTTTTTCTCCCCCTTTGTTATCATCAAAAGTCATATCACGAAGTCAAAAACATATACCATGCAAAAAAAAGAATATTATTAACCATCACCAACAATTGCATGTATACAATCATAGAATAATCAAGTCAAAATCCAATGAAATTAAACAACTACGACTTCAACACCAACGTGTACGTGCGATGATTAAAATTGAAGCACATAGGGAGAATCATTAAGAAAGTCAACCGGAACCAATCCACATTTTCCAAATAATATTCTATCACCTAGAATTGATTTTTCCCACCTCATTAAAAATGAGTTCAAGGTAACACACCCCAAAACATAGCCTATAAGGACTCTTAGATGTGGGGGTGGCATTGCTTGACGAGTAAATACACCAACACTAAAGTTTACCCATAAAGCTTATGTTGGATACTCGTGGGTAATACCGTTGCCAATGATTGTACCCATTTTCCATACAGAGCAATTATGTTTTGTTTTCACATTTTTTTTAAAAACTTATACCAAAAATTTCTTTTGCTCAATTTTTATCAATGGCAAGGTATATCATATCCCTTAGATATTCCGTTAACTTTTCCTCCTACATTCACATTCCATACTTCATAAACAATATCTCCAAATGTGTAACAATAGTAATTCATGTGGAAGTGAAGTAGGTGGTGTAGAAATCAAGCTATTCTCAGTCATTGGACATGCCATGAATATTTAGACAGATAAACATACGCATGTAGCAAAAGTAATAATACACCAATTTCTACATAGATATGAAAATCATCCGTGCATACTTCAATAATGAATCAAAGAGAAAAGATACACATTTAAGCACCATTTTTTTTTATTTTCAGTTTTTCAGTTTTTTTTAAAAAAATATATATAATGCATGAAGTACTAAAGCAAACATGAGATGCAATCACATAAACAAAAAAAAATCATGCACACAACAATGCAACTACTAGCACACAAACAAAGAGAAAGTCACGCACAGAAAAAGACTATGAAGATATTCATTAAGTTCAAAGAATGAGATATACCTTCGCGTCGCCGTTTGACTAAGGAGCTAAAAAGTAATGAGACATTCAATTTAGCGCTCCTCGTCAAATTTCCATCCACCTACAAAAGAGGTGTCGTGTGTGACCTTGGAATCCAACAAGGTCCACTCACGTTAGTCATCAAAGATTTAGGAACCCATATTTGTTTGAACTTAATATTTTTGTTCCTATATTTGCAATGATATGAAGTATGACCAACGCATCCACATGTAAAGCACTTAGCATGAAAGTTTCCAACCTTTGTTGATTCAATGTGAACTTTTCTATATTTTGATTTTTCAACATTTTTAAGACCATATCCTAGTCCTCGCCTATTATTGCCATAAATTTGATTTCCAAGAATAATGTCCAAATTTTGTTTTCCAATGGAAAATCTCTTTAATGACAATTCTAGGGTGGTGACTTTGGATTTTAAGATATCGTTTTCATTCACAAGCAAAGTGCATTTACTAATGAAAGCTTGCTTGTTTTCCTCTTCTTTCTTTTCAAAATCCCTCATTTTTTCTTTAAGTTCAAGATTTAGCATGTTAATCTTTTCAGAAAGCAATTCATTTTCAGTTTCAAGATTTATCTTATCTAGCTTATACATGCTAATATCCTTTAATAAAGAGGGACATGAAAGACAATCAATTTTTGCAGACAAGCTAGCTTTCTCTTTTTCTAACATAGTAATGGTAGATTTGCATGCAACAAGCTCTTGTTTAATATTTTTCATTTCTATAGACATGTCATACTCAGTTTGTTGCATATCAAAATTATCATTCCTATAACATTCCACATCAGCTTCTAGCTCATCAATTCTATGTTGCATTCCTTTACAGATTTCTAAAAGTTCAGCTTTAGTGGGAGATTCTACCTCATTGTGTTTGGCCATTAATGCCATGCAGGAGTGGGCTTCATGTTCCTCATCCTCATCCTCAGCTTCGCTATCCATGTCCCACGTCAGCACTTTCATTTTTCCTTTTGCAACTTGAGCTGTGTGTTGTTGTGGGCAATATTTTATGTGGTGCCCTTTCTTCCTGCATTTAAAACATTCACTTCTATTAATAGCTTTCTGATCATAGGAATTTCTACCAAAATTAGAATTATTAGAACGAATGAACCTTTTTCCCATCTCAGCTCTTCCTTGATCAGTCTGAATGTATCTCCTGAAGTTTCTGACCATTAGGGCTTGCTATTCATCAAGATCGTCGTCGTTAGCTTGAAGAGCTAATGGTGTGGAAGCTTTGGTCTTCTCTTCAGGTTTCTCTCTGGCTTCTATACTCTGCAACTCAAGCTCGTGTGACATTAGGTTGCCTATCAAGTCCTCCACTTTCATTGTTGATAAGTCCTTAGCTTCTTGAATAGCGGTGACTTTAGGCCTGAACGAGCTTGGTAGCGCCCTTAAGATCTTTCGTACCTGTTCATGGCTAGAGTATGGCTTACCGAGGGAACTGGATTTGTAGACGATGTCCGTAAACCTCGCAAACATCTCTTTCACAGATTCTGTTGGTAGCATGTGGAAGCTCTCGTATTCTGTGCAAAGCAACGCAAGTCTGGATTCCTTCACTTGCGATGTCCCCTCGTGTGTCACCTCCAGAGTATGCCAGATTTCCTACGCAGTTAGACAATGTGAGATACGATTAAATTCAGATTTATCAAGAGAGCATATAAGCGCATTCATAGCTTTACCATTAAGAGTATAAAGTTTCTTATCAGCTAAATCCCACTTGTCTTTAGGCTTATTCATAACAGTGTCTTCAATTTTAATAGTGGGTAGACTATAACCATTTTCAACAATATCCCACACATCATAATCAACAGACGCTAAATAGATTTTCATCCTAGCCTTCCAATATGCAAAGTCTACACCGTTAAACTTAGGTGGACGGGCTATAGACTGACCCTCAGCAAAAGCACAATCAGATATATTCATGGTCATCTAAAAAATCTAGACTAGATCCTCTAAACTGGCTCTGATACCACTTGTTGGATCTGGATCGTAGCCTAGAGGGGGGGTGAATAGGCTAATAAAATTATTCGTGCAACCCACGAACAACCACACGCAGTTATAAGCACAGACAAGGCAATAAAATAGCAATCACAGAATACGCACAGATATACCCTGGTTCGGTCGTCCCCACGACCTACTCCAGCCCCCGAAAGCAACTACTAGATAGATATGTAATCAAGTACAGCTACAATGAGTCAAGATCCCAAATCTACTCTCACCTAGCTCGTACGCACACCACGTGCTCTACACTATCAATCTAGTCAGATGCTCTCCCTCCGTGACGACTCCCAAGTCGTCAGGTCTCCAAAAAGTAACACAGATGGTAATGTTTCCCCTACGAAGAACTAACACAAATACTACACGATATAATAAATAAGAGAGTTTAGAATGCTCAGATTGTGTAGCGATGTTGTCTTCGTCAATCAGCGCGTGGTCAGATCAATCTGACAAGTAGTAGTCTCTAGTCCCCTCAATAGCTTGGCCTACCGGTCTATGAAACTTGCGCCCTCCACCAAAGGTTGAAACTTTCGGCACCTCACCAAAGATTGCAATTTGCGACACCTTGGCTCTTTGAGATTTTAATCACAGAATACGGTTGTGCGCTTCGAAATTCTCAAAGAAAAGAACATTGATTATTTCGGCCCTGTGCACTGAATTTTGCAGAGAAGGGACAAACAAAAATTCGGCAGCAACTCTTCCCAAAATAATGTGCCTGGCCTTTTTGCCTGCACACAAAAAAAATGTTATTCTTTAGTTTAAGATGAAAGCAAAGATTTCAGCTTCACACAAGAATTTTTTTAATCAAAATGGAAGTGGCCTTTTGTTTCCTCAAGACGCACAGCACTTGGATATATTTTGAAAGGGTTTAAATTGTTGAAGATGCTAAAAAGAAAAAAACCCCTTCAAGAATTCGGCAATTTTGCGCCTGAAAGGTTTCTTGCTGTGCGGCGCCTCTGCTCTTCAAATTCTTGTCCCCCTTCAGCAATTTAATGCCGGCCCCCTTATTAATTTGATCCCACCTGTGCTTAAAAAATTTGCCTGAACTCTTATAATTTCGCACACACAAAAATCATGTGGCTCTTGATGCAAAAAAAATGTTGCACAAAAAAAACACAGAACCCCTTCAAAAAAAAATTGCTTTGTGATTTTTTGTTTGATCAAAAGAATGGCAGGCTTGCACAAAAGTAATAGGTGACGCACAACTCTTGGAGATGATTGGAGAAGAAAAAAAAAATAAGAGCTTTTGGAATTTTTCAATCAAAGAAAATGTGCAGCGCCTCTCTTGTATCCGCCTGAAATCTTTGGAGAGGTCTCTGCTCAAAATTTTTAAGGGGTTAGAGAGAACATGACTTCTCTTGGGGTATTTATACCTCTCTCTCTCTCTCAACCCTAAAGACTTGCGGCTGTGCAAAGTCTTCTAATAATTTTTTTTTCGGCCTGCTCTTGATGTTGCGGCGCCTGATTAATTTTTTAAGGGGTTTTGTTTTTTTTCTCCTCTCACAAAAATGACGCAGACCCCACAAAAAAAGGCCCTGGGCTTTTTTTTATTTAGAGGTTTGCACACAAATAGATGTGCTCATTTAAGTTTTTGCAACAAAAAAAAACTGTACTAATTTCCTATTACCCTTAGTATTTTTAAAACAGGACGTGGGTTTAAATTTTATTGAACGGATTTTTGGACGGTCACTTGGGTTAGGTTACGACACTCTAATAGATATGAGTCAACTCAAACCAGGTTCACTTCTTTGCACATTGACCAAGTCCTTCCGTGAATTACTCACACGTTCACCGTTCCTGAAACACTTAACACACAAGTTAAAACATTCACACACGTTTGTTATCATCAAACACGAACTTCATAGATCGTTGCTACCAGCAGCACGTACATGAGTATTTCTCATGTGTGGTTGTGTACGTGTCCGTGGGTGCGGAGCAAAGAATGTGGCATGATTATCCACTTGTGAAGTAGGAGGTTTCCTACGTGGATGAGTATTAGTGACAAATAAGCATGGCCTTGCATTTGGTTTCCACCCTTAGTGGGTTTCTTGCCAAAAGGAAGAGAAGATGAAGTGGTGACTTTCTTGGTAGGATTGCTACCTATAGTGTCTTTGACACCACTTGTTGATGCACGGAGGAAGGCCTCACAAAATCTATAGTGACACCACTATAAGAGGTACGATCATTAGATGCATTCGCTTTCACAAACCCAAGACCAACACGATGTGTGGCCGGAAATTGGTTTGTAAGCAAATCATCCAATTGTCCTTTTCCCTTATTGAATCTCACAATACGGGAGGACATGAGCTCATATTTCTCCTTTAAAGAAGAAATGTTGGTATCCAAGGTGGACACCCGTGCTTTGAGCTCGTGCACTTGAGTTTTAAGAGATACATTCTCTATAACCAATTGTGTGTGACGTGTAACTAGATCACTATTATCGTTAGGATGTGTTTGATCTAGTTGAGATTTGAGGGAATTCACCTCATCTCTCAATGTGACATTTTGAGAAGCTAAGCTTGCTTTCTCAAGAGTTAAAGTATCAACAGTGGTGTCATTGTTGATAATGCATGGAATGTATGACTTGTTAATATTCAATTTCTTTAAGCTAGTGTACTTAAGCATTAAAGATTGGTATTTAGCAAAAAGTTCTTCATTAGCAATACGAAGTTCATCCATTGTTACCTCGGTGTCGTCCGTGTCGGAATCACTCTCATATGAGAGTGGGTCTTCTAGTGCCATGAAACACATGTGGACGCTCTCACCCTTCTCATCATTGGAATCGCTTGATGAGTCATCACTTGAGTTGTCGAAGGTACCTACGAGTCCTTTTTTCTCTCTCTTGTTCTTATCGTACTTGTGGTACTTCGGTGCCTTCCATTTCTCTTTGTTCTTTAGCATTGGGCAATCCCTCTTGATGTGCACTGGCTTATTACATTTATAGCAAAGAGGGGAAGTAGCATTAGTAGACTCAAAACGTTTGTTGGAGGGAAATTTACCATTGCGGAAGAAGCGTTGGAACTTCTTCGCCATTTGGGCCATTTCACCCAAATCCATCTCGTTCTCGGATTCATCACTTTCGGAGGATGATGAATTGGCGTTGAATGCCAAAGCATTCTTCTTGGCCTCCGAAGGATTCATCATGGCTCGAATCTTCAATCGGTTGTCCCGTCTTACTTCGTAAGACATAAGAGTCCCGATGAGATTCACCACGGTGTAGTTCTTCAAGTTATTGACCTCTTCGATGGCGATCGCTCTTCTTTCCCATTTGGAGGTCATTCACATGATGATCTTCCTTACCTTATCCGGTTTGGAATATATTTGGCCAAGGGCTTCCAATTCATTGATGATGTAGGTAAAACGTCCGTACATCGATGCAATGCTCTCATTGTCCTGCATATGAAACAAATCGAAGTTTTGCACGGCAACATATAACTTTGAAAGTTTTACCTTATACGTTCCCTCGTGGGTAACGATGAGATGGTTCCAAATTTGATATGCACTCTTACATGTGCATATCTTGTTGAACTCATTTGGGTCCAACGCACAATGAAGAGCGTTCATTGCCTTAGCATTGTTGACCTCGGCGAACTTCTCGGAAGTCGTCCATTTCTCGAAATCCTCTTCGGTGGGCTCGACGTACTCCTTGTGGAGAGTTCTCCAAAGTGAAGCACACCTAAGGAATGTCTCCATCCTACACTTCCAATAGCCAGAATTAGTACCATTGAAACGTGGAGGACGTACCGTAGATTGACCTTCGAAAAGTGTGGACGCTCCATCACGATCGTGATTGTTGTACGAAGGCGGAGGAGGAACGTTGTTGTTGTTGGATGCCATAGATAAAACCTTGCGCTCTGATACCAATTGTAAGGACCATGTCTATAGGAAAAACACTAGAAGGGGGTTGAATAGTGTTTATGCAAATTTAAAAGGAATTTACGCCAAATAAAATGCAATCCAACAAATAGTGCGGAATAGAAAAACAACCCAAAAGGAAACACACGCAAACACAAAGATGTTTCAAGGGTTCGGATTACCCAAGTCAACTCCCGACTTGTTCCCGGTAATCCTACGTCCCTACCACCCGGAAATCACCGGATACTCAAGTTAGAACCCTAACTTGAGGTTTCCTTAAAGCCCACTTGTATCATCCCTACAAGTGCAATCGAATACAATCGATGTCCTTGACTCCCACAACCAGGGAGCAAGCAAAAACACTCTCACAACCGAGAGCACAACTCAAATAACGAATGTTATGAAATAATGAAAACAACACTTACAATCACCTTTGCCTTGAAGTAGAACTTGAAGGAGGAGTGTGATGTGTGTTGAAGAACTCTCTTGGAAGAGAGGAGAAAGCCCTTTCTCTTGACTGCACCAATTGCCTAGAAGATCACTCTTTGGTTCTAGGTTGGAGAGCAAGAGAACAAGATTTGGAAATACTTAGGGCTTTGGATTTGAGAGCTTTGATCTTTGGAAATGAAAGCTTGAGAGAATTTGCAATGGATGAGTAACCTTCCAATGGAACAGTAGAAGCTCTACTTATAGCTTTCTCAAATCCACAAAACAGTTTAGGCAAAAACCCAATTGGAATCCGTGAGAAAAATCTCAACGGATAGAATCTGAACTCGCGACAGTCGACTGTTGCACAATCCACAGTTGACTGTTGCACAGTCAGCAAGGGTAGGTGAGAATTCATAACGGTAACTTACCACGTGGACAGTCAACTGATGAAGCAAAGACAGTCGACTGTTAATCCAACAGGCGACTGTAATTTATTCGACAGACGACTGGCCGAGAGATGGGTAAGTTAGACAAATACTGGAGATCTCACAAGTAACAGGACAGACGATTGATGCAAGGAATACAGTCGACTTTTAATCAGAACAGGCGATTGTAAATCCTTAAACAGACGACTGTCAAAAGCATGAGAAATTTCCAGAGAGCAGAGTTAAAGAAATGACTTACAGACAGACGACTGTTGCAGCATAGACAGTCGACTAATCCAAGAGACAGTCGACTGTATATACAACATTAGTCGACTGGCCGTAAAAGTCAGATCAAACAGAGTTTGGACAAGGATAGACAGGGGACTGATTTACAAAACACAGTCGACTGTCACTTGGACAGGCGCCTGTGAATCGTTCATCAGTAGGCTGTGCGAAATAATCAGAGAAGGCCCAAAACTATATTGTAATAGTCTGTGCATAACAGACGACTGTAGAACAAAACACAGTCGACTGTTTTTGAGACAGGCGACTGTAAACTGTTCAGCAGTCGGCTGTTATAAACAATCATAGCACAATCAATAAAGAAATGAATTGGGATCAAAGGACAATTGATCTAATGCAGTCCTATGACTAAATGTAGATGTGTGTGAGTGCTCCATCAAAGTTTTACTTCTAAGCTACATAGTAGAAGAGATAAAAGAAAAATTACATTGACGAATAATCTCTTCTTTCCATCGTATGAGCTTGAAGTCTTCACGGAGCTTCAATCATAATATACGATCATCCAATTCATGTCATTTGCCTTCAATGAAGTTTGTGAGACATTCATTACTAGTAGATCTGCATAATTACCTTAGGCAATGGATTAACTGCAAAATAGGGGATAAGTCACACGTATTTATGTTTGCTCATCATTAACACCAAGTAGGGAGAAGTCCAATACTCAACATAACCAAGTTCGAGCTTGTAGGATTGACAGTTGACCATACCTCAGGCTTGACTAAGCTGCATAGTTTTGACGAAAAGACTATAACTGCGGTATTCATCACGGACACAGTCAGGGTGGTCCCGACAATACTCGTGTCAATGAGTTAACCACATAAGTATGATACCAAAACAGGGACGACACCTGCTGCTTATGGTCTCTGCCGTCTGGGGCTTTGAGCCCCACTTGTAGTAGGGTCCGGCTGTAGGGTCTCATACAGAGTGAGACATTCGTCAAGTAATAGGAAGAAATCAGGGAGAATATTCATTTGAAGCAATGGATATAAAACTACAAAGAGTTTGTAGTTAGCTTCTGCATTCGGGATAAATGATCCTGAGTGCAAGTGGGAGATGTTGGGGGATGTATGTCCTCAGTTCATTTGTATTTGATACAAATGGGTTTTTAATATAAGATGGGGAAATTTTGCATATGATGCAAATGGAATTAAATTTGTCGTAAATTATTTACGTACATATTTAATATAATAAACACGTGGAAAAGGTTACATGGATGACGGGAAAGTCTCGGTTTAAATCCTGGTTCGAACAGTGTCCAAATCGGACGCCAAACACATGATCTATAGGTTAAACATAGCCAAAAGGGCCCAAAAGGGCTGAGCGTACCAGCCCGACTGGTCTGGGTGCCCAGGCCCGTTTTGGGCCTGGGCGCCCAGCCCAGGGGGCGGGCCTGTCCAACAGGGCGGGCGCCTGACCCGCCTACCTCTGGGTAGGTTAAGCTCGCCCAGCGGGCTGGGGGCCCACCTGCACTTGCAGGCCGGCTGGGACCAGCCTGCGCGTGTGGGCGGGTGCCCAGCCCGCAGAGGGCGCCCGCATTGCTGGTGGGCCACATATGGGGCCCGCGAGGGTCTGAGAAACCCTCAGATTTTTTGCTGCTGTGTTTTTCAGCAAAAAGTGACTTTTAGCTCAACTTTGGACACATATTGGAAGGGTCAAATGAAGTCGAAATGGAGCGCAATTTGTTCCTACACGTTCACAGTTCAACCATCTTCGTTTTGATAGGTTATATCACTTACAAAGCTCAACGGTGAGGAAGGAAAAATTCGCTAAAGTTTGTCCTTTATGAAATGCAAACTTTAAATTAATTTTTTTCTCCAAAATTAATAGTCCTACGTCAGATATAGGGTGAAGGGGAGGAATCAGCCACTTATATAAATAGGGACCTACTCCACTCCTTGAAACTCGTCCCAAGCTCCAGATTTGAGTAGCTCCACTAAACGTGAGCAAGCCCAGATCCGAGCTTAAATTAAATTATTCTCTTCCCCTAAATTTCTACCTTGCTCCTGTTCGGGCTCTAGCAAAGCTACAAAAGAGCTTGGATCAGATCTGAAGTCTTGACGGATGATCCACTCAAGGTGAAATCTTCTTTATCGCGTGGTTGGCTCAACGACAAGGGTGTTGCTCGCCTCGGGACGTGGTGCGGTTTGGGAAGCGGTTCGGCTCAAGACAAGGTACGGCTCGGGACGTGATTCAGCTCGGGAGAAGCGGCGTGGGGCCAAAGAAATGTTGCTGAAAACGACGATTCGTTTTCTGCGGAAACGAAGTGAAAGTTATATAGTTTTAAATAACATGCGTTTATAAATTGCAACTGTTAGATAGATCTATCCTTAGGGGTTGGTCAGACCCAACCCCAGGATAGTAGAGATCTTGGTTAGGGTTTGTTCCCTTTAGGGCCTAACTTAAAATTGTTTTAAGTCTATTTTCCACTGCTGTTTTGATAACTTCGTCCAACCGTTTTAGGCCGGACGTCGTATTTATGGCCATAAGGACCCAGAAAACCCTACACAAATAGTGAGCATTAATCCACATACCCAGTTCAACACGATGCATGGCATCATTCTCGATGTCTTGTTGATCTTCCCCGACTTGATCTGGAGAGGCTTCAGCCCCAGTGGTGGGATTGGCTGGATCTTGTTGATCTTCTCCTTTTGCTATCCCTGCTGCTTCATTCGACATGTTGGGAAGTTGGGAGTTGAAAAGAGGCAGTGGTATAATAGGCAGTGTGAGTTTTCTGTTAGGATAAACAGAATATTCCCTTCAGATTTAACATTTCTTTACCTAGTGATTCTTTTCAAGTGAATTAAATGATGTGTGTGATCTAATAGCAAGTGCTATGATTTGGGAGACTTTTTTCGAAATAACCATCATTTGGGGGACTTATTTCTAAAAACACCCATCTTTTTTAACGACGTTAAAAGACTAATTTGGGAAAAATGAAAGATAGATAAATTTTCTGTTAATTTAAAGATCAGATCAACTAATATTTTGAGAAAACAATGAAATATGTATGTACGCATAAACAAATATTTTGAGAAAACAATAACCAAATCTAACTGAAGTTCATTGGTTGATTAACCTTGCTCCCGACACCTCATAATAGTTAGTAACAACCGCAAAAGTAACCTTGCTCCCGACACCCCTCATAATAGTTAGTAACAACCGGCAAAAGAAGAGATTCAACGTCTAAACATCTAAACTATCATAATGCAAATTTTTATTTTTTTTGGTTCAAAAACACCTCTAATGGATAAATCCAAGGTTCAAAAATATTGCCCACTAATTTGGTAGATTAAAAAAGAGACTAGACATTGCCTTATAGGGCCTATTTAAGAAAAATTACTTTACTTGCGACACTTTCTGACATTAACAGGCGACTAACAATTATTTTGAGATAATTAATAAAGCATAAAAGACATTTCACTACGACGAAAAAAGTCCCCAGCTTAAGACCAAAATTGAAATTAAATAACATTAAACATTCTTAACCAGGAAACATATAAATTTTAAAATTAAATTTGTTGGACCTTCTTATTAAAGAAAGCACCATCCAAAAAGTAGCGTATGCTGCTTTGAGTGGCAAGCACACGGTATTCTTTAGTAAAAGGCGAAAGAATAGTTCGCTCTGTGCTCACCACGCAGCTGCGTGATTTTTGCCGACTGGATGTCCTATCATTTTATAGCAAACTATCACCGGGAATCTCGTAGTTTAGCCGATGTGGGACTAAGAACAAAGAGAAAACAAGAAGTCTCATAGTGGCCCTGTGCGAGTTGGAACTTGGAAGCCAAAAAGTCTCCTGTCTTCTGCATCGATTGATGGCTTGGCTTCTTCCATCATTTCCCTCTCCGGTAAATTCTTGCTTGGATCTCCCTTTATTTCTATTTATTTGTGCTCATAATGCAAAACCCTGCCGCTCTTCTCTCTTTCATTGCCAAAAATCTCAAGTGTAAATTATAGGATTGGGGCTTGAGATAGGAAATTTCGCGGGCTTCGATCATGTTTCTTTCCACAATATGCTCATAAAGTTTGGTAAATGGAGTAGTACTAGAAATTGCCCGTGCACTTGGTGCACGGAGCAAAAATAAGCCACCAACGAACATGGCCGCAATGCACGCGCGGAACCGGGAAGGAGCGAAAAGCGTGTGTGTGTACATGTCTGCAACGTCGGATGGTAAAAGGGGAGCGAATGCACGGACCCCCAAAAACCAACCCACACACAGTAAGGATGCGGGACCCACACGGATGTTTCGATGAGTGCAAAAACGGGTGAAAATGAGAATAGTGAGTTTAAGTGTGTGTAGCGTCTTGAGGTTTTTTTGGTTTTTTTTGCTTGGGGGTGTGATTTTGGGTGTTTGGGTTTGGGTGTGTTTTTGGGGGTTGGGTGGAATTTTGTGTTTTTTGGGTTTTGGGTTTAAGAAGTGTGTCCCATGTGGCGATGTGACATTGCCACATGGGACAAAGATTCAAAAACATCCCTCATTTATAATATAGATTCTGAAATTTTGTTCGCGTCGTATAATCTGGTAATGAAATTTTGAACTCCCCTCACCTTGGTTTATGCCTAAATTTGAATTTTCATACGCAGGGTTTGTAAGTTAGACACGATTAGGGTTAATGCGTGGGGTTCTTGAGCTTAGAACTTGATAACCAAGTGTTGGGAATTGTTTCACTTGTGCATACGACCATCCGTGCCTTGTTGGCCTTGTATTTAAGTTTGGATTTCCATGAAGCTTCTACTACAAGGCATAAATCAGTCCAATGTGGTTAATATCAATCGGTTTGGATATTTGATTATCATGCTGAACTGCTGTCATTCCAAGATGCACCGCCTGTCACTTTTCCATTCGCTGAGGAGACTTAGGGCCTGTTTCTTTTGCGAGAAGTTTGCTGGAAAGTGCAAAAAAATCGCTGATTTTACACTATTCATGTCAAATCGTTGTAGAAACAATGCATCTTGTTTCTTTGGAAAAAAACGAGCGGAAAATTTCGTTTGCTGGCGCCGACGTGGAGTTCCATTCACGGATTCTGCGACCCTCCCACAATACCCGGTTTTGCGCGGAATTTGCGATATCACAATGAGAAAGTGCATTTGTGGGCCCCAAGACTCTCTCTCTCCCCCTATTTTGTCCAATTGTAGCTATTTCTGCCCGTTTTTTTACTCTTTTTTAATTACAATTAATTAATTAGTGAACCCTATATCAAACTTTCTCATACAACTTTCTCAACAAAAGAAACACACTAAGCACAAGAAAGTTGGGTGGACCCCAAATACAATTCTCAAACCAACTTTCCAACCCGTGGTCCACACATCAAGATTCCACCAAGATTTACTATTGACAACAGTAAATCCCAACCCATTCTCACTCAAAGATACATGCCCTTACTCTTCTGAGGAGTCGCTTGTTGTGAGATGTGTAGGCCCTATATTTTTCTTCTTTCTTTTTTTAGTTGCTTCTGTTTGTATGTCGTAGTGATTGGCCAACTTTGTAGACGACCTTCTTTTTGACATGAATAAGTAGTCCGAAAAATCTTTAATCCAACCACCTTTTTTAAATCTTCTTTCTTCCATCTACTCTTCATCTTATACCTCCTCACTCTTGTCGCTCTTTACTTTGCTTGCTTGATAGTCACTTGTTGTGCTGACATCGAGCTTGAACTCAATAGACTAACATTGAAACCACATCGTACCACTTGCTGAGCTTGTGTTGCTTATATGTTGGCCCCTTAGTCTCTTGAGTGAGGGAGAATCTGAAGCTCTGGACTTGTCTGCTCAAATCCTTGAGGCCAAATCGGTAGGCTGGATAGGCGTGACCAGAATTGGACACAGACAAGATCTTGGAGTTGTAGCAGCATGGGGCCCCAGCTTGGTCTGGGGGCTTACTGATGGCAACATGACTTGAGTGCTGCCTACCCCATTAAGGCCTTAGGGTGGATTGGTGGGGACTTCTGCCCGTGCTGATGGCTTAGTTGAGACGTGGCATGACTTGGGTCGAGTGCTAGTAGTCGGTGTTGGGATAGTGGGTCTTGCCAGGGAGGACCTTAGCCTGGATTGGATGCTTAGTGTGAACGTGTCATGACCGGAGTCGAGTGCCAGATGTCAGTGCTTGGACCGTTGGTCTCGACAGCAGAAGTCTGTACTAGGACCTTGAGGTCTCGACAGTGAGAGCCCCAGTCTGAACCGGGGGCTAGACAGGAAGGAAACACACGTATTTGAGCTTGGCAAAAGGGATGTCTTTTATTGAGCTTGAAGTGAGTACATAGCAAGAGTGTCTTGTTGATATCCATACATGCACCCGAACATTGATAGTATTTCCAAAGGTGTTTGGCATTTTATGGATATTTGATTAGAATGCCATCCAGAGCCTTGAGTTGGTACTTGTCCTTCTACTTATACTTAAGGGGCAAAGAGAAGCACTTTCGCTACTGAGAAAGCGAACACGCGAGGGTTCGACGACTTAGCCGAGCGTTAGTGAAGCTCTGTAGTAGCGCCGAAGCCTATGTGTTATAATGCTGAGCCAAGGACGCTCCGCCTTACCTATAGAAGTTGTCAAATGAGTTCTGAACGAATGAGATCCTTGGTTGGTAATGGCTCAATCTATAGATAGAAAGCCCTATGATGGGAAACTACCACCTTAGGTTTGGAGAGAGATGTGACCAGTTATAGTTTAGGGGGAGCATTAAGTTGAGGACCTCTCGGATGCTGTAATGACCCTCCCAGTTTGGCCCCAACAGTTGCTTGCTCTTCTTGGACCCATTGCATGTGTCAGAGGACCAAGTATTTCTTCTGAAAGTGCCTGATCTTGACCTTCTTATTGTAGTACCGAGCAGAAGCTCACTTGTAAGAGCTCGCTCGGACCTGGCCTGTGTTCCTCCTTTCCTCGGCGATGTCTTGCTCCAGTGCCACAGCTTGTCTATTGGATGCTTCATTGAAGTGCCTCACAAGGAAGGTCAGAAGGGCCATCTCGACTGGAGCCATTGCATCAACTCTGAAGGCCAGGACGAAGAGAGTTTTGCCTGTGCTGGTTTGTTTGGTGGTGTGATACGCCCAGAGCACGTAGGTGAGGTGGTCGACCCATGCTCCTTTCTTGGCACTGAGCTTCTTCTTGAGCATCTTATTGATGTCCTTCTTGACATATTCGACTTGACCGTTGGCTTGTGGATGGATAGGAGTGGAGAAGTGGTGCTGTATGCCGTACTGCTCACACTTTGCATTGAAGTTGGCATTATCAAACTGCTTTTCATTGTCGGTGACATTGAAGTGTGGGACTCCGAATATGCATATCATCACCTTCTAGATGAAGGCAACCATTTTGGCTTCTATCAGGAAGGAGAGAGGAGTCTCCGCTACCCACTTGGTGTAGTAGTCGATGCGATGCCTGTTAAGAATTTCTCTTCAATCTGCTCTTCTTCAATTTGAGCAGATGATATTATGGTAGAGGAACGACTTCGCTTTTTTAATTGCATGCCTGATAAGAAGAAACATCTACGTGGTGTTTGATTTGGAGAATTAGTAAAATATGTCTAGTAAGAATGAAGAGAAAGCACAAGCCGCAGCAGATTGAATAAAGGAAGCAGCATTGTCAGCTGCGAAGGGCCTTGGTTGGGCTCAAGCTGAGCGGGCAGCGGAAGCTACTGCACGAAATGTGAATTCATATGGGCAGAAGGAGGAAGGACCCAGCTGATGGCAAGAGAGGATAGCAGCCATACGGCAAATGTATCTCTTTAGTACAGAGAGAGTTGTGAAACTTGCTGAAAGGAAGGATCTAAAGGGGTCTGTCTCCTCAACCCGCGGCATGTCTTCTCAGTGCCACATTTGTTTGCTTAGACCATCGCTGGTTGCTATCGAAGAATCAGCCTCAGGTTCGGCACATTTGCGCTAAGCTTCTTGTAGTTGGCATCTATGCACCTTCTATAACCTTTTGACTAGACAGACCTGTGTTGGTTTTGATGTTGTCCTTGGAGTAAAATCATTAGCTTGATTCACTGGGATTGTTGTTTGTTAGAACGAGGACCGGATAGATAATCATTTTGTTCACCTTGTCATGTAATCTTAATTTTCCTGTTGATACACTAATCTTGGTGTTTTTTGACTGTCTTACTCCGATCTTCACTATTTGTTTCATGTTTAGCTCCTAAGCATGCTATTCTTTTTCTCCCTGATGAAAGATATGCGGCTTTCTACCCTGCAAAGGATAAGATTGTTGGGAAACTTTCTTCCGAATGGGACCAACAGTTCGAGACAAGCTTCTACTAGAAGTATCCAATACCTTTTCAAGAGTCCAACTAGAACCAACTGGCATCTCTCAAGGAAGTTTCTTGTAGGTATGAATACAATTATTCTATTTTATTCCTTGTGTTGGGAGCATCACAGCTTGGCATCACAATTACACACTGCACTGCAGCAGCCATGAGCATCATGAAATTCTGCTATGAATGGTAAGCACTTCATAGGGTAGCAGATAATTGAATTCTCCTTTATTTTCTTTCGTTCTTTCTTTTGTGTTAGGGCGTACTAGTTTTTGTTTCTTTGGGTGTCATGACAGCAACAATATATTGTATCCAAAGGATGACAAGGAGAACAAAATCCTGCTTTATGCATGTCGCAACTGTGATCATCAGGTCATCTTTGTGTCCATAGTTTACTTTGCTGATTTCTTATTTCCTTTTGTCCGTGTAGCAAGTGGACTAGTTCGTTCCATACGAAAGGAATTATGAGGACTGTAAGAACTTGGACTAATCTGCATCGATACAAATACTTTGAAAGTAGGGAACTGTGGAATATTGTTGTCCGGAAGAGGCAACCTCCTCCATGAAATTATTCTGTGTGTGCCTCTAGTAAATTTATGCATAATCTAATCTGAAAATATCTGAAGCAATATGAGTTTTGTTTCTTGCACCCAACTTGTTCATGTCTAAAGGTGTCAAGAGTTTTACTGGCCGCATTTAAGTAATTGAAGTTCTAGTTTAATCACTCTCTCTTATACCACTTATCATGTAGCAGTGCAAATGAAACCCAACCATGTATTCAGAATTTTCTTCTAACTTGTTCTGGAAACTTATTTATCCTCCAAATAAGTATAAGAGCGTTAGCCATCAGTAATCTGTATGGTTTGCCAAAGTTCGGCTAAATTGTTTTTGGGATTCTAATTGCAATATGTACACCTGTCATCTTGATACATGTTACTATCAGCAATGATATGGCCATGTAAAATTTCCATTTGGATATGAAAGCATATTATGTTTAAAATATGCTCTTTGAAATGTAAACCACATATCAAATTATCATCTCCATATGTAACTCAATTATCACGTGCTTCGGCTCATCCCGTATTTTGAATTATAATCGATACTTGACTTTTGAATGCTCTCCTGCTTTGGGTTTAACTTGTTTGAATTCAGCGGACACTCCCACCCTATCTACGGGCACCTTACAAAAATTCCTGTGAACATTTCCATATGGCATTGTTACCTTGACCTCTCCATCAGAACCTCGCACCTCCACTTTCTAGATTCTCTCCTCTCGGTGCTTCACTTATATCCCAGACCAATAGATTAAAACTTGGATATCATCAGTAGTAGTTTGAGGAGTTTTAATGCAAATTCATTGTGACGATGCTTTGTTTATATTAAAAATAAGGCAACGGGATGCATGTTGAAATTTATGCTTCAAACTCGAATCTGGGCAGCCACCAGACGTTTGGTACTAGAGGCTCAGACTTCTAGTTCTGTCGCTCTAAAGAAAGTGTATCACACAGATACGTCAGACATCTGATGTTGGACTATCGAATGTCTGGCAGAAGGACCAGACGCCTGACAATTTGCCTTCAGCCGTCTGAAAGCATGGGAATCGAAAAATTGTTTGCTCTCGGAAAACTGTATCAGTATTTTTCCAGACGGCTGAGCACCTTGTGCCAAACGTTTGATCGGCTCAAGAATGCAGCCTGACATATGGCACCAGACGTCTGACCGCATGGTACCAGACGTCTGACAGCTGCAATTTCCTCCTGTGCAGATTTTAATCTTGGCTGTTCAATCGAGGTGAAGTCAGATCGAACAACTATCATTAGAGATGACCCCTAAACCCTATTTAAGCTTTACCTAAGCCCTAGGTGCGGCTGATCGAAGCTGGGGTGATTTGCTTTGAGGGAGAAAAAGGAAGAACGGTGGCTAGAGCTCGAGGAGGTGAGATAGTCTTCTCTTTGGGTTTCTGATTGAGTTTTCTATATTGTTATTGTACGCTTGAGATCTTGTAATCACTTGAGTGCTAGGATTTCTTTATCAAGAGGACTGCATATTGTTTGGAGGAGATTTGGGAGCAGGTGTAAACTCTTTCTGTAAACGTCTCTGATTTAGTGGAAGTCGTGACAACGGAAGACTGGACGTATGCCATAAATTGGACCGAACCAGTATAAATATTGCGTCTCTGTGTGATTGGCTTGTTTTTGTGTTGTGGTGGTTAATCTTGTGTTTTTATGATTTATCCTAAGATCCTATCTCTGTTTGGTTAAAGTTGGTAATACACTATTATTGATTATTCCGTTATGCACACATTGGTGTCGTCGATATCTTTTTTTCCAATAAGTGGTATCAGAGCTTTGGTGAGGGAGAAGTAGGAAATCAAGATGGCGTCTTCTACCACATTGTTCAAGATGGACATGTTTACTGGGAGAAATGACTTTAGTCTATGGAGATTAAAGATGAAGGCTTTTCTGATGTGAGACGGATGCTACCAGATTGTCTTTGAGAAAGACAATTTTGATAAGGATGTCACTAAGGCTCAGAAATCAGAGATGGAGAGAAATGCATTGAGTGCATTGCAGTTATCACTTTCAGATGAAGTACTCAGGAATGTATCTGTGGAAGATACTGCGGAGAAGCTTTGGAAGAAGCTGGAGGCACTTTATGCAAAGAAGAATCTAACGAGCAAGTTGTATTTGATGCAACAGTTATATGTGCTTATATGTGCTGAAGATGAGAAATGACACCCATGTTAAGGATCACATCGATGCTTTTACGAAGATTGTGTCTGACTTGCGGAATATGAGTGTGAACATCGGGGACGAGTAATTGGCGATGGTATTGTTTTGTTCTCTGACGGATGATTTTGACCCATTAGCTTGACCCATGGTATATGGACGTGAAATACTATCTCTGGAAGAGGTTGAATTTGCGGTACACTCTGAAATTCTTCATGTGGTCGAGAGAGTAGTGATCAAGGGTAGGGCTGTTGATGAACATAACGTTCGACGAACTACTCGTGAACAAGCTCGGTACATGTTCGTTTACGTTCGTTCGGGAAGTTTAATGAACAAGCTTGAACAGATTCTTAAAGCTCGGTTAGTAAACGAACAGAGCTTGAACATAACTGTGTTTGTTCATTTATGTTCATGAACAAGCGCGTTAAGTGTTCGTGAACAAGCTCATTAAGTGTTCATTATAATACATTGATGGTGGAATTGTTGGAATATTATGTTCTTACATTGTATTGCATTTAGAAAAATACTATATTTTTTACTATGCTTGGAATGTATGCTTGTAATGGGATTTATGGAGCTATTATGCTGGATTTGTTTGTTGTCCCGCAAATATTTAATCCTTTTATTTAATTGATTTAGTCATTGGCAATTATGATTAAATATTATTATTCCTGGTTAAAAAATTGATGTTCGTTTGTTTGTTCGAAAATCTGTTTATGAACAAGATTGATTGTGTGTTCATGAACAAGTTCCTGAACATGTTTACGAACAAGCTCGATAAGTCTTGTTAACAAACAGAACGTTCGATGAACTACTCGTGAAAAAGCTCGGTAAAATTTCGTTTACGTTCGTTCATATTCGTTCGGTAAGCTTAACGAACGAGCTTGAACAGGTTTTTAGAGCTCGGTTAGTAAACGAACAGAGCTTGAACATGGATTTTGTTCATGAACAAAACCAAGCTTCATGTTCAAGCTCGTGCAAGCTCGTTCGTCAACAGCCCTAATCAAGGGGATGCACTTTTCATTCGGGGACGTTAGTATTCCAAAGATGGCCATGGTTCTAGGAAGGACGAGTGTTGTTAGAGATCTAAATCACGAGGGCATATGGAAATGTGTCACTTGTGCAAGGAGATTAGACACTGGAGATGATACTGCCTTAAGCTAAAGAAGAAAGGAAAGGAAAAGGAAGATGCTTCTAGTTCTGCTTCGGTAGGAATTAGTAGAAAGGACATCGACGATGGTGAGATTGGCGACTGCATCTGGAGATCTTGGGATCTCATGGTTTCTGGATTCGGGATGCTCCTTCCACATGATGCCGCATAGAAGCTGGTTCAGTTTGTATTGTTCTAGAGAATGCGGTAACGTGCTGATGGGAAACAATATGGCTTGCAAGACAGTGTGAGTTGGGAAGGTGAGGATTAAAATACATGATTGAGTCGTCAGAACGCTTACAAATGTGTGTCACGTGTCAGCCTTGAAGAAGAGTCTGATTTCTATTGGTGCTTTAGCTGGACTTGTGTGCATGACGATCATTGAAGGTGACCTATTAAATGTGTCAAAGGGTTTTCTAATCGTGATGAAGGAAAGAAGAGTGCAGAATTTATATGCGCTGCAGGGACACCGTGGAGGGTGAAGTTAGCATCTCTGAAGGCTCAGATGGTGAATAATTGGCAAAGTTATGGCATCTTTGCCTTGGATATCCAAGTGAGAAGTCATTGGATGTACTTTGCAAAAGGAAGTTGATAGAAGACATAGATAAGAGATTGGAGTTGTGCGAGAAGTTTGTAGAAGAAATGCTGACGCAGACACACTTTGGAACCGCGGAGCATAGCAGCAAAGGACGACTTGATTATGTACATTCAGATGTATGGGGCCAACTTATATACCTACCATTAAGGGAGCGAAGTATTTTGTATCCTTCATTGATGAGTACTTGAGGAAGGTATGGATCTATTTGATGAAATCTAAAGATTAGGTCTTTGAGAAGTTTAAGGCTTAAAAAGCTATTGTTGAAAAGCATTCTGGGAGAGCCGTCAAGGTGTTGAGATCAGATAAAGGTGGAGAATACACGTCGAGGGTATTCAAAGAGTTCTGCAGATCACATGGTATTTTGAGGTGTTGAGAAACGTAGGCGCTCGAGGCCAATTATTCATAATTGGAACATCTGGTTTAAAATGATAGTATGCTATTTGGTAATATTTATCTAAGTATAATCATAATATTTATCTGCATTTTATACTTAGATAAAGTCATGATACTTAGTGCGAAGTCGAACATGTATCGAGATGAGGATCATGATCATGGAGAAGTGTTTCGACCGTTAGTAGCACAAGTCTAAAACTGTTCGTAGTCGTAGATGCATCGAGAAAGGACATCGATGCATCAGAGAGACTATTGTATGCTCTGTTTTCACCAAGTGTTGGTGGCGATAATCTTATGATCATTCGATTTGACGAAATCGAAAACAAGACACATGTGCTCATTAGAGAATGAGTTCAATGAACGACCCAACGAGAGATGTTACATGGATAGCGCATACAAAACTGTCAATGATAGCTCTCAAGTGATGATAGGCAAGCTGGTACTTTGACTTGAGGCCATTGTACGAGCCTGTGTGTAAACGGTGTCACTTATATCTCTGACATAGTTTCGAGACATGGCGTGCTGAAAGGCCTTAGGTTGGACGACACTTGAAGCGTACGAGTGGAGTAGAGGCCAAGATACGATTCATCACTCAAGTATGTGGGGAGTTAGTGTCAAGGAACCAGTGCGGTCCTTAGCGAAATCTGTGGCTGAGGTGTGTTGAATATGATCTAACAAAGACAAGCTAAAACCGAATGATGTTGATCGATCTCGAAGCTATTAGATGTTGACAGTCAACCATAACATAAGCTTCGTAGCGGCATAATTGTGACGAATGGATTAAAACTGCGGAATTCATCATTGACATAGCCAAGTATAGTCCAGACAATGTTTATGTCAAGGGACAGACCACGTAATGATGATACCGAACCAGAGACGGCAGTTGTTACTAGCGGTCACTGTCGTTAGGGGCGATGAGTCTCACCTGTGGTAGGGTCAGGCTATATGGTCTATAGGGTCTTACACATATTGAGATTCTTGTCCAAGTAATAAGAGGAAAATGCATATGATGCATGTAAAGTAATATGATCACAAAAGTTGCGAAGATGATTTCGGTCATATATGATGTGACACAAATATTGAGCCTTGAAAAGCATTGGAAATGCCCAAAGTGGGGTCTGGGAATGTCTCGGACCAAATTACCATAGCCCAAGCAAATAAAGCCCCACTTCTAGGCTTGGGCGTGCCTGGTCACAAGCCCAGACGCGCCCAAAGTGCAGAACTGGGCCAAAACCCAGTTTTGGACACACCCAAATGGGCGGAACTGGCCAAAGCCCAGTTCTGGCAGCAATAGGAGTTTGTTTCTTGATCACAGCTTGTTCATGTCTAAAAGTGTAAAAAGTTTTATTGGCATCATATAAATAATTGATGTAGCAGTGCAAATGAAACCCAAACATTGAGGTTCACTCTTAGTGCAAATGAAACCCAACCATGTATTCAGAATTTTCTTCTAACAAATTCTGGGAACTCATTTTTCCTCCAAATAAGTAGCGTGTAAGTCATCAGTGATCTGTATGGTTTGCCATAGTTCGGCTAAAGTGATTTTTTGGATTCTAATTGCAATATGTACATCGGTCATCTTGATACATGTTACTGTAGGCAATGATATGGCCATGTAAAATTTTCATTTGGATATTAAAGTATATTATGTTCAAAATATGCAATTTGAAATGTATACCACATATCGAATTATCATGTCCATATGTAACTCAATTATCATGTGCCTTGGGTCATCCTGCATTTTGAATTATAATCGATACTTGAATTTTGATTGCTCTCATGCATTCTTGACAACATAAAAGGTTTGGTATGTTTTTTTTGTTCTCCTATCAATACTACAACATGGTCTTGCCTTGTAGGAGGTTGCAGACAACAATTGCGTGTATAGAAATGTGATCCATCATTCCGCTGATGAGTCCACGCACGTCCTACAGGAGGTTGCAGCTGATCCTACTCGTCCCCGAACTAAGAGTGTTCGATGTGCAGTATACAGAAGCTGTGTTTTTTCAGGTGCCATCTCTATCTCTAACTCATCACATTCCCTTATGCTTAATGTATCAGGTTGAAATTGGTGAATAAAAGAACAGATTGAGTTGATAATCAGGAGTGAAGAACTCTGAGTAAGTGAATCGTTCTCATGCACGCATTAAAACCTATGTAAAGCCCAGGAATTGGTCAAACCAAATTACTTGTAAAGATTGTACCCTGATCGAAGCTGTGAATCTGCCTTCTCACCTCAATAACTGTGTTTTCCTTACTTTGAGTTGGTAAATTGTTGGTGAATAGATTGCCAGAGATCAATGGCAAGTCTGTTTTGATCCCGTCTATATATGGATGTGGATCCAAGGACAGTTCCATATGTTACTCAAATGATGCTTCACTTTATCTTTACTATGTATACTCAGCAGAACATAATGTAGCCATCTAGTTTCCTAGTGAGAAGTTATCATTATATACAATGATAAAAATATGATATTGGAATATATATATTAAAATACGATGGGGGAAGGTGCTCCGTGCGATCCGGGTGATCAAATACACGATGGAGGAGGCAACAAATCGATCGGAGAGGGCAGTGGCACTAAGGATAAAGCTAAGGTAGAGGATGAAGCTCTGCCAGTTGGAGGGGAATGGCATCTGGTTGAGAGACGGAAGAACCCTAGAGGCATCGGCGGTGGGTGGAATAGGGGCGTTTGGGACAATTATCGGGCTGGGGTTAATACAAATCCTGATCGTCGGAGGGGAAGCTATGTTCGGCGGACCGATCATCGGCAAGGCAATGGTATTGTTAAGCCTGCGGCACCAAAGCAGGTTGTTTTAGAAAATGGTAAGCCCAATGCCTCTAAACTGTTTGATAGAATGCCCAGGCCAAATGTTGCGCTTACTATTAATACGGCAAGTGCTAAACTGTCGTTTGCTGAGGTATGTTCCAATAGGAGGGCTTATGATGAAGCTGTGAAAATGTCATTTGTTCCCCCAAAGCTCAAAGAAGATGGTACTCCCATTGCCCGTGTCACAGGAGATCTGATTGCGAAGGGTTCGGAACTTTGGAAGAACACTTTAGTGGGGTATGTTTTGGGTGATGTTCCCTACTACGGGCAGCTACGAGCGTGGGTAGATAGGCTATGGAAGCCTAAAAAAAGGTTTCACATATATAGCCGCGAGAATGGGTTCTTTTACTTTCGCTTTGAGTGTGCGGAGGAATGTGAAAGGATACTGTATGGCGGGCCCTGGCTTTTTGATGGAAGAGTTACAGTATTGCAGCGTTGGTCTCCTTCATTCCAACATGATAGGGATATACTATCGTCAATCCCAGTGTGGGTGCAGCTGCATGGCTTACCTATTAACATGTGGAGTAGAGACATATTAAATATAGTGGTGTCTGTCCTGGGGAACCCGATATGTTTGGACAACGCAACGGCAAAGTTGGAAAGGCTTTCGTATGTTCGCTATTTGGTGGAAGTGGACGCAAAGAACCCTTTGCCAGAACTTGTGGAGATTGAACTGGATGAGGGAGAGTTGATGAAAATAACAACCAAGTTTGAGGGTAAGCCTCCACGTTGTAGCCATTGCGTTTGCTTCGGACATACTGATGATAAATGCCCAGATAGTACAAAGCCCCCTTCAATCCAAACTTTGGAGACTGAGGATAACTTTCAACCACAAGATGCGGAAGCTGCTGTTCAGGAGAATGAGCATGACCCTACAATTGGGAGCACCTCTGTTGACAGCTTGCCAGGAGATAAAGGAGTTCCCCAACTTACGACTGGGATGAGTCTTCCGAGCCAGACTAATGCTGAGGGTTCAGGGACGGACACTCAGAGTGCGGAGAATAAAATAGCATCCAGCGGCACTCTGGCTGAAGGAGAGAACGAGGTGTGCCCGGGAGTTGCGGTTGATTCCTCTCATGAGAATGCTGCTGAACATCCCAGCACGGAGGTACATGGCCGGGCATCTCTTATTGAAGAGGACGCGGGAGAACTGGACAGAAGGCCGGCTATAATGTCAATGGACAACCCAGAATTCGAAGATGAACAAGAGGAACTAGCTTCATCCATCAATCAGGTCTCCCCAAAGAAGGCGGTAGCTGAGAACATACGAAAGAGCACGCGACTGAATAATAGTCGAATCCGACAACAAACCAATCCTCCCCAATGACAGTGCTTATTTGGAATACAAGGGGCCTTAACAACTCGGCGAGGCGGATGGATCTTAAAGACAGGTTAAAGAAAATGAAGCCGACAATTGTAGCATTGCTGGAAACAAAACTGAAGGAGAAGAATTTGAGCAAGAAACTGTGCATACCCAGCAGCTGGAAGATTTCAGATAACTACGATAAGCACCATGGAGGCAGGATTATTATAGGGTCTGATCCATTGGTATGGCATTCTGAAAAACTTTACTCCTCTGCGCAACACATTACAATGAAATGCAAGAATGTGGGGGGGGGGGGGGGGGGTAACTATAGTATATGCTATGAATACAAGCGCTGAAAGGAGAATTCTTTGGCAACACCTCTGGAGGGAATATCCAATATTAAAGATCAAGCTTGGGTTATAGGCGGGGATTTCAATTGTGTGCTTTATACAAATGACAAACTTGGGGGCCGAAAGCTGGAAAGCAACATGATGGCTGATTTTAAGCAGTGGGTGGATGCTTGTTCCCTAAAGGGCCTAAAGAGTATCGGTTCCCGACTATCTTGGTGTAACAAAAGAGTGGGAGGGGGGAGAATTGCTGCTCAATTGGACAGAGTCTTATGCAACAACGAATGGCTTAGTAAGCTGACTGATTCTTTTGTGGAGTACATTGACCCGCATACTAGCTATCATGCCCCCATGTTGATCACGTTGCATCCACAGGTACCCTCAAATCCAAAACCATTCAAATTTTTTAACCATTGGTCTAAATGGGCAGGGTTTACTGAACTGCTGGAGGAGAATTGGAATCGGCAAATCGAAGGCACGCATATGTATTGTATTGCCCAGAAATTAAGAATTCTCAAGCCCATCTTGCGCAATTGGGCTAGAAGGCATGAGGCAGACAACTCTCTTCAAATATGTCGTAAGAGATTGGAAGAGCTGAGAGCTGACCCTAATCTTCACCACAATCTGAACCTTCAACAAAAGGAACAAAAGCTATCAAATGAACTTGCTAGGCTTCTGGAGATGGAGGAGGAAATGTACCGCCAAAAAAGTAGGCAAGACTGGCTCTGCCTGGGGGACAGAAACACTAAGTTTTTCTATTCTGCAATGAAGGTGGGGCAAGGGCGTAATAATTTGGGACACCTGATTGACTCTAAAGGGGATAAAAGCAGAGCACTTGACGACCTATATCTTGAGGCTCCCAGATTCTATGAAAGCTTATATACGCAATCTGATTATTGGAGAGTTTTTCCCAAGTTGGTACCGAAACGGGTTATTACTTTAGAGGCTTCTAAGTGGTTTGGGAGAAGGGTCTCTAGGGATGAAATAAGAAGTGCTGTGTTCCAGATTGGTGCTGATAAAGCGCCGGGACCGGATGGGTACAATGGCTACTTTTATCAACAGAATTGGAACCTCATACAAGATGATGTCGTTAATGCGGTCCAATCGTTTTTTGAGGCAGGGGTTTTACTACGTCAGATAAATCACACCTTTCTAACCCTTGTCCCGAAAGGATCTAATGCATCAGGCCTGGGTGACTACAGACCTGTAGCCTGCTGTAATGTGCTATACAAGATAATTAGCAAAGTCATTTGCAATAGGCTCAAGGAGGTGATTCATGAGCTCATATCCCCAAACCAGTCGGCCTTTCTTAAAAATAGACTACTAGCAGATTGCTCGTTACTTGCTCATGAGCAGATTAGGGATTTCAGTAACCCTATGGGGGCCAGGGCGTGCATCAAATTGGATTTGAAAAAGGCTTTCGACAGTGTAAACAGGGAGTTTATTTACTACATATTACACCGACTGGGTTTCAACTACAGATTCATCAATTGGATCAGTGAATGCATTTCTACCCGTACTTACTCTGTTATGGTGAATGGGACGCCAGCAGGGAACTTCCAGGGAAACAGGGGCCTGAGGCAAGGAGATCCCCTTTCTCCGTATCTTTTCGTTATCACCATGGAAGCTTTTTCACTGTTAATGCATAAAGCCATTATTCACAGATCCATTCATCCCATGAAGCGGGCAGGTGCTATTTCACACCTTTTATTTGCAGACGATCTCCTCGTTTTTTGCAGGGCTAACAGTCACTCCCTGAGAGGGCTACATAATTTGTTGGAGGATTTTTCAAACCTCAATGGGTTACATGTGAATTGGGAGAAAAGTTCGGGTATCTTTAGTAAGGGAACTAAAAGGCCGTCTGAGTTGGCTGACCTCCTGGGGATCAAGGTAGCCACAACCATTACTACCTATTTAGGCCTCCCACTTTCATCCAAATACCCCAAGACACCGATGTATGGTAGGCTTGTGGACAAATGCAAGAAGAGGCTTATGGGCTGGACTGCATCCTCACTTTCGCTGGCAAGAAGAATAGAACTTGTAAGGTCAGTTATCTACGGGATTGTGGCCTTTTGGATGCAAGCATTCAAAATCCCCCTTACAATTTTACGTACTATTACTAGTATCTGCAGAAAATTTGTGTGGGGAAACACAAGCTGCTGGGCTTGGAAAGATGTCTGTAAGCCAAAAAGTGATGGAGGGGTGGGGTTGCGGCTCCTTACTGATCTGAACCTGGCTTCGGGGGTGCGACTCATTTGGAGAATGCTATCAGCTACGGGGCTATGGGCGGAGTATACGAAAATGAACTACGGGGGTTCAGACTTCGCGGCAACCGGGTCTGTATCTCATTTCGGAACTTGGAAACACCTCTTACAATGCCGAAAGTTTACTCATAAGCTCATCAAACGGGAGGTAAATGATGGGAGAGCAACCAAATTTTGGCACGATAGCTGGTTGGATTGCGGGCCGCTTAAAGAGATCTGCAACATCCCCTTGGGCGAGGAAGCAACGACAGTGAGCGATTACTGGACCGGAGCGGCATGGACTTCTGACCCTGTCATTAACCAAGTACGGCCGCTGCTGCAGACTACTTGGTTGAAGCAGGGGGCTGACCGATGGCGCTGGAGGTTCGGAGATTGTTTCAGCTACCGTGAAGCGTGGGATGGCGTCCGCTCAAGAGGTATTCCCTTCCCCTACTATCGCCTAGTCTGGTACAATGGAAGTATCCCAAAAATGGCCTTAACGCTCTTGAGAGCACTCCAAGGGAAGATGCTGACTAAGGAGAACCTCAAGAAACGGGGGGCTGATATCTGCGAAAATTGTATGCTTTGCGGGGGAAGTGAAGTGGAAAGCATTGATCACTTATTTTTTAAATGTGAATACTCCAAGTATCTGTTGTGTAGAAGCCTCCTAAAACTGGGCATTACTTCACCCATTCCGCCAGTGTTAAAGGAAGCTGGAGACTTCTATTTGGGGCGGTTTGGGGGGAAGAGCACGATGAGCGTGTTAGCTAAAACAGTACTTGCTACGATGGTGTGGCACATATGGCGGGAGAGAAACAGAAGAATTTTTGAAAGCACTAGCAGGACCAAAATCCTGCTCTTTGAGGACATTGCAGCTGACATCAGGATCGCACTAAAGGATTATGACATGGGTGATGAGGATGCGGCGGAGGCTCTTGCAAATTGGGAGTTTAGGGATATGGGTTGATCGTTCAGAGAATTGTCTTGTCTTGTATTATACATTGGGTTTGGGTATGCGCGGGGAGCAAAGGGTCTGATAGTAGGAAGTGACGGCGCTTGTGCCCTATCCTTGCTCTATTGAACTCTTTCTCTTTTGTCATACCCCTTGTATTGTTTTGTATAGTTACCAATAAAGATTTTCGCTTACCTTTCAAAAAATATATATGATATTGGATATCTATTGGATTTCCCCTTGAGATACAGGTGTGAATAATTAGATATTTTCAGTGTTACGGTGTATCAATCTTCTAATCTTGTTACCATAAGCTTAACATAAAATAAGAGACGGTCACCGATGACTTGACTATCTGCATCTATTTCGAAAAACTTGCAGGCCATCGCTAGGGGAGAGGAAGGCATGACGCTCTTCTTCGTCTGTTGCAATCCGAGCTGCGGCCATAGATGGAGAGATTAATGGATTGATGCTTACCAGCTATTTTGATGCTTATTCAACATTATAAGCTACGTGCTGAAATACTCCCCTCTTTTGGCCTAAATTACGAAGGAAATGATGGAAATCTTGTGTACGAGGTAAATCTGCATTGATGCAGTTGTCTGTAGTTCAGGACGCTGTGGCCTTTGCTTCTGCTGCGTTCAATATTTATTGAAATTACAATGATTTTGGTCACTTCATTATTCTACTAAAGCAAGATGAAATCCATGTTGAAATCGACTGTGAACATGGGACATATGGAATGAAAAATTGGGTGCGCCGCCTACGCACGAGCGTATGGCCTACCAAGCAGAGGTGGATGCACGTTCTGCTACCTGGTATTTGCATCTATTCATATATACTTATATATGATATATATGTTGTGAGTTGAGGGAGGCCTTTGGCCTCCCTCCCCTCATCATCTCACCATTACTCCCCACTAAATTAGTGGGGAGTCCCTTGGACTCCTAAAACCTATTCTCAATGAATATATTGAGAGCCATGGTTTGTGCCATGGCCACTTCTAATCGGAGATTTTGACTCTTCTCTTAACATTTCTTAACACGTTATCAGCACGTTAGCTCTCTTTCTTGAGCTTATCCGTTTATCCTCTCAAATCATCCTCACCGCGCGTTGGAATCTTGGTTGCTGCGATTTCTGCGCGTTGAGGCTCCATCCGTTGGAATCTTTGGTTGCGGCGTTTTTCCACGGTGCATTGGGAGCGATGATTCATTCTACGGATCTTTATTTTTATCGATCTTTCCTAGATCTTCGATATAGAGGTACAATTTTTTTTGATCCCGTAGATCAATAAAATGGAGCAAATAGTTTTAATTAAAACTACTTAAGATTGCATGCAATACTAATAATCAAACAAACACAATATTAAGCTGATGAACCGCTGCCCCCTGATTTTCGAACCGTCGACAGGACCTCACGGAATATTTTTCGAACAAACAAAATATTTTCCAACAGTTAAGGATATTATAATCGTGTTTTAAAAAAATTAGCAAGTGTCAATCCCGTAGATTTTTTACGCTTGCTGATGGCTTACATATGTGAATGAAAGATATTGTCAGTAAACACAATATTTTTTTTTTGATCTCGTTGGCTTGTGCGCCGCCTGCCCCCTCCTGTAGAGGGGGGACTCGCCTGGAGCGCCGCCTGCCCCCTCCTGTCGAGGGGGGGACTCATCTCGCCGGAGGATGCTCTTCCGTCGCCGAAGGGGGGGGGGGGGGGGGGGGCTGTGATAATTATCAGCACGTACTGCACGTAGTTTCTTGATAATTATCTAATGATAATACCCAGCCCGTCTGTGATCTGCTCCGGCGCTCCCCATACCCGGCCACGATCTGAAAAAGGGGGAAGGGGGGCGCTGCTCCGGCCCCCCCCCGGCCCAGCCATCGGAGCGCTGCCCCAGTCGAAGGGGGGCGCAGATCAATCTCGATTTTTGATTTGATGGCGTATGCTATCAATTTCCAGTTCTTTCCTCCCCCCTAATTTTAGAGAATTTAGGGGTTTTGAAGCGTTTAGCTTCTGTAGGGTTTTATGCAAATAATATTTTGTATGCTATTTTGGGCCAGAAGCCCAGATAATTTAATTGCAAATTAAAATAATTTTTATTTTTGCTTATGGGCCTGCAGCCCAAACTAGAATATTAATTTAATTTGTCTGTTTATTTGGGCCAGAAGCCCAGTTAATCAAATTGCTAATATTATGTAAAACATCTCTATTGCATTGTTAATTATTTATGGATTTTTAGGATTTTTTCAAAATATAATTATCTTAAGGATCCAGCGACCGCTCTGCCGTTAGTCATCTAACCTAACGGTGTATGACGTCTCCCCGTGGTCCGAGAGATTATTATATTTTATATTTTCTTTTTCCATATTATATATGCCTGGGTTATATGCGTGGTTGTTTCTTTGTGCTTGTAGCATATTTAAAACTGCGTGGATGTTTATATAAGTTAAAATGTGTTTTTGGGATCGGCCAGTTTGATACCTTTTTAAATTCCTTGCATTTTTATTTTCTTTTGAGAGATTTTGTAAGTGAGGATTAAATGTATTAATGCCAAAGACTGGTGTACCAGCATATGAAGATGGAAGTGAAATTTGCAAAATATAGGGACCCAATCTGGGTTTCCAACTTGTATTTTTCTTTTTCTTTATGAACTTTATATCGGACTTTGGACTTTCTACGTTTTTGGGTATCTGGCCGATCCCCACATTTTACTTATTTTATTCTTTATGCATGAATTTACATCTTAATTAATTCATGCTTGTTTTAAATTGCATAAGATAAATGGCAAAATTGGCAAGCGTCGATTTCGAGGTCCTTGATACTGCAAGAAAAAATTACCTGAGTTGGCGAGTGGACCTGAAGTTCCACTTGCGTTCGATGGCCCTCCTTGGCTCAATTTTGGCTCCTTCATCGGCCCAGCAGCGGTCGATGCATCTGAACACTCCTACCACTGTCTCCGATGTGGATAAGGCGAAAGCCATTATCTACATTAGGAAACATATAGATCGGACCTTATAGGCCGAATACCTAACGGTAGAAGACCCAATGGAGCTGTGGACACGCTGGAGGCACGATATAAACATCAAATTGATGTAATATTACCGCGTGCCAGCTATGAGTGGAAAATCCTCAGCCTTCAGGACTATAAGTCCGTCGCTGAGTATAACTCTGCACTTCATAATATCACCTCACGCCTGAAGTTGTGCGGTGAAGAAGTGACAGAGCACTGCATGTTGGAAAAGACGTTTACCTCGTTTCATGAGAAAGATGCAATCCTCATGCAGCAGTATCGTGAACGCAACTTCACGAAGTTCTCTGGTTTGATCTCTTGCCTCCTTAGGGCAGAGCAGAATAGAGAATTACGGCTTGCCACTCATAATTTGCTTCCTGCTGGTACTGCCACTATCCCTGAAGCCCACCATGTTTCTCCCCAGAAGTGGAAAAACAATAAGAAGGCTAGAAAGAACAAAGGGAAGACTATAATGCAGCCAGCACGAGGAGAAGCAACCCAGACCAACAACAACAGAGAAATAAGAAACCTCACATGGAATCGTAAGAACACTGACAAAGTGTCAATTCCTAAGAAGAAATGGGAGGATAAATGCCATCGATGTGGCATGACTGGACATTGGTCCAGAAACTGCCGCACTCCTCGCCACCTCCAGGAACTGTATCAGGCGAGCCAGAAGTCTCTGCCAGAAACAAACTTGGCGGCTGTTCAGCCGCCAACGAATTTCACTGCAAAAGACTTCAAGAATGATGACCTGCTCGATTGAGCCCTATCTTTATTTATGCATTTAAAATTACATGTAGCTTCATCTTTAGTTTGCTTTTGCACGAACTTTTATTTGAATGTCATTTTACATTTACTAAAATAAAATTTCGTTATGCTAATAGATGAAGTATGTAATATTGTAGACGGTGCCTCGTTGCACTGGTGTAGCATTATATTGCTCCCACATACAACGAGACTATAAGATGCAAACTTCTCCCCTTAAACATATAGGAATTTTCCAAGTTTCAAGGATATTTCGTTTAGACGAATATAACTTGAAAACTGTGGATAATAAATATTGAATATCAATATGTAACTCGTCAAGAAGATGGCCAGAAGCCCATCTACTTACGATTTCATTGGACCCTCGTCGGGCCCCTATAATTACAGATATTCATCCTATAGAAAGCCAACTTGACTGAGCACCAGAAGTGCCTTTCATTGCCATAGTTTTTAACTCTGGCAAAATGGACATGGTCATCCTGGATCATCGATGATGGACGCATCATCAAATGAATCCATTGGAGAACCTGAAGATTCTTCAAATGATTGAGTTTCCTTGTCCCCCTTTGTCGTAAGGGCATACTTATAGAGAGACCTTCCCTCCTGAAAGTGGGATGAGAGTCTCTTGGCTTCATTGAGAGAATACATGGTGACCTTTGCGGGCCTATTCACCCCGCAAGTGGCCCATTTTCGGTACTTCATTATACTGATTGATGCATCTACTAGATGGTTTTATGTGTGCCTTTATATTCACTCGCAACATAGCTTTCTCAAAGCTTATAATGTGGGTGAATTCAATACACATATCTTTGAAGACTTCTGCGAAGCAACTGGCATTGAAATTGAACATCCTGTAGCAGGTTCATACTCAGAATGGGTTATCAGAGTCTCTGGTAAAGAGACTCCAATGGATTTCACATCCATTGTTAAATCCCAGTTGCCTGTTGATGTTTAGGGACCAACACTCTGCATTCCGCATCGCTTATCACGATACGGCCCACTTGTGGCCATATCTTATTGCTGATGCCGCTTGCTTATGGTTTACCACCAAGTCTTGATAAATGTGAATTTGATGAGCAAAGTCTCATTGAAATATGCACGCAGTCTAAAGAATCCTGAAGCTTCTGAGACCATATCATGGGACACAAAAGTCCTAATCTCGTTATGATCCGCATACTTTTTCTGTGTGAAGATAAGATCCAGAAGATCATTCACATTCAGACTAAAGTACATCAATTGCCGGATAAATTTTACGGACAACCAGAAGATTGTTCGTTCACACGTCCCTGCTGCCAACACGCCAGCTAGGATTGACATTCCCAAAGATGGCTGCAATCCACCGGCAGCAGAATTGGCTGTACCTCAATTGAAAAGAGGACGCCCGCCAGGTTAAAAATATAAAACTTTCCTCGAAAGAGGAAGATTCCTGGATATATTAAAATGATCCATCCACAGGATGCTGAGCTCAGACCAGCAACCTCTCCCCTCCTAATTTGCCCTGCAGAGGAAACAACAGGAGAAAAATCATTATATTACGTACATACTGGAGAGGTACTGGACAGAAATAGCACAGTCGTCGACGACGATTTTGCTTTCGCTATTGCCGTTCACGTCGCTGAATACGACGATGACGTCAACCCACTTTTCTATAGCATGAATGCATAGATTGGCCAAAGTGGGACGATGCAATAAGAGTAGAGCTGGACTCACTCTTGAAAAGCAAAGTCTTGGGACCAGTAGTCCATACACCTGAATGTGTAAAACCTGTGGAATATAAGTTGGATTTCATAAGAAATTGAAATGAAGGAAATGTGATCATTTTCCTACTAAGCCTAAACTTCTCTGAAAAAGCCAATAAATGCAGCTCATGGACGTTGTGACTGCATACATATACGGCAATATAGATATAGAGATCTATATAAAACTCTCAGAAGGGTATACTCTACCCCCAGAGATGAAAGAGATACGTAGAAACGTCTTCTCCATAAAGGCTACAAAGATCATTAGTTGATCTTAAGCAATATTCTGCCTGTGTATCTTTTTCGAAAGATCGTTGACAGGATTTGTGATCTGTACATGTGGTCGACTTAAAGCTAATAGGATCTCCTGCAGAGACCATTGAGATATCAGATAGCTTTAAGCATACATTGGAAATGAAAAACCTAGGTTTAACAAGGTATTGTCTCGGCTTACATATTTAACACCTTCGTGGTGTAACCCCCTTAATATCGTGCATACACCTGGAGTTTATGAAGAATGATGTCCATTTGCAACCCATTAAAAATATATGCTTATTTATGACACATTCCCGTCGCTGGAAGAGGGGGATGACATCCTAGGTCCCGAAGAGCCTATCTCTAGTGTACTTGTTACACTTCTTTATCTGGCCAACTGCACGTGTTTTTGATAGAACGTCTGCAGTAAAGTTGTTAACCAGACACAGTGTTGTGCTGGAGAGCACCACTAGACCAAGGATAAGCTGCTTCTGCGCAACTTCCAAGGGTCAAGGAATATATATCGCATATGCAGGTTTAAAGATCATCACGATGACTAAAACACAAACGGCGGGCCACCTCCTAAATATCTACACATCATCCTCCAAATTCTACATCTTCTGAGAAGCTCATCATCCAAGAAGCAAGTATTAAAAACGCTCAGCCAGGTCCAGCAGTACATTGCATACACACTGAAGACTGATTCAAAGAAATACTTTAGTGGAGTCATCTACCAACTTCGAAGAGCATTCCACTCCAGAGCGCCACTGCTTTCCAATAGCCGCTAGATGAGTGAAACTTGCATAGATGAGTGATGACTGTATTTGCTTTCAGAACATGATGGATGTATAGACAAATAGGAGATGATTGTATAGATACATATGAAATCTGCAAGCCTGAAGCTTGTACAGATCAGGGGGAGTCCCTCGATAGTTGTACTCTTTTCCCTTAAGCTGCTGGTTTTTCCCACTGGGTTTTCCACAGCTAAAGTTTTAATGAGGCAACCACAGTGGCTCTGGATCCAGAAGTATCCACCCTATTAGCATACAGAATCCTGAAGTATTCATATGCTTAACCCAAGGTAATGGAGAGATGAGGGGGAGTGTTGTGAGTTGAGGGAGGCCTTTGGCCTCCCTCCCCTCATCATCTCACCATTACTCCCCACTAAATTAGTGGGGAGTCCCTTGGACTCCTAAAACCTATTATCAATGAATATATTGAGAGCCATGGTTTGTGCCATGGCCACTTCTAATCGGAGATTTTGACTCTTCTCTTAACATTTCTTAACAATATATCATTTATAGAAAATATAGTTATTTATCCGTAAGACGATGGTAGAGCGGCACGCGCACGAGGGGGGGGGATTAATGATTTTTTCTTCAGTTTTTCTTTTTTTTCACTAATCAAAATCTCGGATCGATTGCTCCAGACTATAACTATTATTATTCAATAGCTTTTGTCCCAGACTCTGGTCAAAAATATAAGTTTTTCCCCCCTTAATGGATAGTTATCTCTCTAATTCTCTAACATAGAGATGACATATATTATGTCTCATCTTTTTTTTGTTCACGCATAATTCAAATGGTCATAAGCACATGTTCAAGAAAATTGACAGAGAAATTTTGGTGATAAAAAATCTATAATAATAATAATAATATCATAGAGAGATAATTATAATGATAAATGATAGTAATAATGATAATATTTACCTCTGGCTTAAAGAAAAATTCGTTTATCAACCAGCAAATTATTACACCATTATGTGCATTAGATTCTCGTACCAAAAGCTTAATCAAACCAAAGGTTGGCCAGGGGTTTAATTAGAACTCTGAACTAGCCGAGGGGCATGGGAAAATTTTCCTTAATTATAGCATTGTTGTTGGAATTTATAGAGGAAAGAGTAACCATGGCAAAGTGCCATGGTTCTATATTTATAAATCACATAGGGAATATGAAGAGGTATGAAGCCAAAAGGTCCACATTACTCCAATGAGTGGGGAGTAATGGAGGGATAAAGTGATGGGGAGGCCTTTGGCCTCACTCACTCACAACACTCCCTTTTATCCATCCATTACTTTGGTCTTAGCTTATAAAGCTAAGGGGATGGATACTTCTGGATCCTAAGTAATCGTGTTTGCCTCGTTAAAACATTAGCTGTGGAAAACCCAGTGGGTAAAAATCAATAGCTTAAGGAAAAAGAGTGCAACACACAAGTTACTCCCCCTCATCCGTACAAGCTTCAGGCTTGTAGGTCTTTCAGTTGTCTCATACTGATTCCTTTTACAAGTTTTACAAAAATACATTTTGGTAAAGATTTAGTAAAAAGATCAGCTAAGTTGTTGCAGGACTGAATCTGCTGAATCTCGACCTCCTCGTTCTTTTGTAGATCGTGCGTCCAGAAGAATTTGGGAGAAATGTGTTTCGTTCTGTCGCCCTTGATGTAGCCCTTTTTGAGTTGTGCAATGCATACAATGTTGTCTTCAAACAAGACAATGGGCTCAAGATCACCAGTCTTCAGGCCAGTGGCATCAAGGATATGTTGGACGACGGAGCGAAGCCAAAAACACTCTTTGCTTGCTTCATGGATCGCGATGAGTTCAGCGTGATTTGATGATGTTGCTGTGGTGGTTTGCTTTACCGATCTCCATGAGATAGCAGTCCCTCCATAGGTAAACACAAAGCCAGTTTGTGATTTTGCTGTGTGAGGATCAGATTGGTAATCTGCATCAGCATAACCAAACAACTGGGAGGATGAACCTCTCTAGTAGTATAGTCCCAGATCTATAGAACCCGGAGGTAGCGTAGACGATGCTTTACTCCGTTCTAGTGGCGCTTTGTAGGCGCAGCACTATGTCTGGCAAGTAGATTAACTGCGAACGTTATATCGGGACAGATGCAGTTTGCAGATATAGAAGTGCTCCAATGGCATTGAGGTAGGGTACTTCAAGACCCAGTAACTCCTCCCCCTCTTCCAGCGGTCGGAAGGGGTCCTTATGAATATCCAGTGATCTCACGACCATAGGAGTACTCAAAGGGTGACAATGCTCCATTCTATACTTGTTTAAAAGTTTTCTTGTATAATTTGATTGATGCAGCAGGATTCCACCTTATAGGTGTTCAATTTGTAAGCCAAGACAATACCTTGTTTTGCCTAGGTCTTTCATTTCGAAGGTATGCTTTAGGCTTTCAGATATCTCATTGATGTCTTCGGGAGATCCTATGAGATTTAAGTCATCAACATAAACCGCAATGATGACAAATCCTGTTTCCGTTCTTTTGATAAATATACACTGGCAGACTTCATTGTTTTTGAATCCTTTCTGTGCAAGGAAAACACTTAGTCTGTTATACCGCATCTTTCCTGATTGCTTTAGACCATATAATGATCTTTGAAGCCTTACTAAGAAGATGTCCCGAGGTCTCTCTTTCATCTCTGGTGGTAAATTAAACCCATCTGGAAGTCTCATATAGATTTCTTTATCTATATCGCCATATAGATATGCAGTCACAATGTCCATGAGCTGCATTTCTAGGCTTTCCAGAGATGATAGGCTAAGCAAGAATCGGAAAGTGATCGCATCCATGACCGGGGAATATGTATCTTCATAATCAATCCCCGGTCTTTGTGAAAATCCCTGTGCTACAAGGCGTGCCTTGTAGCAAACGATCACATTTTCTTCATTTCTTTTTCTGATGAAGACCCACTTATATCCCACAAGTTTAACACCTACAGGTGTTTGGACTACTGGTCCAAAGACTTTGCGTTTCAAGAGTGAGTCCAGCTCTACTTTTATTGCATCGTCCCACTTTGGCCAATCATCTATACGTTTACATTCCGCTAGAGATCGTGGTTCGACGTCATCGTCGTATTCAGCGACGAGAACGGCAATAGCGAACGCAAAATCGTCATCGACGACTGTGCTATGTCTGTCCAGTACCTCTCCAGTACGTATGTAATTTAATGATGTTTCTCCTATTGTTTCCTCTGCAGGGGAAATAAGGAGAGGAGATGTTGCTGGTCTGAGCCCAGAATCCTGTGGAGGGATCATCTTATTATTACCAGGAATCTTCCTCTTTCGAGGAGCTTTATCTTTTGAACCTGGCGGACGTCCTCTTTTCAATTGAGGTGCAGCCAGTTCTGCTACCGGTGGATTGCATCCATCTATGGGGATGTCAAGCTTAGCTGGCGTATTGGCAGCAGAGACGTGTGAACGAACAATCTTCTGGTTATCCGTAAATTTATCCGGTAGTAGGTGTACTGTGTTCTGAATGTGAAGGATCTTCAGGATCTCATCTTCACACAGATTAGTACGCGGATCATAAAGAGACAAAGACTTATTGTCCCAAGAAATAGTCTCTGAAGTGTCAGGCTTCTTAGACTATGTGCCCAGTTTTAGAAAAATTTTCTTATCGAATTCACAGTCATCAAGACGTGCCTTAAATGCGTCCCCCGTGAAAGGTTCCAGGTATCTAATAATAGAGGGCGAATCAAACCCTATATAGATACCAAGACGACGCTGAGGACCCATTTTGGTCATCTGAGGTGGTGCTATTGGGACATATACCGCACAACCAAACACTCTCAAATGAGGGTTGCACCATATGCTAGTTGCATCGGGGATAATATATGGCCACCTGAGGGCCTAATCCTAATCAGGGATGCGACATGCAATATAGCATGCCCCCAAGCATCCACAAGCAACTAGAGCAATGGACGTGCAACACATTGGAGTCTCTTTATAAGAGACTCTGCCAATCCATTCTGGGTATGAACATGAGCTACATGATGTTCAACTTCAATACCCGTTGCCTGGCAATAGTCTTCGAAGACTTGCGAAGTAAATTCACAGAGGTCTTGAGGGGGGGAGCAGGCGCGTAGCCTGGCCCATGCCCTTCTCTGGTTTGGGTGGCTAGGGTTGGCCCTGCCCCAGAGGTTCGGAGGTTTGGCGCTGAAAAACTTATGTAGAAACAACAATGTTGGGTAAAGCGGGTAGATGTGTATTTCGTATATATAAAAGGAAAACTCACAACTATTGGTAGAACTTTAGCAAGTGCTTTGCATTCCAAGGATGGGCCAGCTCGTTCCCATCGGGGGTTGCCAAGATGTACGTGGCTGGTCCGACGATATCGATGACCTTGTAGGGCCCTTCCCATTTGGCGGCCAACTTTCCCCGCAGGGCGGTCTCGGGTCGGAAGGTGGCGTCTCTGAGGACCAAGTCACCGATCCTGAAAGTCCGCTGCTTCACCCGGGAGTCGTAGTGTCGCGCCATCTTCTGGCTGTGCTTGACGAGGCTCGTCAGGGCCCGGTCTCTTACCTCGTCTATCAATTCAAGACTGAGGCCGAGTCCCTCCCCATTGATCTCTTCGTCAAAGAGTTTTAGTCGGAGCATCTCTTCTCCAATCTCCACAGGAACGACCGCCTCCGATCCGTATGCTAGCATGAACGGGCTTTCTCCTGTCGAGGCCTTGTGGGTGGTGCGATAGGACCATAGGATTTCCGACAGCTCGTCGACCCATGCCCCAAGGGCGGCGTCCACTTTTTTCTTCATAGGGTTCAAGATGCATTTATTCGCGGCCTCCGTCATTCCGTTGCACTGCGGGTGGGCGACTGACGCGAAAATGGAGTTTGATCCCCCAGCCCGAACAGATCTCACGGAAGCCTTCGCAATCGAACTGCCTTCCGTTATCCGTGACTATCGAGCGGGGTATCCCGAAGCGGCATATAATGGATTGCCAGATAAAGCCCTCCATGTCCGTCCACGTGATACGCGCTAGCGGCTCTGCCTCCACCCACTTCGTGAAGTAGTCCATGGCGACGACCAGATATTTCCTTCCCCCGGAGGCCTTCGGGAAAGGCCCAAGGATGTCGAGTCCCCATTTGGCGAATGGGATCGGGCTCACGATGGGCATCAAGTTGGCCGGAGGTGCGGTCGTCCGTCGGCAGAATTTCTGACACGCCTCGCACCTCTTGACATATTGTACCGCGTCCTGGATCATCGTCGACCAATAGTACCCCTGACGCATTATTTTGTGGGCGATGGTGCGACCGCCATGGTGGTTTTCGCAGAAGACTTCGTGCACTTCGCGGATGACTTGCTCGGCCTGCTTCGGGCCCAAGCATTTTAGATAGGGCAGGACGTCGAAATTGGCGCGGCGGCGGCGGTACATCACTCCGTCCAGGAGTACGAATGACAGGGCCCGCCTCTCCACCTTTTTAGCCAGCATCTGCTCCTCGGGCAGTTCCCCCGTCTCCAAGTACTTCATAATGGGGGTCATCCACGTCGTCACCATGCCCGCACACATCAGTTCTTCTTCGTCAATGGTTGGGGTCAATAGGCTTTCGACGTAGATGGCCTTCCCGATCTCGGCTGCGGAGGAGGAGGCCAGCTTAGATAGGGCGTCCGCCCGGAGGTTGTTGGAGCGAGGCAGGTGCTGGACGTCCGCCTTCTTGAACTTGCGGAGTTCGATCTGGATGCGCTTAAGGTAACGCTTCATTGTTTCCTCTTGAGCCTCGAAGCTTCCCAGGATCTGTTGGACAACGAGCCGTGAGTCACTAAGGAGAAACACGTTCATCGCCCCCACCGCCCTACCGAGCTTCAACCCGTTAACCGCGGCCTCATATTCTGCGACATTGTTAGTGGCCGGAAAGTTGAAGCGTAGGGCGTATTCCAACGAGCAACCGTCGGGGGTCTGGATGACGATACCCGCCCCCGTCCCGGATCCTGTCGCGGAGCCGTTGACGTGGATGATCCACAATTTGTCCACGTCCGTCCGGGCGGGCTTTGAGGGTTCGCCCCCCCCGGTCCCCCGCGGGGACACGGTCACCGATGGGGGCTCTGATTGGTCCCCCGGAGTGCCCCCTGCGGTGTAGTCCACCACGAAGTCGGCCAGCGCCTGGCCCTTGATTGCCGTCCGGGCTTTGTACGTTAAGTCGAACTCGCTGAGCTCGACACTCCAGTTAAGCATCCTCCCCGACCGCTCCAACCTCTTCAGGTTTTTCTCGAGGGGCATGTTGGTGTGGACTACGATGGGATGGGCCTGGAAGTAGGGTCGGAGCTTTCGGGCGGTGGTGATTAGGCAGTAGGCGGCCCTCTCGATGGGACTGTAGCGGGTCTCCGCCTCCCGGAGGATCTGGCTGGCGTAGTAAACAGTGCGCTGCACCCCCCTTCCTCCTTGATCAAGACGGAAGTAACGGCCTCTTCGTTGGTTGCCAAGTACAACCCTAGGGGTTCGCCTTCTTCCGGCCGTGCGAGGAGCGGAGGACTTTGTAGGTAAGCCCTCAGCTCCGCGAACGCTCGTGCACAGTCGTTGTCCCACAGGATCACCTTCCTCTTGTCCTTAGCTTCGCCAAAGGTAGTGCGCAAGACCCTGAATAAGGGGAGTGACTTCTCTGCAGATTTCTACAGGAATCGCCCCAGAGCAGCGATCCGGCCGTTCAGTCGTTGCAAGTCCCGGATCGTCCGGGGTTCCGCCATATTGATGAGGGCCGTCACCTTGTCGGGGTTCACCTCGATCCCCCGCTTCGTTATCATGAAGCCCAGGAATTTTCCCGACTGCACGCCGAAGATACACTTTGCGGGGTTCAGTCTTAAGTTGTATCGGCGGACCCTCTGGAACGTTTCCTGTAAGTCGGCGAGGTGGTCTGGGGCCCTCTTACTCTTTACCAACATGTCGTCGATGTAGACCTCCAAGTTTCACCCCACCTGATGGCCGAATATTCGGTCTACCATCCGCTGATAGGTTGCCCCGGCGTTCTTCAGCCCAAAGGGCATCTTGGTGTAACAGAAGGTGCCCTTGTCGGTGACAAAGGATGTCTTCTCCTCATCCTCCTCTGCCATCGGTATCTGGTTGTACCCCGAGAAGGCGTCCATAAAGCTTAACAACTCGTAACCGGACGCCTGGTCCACCAAGCGGTCGATCTGGGGCAGGGGGAAACTGTCCTTTGGGCACACCTTGTTGAGGTCGGTGAAGTCGACGCACATGCGCCACTTTCCACTGGGCTTCTTCACCAAAACGACATTGGCGAGCCAGTCCGGGTAATCCACTGGCCGGACAAACTTGGCTTCGAGGAGCCGCTCTACTTCTTCCTCGGCCGCCCTCTTCTTTTCGCCCCCCGCACTTCTCTTCTTCTGTCGGACCGATCGGGCTTCTGGGTCCGCGTTCAACCTGTGGGAGATCACCGTCGGGTCAACCCCTGACATGTCTGTGGGTGACCATGCGAATACATCCGCATTTTCTCGGAGCAGGCCGACGAGGGCCGCCCTCAGGGCGGCCGGTAGTTTCGTCCCGATGGAGACGGTTCTCTCTTCATCCGCGGCTACGGGAACCTCCTCGACCTCCTCGGCCGGGGTCGGCCGCTGGTCGCAGAAGTCCTCCCTTTCGTCGGGGATGAGGACCGCCAGGGCCTGCTTCGGGCTCCCGCGCCCAGCTGGCCCTTTGTTGCGGCCCCCAGACACCTCCTAGTCTCCCCGCACCAGTCCCACCCCCTGCGGGGTCCGGAATTTAATTATCTGGTGTAGCAGGCTGGGGAGCGCCTCTATGGCCGTCATGTATGGTCGCCCAATGATTTCGTTGTACGCCGACGCGACGTCGACGATGACGAACCATGTCTCCCTGGTGACGACCCTCGGTTCCTCCCCCAGAGTCATTGGCAGGGTGATCGTCCCTAATATGGGGATCATATGGCCGGTGAAGCCGATAATGGGGCCCGCGCAGGGCTCTAGGTCTGCCTGCCCCCGCCACATCCTTTCGACCGTTGACAGGAACAGGATGTCGCAGGAGCTACCGGTGTCAATCAGGAGCCAGCTGACGACGACCGCCCCGATCCGAGCCTCAACGACGAGGGCGTCATCGCACTGACTCCCAACTGCCTGCTGATCTCCCTCGGTAAAGGCGATAGGGGGTCGGTTTGTCCTTCTCCGCTTCGGCCGGCTGCTGGCGCCCGCTACCATCACCTGTCGGGCACATGCCTTTGAGATCGTGGGCGACGTCCCCTCTGGGGGCGGCCCCCCGCTTATCATCTCAATGCGCATGATCGCCTTGGGGGGGCGTGGCTCCTCCCGATCACGGTCCGTCGGCGGTTCCAGGCCCCGCGCCTCCCGGGGTGCTCTCTCTCCTTGTACTGCCCGCCTGCCCCCCCACGAAGCCTCCCAAGTGGCCCGCCTGGATCAGCCGCTCGATCTCTCTCTTAAGAGTGTATCAATGGTCGGTATCGTGGCCATGGTCACGGTGATATCGGCAATACCTCCGGAGATCCCGCTTCGCCGGGTCCGACCTCATCCCCCGGAGAGGCTCCGGCAATAGTCCGGCCCTCGTCGCCATGGCCAGAACCTCCAACATGGGGGCGTTGAGCCGTGTGTAGTGTGCCTGCAAGGGGCCTTCCTGTCTTGGGATGGCTCGGGTGGGCCCTTGGGCCGGGGCGAACTCGCGCGTCGGGCTAGGGCGATCTTGCGGGCGTCGCCCCAGCGGTTCGCGCCTTGGTCGGGCCAACTGGTTGTGACCTCGGTGCCCCTCTTCTTGCCTTGGCCAAGGGTGTGACCGGGGCTCGCCCTGGAGTGGCTTCATCGGGGGAAATAGGGCCTTTGTGCTGAGAGTCTCTTCGGCCAATGCGTGCCTCTCCGCCATCGTAACCAGCGCCTCATAGTCGGTCGGCGGATCTCGGAGCAGGGATTTGTGGAGGCTCCAAGTCCGCAATCCCGTCTTGAAGGCCAGCATAAGTACCTCGTCGCCGCATGTCACCACCGCCCGTCTCTCATCCTGAAAGCGGTGGAGGTATCTGCCCGTTGTCTCCCCTTCTCCTTGGACTATCATGCTGAGATAGTCCAAGGGCTTCTTCTTCGTCCGCCCGGCCCGAAAATCTTGGCAGAACTTGTGGGACAGCTCGCCAAAGCTCCCAATGGATCTTGCGGGTAGCCCGAAGTACCAGTCCAACGCGATGTCCCTCAGACTTTGGGAGAAATGTCGGCACATGAACGCCTCATCCACATCCTGCGCCTCCATCGCCACCCGGTATTGTTGCACGTGTGTGAGGGGGTCGCCTCTTCCGTTGTATGTGGCCAGGTGGGGAGGTTTGAACCTTATTGGCCTCGGGGCAGACGTGATCCACCGTGCAAGCGGCGTGGCCTCCTCCGGATAGGCATGGCGCTCGGACGCATCCCCTCTTTGCCACTCGGGGGTCTGGCTCTGATCGCGCCTCGGCTGCCGACGGTCCTCCCGCCCCGGGAAGTAGCGTGACGGTCGCCTGGCGGGGCTCCTTCACCAGGTCGAGGATTCGATGGGTTGCGGGCTACAGTTCTCCCAGTACCATCGCCCCCCGGCCGCCTCCCCCCGGATCTCCACCCGCTCCTGATTCTCCCGCAGAAGCCTTTCGCGTTCGGCGATGAGGAATCGTAGTTGTCGACAAACGGCTTCCTCGTGCAGGCGATCGGGGGAGTGGTGCTGGCGAGGCGGACTCCCTCCTCCCGGTGGGGACCTGGCCAACAACGGGCCCCGCCCGTCCACGAGCCGCCGGCCCGTCGCCGTCACCTCCGGGATTTCCCGGTTGCCTTCGTTCTCCCTCCTTAGCCTTTCGCGCTCCGCGATGATGAAGCGGAGCTGGTGGCGGGCGGTTTCTTCGTCCTGGTAGGCCCTCCGGGCGGTCTCGGCCACTTCGTCCAAATGCCTTTGCGCGGCGGCCGCCTCCTCCCGGCGCCTCCCCAGCCGCGCGACCTCCATTTCCTCTTCCAGGAGCTTCTGCTAGGCCGTAACCTCCTTAGCGAGCCCCCTGTCTCCCCCTCCTCCTCGAACTGAGGGTGGAGATTCCGTCTCACGTTTGGGGGCTCCGAGGGGCCGGGCGGTGGCTCCGCTCCCGCCACAGTGTAGCTTCCCATCGCCTGAGTAACGGCATCGAAGCTCTTCAGGATTGCGCGGGCCGAAGTATGGTCTATCTCGGCGCCCATCCCCGGAGGGGGGTCGGGCACCGGGGTGATTAGTAAAGAGAGTAGCTCCTGACCCACGGGATCCTTGCCGTGGTCAGGGTTCCGAGTGATCGGCATGGAGTCTAACATGGGTGTGACCCTTCGTTCCCACAGACGGCGCCAATTGTTACGAGGTGGAACTCGCGTACAATGAATTTGTATTGAGGGGAACCAAGGGCACGGTGGTTATATTGATACGAGGGTTTAGGTGAGCTATTTAACAAGTGATTAGTGGGGTGAAGAGGCTAGACTTGCCGTCGGGGGTGGCCACGGAGTCAAATCTCACCGGACACGGCGGAAGAAGATCGGGTGGCGGGAGCCAGAGGTTGACGTCGACCAAGGGGCGAGCTTTCCTGCACCACGAGCAACTCGTCAGAAGGGCGGGGTTGGTATCCAACCCTTAGCACCTCTGATGCCTAAGTCAGTAATAGGGCTTAAAACGGGGGCTAGGCACGTCGGTCGGACTGAGGGTGTGTCGACCGTACGTGGCGAGCTATAAGTGGGAGAACAAAGATGTGGACGACCTTTGCCCTCGTGTGTGAATAATGGATTGAGAGAGAGAATTTGCCAACCTCCTCACCGTCAGAAGTGAGGAGGTATTTATACCTGATGAGAGATGACTAGGTGGGGCTGACCTGGCATGCTGACTCGACGTGCTGAGCTGGCTCGGTTGTCAGCGGAAGCTTCGGACGAGGATGTCAGGAACAGGAGTGCCTGCCCTGCTTTTGTCAGACGGCGCAACGGCCTGGGGCACTTTTGTCAGGATGTCAGGGCCGAAAGCGTTAAGTGTCAGGGGGCTCAGCGGCCAGGGGGCGCTTTGTCAGATGGTCGGGCGGCGTTAGTGTCAGTCGTGTCCTTACACTAGGTTGTTTGTCGGATGTGATGAACTAAAGGTCTGGCTATGCTATCCCCGGCGCCGTGGTTCATGGGGGCCAGCCGGGTCGACCTGCTCGGGGGTTGTCCAGCCCGGCCGCACCCCTTTTTGGTCGCGGGTCGTGGGCCGCTGGCAAGGAGGGATATGCACATGCCTACGTCAGCATCCTCGGCGGCACTGCCTGGGCGCTCCCCAAGCGCACTGCCCCTGGCAGGCCGAGCAACTGTGGTTGTACGCCTCGGCCGGGAGGGGGGAGTGCTGTAAGGTGCACCCATTCCCGTGTAACCTTGGACCTCCGGGATGGCGGCCCTTTCGCGCAGGGGTGAGTTAATGGGGTATGTCAGCGGATCTGGGCGGGAGTCGTATTCCTACGATCTTTAGGTCGTAACAGTGTCTTTTTGTGTCTGTGCGTATTTCCCCCATATTCATTGCCCTCCCGTCTTTAATTCTATTGCATTGAGGGCAATGCAAACTTCAGCTTGGGGGAGTCGCACTTTGTGCGTCACTTGAGTCTTTCTTTTTCGTTTTTGAGTCGTTTTTCTCCATCTTTTTCTTTTTCTTTTTCTTTTCTTCTTTTTTATCTCTTTCTCCTAGAGATGAACCCTATGATGAATTGCCACGAAATCACACACACCTAGCATGGCATCGATAATCACACTCACTAACCCTAGGATATCGAGTCCTCTTGCATTTCATGCATCGTGGGTCCACTTAGCTTTATGTGAGTCATGCGTCGTGCCTAGCTGTGTGGTGTACTTCTACTTTGTGATTTTACTTTATATACCTGTCCAGGAATGACCCCTAGATTATTATGTCTCGATATGAATATGCGGTATTTATTTCTCCTATCTGCTTTTGCATGCTTTATATATATCGTGTACTTCATTTCGCATGTGTCGGGATTCCATAATTAAGGACTAGGATAACCCATTTAGCCCATGCTCTAATTAGCGAGAATAGTTTCCTTTGCCCAAGTGTTTAGATTCCGACTTCTTTTTTGTTTTACTTGGTGCAAATCCCCTCGTCGTGTACCGTTCTCCCACTTGGGAGAGTACACATGTATATACCCCAATATCCAAAAAAATAAAAAAAAGAAAAAAGAAAAGAAAAACCCAAAAAGAAAAGAAAAGAAAAAAAAATTGTATAGCCAAAAAGCCAAAAAATATACAAATACCCAAAACCCAAAAAAATTCCAGTGTGAATATTTTCCCTACTTGTCGAGAATAAAGGGAAGGCGAGAATTTGCACCGAGTGTTCTTCTCCACATCATCTCAACCCCCATCGGTTTCGAAAACACTTGGCTTAGGAACTTTTTAGCTATTATCTAGGCTATAGTGTGGTGATTTCCTTAACCCTAGTTGTGGAGTCCCTGACGCATGATATGTTTCGATTCTCTCTCTATTCTCATGCATGCTTGAACTACTTATATTCACCGCTTTATTCAATTCGAATCGATATTTGGGTCATTTCCTGGGTTTGTGTATATCGAGCTTTATCGCACATCGTAGATAGTGACACCGTCTGCTAGCACATGGCCACACTCACTCGCGCTTCACCGTGTGGGCCCACGGCACTTGTCGGGACTCGTATTCCTTGGTTTAGTGATGTGATTTGGCGTTTGCTTGCTTGGTGTGTCGTTTTTGATTTTGTTGGCCCTGACGGGCGATCTAGGATATAGAGTTTTCTTTTTCTCTCTTTCTTTCTATTTTCTCCCTCTGAGCTACTACTCTCACTCGTCTTCCTCGAGGACGAGGAAGAGTTCAGCTTGGGGGATTTTGACGTGCGTTTATATTTCATATATTTGCACACGTGTTTTTCCGTTATTTACCGTCGTCTTATATCCGTTTTCTCGTGTTTTCTTGTTTTCTTTCACTTTTACGTGTTTTTCGTATTTTGCAGGATTTTACTGGCATAGGGTACATAAAACGACGATATCATGAGTCCCCGGAGCAACGGGAGGAGTCACGCGTGATCCAGGGGGTCAAACGACGAAGATTGCATCTTTCAGCCCCTCACCCGACCGGTTGGTCATTTCCAACCGATCGGGTGATGCACGTGTGCACCACCCGGACACAAGTTGGAGCAGCCAAGAAGTCACCCGGTCGGTTCAGTGACCGGTTCAAACGCCCCAACTCTCTGGAAATCCGATGCAGAATGCCAACCGATCGGGTGACCTTCACCCGATCAGTTCACCTGTAGCCGATTCTCCGAAGCCACAACACGGAGAGATCAACCGACCGGTTCACCCGACGGCACGAAGATCCAACCGATCAGCTGCAACCTCAACCGACCGTGCCGTGGTGACCGGGTGGGACCCTATTTTGCGCTACCGAAGAAACGAAGCAGGTCACCCGATCGGGTGATTTCGTATTCTATAAATAGAACCCCTAGGTTTTCCAGAAACGGGAGTTGTTATTTTTCTACTGTTTTTCTCTCTCTTGACGGCTGTAATTTTTCATTTATTAGTAAGTTTTTCGATCTTTGTCAAACTTTAATATAGTGTTATTAGCATTGTTCTTACTGCTTTTCTGTCGTCTGATTATGATTTTTACGGTCGATTTCTGTTTAGATCGCTTTTTACTAAATATGTGTGAGTAGTTCCCAAATCTGGGATTTTGGTGGAAACCCCTTCGTGGGCTCTCCCCGATACGTCCATAGGACTAGGAAATCGATAGGGATTAGGAATCTAACGGTTACGCTGGGTGTTTTATTGTCATCGGCGGGAAAAAGACCGCCTTTGACCGTTGGGCCAAGGGGGAATTAACTTGGCGGTTGACTCCCTAGCCATAGCTCACGTCCTTAGCGTAGACGTCGAATCCTAGCGCGCGTGAGCGGCAGGACGAGACGTCGGGAGTTATCGTTGTGGACTTAGTGCTCCCGGAGTCGGTCAGTGTTAATGGACACGGGAGTGCCCACTGACCGAACCCGGGAAGTCCGGCGTATCATCCTGGGCACCGACCGGAATATCGGGCCCATGGGACGCTGGTACCACTCTTAGAGGCAACATCTCACCATTAGACCCTAATTCCGATCGCTATCCTACCCGTAGGCCATATCGGCGAGAATCGCTCGATAGGATGGAAACCAAAGTCCCGGGTTTTTCCTTTATATTGTCTATACCTTGCATTCCATTTACCGTGACAACCCATCATTTGATTCGAGCTAGCTTGTCCATGGTGTGATTTTGATCCTACTTGACACAAGCACATCCACGCCTCCCTGAGTTCGACCCCCAAGCCACACTACAACACCGTGCGCTTGCAGTTACAAATATTTAAATCTCACGTCCCCAGTCACATCATTGCACGCATAAGTGGAGGGCGTCAAGCTTATGGTTACAACCACCGCTTGCTTATGGTTCACCACCAAACATATCTCATTGGAGATTGTTTGGATGTGCTAATATATGTCCCAATAGCACCACCTCAGAGGACCAAAATGGGTACTCTTCAAAGCTAGTTATCTTTAAATGGTTTTATTCGTCATGTATTATTAGATACCTAGAACCCCTGACAAATAATGCATTAAAGGCACGTCTTGATAACTGTGAATTTGATGAGCAAAGTCTCATTAAAATAGGCACGCAGTCCAAAGAAGCCTGAAGCTTCTGAGACCACATCATAGGGACACAAAAGTCCTAATCTCGTTATAATCCGTATACTATTTCTGTGTGAAGATGCGATCCTGAAGATCCTTCACATTCAGACTAAAGTACATCAATTATAGGATAAATTCACGGACAAACCGTAAGATTGTTCGTTCACACGTCCCTGCTGCCAACACGCCAGCTATGGTTGACATCCCCAAAGATGGATGCAATCCACCGGCAGCAGAATTGGCTGTACCTCAATTGAAAAGAGGACGCCCGCCAGGTTCAAAAGATAAAGTTCCTAGACAGAGGAAGATTCCTGGAGATATTAAAGTGATCCCTCCACAGGATGCCGAGCTCAGACCAGCGACCTCTCCCCTCCTGATTTCCCTTGCAGAGGAAACAATAGGAGAAACATCATTATATTACGTACGTACTGGAGAGGTACTGGACAGATATAGCACAGTCGTCGTCGACGATTTTGCTTTCGCTATTGCCGTTCACGTCGCTGAATACGACGATGATGTCAACCCACTTTTCTATAGCGTAAACGCATAGATTGGCCAAAGTGGGACGAGGCAATAAGAGTAGAGCTGGACTCACTCTTGAAACACAAAGTCTTTGGACCAATAGTTCAAACACCTGAATGTGTAAAACCTGTGGAATATAAGTTGGTTTTCATAAGGAAAAGAAATGAAGGAAATGTGATCATTTTCCTATTTCATACTAAGCCAAACCGTCTCTGGAAAAGCCAAGAAATGCAGCTCATGGACGTTGTGACTGCATATCTATACGGCAATATAAATATAGAGATCTGTATGAAACTTCCAAAAGGATATACTCTACCCCCAGGGATGAAAGAGAGACGTAGGAACGTATTCTCTATAAAGGCTTCAAAGATCATTATATGATCTTAAGCAAGCAAGAAAAATGTGGTATAACAGATTTATCGAATTCCTTGCGGAACAAGGATTCACTACTAATGAAGTCTGCCTGTGTATCTTTATCAAAAGAACGGGGCCATGATTTGTAATAGTCGTCGTATATGTGGATGACTTAAATCTAATAGGATCTCCTGCAGAGACCATTGAGATATCTGATAGCCTTAAGTAAACTTTCGTAATGAAACACCTAGGCAAAACAAGGTATCGTCTCGGCTTACAAATTAAACACCTTCGTGATGGAATCCTTTTATACCTATCATATTTTTCATACACCAGGAGTTTATGAAGAAAGTGTCCATTTGCAATCTATTAAAAATGGATGCTTATTTATGATGCTTTCCCGTCGCTGGAAGAGGGGGAGGACATCTTAATTCCTGAAGAGCCTAGCTCTAGTGTACTAATTACACTCTTTTATCTGGCCAACTGCACGTGTCTCTAGTAGAACGTCTGAAGTAAAGCTGTTAGCCAGATACAGTGCTGCTATGGAGAGCACCACTGGACCAAGGATAAGCTGCTTCTGTGCAACTTCCAAGGGTCAATGATCATCATCCAAGGAATATATATCGCATATGCAGGTTTACAGATCATCGCAATGACTAAGCACAAATGTCCGGCCACCTCCTAAAGATCTACATATCATCCTCCAAAGTCTACATCTTCTGAGAACCTTATCATCCAAGAAGCAAGTGTAGAATACGCTCATCCAGGTCTAGCAGTACCTTGCAGACACATTGAAGACTGAGTAAAAGAATACATACGTGGAGTCATCTACCAACTTCGAAGAGCGTACCACTCCAGAGCGCCACTGTTTTCCAGTAGCCGCTAGATATGAGTGAAACTTGTATAGATGAGTGATGATTGTATTTGCTTTCAGAACATGATGGATGTATAGACGAATAGAAAATGATTGTAAATATACATAGAAGATCTGCAAGCCTGAAGCTTGTACAGATCAGGAGGAGTGATAGTAGAGTTGTACTCTTTTCCCTTATCTATGGGGTTTCCCACTGGGTCTTACATATCCAAAGGTTTTAATGAGGCAACCACATTTAACTCTGGGCCCTGAAGTGTCCACCCCTAATGAAAGCTGAAAGACCTACAAGCATAGGGCTTGTATGGATCAGGTGGAGTCATCAGTTAGTTGTACTCTTTTCCCTTAAATCTGCTGGTTTTTCCACTGCGTTTTCCACAGCTAAGGTTTTAACGAGGCAACCACAGTGGCTCTGGATCCAGAAGTATCTACCTCATTAGCATATTGAATCCTGAAGCATTCATATGATTAACCCAAGGCAATGGAAAGATAAGGGGGAGTGTTGTGAGTTGAAGGAGGCCTTTGGCCTCCCTCCCCTCATTATCTTCCATTACACCACACTACTAAGTAGTGGGGGTCTCTTGGGTTTCTTACCCCCCATTGAGGAAGAATATATAGAGTGTCATAGCTTATGCCATGACTACTCAACATTTTTAGATTGGTATCATCTTATGAGTCTATAACATAGAATAATTAAAAATAGATGACTCCAAATCATTTTTATCAGGTGCGCTGACGTCTCGATCATTGATTGGTAGTTGGCTAATTAAAAGACCCTACGGTTAAGCCACCTAATCAATGGTTCACACATCAACACATTGATAAAACATGATCAAATACTACCTGATCCTATCAATCCCATTCGTAAATTATGCAAAATCTTTTGGGCTGGATAGTATATTTTGATGAGAATAATGGGTATCGTATGACATATGTGCTAAGCCTCATATACACATCCAAAACTCTATAGTTTGCTATTTTCAGATCATTGAAACCGTTCATTTTGATCTAAATATTCTAAAACCTCAAAATATCAAATACCAGATAAACTCATGGGGTTATCCCTATTCATCCACCCGATATGTGGATCATTGATTGACAGTTTGCTAATCAATAAACCCTATGTCGACTGCCAATCAATAGACCATGCGTCAAGTCACCTAATCAATGGTTCATACATCAACACAGTGATACATATGATCGGATACGACCTAATCCGATCAATTCCTTTCGTAAATTATGCATATTCGTTTGGGCTAGATAATATATTTTGATGAGAATAATGAGTATCATATGACATATGTGCTAAGCCGCATGTACAACTCCAAAACTCCATAGTTTGCTATTTTTGGAGGATTGAAACCGTTCATTTTGATCTACATGTTTTAAAACCCCAAAATACCGAATATCGGATAAACTCATGGAGTTTTCTCTATTCATCCACCAGTCACAAATTTAACGTTTTGCATGAATAAAACTTTTGCAGTATGTGAATGAATGGGCAAAACCCATTGGGTTTACATGTAATTTGTTGTTTTAGGGTTTTAAAATGTAAATATCAAAATGAACAACTCTGATAAAAACAGATAAATTCAGTGGCGGAGCCACTCTTTGGCTTACACGGGCAGACGGGCTGTAGACCGGGTAAGTATTTGGGTTTAAGTTTTTTTATATGTACAAGACTTTAAGTCAAAACCCCAAGGCTCAAACCAAAGCCAATAAATTCCCAAATTGAAACTGAGAGGAAGAGCATCAATTGCTATGCATAATTGAGCACGCAACAAATTGTCAACAAAAAATCATAGTTTTCGCCTTTCACTATTATGCACTTATCTATCGGTAGCCTAAGTTATCGGTAGCCCAAGATAGAAAAATTCATGGCTTCGCCTTTGGATAAAGTTTTAGATGTCAAGTTTAGCCTCATATGTCACCGAAAAACCTGCTAGTGGAGGAAGAACTCCTAGGGATAAAAGACATATGGCTGAAGAGAGAGAGCCAAAAAAGGATTTTTTTTATGTATAATCCTGCATAATCTTGAATGTTATCCGTTCCGGCATGTAGACCAAATGATACAATGCGAGCAAAAATTCCTAGATTCATGGAGATATATAACAGCATAAAAGTTTTCATGCTTGCATATCCATTGCTTGAGTCTCAAACAATTATTTCAATAATTACTTTTCCGATTTAACCAATGAACAAATCGACAAACATATGTTTCATGATTATTTGAGTAATAACAATGAGATTCACTAATACCATGGTACTGTTTTTATATCAAAATTCAAATGCTGGAGGTATCTTGGGAAGAATATTCACAGAGGGTACATCTCCCCTCACATGCCCCTGCAAGTCACAAAACAATAAAAAAATGCACGGTCAATTTAAGGTCATTACGGTATACAAGCCAAACTTATTAAGGAATTTGCTATATACCCTTCAAAGAGAGGTGTATAGAGGTGACATATACCCAAAAATAAAAAGAAACAGAAAGATGTAATCTATTCGTGTTATGAATCATCATCTGGGGGAGGAACCCCCAGCCCTTCATTTATAGCATATAGAGGAGCGTACATAGATAGGATGCAATAGATACGGTCTTATCTATAAGATAAGCCGTGATCCCAACCGACTAACCAACTCGGTATTATTCCTTCACAACACGCCCCCTTATCCAGCCATAGGTGTTGACTCTGCTCATGAATACTTCAAGATTCTGAGCGTAGTGAGAGTCTCACATGTGGTGGATACTTCAGGATCCTGAGTTGGTGAGGTTTGCCTCGTTAAAACCTTTAGCTATGGAAAACCCTATGGGAGAAACCATAGTTAAGGAAAAAGAGTACAGACGCTCTCTAACTCCCCCTGATTTGTACAAGCGACTCTGCTCATGAACACTTCGGGATTCTGAGAGTCACGAAGCGGTGGATACTTCAGGATCCAGAGTTGATGTGATTTGTCTCGTTAAAACCTTTGGCTATGGAAAACCCTGTGGGAAAAACCATAGCTTAAGGAAAAGAGTACAAATTCCCTCAACTCCCCCTGATCTGTAAAAGCCCTTAGGCTTTTAGATCTCTTAGGCTTATCTCATCACTCCTATTTACAACATTCCGAAGATATAAAAAGATTACAAATATTATCACCATTAAGCAGCAGCTGAATCCAGAAATTCTGAAGAGGTGTGCTAAGTTTCGTCGCCTCTGACGTGGTCTTTAGACTATGTGGTCAGCTCCACAATACCAGCCTCTATCCCAGTCGTCAATGGGATGTGATGTACCACTAGGCGTCCTCAAATACACTATTGGTGTGTTTTTGGAATGGTGAGGATCTCGGAATGATAGGATGATGTTGCCTTCATAATTTGCTTTACAAATCTGCAGTAGATGGCCATCCCACTGTGGGTACCCAGTCTGTGATTTCTCAGTATAGGGATCGGACCTGTAACCTGTATTTGTATAAACATGGATGATGATACTTTATAATGTAAGCCCAAATCTTTCGACCCTTGGAGGAAGCGCAGAAGGCTTAACTTTGGTGTAATGGCCCTTTTAGGTGCCAACTATCTCTGGCTAATGAGTTTACTGCAACTACTATATCGGGACGCATGCAGTTAGCCAGGAGTGCCTGATTGCACTTAGATAAGGGACTTTAGGACCAATTATATCCTCCACCTCTTCCAGTGATCGGAAGGGGTCTTTTTGTACATCTATAGAGTGTACTACCATAGGTGTACTTGGGATGACAATGGTCCTGTTAATTTCTTCAACGCACTTCTGGGCGTATGTAACAGGATTCTATTAAGATAGTAAATCTGTGAGCCATAACTTAATTTATGTTTGCCTAGGTCTTTCATTTTATATTTAATAGTCAGGCTTGAACAGATATTTCGGTTTTCTCTTCAGGAGATCCGATGAGATTTAAGTTGTTTACAACTATGACCTTAAATTATGTTCTTTGCTTAGATGCAAATATAATCCTCAGTAGGAATCATTGCTTTGTCAAGTGATTCTCTTGGTTGTACATTATTTATTATTCTTATTGTTTTTCTTAGACGTCCCGAAGTCTATTCGGACAATTTAAGAAAATATGGAATTTATCTTTACCAAGATATCCACAAAGGTATGCCATCATGATCGGCCCCGGATATACTCCCGGAGAACGATTGTAGTTTTACTGCAAGAGCACGATCAAGTGGCGAGCAGGTATCGAACACGAGGAGGTGGTGTTGGCTCCAATCTATCCTAGGTTGGCTCGACTACGAATGTTTTATTGGTGGAGATGGTTATGGAATGATGTAATGGAAATGGTGGTGGATGTCGGTGTCGGTGATAAAGAAGTCGGTCAAATATCGATTTAAATACAATATAATAAAAGTGTCTAGGGCTAGGGAATTTCCACTACGGATCGTCATACATCATTGTAAATAGTGAATCTCAATATTACTAGGCTTGTGTTGAGGTGAACTAGTCGTAACTGAATAGAGAACCAAGCTCACGCTCTCGCGCTATTGCCGGTCTATAGCAACCTAGGATAGGGCCCAATCTCTTGCAAACCCTAGCCTAAGCCACTAGCATTAGGATCGACATCATCGTTCAATCGCCCCTCGAGCCCACTCTCGTGCAAACTCGAGTTACGATCTAGGTTGTGATAGTTCGTATTCGTCCAATCTCTTGCAAACAAATATGGATATAGATTTATAATAAAAATCCTAGCTTTGGTCCAATCTCTTGCAAACCAAGTCTAGAGAATCTCGATTATAAACCTAAATCGAATATCTAGGCCTTCCCATCGATTAGAATCCAATCTCTTGCAAACCCCAATCGATGGAAATCCCTAGCTATCCGTAATAAATCGATCACAACCTAACCTCCTAGCAATTCTAGCAATTTAGAAATTCATTCATCACAAATCTGAAATTAGATCCATAGGATTCATCCCCATGCCCTAGAACAACAAATCTACTCAAGCATAGCAATAACGATATGAGAATCAATAAAAATCATTGCTTGCATACAAAAAGATAGAAAAAACAAAGATTCAAATAACAAGAACAAAATACTTAGCTTTGATGAAGATCTTCAATCCAAATACAAGCTTTTAGATCCAAGAGGGGGCCTAGGGCATGGCCTAACCTCTAAAATAATCCCTAAGAAAACATCATGGGAACCTCCCTCTAATGGTGGCTACAAAACCCTTATATAGTCTCCCAAAACCCCAGCAAATAACCCTAGAAAACCCCTCAAATTCGTGCCCAAAAACAGCCCAAACCAAAACTTAAAATCTGGGCCCGCCGTCGACTCGGCCGAGTGGAACATGTGACTCGGCCGAGTGGCAATTCCAGCACTGCAGCGTCAACTTGCAAAAATTCTCCAGATTTCATCCGACTTCCGATTGGCATGTTCTTGGCGGCGTTGGAACCGTCACGAAGTCTACTATCCATAAAAAATATGAGAAAAATAATTTGACCTTTGGAATGATAGAAGATTTCAAAAGAGTAGGAGGCTATCTGAAAATCTGGGCGCTGCATGTCCTCGGCATCACTCGGCCGAGCGGCAAATGTCACTCGGTCGAGGGGCTTTTGGTACTCGGCCGAGTCGGAGCTCGTAGTCGACTGACATATTACAATAAGTCTGGTCTTTTTGGATGCCGTCGTTCGTGTGCCACTCGGGCGAGTGGTGTCTCCATACTCGGCCGAGTGGGATGTCGTCACTCGGCCGAGTGCACGCTAATCTTCAAGTAATTGCGTGTCCGATCTGGCCGGCCGAGCGGGCTTCTTTGCTCGGCCGAGTGACTCCTTCACTCGGCTGAGTGGCATGCTGAAAATGCCCAATCTTCATCATTTCACTTTCTCGTCGCTCCTACGACGTTCTTTCTTCTTCTACTCGTCTTCTATCGCTGATAGGTCCTCAATAAGTCCATGAGCGATGCTCCATTACGCGTGCAAGTCCTTTAAGCTCATTTTTGCTCCCAATTGCTCATATTTCCTGAAATCCGACAAAAAACAAGAAATAGTGAAAAGTAACACAATATCATCGAATAATCGTGAAAATCGCAATATGAGCAACCGAAATGGCATGCAAATATGCAGAAAAAGGTGTAAAATATGGACCGATCAAAATCCCCCAAGCTTACCTCTTACTCGTCCTCGAGGAAGATAAGTAGAGAGACGAACTTGGGAGATGAAAATAAAGAAAATGAAATGAAAAAGAAAGAACACTAGGTGGAAGGGGTCGCTAGATTCTTCTCTCAGATCTCAAGCCATACGCTACACATCACGATAACTTGGAAAATACAAATCACATGCTATAAGGATTTCATATCTTACATAAACATGGTACTTGCAAGCTTTTAAGAACAACAAAAGGGATTCTCTAAATTCATACAATCAATTCATATCCACATCACGCATTTCATAGGATTTAATATACAAATGTTGGCGATGCACTTTTCAATCAAGAGTTATAACTGAAGAATATAAGAATCACGCCAAATATGCAATGGAGAATGGAATAAATCATGGCATTCACATATTTATATCGATTCATAAGAAATCTCCATAACTAAGGTATTTTGCTAAGTTTCAGCATTATCAAACTTCCCCATTCGTGCACCTCTCCACTCTAATGTCGTACTCACTCATATGGTCAAATGAATTCAACCCCCCAAGCTTAGCATGAGGCATCGCATCTAAAGGAATATGATAGTGGAAAATGGGATTTTTGCCTTGGTTTTCCCAAGTATTTTGTGGCTCCGATAATGAGATAGAGAAATATCTTTTTTTTCTTTCGGACTTTGTTTCTCATTTTTCTTTTTGGATTTTTGTAGGAGCAATTTGATTTGTATTTTTGGATTTTGGCTCCTTTTTGGCTTTTTGGACTTTTTGGAGCTAACTTTTTCTTTTGTGGGGATTTTTGGGAAATAGATGCGATATAAGTAGCTTTAGGAGGTGAACTCAAGTGACATGTAGAGAATAAAAAGATATATGTGGAGAAAGAAATAATGTAACACTCGGTTCACTCTAAGATGTGCATGAACGGTTCAATAAAATAATACTTCAACTAAAACTCATATGTAAGCATGGATATTCTCAATCATCTCAATAAAAAGCGAAGTCAAGCGGTAAAGTTTACAACCATATCAGACATGCAACAGAAGGTGAATAAGACAATAAAACTGATGCTTCAGATATACTAATGATGCGTGAATCTTGGTGCATTTCCAACAAAAGCATACCAAACACTAATCCATACATTCAGCTTCAATTAATATCATGCATTCATATAGATGAATCATCAAAAGAAATAGATTTGCAAGCTCATGTGCATAGCAAGACTATGGAATACTCTAAATGGCATGGCAAGGAATAATAAGTATCGTGATGGCTACTAAAGCAATAAGAGATGTCATCATAAGGAACAAATCTATCAAAAGGAGGAAAAGAAAATAAAGATATAAAAAATAAAAGAGAGGAAAGAAAAGAAAAAAGAGGCACACAATATGATGCATGAACACACATAAAAGGAAAATAAGATGGAAAAATCAAAAAGATGATGCAAAATTTTTGAAAAATTAAAAAAAAAACCTAAAATAAAGTAAAAATGCAACTAATGCATCTAAATGGCATGGAAATGCACTCCCCCAAGCTTAAACTTCACATTGTCCTCAATGTGATTATAAAAGGAAAAATGTGAGGAACAACGATAAATATGAGGGAGGTGAACGAAAAATGATGAAATGAATGACATGAAATCCTAATGCAACTACATGCACATGCAATGATGCATGAGAGCGCTTTTCTCCAAGCTTATTCTAAACAATCCTATTCAAATGACTCGATCAATAAAATCACGACGTTGCTAAGTGTGAGCAAGTCAAACAAATAAGAAAGTGAGTATTCACTTGAAAGAAATGCTCGATGGGTGGTGAGCAAAAAGGGTGTAGCGTATCAAAATATGAAGAGGGTAATTAATATATATAATGGGTTTGGGGTGTAAATGATTATTGTGGCCGTCATATGAGGTGATATTTATTCAAGCAAATCTATACGGTCCTCTCGCTGTCGAGAGAATTCGTGTTTATTTAAAGCATAAAAATTTCTACACTACTGGATTGATATCACCTATAGCAAAAGGCGGATACAGTATCTTTGCCGGTGCAGGTAATTGCTCCAACTGCTCTTTCCGTGGCTCCGCTAGGTGCATGCGTCCACGGACTCCATCAGACTCTAGCAATGCGGCTCCCAGCACCTCTCCAAGGACTCCACCTATACTCTACAAGAGATAAGCCGCATCAATCTGATGTGGATAATTCTTCCCCAAAATAAATGTATTCCAAAGAGGGTCATCAACATAAGTATTTAAAATTAAAGACGGGTGCCAACACTTCCCTGGAAATAAATCTCCACACTCGTATACCACGTCGATCAACTCCTTATTGTTCGCCTCAGGTTGTTCAGGTAGCTTGGGCATATAAGCGTAGGTCTCATCAGGCAGCTCCTCATCATCGTCAGACTTATCCCATCGCACCTCCTGATCATATTCAATAGCGTCCATGGGTGCTAACTCCTCGCTCTCCTCCTCGTATACGTCCCATCGTACCTCTTAATCGTATGTACATGAATCCTGCAAAATGCACGATGAGTCGTCAAAATCTGAATCATAAAAAACATCATACACCGGAGGAGAATCAAATGTAGGAGATGAGGGATTAAAGAGATCTCCCTGAAGGGGAGCCATAAGCTCTGTGGGATTATCCTCAGCATCAGTGGAAGCGTGGTCTTCTGAGGGATGCTCAGCCTATGTAGAAAGTAGAGGTGGCTGCGGTAGCTCGAAAGGAGGGGGGCACAATTCGGGCTCCATCTGTGTGCAGATGTCATCGTCCAAAGTCACGTCCTCCTCGATGGTCGGCTCCACTACTGTATGCATGACCTCCATAATAATATCCTCTGATGGTATAGGCTGCTCTGACTCAGGTGGGTGGCAGGGGGAGGCGACGACGTCAATAGGTGGCTCTATAGGCTCATGTATCTCGACCATGGTGTAAAAATGGGTCTTGTGCCCCTCAATTAGAGCGTAGACTCCATCATCAACTATGCCTATGGAAGAGATACAATGAGTAATAAAGTTTTGAAATTCAAGCTCAAAAGGATCACCTGCCGTTATTGTCAATGTACCGGAATTTCGAACTACTTCGACAATGTTTCTCAATAGGTCCGTGTACGTGTCCTCCTTTGGCAACTCAGATGTCTTTATTTGTGGAGTGTTGATGGTATAAAGGTGGATATGATCACCTTCAAGTGAAGCATACACTCCATCTATGATAGTACCTGCACTAGAGACATTAGCCATAACAAAATCGATGAATACTTGGTCGTATGGTTTACTTACCGTAATGGTTAGTGAACCGGTAGATCAAGCATCATCTATCATTTGCTCCAAGGCTGCTGCCAACTGAAAATCACTGAACTTTCCCACTTGCATCCTCTTCAAAAACTCACGTGAGGGTCCCTTTAGCCTTCTAGTGAAGATATCAAATAGCGTGGAGTCATTCCACTCATGGTCTGACTCCGTCTGGAACATTTCTAACATTCCTTCAAACCTAGACAAGGCTTCCCCGAAGGATTCTCCATTAGCCTGATAGAATGTAGCGAGATATATGTAGGATTGTATAGAGCCCACTCGCATTTTCTTTGGAAGCACCATCACTGCAACAACTGTACCTGATCAAGAAAAGTAAACAACCTGGAAAAGACGTCAGTGGTACAAAGAGAGATAAAGATAATAATAGTAGGTGGTGGGGAAAAAAATCTCTCTCAATGTTTTTTTTGTTTTTTAACGTAGTCTAATCAACCTAATTGTGACAAATTGGCACCCAACGGGAAACACCTCCCCGGCAACGGCGCCAAAAACTTGATCAGCCCCGGATATACTCCCGGAGAACGATTGTAGTTTTACCGCAAGCGCACGGTCAAGTGGCGAGCGGGTATCGAACACGAGGAGGTGGTGTTGGCTCTAATCTATCCTAGGTTGGCTCGACTACGAATGTTTTATTGGTGGAGATGGTTATGGAATGATGTAATGGAAATGGTGGTGGATGTCGGTGTCGGTGATAAAGAAGTCGGTCAAATATCGATTCAAATACAATATAATAAAAGTGTCTAGGGCTAGGGAATTCCCACTACGGATCGTCATACATCATTGTAAATAGTGAATCTCAATATTACTAGGCTTGTGTTGAGGTGAACTAGTCGTAACTGAATAGAGAACCAAGCTCACGCTCTCGTGCTATTGCCGGTCTATAGCAACCTAGGATAGGGCCCAATCTCTTGCAAACCCAAGCCTAAGCCACTAGCATTAGGATTGACATCATCGTTCAATCGCCCCTCGAGCCCACTCTCGTGCAAACTCGAGTTACGATCTAGGTTGTGATAGTTTGTATTCGTCCAATCTCTTGCAAACGAATATGGGTATAGATTTATAATAAAAATCCTAGCTTTGGTCCAATCTCTTGCAAACCAAGTCTAGAGAATCTCGATTATAAACCTAAATTGAATATCTAGGCCTTCCCATCGATTAGAATCCAATCTCTTGCAAACCCCAATCGATGGAAATCCCTAGCTATCCGTAATAAATCGATCACAACCTAACCTCCTAGCAATTCTAGCAATTTAGAAATTCATTCATCACAAATCTGAAATTAGATCCATAGGGTTCATCCCCATGCCCTAGAACAACAAATGTACTCAAGCATAGCAATAACGATATGAGAATCAATAAAAATCATTGCTTGCATACAAAAAGATAGAAAAAACAAAGATTCAAATAACAAGAACAAAATACTTAGCTTTGATGAAGATCTTCAATCCAAATACAAGCTTTTAGATCCAAGAGGGGGCCTAGGACATGGCCTAACCTCTAAAATAATCCCTAAGAAAACATCATGGGAACCTCCCTCTAATGGTGGCTACAAAACCCTTATATAGTCTCCCAAAACCCCAGCAAATAACCCTAGAAAACCCCTCAAATTCGTGCCCAAAAACAGCCCAAACCAAAACTTAAAATCTGGGCCCGCCGTCGACTCGGCCGAGTGGAACATGTGACTCGGCCGAGTGGCAATTCCAGCACTGCAGCGTCAACTTGCAGAAATTCTCCAGATTTCATCCGACTTCCGATTGGCATGTTCTTGGCGGCGTTGGAACCGTTACGAAGTCTACTATCCATAAAAAATATGAGAAAAATAATTTGACCTTTGGAATGATAGAAGATTTCAAAAGAGTAGGAGGCTATCTGAAAATCTGGGCGCTGCATGTCCTCGGCATCACTCGGCCGAGCGGCAAATGTCACTCGGTCGAGGGGCTTTTGGTACTCGGCCGAGTCGGAGCTCGTAGTCGACTGACATATTACAATAAGTCTGGTCTTTTTGGATGCCGTCGTTCGTGTGCCACTCGGGCGAGTGGTGTCTCCATACTCGGCCGAGTGGGATGTCGTCACTCGGCCGAGTGCACGCTAATCTTCAATTAATTGCGTGTCTGATCTGGCCAGCCGAACAGGCTTCTTTGCTCGGCCGAGTGACTCCTTCACTCGGCCGAGTGGCATGCTGAAAATGCCCAATCTTCATCATTTCGCTTCCTCGTTGCTCCTACGACGTTCTTTCTTCTTCCACTCGTCTTCTATCGCTGATAGGTCCTCAATAAGTCCATGATCGATGCTCCATTACGCGTGCAAGTCCTTTAAGATCATTTTTTGCTCCCAATTGCTCATATTTCCTGAAATCCGACAAAAACAAGAAATAGTGAAAAGTAACACAATATCATCGAATAATCGTGAAAATCGCTATATGAGCAACCGAAATGGCATGCAAATATGCAAAAAAGGTGTAAAATATGGACCGATCACGTCACAACATCCAATCACAGCATATCCAAAATTTCCTTTGCCAAGTCGTAAGGCATTCATATTTGATAACTTAGGGAGAACAATGCATCATTTATGAGTCATGCTCATTTTAATTTGTTCGATCCTTAGTTTCAGCGAAATTTTTCTTGGGCTATATGTTGTACCTTATAGCATACGATTTTGTACCTATTTTACCCACAGGTTTGACACCTTTTGGTGTCTGGACTTCAGGTCTGAACGTTTCACATTTCATAAGCGAGTCCAGCTCATCTTTTATTTCCTTGTTCCACATATGGCCAATCTCTACGTTTGCATTTAAGCAACAGAGTATGGAACAATATTTTATAAACATCATCTATTTTGCGATGTATATGGCAATATGATACGTGAATACATTGTCGACAATTATGTTCTTTCTGTCCAACACCTCTCCAGTATGTACAACATTTACTTTCAATTTCAGTTTTTCCTGGCATTTTCTCTGCAGTGGATTTCGGGAAGGGGTGAGGGTGTGGACATGAGCTCATTGTCCTGTGGTAGTATTGTCTCAAGGTCTCCAGGTATGTTTCTTTGTTATTTTATTTTCATCTTTGGAGTCTGGTAGTCTGCCTCTTTTCTGTTGAGCAGCCACTTCAGCTGCTGGTGGATTACATCCATTCTCAGGGTTGTCAATCCTAGCTGGAGTATTTGCAGCAGGGATGTGTGATCTGATAATATTCTGGTTGTCAATAAATGATTCCGGTAATTGGTGAACAATGTTCTTGTCACGCCCCGTTCCCCAGAATACCCGGCATCTAATTTTTTTCTTTTTTTCTTCCAAGTATCCTGAAGAGTGAGGGTGATGAGAGAGGAAAAGAAAGAGAAAGGAGAAACTGAATAAGCAGGCCAATGCGCACGTGCTGGGATAGTACAAGTGAAGCTTCACAATAACATCAAAACAACCTCATAAATAACATAGATCAACAACAACATATCATATATATAACAACTTCAATTAATATATATACTCCAAGTACACCAATACATATACACCGTCACTCTCTACCTCCCGAGACAACCACGTCACAACACAAACTACACTCACACCAAGTGCTACACCTGAAACTCAACTCCAAGTCACCGCCAACCATGCTACCATTGCTACCTGAAAAATAAAGAGGAGCACATCAATGTGTGCCCCCAGTAGGAACCAACTTGGATTTGGAACACCATTCTAAAGTTTTCAACCCACAAGGCAAGACAAGAGAAATAGGGCATGTAACTAAGTAACATAATGAAAACTAAGTAACTAAACAAGAGGATCGTACCTGCGGTCCAATGTCGAGTTACTGCAAGAAGAGGGTTAGCACGAACAATAATAATAACAATAATAATAACACAAATGTTCAAGCAACCAATATCTAATAAGATAAGTGCAGGTGCATGAGGCATGACACAAAGTCACAAAGAAACAGGCAAAGGGAAGGGGAAGTACTGCCAGCAGTAGAAGTAACACGTAATTCTTATTTTATTATTTCATAATTGAGTTAATTGGAACTTGGGTAAACTGTGTGACACCAGGACCTGGACTTCACCCCAAATTTGGGGTGAAAATAGTACACGACGCAGTGGACACGGGCACTGTACGCCGGGCCTCTCAGCTCCCCCGTCCCTGGCAGGAGTGAGGCTCATATCACATCCTCTGTATGCCCTCTTCCCCTCCACTCCCAGTAAAGGCGAGTGGGTATAAAAATCCCCTCCACTCCCGGTAAAGGCGAGTGGGTATAAGCTCCACACATCGCATAATCATCTCCCAACTTCACAGTCCAGGCATCATATCCACAATTTACTCAAATCCCACCTAAAACCCGGGCTTTGCTAACTCATCCTCATTAGAGAGGACTGAGACATTCAAGAGTTTCATTTCATCATTTTAGTAATGAAGGAGTCATGTTGCATGGCGTCACATTTTATATTCATATCAACGTGGGTCATTGATTAGAGTTCAATATTGCTTATTTTACCCTTCATTATATGGCATTTTGTGCATAATTTGTGTTCATTTTGGCTCCGATACGCGCATTTTGATGATATCACTTAATATTGGACCTTACCATTTTTATATGCTTAAAACATAATTTTTACAGCTTATTAGTATCTTCATCTTGGTCTCCTATTATTTTTCAGTTGAATTTCGTGAAGTCCCGATTCCAATGCATATTTTTCCAGAACTTTTGGAGGTCGGAGCAATTTACTGTATTTTTTGGAAGACAATGTGACGGTGCTGAAAATTTCTGGACTAGAAAGTCTGCTTTCCCCTCTTGTGCAGAATTTTGCTATTATTCCAGTGTATATTCCGGCCTTGTGATATTTTTTTGTTGTTGTACACTTTGTTATGGTTCTATCGCTGCCTGGAACACATCATTCCGAAGTCGGATGATTTTTCTAGAATATTTGCAAGACATGGTGACGGTGCTGAAAATTTCTGCAGATTTGCCCCTCTTGTGAAGAATTCTGCTATCATTCCAGTGTATATTCCGGCCTAGTGATATTTTTCTGTTATAGTTCACTTTGTTACGGTTCCATTGCCGCGGAACATGTCAATCCAAGGTCGGATGATTTTTCTAGAATTTTCGCAAGACAGTGTGACGGTGCTGAAAATTTCTGCAGATTTGGGCATTAGTTGCGGGTTTGGGTGCAGATCCGACCCGTTTGGGCTGTTTTCAGACCCGAAATTCTGAGTCTATTTCTTGGACTTTCCTCCCCTCTATTCCCCTATTTTCCACTCTCCTTCTTCTTCATTCTTAGGGTTAGAGGCCATTGGAGAGGAGCAAGAAAGCTTGGAGGAGCACTTGGGTGGGGCTTTTGTTTTCCTTAGAGAAATCTTGGTGAACTCTTTCCTCTTCTTTGTGTATTTGGATTTGGATATTTGTAACATATTGGATGATGTTTTTAGAGTAAAAAATCTTTCTTTTATTGTTATGAGTAGCTAGATCTATCTCTTGTGTGTTGTATGGTGATATTTGGTTGTTTGGCTTTGGTATTTCAATGTTGCATATTTTAATGATTATGTGTTAGATTGTTGAGATATATTTTGAATTAGGAACCCTAGTGGGTATCCCTAGAGTGGAGTTTGCTTAGTAGTACCACTCATGCATGCTTGGATGTTTATTATCTCGAATTTCCATACACTACTTTCATTGCACACCAAGTGTTTGATAAAATGCCACATCCACCGATTGCGCTTTCCTTAGCCGGAAAGACAATTGAGTTATCCTCGGATTGAACCCATATGCCTAACAACCACATCCCACACACCACACAAGCTTCCTCGCCTATTTTCCTCCCCGATACTTCCACCCTAGGTTGTTGATTTGGTAGATGGTTTCACACACATTTTCACACACATTTCCCCCGTTAGCTTAGTTGGTTGTAACTTCGCCTTTATCTCTCCTTTATTAATTGAACTTGTGATTGTAAAATGACTTGTCTCCGTGATCCGACCCGGTCTCACCGGTTATAAATTTATTACTTGATGTCCTCATACACTTGGGAGTAGCGCTCAAGCATCACATACTTGAGACGTGTTCAAGCAATTAGCGACGTTACCGGGGACACCGGTTTTTGCATTTATATTTTTGGTTGATTTAGGAAATTTTGGCGTGATACATCCTACTATTTAGTGTGAGTCTTTTTGATTCTTTATTTTCCATTTATTATCTTTCATCTTTATTTATTTTTTACTTTTTGAGTCCTTTGCTATCTTTATTTTCATTTTCCTTTATAAAAATTCAAAAAAAGCTATGGACTTTAACAACATAAATTCTTTGTATGATACACTTTCATTTTCTTTGCACATGACCACTTCTTTGAAGCTCAAAATTGCCGGTTTTGCTCAAATTGACGATGAATCCTTCTATCAAGCTTGGAAAAGGTTCATGGATTTATTAAGCGGTTGTCCACATTATGGATTCACGATGGCCTATCTTTTCCAGTTTTTCTACGATGGACTATGGGAGGAGATGCAGGACTACATGGCGATGTTGGACAATGGAGCTCTATTTGACATGTCACCTGAGGATGCTTGGGAGTACTTGGAGTCCATGGAGGATATGGCATGACCATTGGATGGGACTTCATGGAGTGATCCATTAGCGCCAGATCACGATAGCATTGGAGCATCCCTTGACCAAGGAGAGCAAATCGTGGACGCACCCTTGCAACCCTTGGGCGAGGAACTTCAATTGCTTATTCAGACATAGGAGGCTCAATCCCGATATGTTCTGTGGAGCATGGAGACTCGAAGCCAGTATATTCATGAGATCATTTCCAGTCTCGCATTGCTTGCCTCTTGCTTTGGAGAAGGAGATTTGTGTGAAGATGGAGAGGACGAGCGTGAAATTTTGGATGGAGTGGAGGATGAGACTAGTAGGGCCACGAGCTCATCGATCATTTTGGTGGAGTCCGAACCATGCTCTCCCCCAATCTTGTCCCAAAACCCATCATTCCTCTCCCCCGTGGACATGCATCATATGGAGATGGATGCAATCACTTTAGGGAGTTTTCGTCAACTTGATTTAAATTCTTTATCTTATGTTGACGACTATATTTGGATCACTTTTGTTGAAAGGCAACGATGTCGGCTTTGGATTGACACACCCTCTCTCTCGCAGGGCACGATTGGAAATTTTATGGAGGAAGCACTTGTTGGTGCGTTGCTAGGGTCCAAAGTGATTTGTGGAGGGAAGACGCTCGCGGAGGAGCGTAAAGATCTAATTGAGCAACTTTCCTCACCGGTATACATCTGAGATCCTCCTTTTGACCCCGGTGATCTCCTTCTAGTAGTATAGAAATTTTAATTTAATGCACGTTCTATGCTTTTTAGGATAGTTTTATTTCAATAAACCTCTACTTTTACAACATTGAGGACAATGTTTGTCTTTAGTTAGGGGGAGAGTAGTAGGTGGTTTTAGGATGTTTAGTTAGTTGTTTTCGTTTTAATTTTTTTTTTGTGTTTTTTGTTTGGAGACATCCATTTTGACATCACCAATCATTTTGCAAGAATATCATTTACCCTCCTTCCTCTCTTGCTAGTTATTTGCTTAGTCCCTTGACGTTTCATCTTCGTACATGTTTTCGGATTCAAATTCTATTTTCAAATCCTAAATTGTGATTGGCATGCATTAGATTGTTTTTTCTTCATGAAATCAATTTTAATATGCCATTTATGATGTGAGTGCTTAACTCCATGAATTTTGTCTTCAAAATGGGTTAAATTAGTTTTGAACAAGCTTTGCGATGCATGAGTATGGATTAAGCCAATTGAGTAGAGTAGTTTTCAATTTGATGGGTTATGATTATGTGCTTAGTGTGGTTGGTTGGTGTGTTGAACAAAAGAGAGAAAGAAGGCAAAAAGAAACCAAAAGAAAAAGAAAGCAAAAGAAAAAGAAAACAAAAAAAAGAGAAAGAATAAGAATAAGTGCATCGTTCTTCTAGTTTTGTCGAGTAGCCGGGTCCTTGTGTCTTAAGAAGCATTGGGGATTCGCGTCGAAAGATAGGAGTTAGGGGAGTTGACGTGTGTGTATATTTTATATATTCACGCACGTCTTATTTGTGTTTTTCCGTTGTTTTCCGTCGTCTCGTGCCCATTTTCTTGGGATTTTTAGTTTTCTTTCACTTTTTGGTGGTTTTGTGTATTTGTAGGAGATCGTCGGTGTAGGGGACACATATTGAAGATATCATAAATCTCCGAAGCAACGGGAGGTGTCACGCGTGATCCAGGGGGTCAAACGACGAAGATCGCCATTTTTCAGCCCACACTCGATCGGTTGGACACAGCCAACTGATCGGGTGATGCACGCGTGTCTGACCCGGACGCAAGCTGAAATAAAGAGCAGCATCAACCGACCGGTTCACCGACCGGTTCACCGACCGGTTGAACACACAGAGATCTCGGCCAACATGGAGCTGAATTCCAACCGATCGGGTGACATCTCACCCGATCGGTTCATCTGTAGCCGTTTCTTCCAAAAGACGACACAGATAGCTCACCCGATGGCTCGCTGACCGTGCCAAATCGACATCAGTCTCTGTTCTTTTGGGCAATAATTCCAACCGATCGGTTCACCTGATGACCGCATCTCCTCAAACGACGACCCGCTTGCTTCACCCGACCGTTCCGAGCGTCCGGTTGAAGTTCCTGAAGACCGCAGCCGAAGAATCAAGCAGCTCACCCGATCGGTTGATACTTCAACCGATCGGGTGAAGTCGTTTTCTATATATAGCTGCCTAGGTTTTCAGAAAACGCAGCTTTGTATTTTTTGTCTTTTTCTCTATTTGTGACGGCTGGAATTTTATTGTTATCTGTAAGTTCTCTGATCTTTGTCAAACTTTAATATAATCGTAATTGCATTTCTACTACCGTGTTTCAATTGCCTGATCATGATTTTTACGGTTGATTTTCATTTAGATTGCTTTTTAGCTATAATCTGTGAGTAGTTCCCAAATCGGGGATTTTGGTGGAAACCCCTTCGTGGGTTCTCCCTAATGCGTCCATAGGACTAGGATTTCGATAGGGATTGGGAACTTAGAGGTTACGCGGGATGTTTCCTTCTCATCGGAGGGAAAAAGACCGCCTTTGACCGTAGGGCCAAGGGGGAATAAATTTGGCGGCTGACCCCCTAGCCATAGCTCACGCCCTTAGCGTTGACATCGAATCCTTGAGCGCGGGAGTGGCAGGACGAGATGTTGGGAGTTATCGTTGCGAGCTTAGTGCTCCCGGAGTCGTTCAGTGTTAATGGACATGGGAATGCCTACTGACCGAACCCGGATAGTCCGACGTATCATCCTGGGCACCGACCAGAATATCGGGCCCATGGGACGTTGGTATCACTCTTAGAGGCAACGTCTCACCACTAAACCCTAATTCCGATCGTATTCCTATCCGCCGATCGTAATAGTGAGAACACATGATAGGGTGGAAACCAAAGTCCTAGGTTTCCCTTTATATTGTTTAACCCTCATATCTACAATTTGTGACAAACCATCTATCGATCAGGCTAGCTCACCCGTAGGGTGAATTGGTTCCTCTTAGAAACAAGCACAACCATGCCTCCCTGTATTCGACTCCCAAGCCATACTACAACACCGTGCGCTTGCGGTACAAATATTTTAAATCTGGTATCCCCCAATCCGACTGCACTCTGCATTAGACTTAAAAGCTGGGGGACGTCAAGCTTTATGGCGTCGTTGCCGGGGAGGCAACGTGTTTGTTTATTTTAGGACCTTCGAACCCTTGAGTCTAGCTCATATCCCTACCTCGTGATAGTTTTCGCATTCTACACCTTTTTTATTTTACTTCGACATATTGTATATATTAGTTGTATAAGATTGGTACCATCACTGTGAAGGGATCGTCTAACCCTTGCAATACTAACAACACACACTAGAGGGGGGGTGAATAGTGTAATGGCAATAAAATTGTCCAAATAAAATTTAACTTGCAAATGCGGAATTATAAATGCAAGAGGAATTAAATGGCACAATCAATCCAAACGCAAACACAAAGATTTACCCTGGTTCCCCAAACTTGGGTACATCCAGCCACACCAATATTCACTATATTCCCACACAGAGAAGTGAATACAAATCTCACAAGGAGATACCCCACAAAGAGGATTTATGCCCTACACAAGGACCCAACCAATCCTACACAAGGATCAAGACTCCCACACAGAGAATCACTAACTCCCACTCAGAGAATTAGGGTTAGCCCTACACTAGGACACTCGAACTCCCACAAAGAGAGTTAATTCCCACAAAGAGAATTCCCTAGTCCTACAAAGAGACAATCTCCCACAAAGAGAGAAACTCCCACAAAGAGAGTATCCTAATCCCACAAAGAGAAATAGGAAAACAAATTACACCCTGTAAAGTAAATACGCTTACCTATGCCTTGAGATGCTTACTCATGAATGAATGCAAGGCATGGAAGAGGATCTCCAAGAGTTGGAATATGCTTGAGAGCAGTTGGATGATTTCCCTTGAGCTGGACTTCAATGCATGAAGGAAGATGAATGCTCAAAGAAGGGAAACGAGGGAGCTTGAGAGTGGCTTAAAGATCTCTTGAGATTTTCAATAGAATCAAGAGTAATCAAGAATCAATCAAGAAGTTTAAGCATAGACATCACACTCATATATATAGGAATCCTATATCAAGCCCAAAAACCCAAAGAAACAGCCAAATTATCAAATCTGCAACGGCTAGAAACTGGGTGAAAACGACAGGAACAGTCGACTGATGATCATAAGACAATCGACTGATCAACGGCTATAAAATATCCAACGACTATAATCTGAGCCAGGACAGTCGACTGACGAAGTCAATACAGTCGACTGACAAACAGGACAGGCGCCTGTTAATCCTTCAGCAGACGACTGCTGTAGGGGATGGATCGAAATAGAGAGCTGCACTCTTTCTCCAATTCTTCGCACATGAGACTGATGTTAATACTACAGTCGACTGTCAAATAGTCAGGCGACTGTACATTCTACATCAGTCGACTACTGTAAAGTATGGAGAGAAGACAGAGAGATGCAGAGATTGCACTTACGCTAGACAGGCGACTTTTGGCCAAATCTCAGGCTACTGTAAATATACAGGCGACTAAAAACTGATCGACAGGCGACTGTGCGTAAAACTCAAGTTTGAGTCAATTGAAATGTTGACTTGAGCTGTGTAAATCAGGCGAATGTAGAAGGATCTACAGGCGACTGGAAATCACCCAGTCGGCTGTGTTTCCCTCATCAGACGACTGACGAAAAGAGTGAACCTATTGGGTTGGATTCTATGATAATCCTAAGGTTCACTAAGATGGTTAAATGCATGTGCATGAATGAGCAAACCATCTAGCAAGGCATTACATCAACCCTAGACTCAAAAGAGAGAGAAAGCAATAAAGTAAATTACATAGATTACAATGCTTTCTTAAGAGTCTAAGTCTTCAATCTTGATGCCTTGATTGCTCTCCATCATCTCCAAGCTTTGGCACTCCTTGAGTCCAAACTTTGGCTCTTCTTCACATGATGTCCATCCTTACACCAAGTGATTAGTCTCCAAGAAAGATATCCTTGAAATAAATTGAGAGACTAAAACAAGAGATTCATTAACAACAACATAATGTTGTGATCATCATCAAAATAAGATTGGTATGAAACACCAATACTTAACACACTGCTCCTCGCCTCCCCATTCATACAACCCGTGCTATTGACGTGCTTTCTATCTGTGCAGTTCTCCCTCTCTCCTTTTTCTACAGGTTTTCCGCCCCGTGACAGGATGTTGTGTGCTGTTTCGTGCGATATCTGGGATCATTCGCATCACGTCAGCTGTTTGGCATGGAATTTGACAGAATCTCTGAGCGCCTCGAACACCCTATCCCTTCTGGCAGACGCTGTAGAAAATTAGAGGAGGTATCATGATGTGCATCAACATTCAATCGCGACAACCCTCTTTCCTCCAGATGAAGCGATGTATATTGAAGTCCCCAGCTCCGAAATCGGTGGGGAAAAATTATGCACCCACGAGGAGTTTTGCCCAGAGGACTATCAGACGGAGTTCATCGAGAGCATCAAACCGGAATCAATCTATCCCTTGTAGACATCTATAGAGCACCCTGGATCTTGGGGCAGTGAGGAAGCTGAAAGTAGTGGTGAAGAACCATCGATTGTTGAAACCTGTTTTCGTGTTGAGGCCTTCTACCCGGATCATCACCATTTACCTGAGAAAGACCCAAGGCCCTCCTCACCTACCCCCCCTTCGTGTTGTGAAACCTCGGGTGGAAGTGAAATTCCGGATGTTGACTTCCAGGATACCCAGGAAGAAGTCCTTTCACTGGAGGATACTCTGCTTGAGAAATACGCGTCGGGACCCCAAGAGGTTGAAATGAAAGAGTTACCTCCGGGACTGGAGTATGAATATCTAGGGGAGAATTCGACGCTGCCAATCATAGTGAACTCCTCGCTGCCTAAAGACCAGATGACCAAACTTCTTGGTGTTTTGAAAAGATTTAAGAGTGTTTTTGGGTATGCAATCGAAGATTTGAAAGGAGTGAGCTTGGGACTTTGCTCATATAGGATACTGCTTGAAGATGAGCAAGTTTCCTCAATTGAGCCACAACGAAGACTGAATCCCATCATGATGGAGGTGGTCAAGAAGGAGATTGTTAGACTTCTACATGCTGGCATCATATACCCTATCTCCGACAGTCGCTGGGTTAGCCCGGTGCACGTTGTACCTAAGAAAGGAGGAATGACGTTAATTCACAACGAGAAAAACGAGCTCATACCCACCAGGACCGTCACGGGGTACCGGATGTGCATCGACTACCATAAACTGAACAAGGCCACAAGGAAGGATCATTATCGCTTCCTTTCATTGATCAGATGCTAGAGAGGCTGGCGAAGCACAACTACTTCTGCTTCATGGATGGGTACTCCGTCTTTCTCCAAATCCCCATCCATAATGACGACCAGGAGAAGACGACTTTTACTTGTCCTTTTGGGACATATGCCTATAGGAGAATGCCGTTTGGGCTTTGTAACGCCCCGGCTACATTTCAAAGATTAATGTCTGCAATCTTCTCCGACTACTCCCAGGATATAATGGAGGTCTTCATGGACGATTTCGCCGTCTACGGAACAGAGTTTGACTCATGCCTCCGCAATCTAACTAAGGTCCTGGAGAGGTGTCAAGATAAGGGTCTAGTTCTGAACTGGGAGAAATGCCACTTCATGGTCCAAGAAGGAGTTGTACTGGGACACGTCATTTCTTCAAGGGGGATCGAGGTGGACAAAGCAAAAGTAAAGGTGATCGAAAAGCTTCCGCCTCCACTTAATCTACGAGGGGTCCGTGGCTTTTTAGGTCACGCGGGGTTCTACCGCCGCTTCATAAAGGACTTCTCCAAGATTTCCAGGCCGTTGACTCAACTTTCTGTGAAGGACGCACCTTTCGTCTTCAACGACGAGTGCATGGAAGCCTTCCGACTGTTGAAGCAAGCCTTGATTTCTGCACCCGTGATTCAGCCACCAGACTGGAGTCTACCATTCGAATTAATGTGCGATGCTAGTGATTATGCAGTTGGGGCCGTCTTGGGGCAGAGGAAGGATAAAAATCTACATGTTATATACTATACGAGCAAGACCCTTGACATTGCCCAAAGAAATTATACGACCACGGAGAAAGAATTGCTAGCAGTCATCTATGCCATGGACAAGTTCCGACAGTATCTCGTTGGTGCCAAGGTAATCGTGCACACGGATCACGCGGCTCTCAAATACCTATTGAGCAAGAAAGAGGCTAAGCCACGGCTCATTAGGTGGATTCTCCTCCTCCAGGAATTCGATTGGAGATCAAAGACAAGAAGGGAGCGGAGAATGTCGTTGCCGATCACTTGTCCAGAATGCCTGCTCTCGATTTGAATGCTACTCCGATTGACGACTCGCTCCTTGACGAGAATCTCTTCTCCATCTCTTCCGTTTGGACTCCTTGGTACGCCAACATCGTAAATTATCTGACATGTACCATCGTCCCGCATAACGTGAGCTATCAGCAGAAGAAGAAATTCTTTCACGAGGTCCGTAAATTTTATTGGGACGACCCTCATTTGTATAAGACCTGTAATGATGGGGTGATACGGAGGTGCATTCCTAAAACTGAGGCGACCTCCATAATTTCCCATTGCCATGATCAGCAGTGTGGAGGACATGCGAGCGCTTATAAGACGACGGCGAAAATCCTCGAGAGTGGATTCTATTGGCCGACCCTCTTTAAGGACACCCATGCTTATGTCCAGGCTTGCGACAAATGCCAAAGGACAGGAAACATATCCAAGAGGAACGAGATGCCTCAGCACTACATTTTAGAGGTCGAGATCTTCGATGTGTGGGGAGTCGACTTCATGGGACTGTTCCTCTCATCCTCTGGAAATCAGTGTATCTTGGTAGCCTTGGACTACGTGTCGAAGTGGGTAGAAGCGATAGCTAGCCCTACTAATGATTCCAGGTGGTCGCCAAGTTCTTTAAAAACAACATCTTCCCGTGGTTCGGCGTGCCTCGAGTTTTGATCAGTGACGGAGGGAGCCACTTTATAGAGAAGAAATTCGAAGCTCTCTTGAAGAAGTACGGGGTACAACACCGAATCGGGCATGCCTATCACCCGCAAACTAGCGGCCAAGTGGAAGTTTCTAACAGGGAGATCAAGAGCATACTGGAGAAGACGGTGGCCAACTCTAGGAAGGATTGGTCATCAAAACTTTTTGACGTGCTCTGGGCTTACATGACGGCTTTCAAGACTCCAATCGGCACAACTCCCTACCGACGTGTCTACGGGAAGGCATGACATCTGCCCGTGGAATTGGAACACAAGACGTTTTGGGTAATCAAGAACCTAAATTTTGACGCCAAGGAGGTTGGAGGCCACCAACAACTACAACTTAATGAGCTCGACGAGATCCGGCTCAATGCTTATGAAAATGCCCGGATCTACAAGGAGAAGTTTAAGCGGTGGCACGATAAGCGCATCCTGAAGAGGGAATTCAAGGAAGGAGACTTAGTTCTCCTATTCAACTCGAGGCTGAAGCTTTTTCCTGGAAAGCTCAAGTCGAGGTGGTCGGGACCCTTCCGTGTCACCAAGGTCTTATCACACGGCGCTATCGAGATAATGGGAAGAGATGAACCGTTCAAAGTCAACGGGCAGCGCCTGAAACATTATGCGGTAGGAGAACCAGCATTCTCTCCGGTCCGAATCTCGACGACCAATGACTCGTCTTCAAACCCTCCGGATTCGAATTGACCACTAAATGAGGCGTTGAGCAAACGACGTTAAACAGAAGCGCTTCATGGGAGGCAACCCATGTCTAAACCCTCATCCTTGTTTTAGGGTTATTTTTAGGGTTATTTTTCTTATTTTGTTGAATAAATTCAGCCACAGGAACTTTCGTCGAGGGACTTAGGCCATTTGTGAACTTTTGTAGGAAACAAGCCCCCAACCGATCGGTTAAACCCTCAACTGATCGGGTGGGACATATCAGACAATGGCATGTATCTGGTCTCCAGCGAACCGGTTGGGTGATACAAACTGAGACCGGGTGGCTGATCGTATGAGAAGTGCAAAAGTCTCGGGAAATTTGGGGATTTAATCAACCGATCAGTTGATATAAAGCATGGTCATGTGACTGACCGGGTGAAAAAGCACAGAAGTCTCGGGAAACATTGTGAAGCGTCCAACCGATCGGTTGATAACTCAACCGATCGGTTCGCCTATAGCCTTTTTTAAGAAAATTTTTCGAAATAATAACCAACCGATCGGGTGAAAACTCACCCGATCGGTTCACCCAAAACCCTATAAATACCCCCCGATTCGCCCGACCCATTTCCTTCACCTGACTGCGACTTCCCCTCCGTCGTTTCGACTTCTCCAAGCTCCAACCGGCCACGATCTTCCCTCAACCGACCCCCACAGCCCCTCAATCGATCTCTCCACTCTCTCCTTCCTTCCCTCCATCGATTTCTCTCTCTCCCTCTTCCATTTAACCCCACCCAAACCCTAATTTTTGCCCAGCTCCCCCCCATTTCGAAAAATTGTTGAAGAGACGTGCCGCGGCTTCACACTCCCATCAATTGCGCTGCGTTGGGTGATCTACGAGCAAGGATTGTCTTCTCTACTGGGTAACTTCACTCCTTAGCTCCATTTTCAATTTTGCCCTAGTATTACTATTTTGCTCAATTGCCATTGATTGTGTGCATTCATCGCATCTCGCATACACTTGCATCACACACTACCATGGCCCAGGATAGAGATAAGGGTAAGGGTATCATGCAGGAGGAGGAGCCGTCTCGCAAGAGACAAAAGTCCACACATCCACCACACTCACGTCCTCCTCCTACACAGCCTACACAGCCCCAACCGCTACCTATCATCCCACCTGAGGACCCAATGTTGGGCCCGCATGGTTATCGTTTTCTGAGTCAAGAACAAAAAGATTTTTATCATAGACTCGATGCACGGGGGCATCTCTCCACCAAGTTTGCACACGCACAATCTCTTATCGATCTCGGAATTTTCTCCGAAGTCGAGACCCTCTTTGCTAACTTAGGATGGTTAGCTTTCTTTAACGCCCATGCACCCTCCTACCCCGCTCTCACACTATAATTTCTATCTTCCCTTAAGTGTGAGTCGGGATCGATCGTCGTTTTTCGGGTCTGAAACAGAACCGTCCGCACCCACCTGGATACTATCAATCACATTTTCGGATTTCCCATTCTTGGGGACGATGCTATCCGTCACTCCGGATACCACCCTGATTTCGATGTCGATCAATTTTGGTTTCGCCTCACCTTACACGCTCACTATCCTTGAGGCAAGGCCAAGGCCTCCTCCATCATTCACCCCGTATTCCGTCTGGCCCACCGAATCATATCTTTCACATTCTTCCCCAGGGATGAGTCCGGGATGGTAACTATCCCTGATCTTTTCATTTTGTGGGCCATGACGTTTGATTTCATTCGTGGTGACGACGGGATCGCCTTCGAGGCCCCTCGCATTCCCATTCATGCTGGCGATTGTCTTATCCACAAATTGCTTGACATTAGCCATGCCGGCAAAGGCACGTTTTGTTGCGGGGGCCTCCTTACTATCATAGCCTCTTATCCCCAGTATAATGTCGTCATCCCCCGTGATTTCCCTTCTACCCCAGGACCCTCACATATAGATCTTGATGTCCTTCGGTATATTCACATGATCAAGCCCCGCCCCGACGGTCGTTTCGCTTTTTACTACAGGCACCCCCTTCTCCCTATACCATTCTGCCCAATCCCGCTCATATGACTATCATCCTAGTGGCAGATTGGACATTTCCTCCTGATCCAGAGTTTCTGGGGGGGGGTTACGTCTTCCATTCCTTCCCCAGGACGCACCCAGACCACCTTCCCCTGCCACCCACTTAGGCGAGCAGGATATCCCTGCGTCCAAGGAAGACTCCAGGGCTGGCCCCAGTCATACCATCCCGGCTTCTGGCCCTATCACTTCTGAGGCTCTGAGTGAGTCCCTTTTAGGCCTAGCCTCTGGTGCCGGCATGACCACTGCCGCTGGCACCACTTCCATGTCCCGTCCAGCCTCTACTTCTTCCGTCCGTCGCACCGCCTCTGCTCACCTCGCTCTCGAGGCTGAGCTAGCCTCACTGCGTGCTCGCGCTTCGTCCTCTGCCCCTCGGACCCATCCTCTTCGATCTTCTCTCACCCACGTTTCCTCGTACTTGAGAGGAACGTGGCTGCCATCCTCCGCATTCTCACTCACGTTCACGGACCACCTACACCACCACCCTCACCTCCACCATCACATTCCTCACCTCCACTATCACACTCTTCACCTCCCCCATCACGTTCATCACCACTCCCATCACCCCCTAGGCGACCATCCCCTTCCACCACCACTATTTCCATTCCTGCCACTTCACCTCCACTCACGACCAACGCCGTTAATCCCACAGATCCACCACCCTCCACTTCCGTCACCCCATACGTGTGCCGCAAGAAATTGCAGGTGCGTTCGCGATCACTTCCCCCACCATCCTCTCCCGTCGCCGTATCTAACCCATCTACCGCCGCATCTACCGCCGTATCTACCCCATCTACCACTACTTTGGTCGCCATTTCCCTTCCACCCACCATCATCACTACCACACCACCTATCGTCTACACATCCACACCCATCCTGCACCCCTCTCCCCACTTCTTCGCACACCCCCCACCTCTCCCCTCCGCACCCCTCCATCTTCTGCCGAGGAGGATGAGGACGATTCCTCTCCTGCTTTTTGATTTCTTCCGCTTTTCCGATCTTCCCCTTGCATATTTCTGCATATTCATGATCATATCTTATTGCTAGCACTATCATGTCCAGCTTGGGGGAAATCGATTTTTTGTGTGCTTTGTCATGTTTTTTCTGTATGGTGTGTTTCTTTATATATGTCGTGTGGTGTGCTTTTCTATCATTTATTTTCTGTATTTCTTTTTCCTACTTCTTTATTTTTCAGTTTCGTATGTGTGTTTTTCTCGTTTTTCATTCCTCTGTGTGTCGGTGCGTATTCCCCCCATTTTCATTGCCCTCCCGTATTTACTTTTATTGCATTGAGGGCAATGCAAGTTTCAGCTTGGGGGAGTCGCACTTCGTGCGTCGTTTTGTGTCTTTTCGTTTTGGAGTCGTTTTCACCGTGTTTTTCTTTTTTCTTTCCTTCCCTTTTCTCCTCTCTCTCTCCTAGAGATGACCCCAAATAATGAATTGCCACATAATCACACACACACACACACACACACACACACACACACACACACACACCTAGCATGGCTTCGATAATCACATTCACTAACCCTAGGAAGCTGAGTCCTCTTGCATTTCATGCATCGTGGGTCCATTTTGCTTCTGTGTGAGTCATGTGTCGTGTCTAGCTTACGGTGTGCTTCTACTTTGCAATTTTGATTTATATACCTGTCCTGGAATGACCCCCTAGATTATCATGTTTCGATTTGAATATGCGGTATTTGCTTTTCCTGTTTGCCTCTATATGCATGCTATATTTATATCGTATATTTCATTTCGCATGTGTCGGGATTCCACAGTTAGGACTAGGATAACCCATTTAGCCTATGCTCTGATTAGCGAAGAAAATCTCCCTTGTCCAAGTGTCTAGAATCCGATTTCTCTTTTATTTTACTTGGTGCAAACCCTTCTTCGTGTACCGTTCTCCCACTTGGGAGAGTACACACATGTATATACCCCAAAAGTCAAAAAAATCCAAAAAAAAGATAGAAAAGAAAAACCCAAAAAGAGAAGAAAATAGAAAAGAAAAGAATATATATATATATATATATATATATATATATATATATATGTATAGCCAAAAACCCAAAAAAAATACATATATCCAGAACCCAAAATAAATTCCTGTGTGAATATTTTCCCACCTACCGAGAATAAAGGAAAGGCGAGAATTTGCACCGAATGTTCTTCTCCACATCATCTCAACCCCCATCGTTTTCGAAAACACTTGGAATAGGGACCTTCTAGCTATTATCTAGGCGATAGTGATGTGATTTCCTAGTCCCTAGTTGTGGAGTCCCTGAAGCATGATACAATTCGATTCTTACTCTGTTCACATGCATGCTTGAGCTATATATTCACCGCTTATTTCAAATCGAATCGATATTTGGGTCTTTTCTTGGACATGTGTATATGGAGCTTTATTGCACACTGTAGATAGTAACACCGTCTGCTAGCACGCGACCACACTCACTCGCGCTTCACCGCGTGGGTCCACGACACTTGTTTGGACTTGTTTTCTTTGGTTTAGTATTGTGATTTGTCGCTTGCTTGCTAGGTGTGGCGTTTTTGATTTTGTTGGCCCTGACGGGCGATTTGGGATTATGACTTCTTTTTCTCTCCATCTCTCTATTTTCTCCCTCCGAGCTCCTATGCTCACTCGTCTTCCTCGAGGACGAGGAAGGGTTCAGCTTGGGGGATTTTGACGTGTGTGTGTATATGTTATATATTTACGCACGTCTTCTTTGTGTTTTTCCGTTGTTTTATGTCGTCTCGTGCCCATTTTCTTGGGATTTTTAGTTTTCTTTCACTTTTTGGTGTTTTTGTCTATTTGCAGGAGATAGCCAGTGTAGGAGACACATAACAAAGATATCATAAGTCCCCGGAGCAAGGGGAGGTGTCACGCATGATCCAGGGGGTTAAACGACGAAGATCGCCATTTTTCAGCCCCACACGATCGGTTGGACATAGCCAACCGATCGGGTGATGCACGCGTGTCCGACCCGGACGCAAGCTGAAGCGAAGAGCAGCATCAACCGACCGGTTCGTCGACCGGTTGAACACAGCAGAGCTCTCGGCCAACTTGGAGCTGAATTCCAACCGATCGGGTGACATCTCTCCCGATCGGTTCATCTATAGTCGTTTCTTTTGGGCGATAATTCCAACCGATCGGTTCACCTGATGACCGTATCTCCTCAAACGACGACCCGCTTGCTTCACCCGATCGTTCCGAGCGTCCAGTTGAAGTTCCTGAAGACCGTAGCCGAAGAATCAAGTGTAAGGACCTTGTCTATGGGGAAAACACTAGAAGAGGGTTGAATAGTGTTTATGCAAATTTAAAAGGAATTTACGCCAAATAAAATGCAATCCAATAAATAGTGCGGAATAGAAAAATGACCCAAAGAGAAACGCACACAAACGCAGATATGTTTCAAGGGTTCGGATTACCCAAGTCAACTCCTGACTTGTTCCCGTTAATCCTACGTCCCTACCACCCGGATACCACCGGATACTCAAGTTAGAACTCTAACTTGAGGTTTCCTTAAAGCCCACTTGTAGCAACCCTACAAGTGCAATCAAATACAATCGATGTCCTTGACTCCCACAACCAGGGAGCAAGCAAAAACCACTCTCACAACCGAGAGCACAATTCAAATAAAGAAGTTATGAAATCTGAAAGCAACACTTACAAACACCTATGCCTTGAAGTAGAACTTGAAGGAGGAGGGTGATGTGTGTTGAAGAACTCTCTTGAAAGAGAGGAGAAAGCCCTTTCTCTTGACTGCACCGATTTCCTAGAAGATCAATCTTTGGTTCTAGGTTGGAGAGCAAGAGAACAAGATTTGGAAATACTTAGTGCTTTGGATTTGAAAGCTTTGGTATTTGGAAATGAAAGCTTGAAGGATTTTGCAATGAATGAGTAACCTTCCAATGAAACAGTAGAAGCTCTATTTATAGCTTTCTCAAATCCACAAAACAGTTTAGGCAAAAACCCAGTTGAAATCCATGAGAAAAATCTCAACGGATATAATCTGAACTCGCGACAGTCGACTGTTGAACAATCCACAGTCGACTGTTGCACAGTCAGCAAGGGTAGGTGAGAATTCATAACGGTAACTTACCACGTGGACAGTCGACTGATGAAGCAAAGACAGTCGGCTATTAAAACAACAGGCGACTGTAATTTCTTCGACAGGCGACTGGTCGAGAGAAGAGTAAGTTAGACAAATACTGGAAATCCCACAAGATACAGGGCAGACGACTGATTCAAGTAATACAGTCGACTGTTAATCAGAACAGGCGACTGTAAAACCTTAAACAGACGACTGTCAAAAGAAGAGAAATTTCCAAAAAGTTGAGTCAAAGAAATGACTTACAGACAGGCGACTGTTGCAGCATAGACAGTCGACTGATCTAATAAACAGTCAACTGTATATACAGCATAAGTCGACTGGCAGTAGAAATCAGATCAAACAGAGTTTGGGCATGGAGAGACAGGCGACTGATTTACAATACACAGTCGACTGTCACTAGGACAGGCGCCTGTGAATCGTTCAACAGTAGCCTGTGCGAAATAATCAGAGAAGGCCCAAAACTGTATTGTAATAGTCTGTGCATAACAGTCGACTGTAGGACAAAACACAGTCGACTGTTTTTGAGACAGGCGACTGTAAACTGTTAAGCAGTCGGCTGTTATAAACAATCCTAGCACAAACAAAAGAGAATTGAATTGGGATCAAAGGACAAAGGTCTAAAAATGTCCTATGACAGAATGTAGATGTGTGTGAGTGCTCCATCAAATTTCTACTTCTAATCTACATACTAGAAGAGATAAAAGAAAAATTACAATGACGAATAATCTCTTCTTTCCATCTTATGAGCTTGAAGTCTTTACGGAGCTTCAATCATCAATCTACGATCATCCAATTCATATCATTTGCCTTCAATTACGTTTGTGAGTCATCCATTGCTAGTTGATCTTCATAATAAGCTTAGGCAATAGATTAACTGCAAAAATAGGGGATTAGTCACAAGTATTTATGTTTGCTCATCATTAACACCAAGTAGGGAGAAGTCCAATACTCAACATTCTCCCCCTTTTTGATGATGACAAACAAACATAAACAAAAAGATAAATAATTGTGCGTAATGAAAACTTACTCCCCCTACATAGATGCCAATCAAGTTAGTCAACAAATATTAGAGCATCTACATAACAGTTGAAGCAAATGAGTGAGATGTGAATGAATTCAATACAAGAAATCTAGGAAATAAAATCCCTATTCATTGTAATCTTACTCCCCCTGAATCTAAGGCATCGTAAATCTTATATTCAAGCGTTAGAACATACTTAGCACATCCATTATGAATCTTGTATGTTTATTTCTCTCCTCCTATGGCATTATACAAAAAGGTGGGAGCAAATAACAACAACAATAATAGTGCTAAATACGAACTAACAACAATCAAGGAGTATAAAGATATATTGAATCAAAAACTCATAAAATCTCATCATATACACATGTGAGTAATGGAATTGAAATCCAATATCAACATTTTAAATATACGAAATGAAAATAATGTCTACAAATTCATCACAACAAAGATAGCATGAATTAACCAATATTAAATTCATATATTGTCTCAAAAGCACATCAAGGAGAGTGAAGCATACAAAGAGACAACATATCATGCATCACACAGATAAGATATACAATATAGCATAGTGTGACACAAGAGAGGGTGCAACATCATATATATAGATATATAGAAACTGAGTACATCAACGGATGGTCATCTACATGGCCATCCCAACAAGATACATCCTGATCATGCCAAAAAAAATACATCATCATGACGACATCAAAGTATATCACCATACATATATAAAAGAGTCGCTGACAGCATCATCCATCATACATCAATAAAATATATATCATATGAATCACTCAACCTAAACAAAAGCAGACCACACAAAATAAAACAAGGTCTTCAGGTGAGTGAACAGATCAGCATCAGCAGCAGCCTCAGTCAATATGAAAGACGGAGGGGTCCGACGGGCGACCAGAAGATCGGAACAAAAGCCGAGCAGAGCGACAAGTAGGAAAAGTCGGAGTCTTCCTCTTAGAAGACGAAGCACGATCAGCAGATGAAACAGCAGGAACATGAAGTGGAGTCTGGGCATCAGAGGTCTGAACCACAAAGGGTTTGGGTGTGAAGCCAGGAGGAGGAGATACACAAGCAGGAGCAGTGTCCTCAGAGGTAGCAAACATAGCCTGAAGCTCGGTAGGGATGGGAAAACCCTGATGCATTAGAGATTTGTACTGAAGCTCCAACAAAACATTGAGCTTCTCGTCAATGGAATAGGAGAGATTCTCAAGGACAGTGATACGATCATAGAGCCATGGAACAGACTGAGACGTGCGAGAAGGTTTGACAGTGTGCTGAGAAGAGGGGATGGGATCACTGATAGAGACAGGAAGAGGTTCTTCAGAAGATTTAGGCGAGGAGGGAGTCGGATTAGGCTTCGGTGAGGGGACAGGCTTATTGAGGAAATCGAGAGAGACATTAGGAAAGAAATGATCGAAAAGAGCCATGGTCGAACACGAAGCTAGGGCAAGACACAAAAGTGAACGAACCCTAACAGGAGTTATCACGAGATAGAGAGATCAAACCTAGTCCAGCGACAGAACGAAGGCAACGACAACTCGAAATTAACGCATGAAGGGAGCGAAATCGACGGATTTGGTAGATCAATCGAGCGGGAAGACGAACGGTCGAAGCGGAGGAGAGAGATTCGACGTGGGGAAAGTGATCGCGTAAACTCGAATATAAAATTAGGGGAATGAATCTGAGCCGTTGGATCAAGGAATCGACGGCTCGGATCAAATTACTTGAACCGACACAGCATAAGACAGTCGACTGATGCACAAATGTCAGTCGACTGGATGAAGTGATAAAAATAAAGCTCAGAGAAATGGGCAGTCGACTGGAAAGTAACATGCAGTCGCATGTCCATTGGACAGTTGACTGACACATACTCAACAGTCGGCTGGCCGAGAATTAATACAGTTCACAAAAATGACAGAGAACACTGTAAAAATTCGACAGAAAGTACAGTCGCCTGATGACTAAAATGCAGTCACCTGTTAAATTAACAGTCGACTGTAAAACAGTCATCAGTCGACTGTGCGAAAGATACCAATTCTCAGACTGAGGAGATAGAGTAGGGCAGTCGACTGTCGAAGGAAAGACAGTCGTCTGTCCTGGTCCAAATGAGCACAGTGAGATAGAATTCCAGAGAATAAGAACACTCACCCTAGGACCTATACTCTAATCACAAATACATCGTAAAATCATTATGAAAACAATAAATCCATTGAAACACAATTTACTCCAATTAAACTCAAAACTCATGAAATCAAATAAGTCACAATTGCCTTTCTTAAACACATAAAACAATAAAGCACATGAAGAAAGACAATCAAAAAGATATGATCTCAATAAGGAGTTATAACATGAAAGATTGAGCTTCTAGATTTCAGATTCACCCATAATTCCCAATTCTCCACGCAACCGCACAAATGAATCTTCTTTAAGAGGGTTAGTGAAGATATCGGTAATTTGTTTTTGGGTTTCAATGTACTCTAAGATGATGTCCTTCTTAGCTACATGATCATTTATAAAATGGTGTCTCATGTCTATGTGTTTGGTACGGGAGTGGTGTACCGGATTCTTGGAAAGACAAATAGCACTTTGATTATCAACCATGATAGGGCAAGTATCACAATTGACACCATATTCACTAAGAGTGTGTCTCATCCAACGAACTTATGCACATGCAAGACCCGCGGCAATATATTCCCTTCAGTCGTGGACAATGACACCGAATTCTGTTTCTTAGAAAACCAAGAAACTAAGGAATTTCCTAAGAAATGGCAAGTGCCACTAGTACTTTTCCTGTCTGACTTGCCTCCGGCAAAGTCGGCATCACTATATAAGATTAACTCATATGTGCTAGACTTAGGGTAGAGTAACCTATAATCTAGGGATTGATTGAGATAACGAAATATTCATTTAACCGCAATCAAGTGTGGCTCCTTAGGTCTTGCTTGATATCTAGCACAAAGACATACGGAAAACATGATATCGGGCCTACTAGCGGTTAAGTAAAGTAGGCTACCGATCATACCTCGATATAGACGAATGTCTACATCTTTTCCGCTTTCATCCTTGTGTAGATGAGTAGTAGTACTCATGGGAGTCATTTTGCTCAAAGACGATTCCATCCCGAATCGCTTAATAAGCTCCCCTGTGTACTTTGTCTGATGTATGAACGTGCCATTCTCCATTTATCGAATTTGCAATCCAAGGAAGTAGGTGAGCTCTCCCATGTGGCTCATCTCAAACTCGTCCTTCATAGACTTGGAAAATTCTTGACAAAGATTAAAGTTAGTAGAACCGAAAATAATATCGTCTACATAAACTTGAATCAAAAGAATGTCATTTTCATAATCTTTAATGAAGAGTGTAGAATCAACTTCTTCCATTTTAAAACCTAAATTCAAAAGAAAGGTCTTAAGACGATCATACCAAGCTCTAGGAGCTTGTCTTAATCCATACAACGCTTTCTTAAGTTTGAAAACATGGTTTGGAAATTTTTCATGAATAAAACCGGGAGGTTGAGAAACATAGACTTCTTCATTGACAAACCCATTTAAAATGCACTTTTAACATCCATTTGAAATAATTTAAAATTCTTATGCGAGGCAAAAGATAAAAGCAACCTAATAGCTTCTAATCTAGCTACGGGGGCAAAAGATTCTTCGAAATCAATACCTTCCTCTTACCGGTAGCCTTGAGCTACTAAACTTGCTTTGTTCTGTGTGATTACATCGTTTTCATCCGTCTTATTCTTGAAGATCCATTTGGTCCCAATCACTTGGTGACCACTTGGAAGAGGTACAAGTTCCCAAACTTCGTTTCTCTCGAATTGCATTAGTAATTCTTCCATTGCCACTATCCAAGAGCTATCCTCACAAGCTTCTTGAATGTTCTTTGGCTCAATGGTAGAGACGAATGCGCAATGAGAGAATTCTTCAATTCTTGATCTCGTTCGAACACCCACACCAATATCTCCAATAATTTGGTTATGGGGATGGTTGCGAACGGTCGGGTACGCTTTGGGTATACATGGATCATTAGGAACAACTTCAACAACTTTGTCAGAAGTGTTAGTCTCAACAATAGTATCATTAATCTTAACATTATTAAGAGAATCACAAAGAATCTCTACATTATCATCATCAACATGAGGAAAATCAAAATCTTCATAAAACGATACGTGAAGTGATTCATCAATCGTTGAAGAAGTTTTGTTGTAATCAGGTAGGCTTTGCTACGTGTGGAATATCCAACAAAAATTCCTTCATCGGATCTTGGCTCGAATTTGTCTAAATTACCAAAGGTGTTCTTTATAAAACATTTCGAACCAAAAACACGAAAATATTTCACTTGAGGATTTTTATCATAAAACAACTCAAAACAAGTTTCGTTTGTTCGAGGTCTCACTAGGATCCTATTGAGCACATAACATGCCGTGTGCACCGCTTCTGCCCAAAATTAGAGTCCTAAATGACTATCATGGAGCATAGTGTGAGCACACTCAATAAGAGTCCTATTCTTTCTTTCTACAACACCATTTTGTGGTAGTGCACGAGGAAAGGAAAAGTTATGAGTTATCCCGGAGTCATCACAAAACTTAGTAAAAGACTCATTCTCAAATTCTCCTCCATGATCACTACGAATAGTGATAATGGTGGATCCTAAAAGATTCTGAATCTTCTTTGCAAATTTGGTAAACTCTTCATGAGCTTCATTCTTATTAGTTAAGAATGAAACCCAAGTAAATCTAGAAAAGTCGTCAACGACAACTAGTCCATAATGAGCATTACCTAAAGAAGCTGTTCTAGTTGGCCCAAATAAATCTAGATGTAGAAGTTCTAAGGGCCTCTTAGAAGTAATCCCTTCTTTAAGCTTAAATGAAGATTTACTTAGTTTACCTCTTTGACATGAATCACAAAAGTTTTTCTTATTAAAAGCAATCTTAGGAAAACCTTTGACTAGATCCTGCTTAGCTAACTTATATAAGTGCTTGGAGTGAACATGACCAAAACGGCGATGCCATAATAGTTGTTCACTTGTGTTAGCAACTAAGCAATGTTCTACGGTTTTCGACAAGCTCAAATAATAAATATTTTTACGCCTAATACCGGATAATAAAACATTTGAATCACAATCAACAATAGTACACAATCCTTCTCCAAAGTTAACCTTGTAACCTTTGTTACAAAGTTGACTAATGGAAATGAGATTGTGACATAAACCACTAACAAGGTAAACATTAGTAATTAGGGGTTTTGAAGGATTACCAACTATACCTACTCCAATGATGGTTCCCTTTGATTACCTCCAAAAGTGATCGTTGCACCATCCTTGATGCTAATCACTTCAGCGTTTTCCCCGCCCGAGAGCAATGAGGGATCTCCCGTCATGTGTTTGGAGCAACCGCTATCAAGAATCCATCCTTTCCCTTTAGAGCTAATAAGACATTTATTGCTCTTCTTCTTTCTCTTGGGTACCTATATAATATACCATAAGCTTATGGTACCCAATGTTTGTTGGGTCCAAGGGGATTAGCCCTTTGGAAGCCAAGTCCAAGTGGACTTCCGCTTCCCAACATAGTTACTATTTCTAATCACATCATGAAAATAGGAATCAACATAGGCATTCCTAACATTTAGACTAGTGTTCTTAGGACCCCAAATAGTGTACATCTTGGGAGTCCTATTCCTAGTTGCATGCATATGTGTTGGATTTCTATGTGGTGCATGCTTCTTAGGAACATTATTTCTAGCATAGAGATGTGGTGGAGGATGTGCATTGTACATTCTAGGATGATATGTATGCTTGGAAACATGCATATTATATGAAGCATATTGATCATGCATGACATGAGGAGGATGAGCATACATGAAAGAATGATGCGTATGAGCATACTGGTGTATAGGAGCACGTACATGAGTAATTCTCATGTGTGGTTGTGTACGTGTCCGTGGGTGCGGAGCATAAAATGTGTCATGATTATCCACTTGTGAAGTAGGATGTTTCCTACGTGGATGAGTGTTAGTGTACATATAAGCATGGCCTTGCTTTTGGTTTCCACCCTTAGTGGGTTTCTTGCCAAAAGGAAGAGAAGGTGATGTGGTGACATTCTTGGTAGGATTGCTACCTATAGTGTCTTTAACACCACTTGTGGATGCACAGGAGGAAGGTCTCACAAAATCTATAGTGACACCACTATAGGAGGTGCGAGCATTAGATGCATTCGCTTTTACAAATTCAAGGCCAACACGATGTGTGGCCGGAAATTGGTTTGCAAGCAAATCATCCAATTGTCCTTGTCCCTTATTGAATCTCACAATACGGGAGGACATGAGCTCATATTTCTCCTTTAAAGAAGAAATGTTGGTATCCAAGGTGGACACCCGTGCTTTGAGCTCATGCACTTGGGTTTTAAGAGAATCATTCTCTAAATTCAATTGTGTGTGACGTGTAACTAGATCACTATTATCCTTGGGATGTGTTTGATCTAGTTAAGATTTGAGGGAATTCACCTCATCTCTCAATGTGACATTTTGAGAAACTAAGTTTGCTTTCTCAAGAGTTAAAGTATCAACAATTGTGTCATTGTTGATAATGCATGGAATGGATGACTTGCTAACATTTGATTTCTTTAAGCTAGTGTATCTAAGCATTAAAGATTGGTATTTAGCAAATAGTTCTTCATTAGCTATACGAAGTTCATCCATTGTTACCTCGGTGTTATCCGTATCGGAATCACTCTCATCCGAGAGCGGGTCTTCAAGTGCCATGAAGCACATGTGGGTGCTCTCACCCTTCTCATCATCGGAATCGCTTGATGAGTCATAACTTGAGTCATCAAAGGTACCGATGAGTCCTTTCTTGTTCTTGTCGGACTTGTGGTACTTTGGTGCCTTCCACTTTTCTTTGTTGTTTAGCATTGGGCAATCCCTCTTGATGTGCCCTGGCTTATTACACTTATAACAAAGAGAGGAAGTAGCATTAGTAGACTCAAAACGTTTGTTTGAGGAAAATTTACCTTTGCGAAAGAAGCGTTGGAACTTCTTCGCCATTTGGGCCATTTCACCCAAATCCATCTCCTTCTCGGATTCATCACTTTCGGAGGATGATGAATTGGCGTTGAACGCCAAAGCTTTCGTCTTGGCCTCCAAGGGATTCATCATGGCTCGAATCTTCAATCGGTTATCACGTCTTACTTCGTAAGACATAAGAGTCCCGATGAGATTCACCACGGTGTAGTTCTTCAAGCCATTGACCTCCTCAATGGCGATTGCTCTTCTTTCCCATTTGGAGGTCATCCCCATGATGATCTTCCTTACCTTTTCAGGTTCGATGTAGACTTGGCCAAGGGCTTCCAATTCATTTGTGATGTCGGTAAAGTGTCCGTACATCGACGTAATGCTCTCGTTTTCCTGCATATGAAACAAGTCGAAGTTTTGCACGGCAACATAAAACTTTGAAAGCTTTACCTTATTTGTTTCCTCGTGGGTAACGATGAGATGGTTCCAAATTTGATATGCACTCTTACATGTGCATATCTTGTTGAACTCATTCGGGTCCAACGCACAATGAAGAGCGTTCATTGCTTTAGCGTTGTTGACTTCGGCGGACTTCTCGGAAGTCGTCCATTTCTCGAAGTCCTCTTCGACGGGCTCGACGTACTCCTTGTGAAGAGTTCACCAAAGAGAAGCACTCCTAAGGAATGTCTCCATCCTACACTTCCAATAGCCAAAGTTAGTACCATTGAAACGTGGAGGACGTACCGCAGATTGACCTTTGAAAAGTGTGGACGCTCCATCACGGTCGTGATTGTTGTACGAAGCCGGTGGAGGAAAGTTGTTGTTGTTGGATGCCATAGATAAAACCTTGCGCTCGGATACCAATTGTAAGGACCCTGTCTATGGGGAAACACTAGAAGGGGGGTTGAATAGTGTTTATGCAAATTTAAAAGGAATTTATGCCAAATAAAATGCAATCCTACAAATAGTGCGGAATAGAAAAATGACCCAAAGAGAAACACACGCAAACGCAAATAAGTTTCAAGGGTTCGGATTACCCAAGTCAACTCCCGACTTGTTCCCGATAATCCTACGTCCCGACCACCCGGATACCACCGGATACTCAAGTTAGAACCCTAACTTGAGGTTTCCTTAAAGCCCACTTGTAGCAACCCTACAAGTGCAATCGAATACAATCGATGTCCTTGACTCCCACAACCAGGGAGCAAGCAAAAACCACTCTCACAACCGAGAGCACAATTCAAATAAAGAAGTTATGAAATCTGAAAGCAACACTTACAAACACATATGCCTTGAAGTAGAACTTGAAGGAGGAGGGTGATGTGTGTTGAAGAACTCTCTTGAAAGAGAGGAGAAAGCCCTTTCTCTTGACTGCACCAATTGCCTAGAAGATCAATCTTTGGTTCTAGGTTAGAGAGCAAGAGAACAAGATTTGGAAATACTTAGGGCTTTGGATTTGAAAGCTTTGATATTTGGAAATGAAAGCTTGAAGGATTTTGCAATGAATGAGTAACCTTCCAATGAAACAGTAGAATCTCTATTTATAGCTTTCTCAAATCCACAAAACAGTTTAGGCAAAAACCCAGTTGGAATCCGTGAGAAAAATCTCAACGGATATAATCTGAACTCGCGACAGTTGACTGTTGAACAATACACAGTCGACTGTTGCACAGTCAGCAAGGGTCGGTGAGAATTCATAACGGTAACTTACCACGTGGACAGTCGACTGATGAAGCAAAGATAGTCGGCTGTTAAAACAACAGGCGACTGTAATTTCTTCGACGGGCGACTGGCCGAGAGAAGAGTAAGTTAGACAAATACTGGAAATCCCACAAGATACAGGACAGACGACTGATTCAAGTAATACAGTCGACTGTTAATCAGAACAGGCGACTGTAAAACCTTAAACAGACGACTGTCAAAAGCAAGAGAAATTTCCAGAGAGTTGAGTCAAAGAAATGACTTACAGACAGGTGACTGTTGCAGCATAGACAGTCGACTGTATATACAGCATAAGTCGACTGGCCGTAGAAATCAGATCAAACTGAGTTTGGGCATGGAGGGACAGGAGACTGATTTACAATACACAGTCGACTGTCACTAGGACAGGCGCCTGTGAATCGTTCAACAGTAGCCTGTGCGAAATAATCAGAGAAGGCCCAAAACTGTATTGTAATAGTCTGTGCATAACAGGCGACTGTAGAACAAAACACAGTCGACTGTTTTTGAGACAGGCGACTGTAAACTGTTAAGCAGTCGGCTGTTATAAACAATCTTAGCATAAACAAAAGAGAATTGAATTGGGATCAAAGGACAAATGTCTAAAAATGTCCAATGACAGAATGTAGATGTGTGTGAGTGCTCCATCAAAGGTCTACTTCTAATCTACATACTAGAAGAGATAAAATAAAAATTACAATGATGAATAATCTCTTCTTTCCATCTTATGAGCTTGAAGTCTTTACGGAGCTTCAATCATCAATCTACGATCATCCAATTCATATCATTTGCCTTCAATTACGTTTGTGAGTCATCCATTGCTAGTTGATCTTCATAATAAGCTTAGGCTATGGATTAACTGCAAAATAGGGGATTAGTCACAAGTATTTATGTTTGCTCATCATTAACACCAAGTAGGGAGAAGTCCAATAGTCAACATCAAGCAGCTCACCTGATCGGTTGATACTTCAACCGATCGGATGAAGTCGTTTTCTATATATAGCTGCCTAGGTTTTCAGAAAACACAGCTTTGTATTTTTTATATTTGTGACGGCTGGAATTTTATTGTTATCTGTATATTCTCTGATCTTTGTCAAACTTTAATATAGTCTTAATTGCATTGCTACTACCGTGTTTCAATTGCCTGATCATGATTTTTACGGTTGATTTTCATTTAGATTGCTTTTTAGCTATAATGTGTGAGTAGTTCCCAAATTTGGGATATTGGTGGAAACCCCTTCGTGGGTTCTCCCTGATGCATCCGTAGGACTAGGATTTCAATAGGGATTGGGAACTTAGAGGTTACACGGGGTGTTTCATTGTCATCGGTGGGAAAAAGACTGCCTTTGACCGTAGGGCCAAGGGGGAATAAACTTGGCGGTTGACCCCCTAGCCATAGCTCACGCCCTTAGCGTTGACATTGAATCTTTGCGCGTGGGAGCGGCAGGACGAGATGTTGGGAGTTATCATTGCGAGCTTAGTGCTCCCGGAGTCGGTCAGTGTTAATGGACATGGGAATGCCCACTGACCGAACCTGGGTAGTCCGGCGTATCATCCTGGGCACCGACCAGAATATCGGGCCCATGGGATGCTGGAATCACTTTTAGAGGCAACGTCTCACCACTATACCCTAATTCCGATCGTATTCCTATCCGCGGGTCGTAATAGTGAGAACACATGATAGGGTGGAAGCCGAAGTCCTAGGTTTCCCTTTATATTGTTTAACCCTCATATCTACAGCTTGTGACAAACCATCTATCGATCGGGCTAGCTCACCCGTAGGGTGAATTGGTTCCTCTTAGAAACAAGCACAACCACGCCTCCCTGTGTTCGACTCCCAAGCCACACTACAACACCGTGCGCTTGCGGTACAAATATTTTAAATCTGGTATCTCCCAATCCGACTGCACTCTACATGAGACTTAAAAGCCGGGGGACGTCAGGAGTGCACGAGTAAAAAAATAAGTGAATCTTAGGTGATTCGGGTTATTAGGTCTGCGGGGTCCTTTTTGGCCCAATGCCCTGAAATCGTCTGATTTGGGAGTCATTGACCGAAAACTCATTACATGGGTCATCCTAAGTTTCATACAAAGAAAAAGAAGAATAAATTCACACATCCCACCTCCAAAATTAGGAAAGTGTTGTTTTGGCAAAACCTTGAGATTTGCGAAACTATGATACAACGTTGTGTTTTAATCCTCATTCGTGCAAAACATTGCTTGTTCTCCTTTATTTGAACCAAATTGAAGTGTTGTTCATGGGCTTGTTCTCATTCATGGATTGGTATATTGAATTTGAGATTTTGTTGAAAACTTTATTTTCTCCATTAATAATTTTGAGTTTGATATGTGCTTTGATTGAGAATCCGAATTTATCGCTTGTTTTGCTAGGGGCTAGCAAAAAGCTAGTTGGGGGTGTGATTAGGGTTCAATATTGTATATTTTACCTCTCATTAGATGGCATTTTGTGCATAATTTGTGTTCATTTTGGTTCCGATACGCGTATTTTGATGATATCACTTAATATTGGAGTTTACCGTTTTTATATGCTTAAAACATAATTTTTACACCTTATTAGCATCTTTATCTTCGTCTCCTATTATTTTTCAGTTGAATTTCATGAAGTACCGATTCCAACGCATATTTTTCCAGAATTGTTGGAGGTCGGAGTAATTTACTGCATTTTTTGGAAGACAGGGTGACGGTGCAGAAAATTTCTGGGCTAGAAAGTCTGCTTTTCCCATCTTGTACAGAATTCTGCTATCATTGCACTATATATTCCGGCCTAGTGATATTTTTTTGGTATTGTACACTTTGTTACGGTTCCATCGCCGCCTGGAACACGTCATTCCGAGGTTGGATGATTTTTCTAGAATTTTCGCAAGACAGTGTGACGGTGTTGAAAATTTCTGCAGATTTGCCCTCTTGTGAAGAATTCTGATGTCATTCCAATGTATATTTCGGACTAGTGATATTTTATTTATAGTACACTTTGTTACGGTTCCATCGCCACCTGGAACACATCAATCCGAGGTCAGATGATTTTTCTAGAATTTTTGCAAGACAGGGTGACGGTGCTGAAAATTTCTGTAGATTTGGGCATTAGTTGCGGGTTTGGGCGCGGATCCGACCCGTTTGGGCTGTTCTCAGACCCGAATTTCTGAGCCTATTTCTAGGGCTTCTCTCCCTCTATTCCCCTCATGCCACTCTCATTCTTCTTCATTCTTAGGGTTAGAGGCCATTGGAGAGGAGCAAGAAAGCTTGGAGAAGCACTTGGGTGGGGCTTTTGTTTTCCTTAGAGAAATCTTGGTGAACTCTTTCCTCTTCTTTGTGTATTTGGATTTGGATATTGGTAACATATTGGATGATGTTTTTAGAAGTAAAAAATCTTTCTTTTATTGTTATGAGTAGCTAGATCTATCTCTTGTGTGTTGTATGGTGATATTTGGTTGTTGAGCTTTGGTATTTCAATCTTGCATGTTTTAATGATTATGTGTAGATTGTTGAGATATATTTTGAATTAGGAACCCTAGTGTGTATCCCTATAGTGGAGTTTTCTTAGTAGTACCACTCATGCATGCTTGGATGTTTATTATCTCGAATTTCCATACACTACTTTCATTGCACACCAAGTGTTTGATAAAATGCCACATCCACCGATTGCGCGTGCTTTCCTTAGCCGGAAAGACAATTGAGTTATCCTCGGATTGAGCCTATATGCCTAACAGCCACATCCCACACACCACACAAGCTTCCTCGCCTATTTTCCTCCCCGATACTTCCACCCTAGGTTGTTGATTTGGTAGATGGTTTCATACACATTTTCACACACATTTCCCCCGTTAGCTTAGTTGGTTGTAACTTCGCCTTTATCTCTCCGTTATTAATTGAACTTTTGATTATAAAACGACTTGTCCCCATGATCCGACCAGGTCTCACCGGCTATAAATTTATTACTTGACGTCCTCCTACACTTGGGAGTAGCGCTCAAACATCACAAGAATGTGTTCAATATTGCTTATTTTACACTTACGATTAGAGTTCAATATTGCTTATTTTACCCTTCATTAGATGGCATTTTGTGCATAATTTGTGTTTATTTTGGCTCCGATACGCTCATTTTGATGATATCACTTAATATTGGAGCTTACCATTTTTATATGCTTAAAACATAATTTTTGCAGCTTATTAACATCTTCATCTTGGTCTCTTATTGTTTTTCAATTGAATTTCGTGAAGTTCCGATTCCAACGCATATTTTTCCAGAACTTTTAGAGGTCGGAGCAATTTACTATATTTTTTGGAAGACAAAGTGACGGTGCTGAAAATTTTTGGACTAGAAAGTCTGCTTCCCCTCTTGTACAGAATTCTGCTATTATTCCAATGTATATTTCGGCCTTGTGATATTTTTTTGTTGTTGTACACTTTGTTATGGTTCTATCTCCGCCTGGAACACATCATTCCGAGGTCGGATGATTTTTCTAGAATTTTTGCAAGACATGGTAATGATGCTGAACATTTCTACAGATTTGCCCCTCTTGTGAAGAATTCTGCTATCATTCCAGTGTATATTCCGGCCTAGTGATATTTTTCTATAATAGTTCACTTTGTTACGGTTCCATCACCATGAGGATCACATCAATCTGAGGTCGGATGATTTTTCTAGAATTTTCGCAAGACAGTGTGACGGTGCTGAAAATTTCTGCAGATTTGGGCATTAGTTGTGGGTTTGGGCGCGGATCCGACCCGTTTGGGCTGTTTTCAAACCCGAAATTCTGAGTCTATTTCTTGGACTTTCCTCCCCTCTATTCTCCTATTTTCCACTCTCCTTTTTCTTCATTCTTAGGGTTAGAGGCCATTGGAGAGGAGCAAAAAAGCTTGGAGGAACACTTGGGTGGGGCTTTTGTTTTCCTTAGAGAAATCTTGGTGAACTCTTTCGTCTTCTTTGTGTATTTGGATTTGGATATTTGTAACATATTGGATGATGTTTTTAGAAGTAAAAAATCTTTGTTTTATTGTTATGCGTAGCTAGATCTATCTCTTGTGTGTTGTATGGTGATATTTGGTTGTTGGGCTTTGGTATTTCAATCTTGCATGTTTTAATGATTATGTGTTAGATTGTTGAGATATATTTTGAATTAGGAACCCTAGTGAGTATCCCTAGAGTGGATTTTGCTTAGTAGTACCACTCATGCATGCTTGGATGTTTATTATCTCAAATTTCCATACACTACTTTCATTGCACACCAAGTGTTTGATAAAATGTCACATCTACCGATTGCGCTTTCCTTAGCCAGAAAGACAACTGAGTTATCCTCTGAGTGAACCCATATGCCTAACAACCACATCCCACACACAACACAAGCTTCCTCGCCTATTTTTCTCCCCGATACTTCCACCCTAGGTTGTTGATTTGGTAGATGGTTTCACACACATTTTGTCATGGCTTGTACTCACTATTCGTATTACGGCTGTGCGTATAGCAATTTCGGGTACCTGATTGGTTTTGTTGCTTTGTATGTGAGTCGTGTCGTTGAGTCGATAGGACCGTAGCACCTTGGTTGCATCCTTAGCAAGCCAACCCGACGTGTACCCAATTTGAGATTTCTGTCGCCTTTGGACCCCGTATCCTTTGTACGCTTTCCGTGCACGTAGTCTTGTTCGTGCACGTACTTATTTTAGACTTTGTCTGTATCTGAACCATATAGTGTGATATGCCGTTGTGACCCTCTCGAAGAGTATTATTTTGTGGAATTAATTTGGAATGTCATTTCACAGGTCGTTCTCCCACGATTTGAACTTGTTTGAAGAAACGTCGTGATTTTCACTTTTGTCGTGAGGCCTTTTTATTTTTAGTTTCGTCCCTCGTCATCGAAATTGTGATCCGTCTTCTTAATTTCGTTTCTCTCGTCCGTGCGATCACCCCGGTATTTATTTCATGATTTTCGAGCCCCGTTTGACCAACTTTCACTATTTTGCTCAATCTCTTATATTTTTTTTAACCCTGAGTTTAGATATATAACCCACTAATTATTCTTATACTCTTAATCTACTTTGTTACTAGCCTTTGTCATGTTGATCTAGCCCACATTTTTTTAATCTTGGCCCAACACATTTTGACCCACGCACACACACAGCCAACTTTGGGATCTCTTGTGTTTTCTAATGAGAATAATATCATTAAATTTTTTATAAACAAAACCCTACTAGCAGGCCCCCATCCTCGTGCGTCAGCCCCATGCTCTAAAGTTTAGCCCTAGGGTCTTTCTCTCGCAACCAAAAATAAACGCCGCCGCCACGCAAACTTTCGCACGCAGCACACTAAAACCGCCGCACCCTTCGTGTCTCCGACCTTCCATCGCCGGCGACACGACCTGAGCTCTCCCCTCCACCGACCAGACCCGCTGTGACCCCCGCCAGAGCTCTGCCTGAGCTGCCGTAGCCGCCAACAGCCGCAACAAGCAGCAGCAGGCTACGATCTTGGCGCAGCAGCGACCCACGGCTGCCCTCCAGGCCGCTGTCAGCCTTCCACCCGCCCGCATGCCTGTCCCCTTGGCCGCAGCGACGTGCGGCACGCCCTCCCTTGCACACACGACCTCAAGACGCCTTGCAACAGCCCCGATGCGCGGCTGTCCTTGCCTAGGCTGCGTGTATCATGGGCTCGTGTGCTGCAGATCTTAGACCCCGCTGTCCAGCCACTAGTCGCCTTCCCCATAGTCGTCTCGATGCTGCAACAGCCCCCACGGCTGTCCTGTTCGCTGTTTTGGCCTCCCCTTTGGCCGTTGACTCTCTAGCACGTTGTATCGCCTCTTCGCCGTCCCCTCTCGCTGTTGGGAGCTTCTGACAGTCCTCTACCTGTGTTCCCGACGTTACGATCTTCCCCTACGACGCTCAACGTCGTAGACTTCGTGTACGTCGACCCGTTCGTCTTGGTTCATTGTTACGGCTTCCCGGGAGCCGTGAAAACGTCTACCGATCTCTTGCTCGCTGTTTGGAATCTTGTTCGTTGATCACGTCGATGTTCGAAGATTGGCGATCATAGGAATCTATTTTGGAATCTGGACTAGGAGCGTTTTCTAATATTCCAACCCCTGGCGTCGCTAACCGACGCCAGTGTAGCTCTCGCATCGTGTAAGGGTAAATTTCTGAACACTTAGGACCCCCAACCCATCCATGTTAAAAAAGATAAAAATCGGTATTTTAATTGTCTGGTAATTCACTAATAAAGATAATTTAATTTGGGACTGTAGGCTGGTGATCCGAGCACATAGGCAGACTGGACTGATTGGACGGTTTTGCAGAACGGTTGATTGCAGGCAAGTGAAATTTGCCAGTTTCTTGTTTAGGCCGTGCTTTAGGCCATTTCTTGTTTTAGGCGTAAAAGAGACTAGGCGACGAAATGATACTCGCCTAGATGCAATTTTAAGATCTAGCTTGACAACGAAGCTAGATCTGTCACCATGCCATGTGATTTATGCATTTCTGACTGTCACGTTTAAATTTTCATAACTGCATGCTCTTTACTTGTGCTCTGCCTGTCACGTTTAAATTCCTTATCTGTACGCTCTTAAATTATAACTTGCCATGCCATGTCATGCATGCTTGAATGTTGCATTCGTAGCACACCCTACGTACTTCCTTGTCAAGGCTAGGCACCTGCGTTGCAGGCACAACCCTATGCCAAATACACTTCCTGGCTCGTGATCCATAAGCGGGCTACATGTGTTAGTCAAAAGCCAATGCCCGACTTGTTGAGGCTAGGCACTTGCATTGCAGGCATAACCCTATGCCAAATGTATTTCCTGACTCGTGATCCAGAAGCGGGCTACATGTGTTGGTGAAAAGACAATGCCCGATTATACTGTTGGATATGGAAGACGTTTGTACACCCTTGTGGGGGATGTACGAGGGAATACGGACCTCGAACGTCGCGTACACGAAGTCGTGTGCAAAGGGAATCTGTTCCCTTGCGGAGAGGATCTCTGGATGAGTAGGAAAGTCGCTTTATATATGCATAAGTGCATGCGACATATGGCTAATAAAGGGGGAATATCTTAAGCTTATGTTGTACCATGCATATGGTACAACTTAAGCTTATAATGTGCCATGTATCATGGTACACCTTAATTAAGTTGTTCTAAAGGAACAACTTACCCTAAAATAACTACCTTGGGGGCTATAAATAAGACCCAAGGGTAAGCCATTTCTTACACCTTTTGCATGAAATTCATGCATGCAACTTCATCATAGCGAAGCTCTGCAGAAATCCTTTCTCTTCCTCTATCCAAGTTCTTAATCTAAAGTAGAGATTTAGATTGTGGATTAGTAGCCTTACTCCGTTTGTGAGAAGACTCGATCCGTCGTGGCGAATCCGAAGGCGAAGTTTGTAGACTACCGTGCCGCATACGCAAGCGTAAGTCTAAACTTCATATTATCGATCCTAACTCTGTTTTGGACAGGATCCTACTTTGGTATCAGAGCCATAAGGGTTCGCCCCGGTCAAACCGCCGCCCCGTCGAAACTATGAACGAGTCGTTGTCTTTTTCACGAATGGGTCTCCTACTATTACGGATATAGTAGGAACGCTTCGTGACGGAGAGAACGCAGCGGTTGTTCTTTTCACGTTAGGGTCTCCTATCATTACGGATATGGTAGGAACTCTCCGTGACGGGAAGAACCGACCGTTCACGTAGTATGTTATTTTTCATTTTTGGCACACGGCCATTAGGAAATAACTAATTTCTCGACGAACGGGTGCTTCATCGACGAACGGGTGTTTCATCGAGGAAGATGATGGTAGTTATTTCCATCGGGTAAGAGGAAATTTGGTGCATGTGCACCATGGCCAAATGGGCTATGAAGGCTATGCACCCCCCCTCCCCAAGCGGAGGGGGTTGGCTACGGCCAATAACCACCGGCGACCACCCCATCAAGGGGGAGGAATGTGTGCGGCAACCCCATTCAAAGGGGGTGGCCGGCCATGGCCAAAGGGGCCATGGCCGGCCAATGCCAAATGGCCTTGGCCATGACCGGCCATGGCCAAGCCATGGCCAGGCCGGCAATGGCCGGCCTTGGCCAAGGCCTGCCGGCCTGGCCGGCCCTGGCAGAGGCCAGGGCCGACCCTGGCCACTGCCAGGGCCAGGCGGCCCTGGCAGTGGCCAGGGCCGGCCAGGCGGCCATGGCAGAGGCCAGGGCCGGTGCCCTGGCAGGGGCCAGGGCCGGCTGGCCTGCCCTGGCAGAGGCCAGGGCCAATGCCCTGGCCTCGGCCAGGGCCTGGCCGGCCTTGGCCGGCCTCGGCCTGGCCGAGGGGGCCAAGGCCCCTGGCCGGCCAGGGCAGAGGCCCTGGCCGGCCCTTGGCCAAGCCCCGACCAGGGCAGAGGCCCTGGCCGGCCCTTGGCCAAGCCCCGGCCAGGGCAGAGGCCCTGGCCGGGAAGAAGTTGCAATTCAAAAAAATTGGTCGACCAATTTAGTGTTTTTGGTCGACCAATCCGACAGATGGTCTGGGTCGATTGCAAACTTGTCAAATGACCCATACGGGGTAACAAAAGGCCTTGGTCAAATTCGAATGTGTCGATTAGTCCATACGGGGCTAACCACAGTGCCGACTAGTTCATACGGGACTAACGTTTTAATGAAGTTTTTCATTAGGATCTACTCCTTGAAGATTAGCCATAGTGCTCTACTTCATGCGAGATTAGCCATGTCATTGTGCTCTACTCTACGGAGATTAGCCAATGTACTTGTGACATTGTGCTCTACTCTACGGAGATTAGCCAATGTATTTTAAATTTTTTGAAAAATACGTTTTCAAAAACGCTTTTCCGCTGCAAAGTACTATAAGAGTACTAACATTTGATAAAGTGAGGGAGAAATATTGAAAGTTACTCTAGATGGTGATTGGAAACATAAGTGACCTTTCCGATTCTAGAGTAACATCTTCAATATTTTTCGAAAGTAACTTATCAAATTATGAATATCATTCCAAGTGGGAGTTGATTTTAGAACTATCCATATGGGATATTCTATTATCATTTCAAGTGGGAATTATATTTGAAAAATACGTTTTCAAACTTGTTTTTTTTTTCCGCTGCTAGTACTATAAGAGTACTATTGTTTGATAAGTGATGGGGGAATATTGAAGGTTGTTCTAGATGGTGATTGGAATCAAAGAGACCTTTTCGATTCTAGAACAACATCTTCAATATTTTTCGAAAGTAACTTATCAAATATAATATAATTTCAAGTGGGAGTTATATTTTAAGAATTTTATGCAATGTGTTTTTGATCGAACCTTCGGTTTTTATGTCTTTTGCAGCATTTTAAAGGTAAAATGTCTTCCGCTTCAAAGAATATCGTCGCTGAGTTAAACAAAGGTGAAAAACTCAACGGCGATAATTACAAACTTTGGTCCATTAAGATACAATACGTTCTAGAGGAGCAAGAAGTGCTCGAAACTCTAAAGAACGTTATGATTGAACCGGAGTTGGGCACTACGGCCCAACACCGAAGAGACAAGGAAGCTTTTGATGCTTGGTCTCGGAAGAATAAGATAGCGCGCATTACGTTATTAAGCAGTATGGCTGATGACATAATGCGCATCTTCCGAGAACATGACCTAGCCATGGACATATGGTCCAAGCTAGAGGAGAAGTTCGGTGGCACATCGGTGTCCAAACTTCGCGCCTTAACTATAAAGTTCGATACATATAAGAAACGTCCAGATCATTCCATGGGGAAACATCTGCGACATATGGCGAACCTTATCTCAGAGTTAAAGGACGCAGGTCATGTGCTCACGGATGAGCAACAAATCCAAGCAGTCATACGTTCCCTACCAAATGGGTGGGACCAAATGAAGATGCATCTCACTCACAATGAGAGCATCAAGACCTTCAGCGATGTTTCCAAGCACCTCGAATTAGAGGAAGAGCGGCTTGCGGCTGCCAAGCCAAGTGCAGAAGTGCACATGGTTGCTAGTTCCTCACACGGGGGAAAGAAACGGAAAAATCGTTTGAAGTTCACTAATGAACGTAATAAGCAACCTGAGTCTACCAAGAAACCCAAACATAAGGGTGGGCACAAGAAATGGCACAAGAAGAAAGACTTGAAGAGGATCAAGTGCTTCAAGTGCAACAAGCTCGGTCACTATGCTCGTTCGTGTACGAGTGGAGGCGACGAGGTAACTTGTAAATATACTAGTTACATATGTGTTTCTAGTTCAATATTTCTTGTGGAATCTAATCCATTTTGGATAATTGATTCAGGTGCCACCGACCACATAACAAGGGACAGACGGTCCTTCGTGGAGTATCACCGGATACCCCAAGGAACGAAGTGGATCTATGTAGGAAACAACACACGTGTTGAAGTGAAAGGCGTTGGGACTTACAAGCTAGTCTTGGACAACGGCCGCACTCTCCTACTTCATGATGTCCTCTTCGCTCCAGATATTCGAAGGAATATAATTTCTGTGGTTGTATTAATGGGTCTTGGCTATAGCTGGTTTTTTCATGATTGTAATGTGGACTTAAGTTGTAATAATACTCTTATTGGTACTGGGTTTGTATTTAAAGGATTTATTGTAATGAGTACAATGTATGATTCCTCATGTAATGAAAATTTCCTTGTTGCAAATTCTAAGACTTATGAGTCTGATGTGAATTGTTGGCACGCAAGGCTTGGTCATATTGGACCAACGCGTATGGATAGACTTGCCAAACGTGGCCTTCTATCCAATGTTTCAAAGGTTGAAATGTCGACCTGCGAACATTGCCTTGTGGGGAAATCTTGTCGCAAGCCGTTTGGAACCGGCACAAGGGCCGAGGTTCCATTACAGCTTATCCATTCGGACATATGTGGTCCGATGAATGTCAAGAAAAGACGCGGAAAGTCCTATTTCATCACTTTTATTGATGATTTCACCCGATTCGGACATATCTATTTGATATCCCACAAAAGTGAAGCTTTGGCTTGCTTTAGAAACTATATGAGTTTAGTGGAGAATCAATTAGATCGCAAGATTAAGGTCTTGCGAACCGATAGGGGCGGTGAATATCAATCAATAAGTTTTAAGGAACTTTGTGATGAAAAAGGCATAGTACATCAGGTAACTATGCCTTATACTCCTCAACAAAACGGTGTTGCAGAAAGGAGAAATAGGACTTTAATGGAAATGGTCCGTTCAATGATGGCGCAAGCTAACTTGCCAATCACCTTTTGGGGTGATGCATTATTGACAGCCACTTTCATTTTAAACCGCGTACCCTCGAAATCAGTTAGCTCCACTCCTTATGAGTTGTGGAACCAAAGGTCTCCTGACTTAAACATTTTGAAACCTTGGGGTTATGCATCCTACGCACATATTTCCTCCCATAAGTATGGCAAACTTGGGCCAAGGGGAAGGAAATGTATCTTTATACGATACGCAGAAAACTCCAAAGGTTATGTTTTTGTTAGTCAGGAAGACAATGGTGGGCTAATTGAGTTTGAGTCGAGGGATGTCACTTTCTTGGAAAACGAGTTTCCAAGACAGGGCGAGATAAGTTAGGACTTATCTCTATTTGAGATTTATGATCAAGAAGGATTACCTCATTCGAGTGGGAGAATTCTTGGTGAAAATGAAAATACATTTCAACCTTCACCAATGGATTATACGAATGACGATTATCCTATTCCATACGGGAATAATGATCCAAGTGGGAGCAATTCTAACGACATTCCAAGTGGGAGTGATATTAGAATTGATCTAAATTCAAGTCAACAAGGACTTGAAGAATCTCAAATACGACGTAGTAGTCGTACAAGGTTGGCTCCTCTAAGATTTGAGGATGAATTTCCGCAAACCTTTATGACTTTACTACAAGAAGATGACGAGCCTGCTACTTTCAAACAGGCCGTATCTTGCCCTGCTAAAGACAAATGGATGGAAGCGATGCAAGAGGAATTAGAATCCATGAAAGTTAACCAAGTCTGGGACTTAGTTGACTTACCCAGAGGACGTAGAGCTATTGGGAACAAATGGGTTCTCAAGATCAAGCATAAGACTGATGGCTCTATTGACAGATATAAAGCTCGCCTTGTCGCGAAAGGTTTTACGCAACAGGAAGGGATAGACTACGAAGAGACCTTCTCACCTGTTGTTCGTTTTACCTCAATTCGCCTGATTCTGGCAATGGTAGCTTGCTTAGACCTCGAATTACATCAAATGGATGTAAAGACTGCTTTTCTCAATGGAGAATTGGACGAGGAGATCTATATGGAACAACCAACAGGGTTTGTAAAAGAAGGAAACGAACATAAGGTTTGTAAACTTCTTAAATCCATATATGGTCTTAAACAATCCTCGAGGCAGTGGTATATACGATTTCAAGAGGTTGTCTTATCAAATGGTTTTTCCATGCTTGATGAAGATAACTGTGTATATATCAAGAGGAATAAGAACAAGTATGTTATTATGTCTCTATATGTAGATGACATTTTAATAGCCGGAAATGACAAGGGCTTTGTGATGGATATCAAGGCTTGGCTTTCATCAGTTTTTGAGATGAAAGACATGGGAGAAGCCGCATATATCCTTGGAGTTAAGATTTCAAGGAATCGTTCGAAGAAACTTCTTTCTCTTTCACAGGAGACTTATATAAAGAAGGTTCTAGAACGTTTTAATATGCAGGACTGCAAGTCCATTGATACTCCAATAAGCAAGTGCGACAATTTATGTCTGAAATCATGTCCGAAGAACCAAAAAGAGAAGGAGATTATGGAAAAAGTTCCATATTCCAGTGCAGTTGGTAGTCTAATGTACGCTATGATGTGTACAAGACCGGACATCTGTTTTGCCGTTGGAATGGTAAGTCGTTACCAATCCAACCCAGGGCAAGTACACTGGAAAGCGGTTAAGAGGATAATGCGGTATCTCAAAGGAACTGCAGACTTTGCTTTATGCTATCAAGGAGATGCCTTGAGGCTCGAAGGCTACACTGATGCTGATTGGGCGGGTGATCTCGATGAGCGACGATCAACCTCAGGATATGTTTTTCTACTCGGATCTGGTGCAATATCCTGGAGTAGCAAGAAACAATCCTGCATCGCACTTTCAACCATGGAAGCCGAGTTTGTAGCATTTAGCATGGCAGTTCAAGAGGCTGTTTGGCTTAGGAAGTTCTTAGACAGGCTAATTAATGCAAGTGACTCAGGTGCTGTACCTATACACAGCGACAGTCAAGCATCTATAGCCTATGTCAAAGATCCGAAATTCCATTGTAAGACCAAACACATAGATATCCGCTACAAATTTGCAAAAGACTATGATAAGACCAAGAAGGTAGACATAAGGTACATATCTACGCATGAGATGATAGCGGATCCGCTTACGAAGGCGATCCCCAGAGATGTGTTTTACAAACACTTATCATCTCAAGGATTGCGTAAGAGCTGAGTTGTACCAATGTAAATTCCCATGTCTGTAAATGATCAAAATTAATAAAAGAATAATTTCTTTTTTCAAACATTGCATATGAATTTCTTAAGAAATGTTTGTGTACATTTTTGAAATCTCAGCTGAATTGTGTGTATGTCGGACAGATTAAGGTTGGCTCTCTCACATGAGCAACCGCCTTATCTTATCAGATGGATAAGATAGAGATGAGACTAGTTTAAAGTCAAAATCATTAGACGAATGATTTAGAGTCATGACTTAAACAAGATAGTCGAATGAAAGATCTGCATCATATGGATGCTTACAAAAGATCTGAGATCTGTATCACAAGGATATTTGAAAGAGATCTCATAGGATTTTTTCCTATCTGTCTTATGCAGGATGAGAGTCCGTGAATATTTCACGAGTAGTAAGGGGACTCAAAAAGATAGTCACTGTGGTGTCTGATCTTTTCATCCGTACAACATCATTAAGACATACTCTCCCTGTGAAAGGAGTGATGTTGTAATACGTGTTCATACCACGTATGCATTTCGACCACTGAGTTAGTAGCAATAGTGTTTGCTATTATGTGAGACTCAAAGGCCATATGGGTCTTAACTCTTACCCTCAAGGACTCCAATTGGTTCCTTTAGATTTGACGAAATGATCGCTATCTTAGCGTGTTACTTATGGGCTATGATAATTCGGCTCGGCGGGGCACGTTAGAAAAGCGAGTCTAGTCAAGATCAGAAGGTTCGCAAGAAGAGGAAGATTGATTTCATATTCGCATTTGTACTTTAATGATTCAAAGCTGGCCAGCCAATTGTAATCCAGATGGGATTCAATTGTTGAATATAAAGTATAAGAAATGTGAAGAAATAATCTAGGGTAAAGCATGCGTTGAACTACTCAACTTTGCACCTTCGAGGTCGTTGTGTATCTCTAACAAGTGCACAACAACAGACTCTACGCGCATGACGGTCGCACGGTCTATTTCTCGGTATGATAGATGAAAGAACTAAGGGAAAGACGTTCTCTTACAATCCCCTCAAGTGTGAGTGGGAGATGTTGGATATGGAAGACGTTTGTACACCCTTGTGGGGGATGTACGAGGGAATACGGACCTCGAACGTCGCGTACACGAAGTCGTGTGCAAAGGGAATCTGTTCCCTTGCGGAGAGGATCTCTGGATGAGTAGGAAAGTCGCTTTATATATGCATAAGTGCATGCGACATATGGCTAATAAAGGGGGAATATCTTAAGCTTATGTTGTACCATGCATATGGTACAACTTAAGCTTATAATGTGCCATGTATCATGGTACACCTTAATTAAGTTGTTCCAAAGGAACAACTTACCCTAAAATAACTACCTTGGGGGCTATAAATAAGACCCAAGAGTAAGCCATTTCTTACACCTTTTGCATGAAATTCATGCATGCAACTTCATCATAGCGAAGCTCTGTAGAAATCCTTTCTCTTCCTCTATCCAAGTTCTTAATCTAAAGTAGAGATTTAGATTGTGGATTAGTAGCCTTACTCCGTTCGTGAGAAGACTCGATCCGTCGTGGCGAATCCGAAGGCGAAGTTCGTAGACTACCGTGCCGCATACGCAAGCGTAAGTCTAAACTTCATATTATCGATCCTAACTCTGTTTTGGACAGGATCCTACATATACGTGGAGGGGTCGGGTTAAGCGACCACTCAGCGTAGAAGTGTGCCCGTACAGCCACTTCAGCTGTAAGGCGTAAACTCTGAGCACGACATGTTTACTTGACTTGTAAAATCCGTGTGAATGTTTTAGTAGCTTTGCTACCTATGCCATGGTATACTTGCCGCCATGTCATACTTGTTGCATTATCTTACTTGTAGCATACATGCATTAAACTGCCATGTCATCGTACATTTTAGAACTGTTAGGTTGCTTCCTTCTTTTAGTTTCCTTGCACAAGTCTCTTGTAGACTTGCTGACATACACCATCGTCTCTTTGGGTGTCGCATGTTAGTTGCTGAGCCAGTGCCCGTTGCTGAGGACGATGTGTTTGCTGACTTGGAGCCTGGGTCCACTGTTGACGTGGACTTCGAGGACACCGGTGATCAGTCGTAGAGACTTCTTTCTGTTGCTTTCAGCTTAGTTCTTGTTAGGTTGTCGATGCGTAGCACCTTTTCTCTTTTCTGTACGTTCGTTTATTTTTGTTGGCCATGCTGGGGCCTTTTAGATTCTTTTCTTTTTAGCCTGGTGGCTTTTCTGTGATGTTGGAATTTATTGTGGACATTCTGAGATTTGAATAATTATATTATCTGTCTCTTCCTTTTATTATTACTTTTGTTCTGAATCGCATTTGCAAGGACCTATACTTGGTTATTCCAGATGCTTTACAGACTAGAGCCTCACAGCTCCAAGTCTGAGCGGACTTCTTACGCCTCGCCTCCATTTTAGGGAAGCGAGTCGTGACACATTTTCACACACATTTCCCCCGTTAGCTTTATTGGTTGTAACTTTGCCTGTATCTCTCCTTTATTAATTGAACTTGTGATTGTAAAACGACTTTCCCCCGTGATCCGACCTGGTCTCACCGGTTATAAATTTATTACTTGACGTCCTCCTACACTTGGGAGTAGCGCTCAAGCATCACATACTTGAGACGCGTTCAAGCAGTCATGCACCGAAGTGTCATGCTCTCCATCGTATTCATCAACCCATCATCACATCACATATGGTACCATGCATGACATGCTCCCAATATTACAAGTTCATATCAAACCTCAGTTCATATCCATATGATTGAGCATTTATAACATTTCTGGCATTTGCCTTCATTCAGGCATTTTCACAAACACGTGGTGAGCGTGACGTGCGTATCCATAAGCACATTAGCAGATCAATCAGCATGACATATCATTAATCTAGTTTACATGTAAAAACAATAATCATGTGCCATAGTGGGTGGAATAACAACAATATACAATTTAACACATCACTTAACCATTCAGCTTGCAGGAATTTGTAGAAGTTACCAATACATGGGCATATATCATCAGATTTTATTGAGAATTTGACAAAATGTTCCAAATGAAAATTATAGATATGTTAGTTCTTGATTCACAGATAAAATTTCATGGAAAAAATATTAAGTATATGATTTATGGTGAATTAATTGGTGAAGTGTGTCAAATCTGTTTTTAAGACAGATTTTAGGGTTTGTATTGGAAGCCAATTTTGGGCATGTTGGAGCCAGAAATTCGACATATAAGCACCCTGGTGAATTTTTAGAAAACCTTGTTAACCTTCCAACAAGACCAAGATCATAAAATTCCATGATGTGTGCAGGTGTCTAGGCCAATTTTACTAAACTATGTCAACACTGAAATCAAACAGACATGTTGTAAAGATGGATTTATTTCTCCTAATTTCTGAATTGAACATATATCAAAATTTATATGATTTTTGTGGTAGAACCTCAAGATCTACAAGCTCATATTTGTTTCGAAACCTAATTCGAGCTACAGTAACCAAGATTACAGCAACAACACACATCAAAATTTCAGCATTTAAAGGAGATAGCTTTGTTAAGAATTTCAAGGGAGAATTGTGAAATTGACTCATGATACATAAAAATTTGACTATCCCTATCACAAATTAAGTAAATAATGCTATATAAACAAGAGAGCAAGAACAAATTAATGGAGTTCCAAATTCAAGTTAGATCCTACCTCAAGAGAGTGCTTTCTTCTTCTCTTCTCTTTCTCTTCCTCTTCTTCTTCTTCTTCTTCTTCTCCTCTTTTTTGTGTGGAAGAATTTCGGCCGTGATCATGGGGAGGTCGGCCATGTTATGGGAAGGAGAGAGGAAAGGAGAAAAGGGAATGAAAAAATGAGAGAAAGAGAGAGAGAGAGAGAGAGATCTAGATTTCTCTCTTTCTTTCTTCTCTTTTCTTATTCCTTTCTTCTCTCCCAAGAATGGAATATACCAAGGGAATATTCCATGAGGAAAATGACCAAGGTGCACTCCCATCTACCAAGTATTTACAAGTTTGCCATTACTTTATTCACCGGCCACTTAAGTATGTACACACAGCAGTTTTAGTCCAAATGACCGTTTTGCCCCTGACATTTCTAAAAATTTACGGGGGTTGCCATTGACCCCTAACCCCTTTCACACTGGCATGGCTCTTCCTACACACATCCACGCACATCCATGCATGCACACATGTTTCACATACCCACTGCTAACACTTTCTCGTTGCTTTACACCCACGTCGTCATTTGCACTTCTCCTGCATTCACATTTCGCATTCTCTTCCTTTAGCCACGTAATACGGCCTAATTCCCCTTGCACTACGCCCCATACGTCGATATCTACGCTTATTTCATGTCCATGTATGCAGCGTAGGTAGAAATACCACGTGTGTTCAGTAGATTACAACGTATAGTGCAAAATAGGGCATGACATCCTACCCACCTTAAAATAAAGTCCGTCCTCGGACTTCCTAGTGTGTAAACCCTGCCGAAGGTCAGCTAGATATGAAGGCCTTCCTACCCATGAAGTACAAACAAGAACACGTATCTACACCACACTTATATACACCATATGCTTCACTATCATCCATACACATCCGCAACGCACACATGTCACAGATACAACCTATTACTCATCTAGTAACACATCCACATCACTATATACATTCACTACATATATATATATATATACACACACACACACACACATACATACATACATAGGCATCCCTCATATAAATATCAAAGCACATATATACACACTAACAGATACAACACCCACACATACCATAAATAGATCTTTATATGTATCCTTATACGTATCCAGATCACTAGTCATACCTATGTGATATTATATCACATCATATCCATATCACGATATACAAGGCACTCATACACGGTATGCTTTCAGATACATCACAATACATTCAAGTATAAATGACTTATATTCTATCTCTTTATATATATACATATACGTCTATATCCATGCACGGACACCCAGTAATACACATTAATCTATACACCATTGCTTGATAAACAGTGTCACTATCACGGTGTCACACCGTATGTACACCGGATCCCTATACACCCAATACTTAGTCACATGGGCTCACTCACATTCATAGGCACATAAATACCTATATACACAATATTTAGTCACATCCATACATACATTCACATGCACATATTAACACATGCATGATCGAGTCACATAAGGTTCACAATCATACTATAAATAAATATATATATGTATGTATGTATAACCTCACATCCATAGCAGTACACCTACTGCCTCACATAGATAGGCGCATATACTACACACAATACACACAAGAGTGCACAAACATAACACATCCCCTACCACATGCTATATATATAACTACTCCTGCACATCCTACGCACATACTGCCATGATAGTCAAATAATTATAAATATCCATATACACCCCACTCACACGTATACATATGCAAACAATCACACACATCTCAATACTTACATACCAAACAGTTTCATTCACTTATATTCATCATATATATATACACACACACATACACCTATGTTTCATACTCATGACATTCATATCCCCACTTCATATGTATATACATACACGCACGCTCTGTTACAGACCTACACATACATGCATACACACAGGAATACGCTTATCCAAGATACACCTAGATAAGCAACCATGCCGAAAAAATTCACAGACAAAAAAACAAGGATATTTATAAGTATATACTTATTCAACCAATATACACACAACCACTTATGCTTCTACTGCACACTACACATACATCTTCACATCCGACACTCCGCTACGACACATTTAATAGAAATCCATACAACCATATAAATATTCACGTATACACATCAACCAATACACTACACCGATACTCTATGTAACCCAATTATATGCACATACTCATTACGTTCAAGCAGAAATATACACATTAATTCCATACATAGATATCTAAGCCTACATATAGCCAAATACACGTTGGCTCATACACACCAGATTATTATTCTAATAGCAGGTATGCACACAAACATGCATATATGTCTATAAGAATCTACGCAACCATGCACATACATTCCCATGTATGGGCATGCACACCAATTCACACATTCTATACATATCCTGCTATTATACACTCAACAGTCAAGCTACTCAACTACACTAGTAGGTATTCGGTAGCTACCATACCATCATATACGTAGCATCCGCTATACACATACTCTAACTAGTATACATATGCAAATAGGTGCATTCCAATATTTATACACATCTGTCAGATAGTCAGACTTCATATACGTATACATTCATATACCAATACTTGTATATCAGAATAGGGATCATTCACATACATATGCATATAACCACTCATAAGACATATACCAATACACATTCAATAATAACAACACATATACACAATCACACCACGCTTGCTACAACCCACCTACATACATTCAAGTATCTCATTTACCAATACACAGTCCCCCCATCATGCCACTATATACGGAAGAGTGCATGCACTATACATACATCCAAATGGTCCTATAAACACCATTCTAAGGGGTAAATATATACACATATATATACATATACCATAACTCCACTTACCATGCAAACCCTTAGCCATCCCACTTATACACGCACTGTGTAATCTCAAATCCTTATATCCATCACATCTCACATGCGTTACACGTCACGCTTATATCCTTATCCCATACTAGGCACGGTATAGAGTTAAGGGCCTCAACTTAGGTGGACGGGTCTAAAGCATCCCTACCCACCTTAAGATGCATCTACTCCAAACACCCTGGAGCATTACTCATACTACCCGTGCATCCACCACTTATCTATATCGTTACATACACGTATATATGACCAAAACACAGCACCTATCTTCACACAATAATACACCCACGACCATATACCTAAGTAAAACAATATACCAATCCCTATATGCACATAGGCAGCATATACATATATTCTCAGTTATTCAAATCTAACACATTAGGAATTCACGCACTAGCAATACAACACTAGCGATATATACACCAATATTTCAACCCATATCTACACCACCTACCCATACAAGAACACATATATTCACACACATGCACTTTCCCCACATATATCTACAAGACCATATGAACACTCTACCACTATATCCACACAAGGATAGATATACGCACCTTGGTACTTTCCCACACGGGGAAACAACCATAATGTAATAGATAGGAAAACACTTACATGCACTCATATCAGCAATGTACATATCTTCACTCACACACATACAAGGCGTATGTCCCCACTAGCCTATATGTACCCACCAATATACATCCACGAACAAACATGTGTATATCACCTACGTCTCGGAGTCGCACAAGTATACCACATACCAGCCTCACATATCCGTGTCATGTACTTTTATAGAGACGTCGTATACATACACTCAAGTATTCACCCACCTAGTATATACTCCCACGCCTATCCATACATGCAACTTTCGTGCTATTAAATATGTATATATATACTGAATACAGGTATACATGCGACACATATAATTCAAATATCCAAGTACAACAGTTGCATTTATATACACGCATTCTCATTATTATATCAGTATACACTGATACCAACTAATATACTTCTATACTACACTGTAGGAAGTTTGTAAGGATCATGTCTATGGGGAAAACACTAGAAGGGGGGGTTGAATAGTGTTTACGCAATTTAAAAAGATAGTTACATCAATTTAAATGCAATCCAACAAAATAATGCGGAATAGAAATTAAACCCAAAATGAAACACACGCAAACGCAAAGATGTTTCAAGGGTTCGGATTACCCAAGTCACTCCCTGACTTGTTTCCGGTAATCCTACGTCCCTTCCACCCGGATACCTCCGGATACTCAAGTTAGAACCCTAACTGGAGATTTCCTTAAAACCCACTTGTAGCAACTCTACAAGTAAAATCGAAATACAATCGATTGACCTTGACTCTCACAACTTGGGAGCAAGCACACCACTCTCACAACCCGAGAGCAAATTCAAATAACAAAAGTTATGAAATATGAAAGCAACACTTACAATCACCTATGCCTTGAAGTAGAACTTGAAGGAGAAGTGTGTTGTGTGTTGGAGACTCTCTTGGAAGAGAGGAGAAAGCCCTTTCTCTTGACTGCACCAAATGCCTAGAAGATAACTCTTTGGTTCTAGGTTGGAGATCAAGAGATCAAAGATTGGAATTCTTAGGGCTTTGGATTTGAGAGCTTTTAAAACTAGAGAATGAAAGCTTGAGAGATTTTGCAATAGCCTAAGTAACCTTTCAATGGAACAGTAGAAGCTCCTTATATAGGTTTCTCAAATCCACAAAACAGATTAGGCAAAAACCCTTTAGGAATCTGTGAGAAAAATATCAACGGATAGAATCTGCACTCGCGACAGTCGACTGTTGAAGAAACCACAGTCGACTGTTACACAGTCAGCAAGGGTATGTGAGAATTCATAACGGTAACTTACCACGTGGACAGTCGACTGATGAAGGAGAGACAGTCGACTGTAAAACCAACAGGCGACTGTAAGTTCTTCTACAGGCGACTGGCTGAAAGATAGGTAAGTTAAAGAATTCTGGAAATCTTCTGAGATAACAGGACAGACAACTGATGAGGATAAAACAGTCGACTGTTAATCAGAACAGGCGACTGTAAATCCTTATACAGACGACTGTCAAATACCCTGAGAATTTCCAGAGAGCTGAGTCAACAAATTGGCTTACAGACAGACGACTGTTGTAGCATAGACAGTCGACTGATCCAATGGACAGTCGACTATATATTCAACATTAGTCGACTGGCCGTAAAAATACAGATCAACAGAGTTTGGGCTGCGACTGATTCACAACACACAGTTGACTGTCACTGGACAGGCGACTGTAAATCGTTCATGAGTCGCATGTGGGAAATAAGACAGAGAAGCCCAAAACTAGATTGTAAAAGTTTGTGCATAACAGGCGACTGTAGAAAAAAACACAGTCGACTGTTTTTGAGACAGACGACTGTAAAGTGTTCAGCAGTCGACTGCTATAAAAAATACAGACACAATCAAAAGAGAAATGAATTGGAGTCTAAGGATAATTGATCTATTGATGTCCTAAGACTGAAATGAGGATGTGTGTGTGTGCTCCATCAAAGTTCTACTTCTAAGCTACATACTAGAAGAGATAAAATAAATTTACATTGGCGAATTCTCTCTTCTATCCAACGTATGATCTTGAAGTCTTCATGGAGCTTCAATCACCATCCACGATCATCCAATCCATTTCATTTGCCTTCAATGAACTTTGAGTGTCATCCATTGCAAGTAGATCTTCATAATAAGCTTAGACAATGGATTAACTGCAAAATAGGAGATTAGTCACAAGTATTTATGTTTGCTCATCATTAACACCAAGTAGAGAGAAGTCCAATACTCAACATTCTCCCCCCTTTTGATGATGACAAACAAACATAAACAAAAAGATAAATAATTATGCGTAATGAAAACTTACTCCCCCTACATAGATGCCAATCAAGTTAGTCAACAAATATTTGGGCATCTATATATCAATTGAAGCAAATGAGTAAGATATGAGTGAATTCAATTCAAGAAATCTAGGAAATAAAAATCCATGTTCATTGTAATCTTACTCCCCCTGAATCTAAGGCAATTTCAATCTTAGATTCAAAGTGTTAGCACATACTTAGCACATTCATTATGAATCTTGTATGTTTATTTCTCTCCCCCTATGGCATTATCCAAAAGGTGGGAGTAAATAACAACAACAATAATCGTGCTAAATAAGAACTAACAACGATCAAGGAGTATAAAGATATAAAGAATCAAAACTCATAAAATCACATTAAATACTTATGTGAATATAGGAATGGAAGTCCAATATCAACATTTTAGATATACGTAACAAAAATAGTTTCAAAAACGCATCACATCACTGATAGCATGAATAATCCAATATCAAGTCCAAATTGTCTCAAAATCACATTATGAGAGAATAAAACATTCATGGAGACAATATCACTAACATTACACAGATATGATAATCAGTTATACACGATGTGACATATAAGACTAAACAGCAACATCATATATATATATATCAAAAGATGTGTACATATCAGATGGACATCATCATGTCCAACAAAAAATACATCATGATCCAAAAAATACATCATGATATCATTGAAGTACATACATCATCAGATATACATTAGACATCAACAGCAAAACACAACCATCATACAAAAACAAACACTGATGAACCACTCAACCCAACCAAAAACAGACCAAAACAAAATCTAGGTCTCTGGGTGAGTGAACAAAAAGTAACAGCAGCAACTTCAGTCAATGTGAATGATGGATGGGTCCGAAGGATGTCCAGAAGAGCGGAACATCAGCCTAGCAAAGCGACGAGTAGGAAAGGCTGGAGCCTTCCTCTTGCAAGATGAAGCACGAGCAACAGAGGATTCCGCAAGACCATGAACAGGAGTCTAGACAACAGGTGTCTGAACAACAGACGATACAGGCACAAAGCCTGGAGGAGGAGGAGCACGAATATGAGTAGTGTCCTCAGACTTAGAAAACAGAGCCTGAGGCTAGCTCGGCGGGGATGGGAAAACCATGAAGCATGAGGGATTTGTACTGAAGCTCCAAAAGAAGATTGAGCTTTTCATCCATAGAAGTAGAAAGCTTCTCGAGAGCGGTGACACGATCACACAACCTACCGAGAAGAAAATCCTCAAGAGGTACTGAAGGAGGAGTGCGCGGAGGATGATCGACCAGCAGAGACGTGCGTTCAGCAACATTCTCTGAAGGAATGGGGTCACCGACAATGATATTTAGGAATTCCCCAGAAGATGGAGGCGAAGAGGGAACCGGATCAGTGGGTTTAGGAGAAGGAACCGGATCATTGAGGAAATCGAAAGATCCTTTAGGAAACAGAAGATCAAAAGGATCCATAAGCTCACTCGACAGAAAGTTAGGTCAAGTAAGAAATCAGCAACGAATGAACATGATTCCCGCGAGAAGTCAATCTTCAGGCGAGCAACAAACGATCAACCAAACGATGGAGGAAAATCGTGTTGCCACGAAGAAGAGATCGATAGAATTTCGAGCGGGAAGACAAGCGTTCAGTCGAAGGAGAGAGAGCGAGGGTTGAAATGAAACGTCTCAACATTTATAAGAAAGGGACGAATTAATCTGGGCCGTTGCATCAAAGAATCGACGGCTCAGAATGAAGCAGTGAACCGACACAACAGTAGACAGTCGACTGATGAACAAAAGTCAGTCGACTGGATGAGGTGATAAGGAATAAGCTCAGAAAGACAGACAGTCGACTGTTGAGTAACATACAGTTGCCTGTCCGTGAGACAGTCGACTGTACTATACACATCAGTCGACTGACTGAGAATCAATAAACTTCATCAAAAAGAGACAGAGAGTTCTGTAAAATTTCGACAATGATGACAGGCGCTTGATGACTAAAATGCAGTCGCCTGTTGAAACAGCAGTCGACTGGGAAATTGTCATCAGTCGTCTATGCGAAAGATAGAAATTTCTGACTGAGAAGATAGAGTAGGGCAGTCGACTGTCGAAGGAAAGACAGACATCTGTCCTGGTCCAAAAATGCACAGTGAGATAGAAATCCAGAGGATAAGAACACTCACCCTAGGACCTATACTCTAATAAAAAAGTCATCATAAAAACAATGTAATATGATAAATCAATTGCAACACAAATCTCTAAAAACAATCTTAAAGAACTCATGAAATCATATAAATCTCAATTGCCTTTCTTAAACACATATATATTATATATCAAATGAAGAGGCAACATGATGATATGAGCTCAAAAAGTGTTATAACATATATGTTGAGCTTCTAAATTTCAGATTCACCCATAATTCCTAATTCTCCACGCAACCTCACAAATGAATCTTCTTTAAGAGGCTTTGTGAAGATGTCGGCAATTTGTTTTTGGGTTTCAATGTACTCTAAGATGATGTCCTTCTTAGCTACATGATCATTAATAAAATGGTGTCTCACATCTATGTGTTTGGTATGGGAGTGATGTACCGGGTTCTTGGAAAGACATATAGCACTTTGGTTATCAACCGTGATAGGGCAAGTATCACAATTGACACCATAGTCACTAAGAGTGTGTCTCATCCAAAGGACTTGTGCACATGTAAGACCCGCGGCAATATATTTCGCTTCAGTCGTTGACAGTGATACTGAGTTCTGTTTCTTAGAAAACCAAGAAACAAGGGAATTTCTTAGGAAATGGCAAGTGCCACTAGTACTTTTCCTGTCGGACTTGCATCCGGCAAAGTCGACATCATTATATGAGATTAACTCATATGTGCTAGATTTAGGGTAAAGTAACCCATAATCTAGAGACTGGTTGAGATAACGAAATATTCGTTTAACCGCAATCAAGTGTGATTCCTTAGGTCTAGCTTGATATCTAGCACACAAGCAAACGGAAAACATGATATCGGGCCTACTAGTGGTTAAGTAAAGCAAGCTACCGATCATATCTCGGTATAGACGAACGTCTACATCTTTTCCATTTTCATCCTTGTGTAGGTGGGTAGACGTACTCATGGGAGTCCTTTTGCTTGAAGACGATTCCATCCTGAATCGCTTAATAAGCTCCCCTGTGTACTTTGTCTGATGTATGAAAGTTCCGTTCTCTATTTGTTGAATTTGCAGTCCAAGGAAATAAGTGAGCTCTCCCATGTGGCTCATCTCGAATTCATCTTTCATAGACTTAGAAAATTCTTGACAAAGATTAAAGTTAGTAGAACCAAAAATTATATCGTCTATATAAACTTGAATCAAAAGAATGTCATTTTCATAATCTTTAGTGAAGAATGTAGAATCAACTTCTCCCATTTTAAAACCTAAATCCAAAAGAAAGGTCTTAAGTCGATCATACCAAGCTCTAGGAGCTTATCTCAACCCATACAACGCTTTCTTAAGTTTGAAAACATGGTTTGGAAATTTTTCATGAATAAAACCGGGAGGTTGAGAAACATATACTTCTTCATTGACAATCCCATTTAAAAATGCGCTTTTAAAATCCATTTGAAATATTTTAAAATTCTTATGAGATGCAAAAGATAAAAGCAATCTAACAGCTTCTAATCTAGCTACAGGAGCAAAAGATTCTTCGAAATCAATACCTTCCTCTTGTCGGTAGCCTTGAGCTACTTACATTGCTTTGTTCCTTGTGATTACCTCGTTCTCATCGGTCTTGTTCTTGAAGATCCACTTGGTCCCAATGACTTGGTGACCACTTGGAAGAGGAACGAGCTCCCAAACTTCATTTGTCTCGAATTGCATTAGTTCTTCTTCCATTACCACTATCTAAGAGCTATCCTCACAAGCTTCTTGGATGTTCTTTGGCTCAATAGTAGAGACAAATGCGCAATGAGAGAATTCTTCAATCCTTGACCTCGTTCGAACACCCACACCAATATCTCCAATTATTTGGTTATGTGGATGGTTCCGAACATTCGGATAAGCTTTGGGTATTCCTGCATCACTTGGAACATCTTCAATAATTTCATTAGTAGTGTTAGTCTCAATAATCGAATCATTAATCTTAACATTACTAAGAGAATCACAAATAGCATCTACACTATCATCATCAACATGAGAAAAATCAAAATCTTCATAAAATGATACGTGTAGAGATTTCTCAATCGTTGAAGAAGTTTTGTTGTATATCCGGTAGGATTTGCTACTTGTGGAATATCCAACAAAAATTCCTTCATCGGATCTAGGCTCAAATTTATCTAGATTACCAAAAGTGTTCTTGATAAAACATTTTGAACCAAAAACACGAAAATATTTTACTTAAGGCTTTTTTATCATAAAACAACTCAAAACAAGTTGTGTTCGTTCGGGGTCTCACTAGGATCCTATTGAGCACATAACATGTCGTGTGCACCGTCTCTGCCCAAAATTGCAGTCCAAGATGACTATCATGGAGTATAGTGCGAGCACACTCAATAATAGTCCTATTCTTTCTCTCTACAACACCATTTTGTGGTGGTGCCCGAGGGAAGGAAAAGTTATAAGTTATCCCGGTGTCATCACAAAACTTAGTAAAATATTCATTCTCGAATTCTCCTCCATGATCACTACGGATAGTGATAATGGTGGATCCTAAGAGATTCTGAATCTTGTTTGCAATTATGGTAAACTCTTCAAAAGCTTCATTCTTATTAGTTAAGAATGAAACCCAAGTAAATCTAGAAAAGTCGTCAACGACAACTAATCCATAATGAGCATTGCCTAAAGAGGCGGTTCTAGTTGGCCCAAACAAATCTAGATGAAGAAGTTCTAGGGGCCTCTTAGAAGTAATGCCTTCTTTAGGCTTAAACGGTGATTTACTAAGTATACCTCTTTGAAATGAATCACAAAAGTTTTTCTTACAAAAAGCAATTTTAGAAAAACCTTTGACTAGATCATGCTTAGCTAACTTATATAAGTGCTTGAAGTGAACATGACCAAAACGGCGATGCCATAGTAGTTGTTCACTTGTATTAGCAACTAAGCAATGTTCTACGGTTTTAGGCAAGCTCAAATAATAAATATTTTTACGCCTAATACTGGAAAATAAAACATTCGAATCACAATCAACAATTGTACACAATCCTTCTCCAAAGTTAACCTTGTAACCTTTGTCACAAAGTTGACTAATGGAAATGAGATTGTGACATAAACCACTAACAAAAAATACATTAGTAATTAAGGGTTTTGAAGGGTTACCGACTATACCTACTCCAATGATGGTTCCTTTTGATTACCTCCAAAAGTGACCGTTGCACCATCCTTGATGCCGGAGAGCAATGAGGGATCTCCCGTCATGTGTTTGGAGCAACCACTATCAAGAATCCATCCTTTTCCTTTAGAGCTAATTTCACCTTTATTACTCTTCTTCTTTCTCTTGGGTATCTACATAATATAACATAGCTCATGGTACCCAATGTTTGTTGGGTCCAACGGGATTAGCCCTTTGGAAGCCAAGTCCAAGTGGACTTCCGCTTCCCAACATAATTACTATTCTTAATAACATCATGAAAATAGGAATCAACATAAGCATTCCTATCATTTAGGCTAGTGTTCTTAGGACCCCAAATGGTGTAAGTTTTGGGAGTCCTTTTCCTAGTTTCATGCATACTTGTTAGATTTCTATGTGGTGCATGCTTCTTAGGAACATGGTTTCTAGTATAGAGATATGGTGGAGGATATACATTGAACATACGAGAATGATGTGTATGCTTGGGAACATGCATGTTGTATGAAGCATATGGGTTATGCATGACATGTGGAGGTTGTGCATACATGTAAGAATGATGCGTATGTGCATATGGGTGTATAGGAGCACGTACATGCGTATTTCTCATGTGTGGATTTGCATCCGTCCGTGGGTGTGGAGCATAAAAAGTGTCATGATTATCCACTTGTGCAGTAGGAGGTTTCCTACGTGGATGAAGGTTAGTGTACATGTAAGCATGGCTTCTCTTTTGGCTTCCACCCTTAGTGGGTTTCTTGCCAAAAGGAAGAGATGGTGAAGTGGTGACTTTCTTGGTAGGTTTGCTACCTATAGTGTCTTTGACACCACTTGTGGATGCACCGGAGGATGGCCTCACAAAGTTTATAGTGACACCACTATAGGAGGTGTGATCATTGGATGCATTTGCTTTTACAAAACCATGACCAACACGATGTGTGGACGGAAATTGGTTTGCAAGAAAATCGTCCAATTGTCCTTTTCCCTTATTGAATCTCACAATACGGGAGGACATGAGCTCATATTTCTCCTTAAGAGAAGAAATATTGGTATCCAAGGTGAACACCCGTGCTTTGAGCTCGTGCACTTGAGTTTTAAGAGAATCATTCTCTAAACCCTATTGTGTGTGTCGTGTAACTAGATCACTATTATCCTTAGGATGTGTTTGATCTAGTTGAGATTTGAGGTTATTTACCTCATCTCTCAAAGTGACATTTTGAGAAGCTAAGTTTGATTTCTCAAGAGTTAAAGTATCAACAATGGTGTCATTGTTGACAATGCATGGAATGGATGACTTGCTAACATTCAATTTCTTTAAGCTAGTATATCTAAGCATTAAAGATTGATATTTAGCAAATAATTCTTCATTTGCAATACGAAGTTCATCCATTGTTACCTTGGTATCATCTGTGTCGGAATCACTCTCATCGGAGAGTGGATCTTCTCGTGCCATGAAACACATGTGGGCGCTCTCATACTTCTCATCATCGGAATCACTTGATGAGTCCTTACTTGAGTCATCGAATGTATCAACGAGTCCTTCTTATCTCTCTTGTTCTTGTCGGACTTGTGGTACTTCGAAGCTTTCCACTTCTCTTGGTTTCTTAGCATTGGGCAATCCCTCTTGATGTGCCCTGGCTTATTACACTTAAAGCAAAGAGAGGAAGTATCATTAGTAGACTCAAATCTTTTGTTAGAGGGAAATTTACCTTTGCGAAAGAAGCATTGGAACTTCTTCGCCATTTGGGCCATTTCACCCAAATCCATCTCATTCTCTGATTCTTCACTATCGGAGGATGATGAATTGGCGTTGAATGCCAAACCTTTCTTCTTGGCCTCCGAAGGATTCATTATAGCTCGAATCTTTAATCGGTTCTCCCCTCTTACTTCATAAGACATGAGAGTCCCGATAAGATTCACAACTGTGTAATTCTTCAAATCATTGACCTCCTCGATGGCGATCGCTCTTCTTTCCCATTTGGAGGTCATTCCCATGATGATCTTCCTTACCTTTTCAGGTTCGGTGTATGTTTGGCCAAGGGCTTCCAATTCATTGGTGATGTCGGTAAAACATCCGTACATCGATGCAATGCTCTCATTTTCCTGCATATGAAACAAATCGAAGTTTTGCACGGTAACATATAACTTTGAAAGTTTTACCTTGTTCGTTCCCTCATGGATAACGATGAGATGGTTCCAAATTTGATATGCACTCTTACATGTGCATATCTTGTTTAACTCATTCGGGTCCAACGCACAATGAAGAGCGTTCATTGCTTTTGCGTTGTTGACTTCGGCGGATTTCTTGGAAGTCGTCCATTTTTCGAAATCTACTTGGTGGGCTCGACTTGTGGAGGGTTCACCAAAGCGAAGCGCTCCTTAGGAACGTCTCCATCCTACACTTCCAATAGCCAAAGTTCGTGCCATTGAAACGTGGAGGACGCACCGTTGATTGACCTTCGAAAAGTGTGAACGCTCCATCACGGTCGTGATTGTTGTATGAAGACGGCGGAGGAACGTTGTTGTTGTTGGATGCCATAGCTATAACCTTGCGCTCTGATACCAATTGTAAGGATCCTGTCTATGGGGAAAACACTAGAAGGGGGGTTGAATAGTGTTTATGCAATTTAAAAAGGTACTTACACCAATTTAAATGCAATCCAACAAAATAATGCAGAATAGAAATTAAACCCAAAATGAAACACACGTAAACGCAGAGATGTTTCAAGGGTTCGGATTACCCAAGTCACTTCCCGACTTGTTCCCGGTAATCATACGTCCCTTCCACCCGGATACCTCCGGATACTCAAGTTAGAACCCTAACTTGAGGTTTCCTTAAAATCCACTGATCGCTCCATATTTTACACATTTTTTCTGCATGTTTTCACGCCATTTCGATTGCTCATATTGCGATTTTCACGAGTATTCGACGATATTGCGTTACTTTTCACTATTTCTTGTTTTTGTCGAATTTCAGGAAATATAGAGCAATCAGGAGCAAAAATGAGCTTAAAGGACTTGCACATGTACCGGAGCGTCGCCTATGGCCCTATCAAGAAGCTAACCGTGTTGGATGATGATTGGAAGAAGAAGGAAATCGATAGAAACGATGAAGAGCCGAGGAGAAGAAGATTTGACTCCAAAAACAGGCCACTCGACCGAGTAACACAGCCCACTCGATCGAGTGAAGAAGCGTATTCGGCTGAGTACAACTGATACACGAGATCTTGTGCCACAATGCACTCGGCCAAGTGTTTACATCCACTCGGCCGAGTAGAGATTGCCACTCGTCCAAGTGAGTCAGGACTTCTGAAAGAAATCAAAGCCGACTCTCTGGAATTCTGGAGAGAACAATAGAAGACCCTACTCGGCCGAGTAGAGAAGTCCACTCGTCGGAGTGAAGAATCCCACTCGGCCGAGTGATGCCGATGACACGAGCACTCAGATTTTCAGATAGCCTTCCACTATTTTGAAATCTGCTATCATTCCATTGGTCAAAGTATTTTTCTCATATTTTTTATGGATAGTAGACTTCATGACGGTTCCAACGTCATCAAGAACGTGCCAATCGGAGGTCGGATGAAATCTGGAGAATTTCTGCAAGTTGATACTGCAGTGCTGGAATTCATGTATCAGTGTCACTCGGCCGAGTGACACTTTCACTCGGCCGAGTGAGCTTTCCACTCGGCCGAGTGACCAGTTTTTGATATTTTTTTGACAGAGTGCTGTTTTTTGCAGGAATTCTCGCTCGGCCGAGTGGGCTTTCCACTCGGCCGAGTCGCTGCCAGCCCAGAACTTAAATTACACTCGGATCTGATTTTGGGCGCGGGTTTCGGAGGGTTTTTAGGGGTTATTTGCTAGGGTTTTGGGGGCTATTTAAGATGTCAGCCGTCATCAGAGGGGGGTTCCAATATGTTTTCTTAGAGACTTTTTCAGAGGTTAGGCCATGCCCTAGGCCCCCTCTTGGATCTAAAAGCTTGTATTTGGATTGGAATTCTTCATCAAAGCTAAGTATCTTTGCTCTTATTATTTGAATCTTTGATTTGCTATCTTTTCATATGCAAGCAATGTCCCATATTGATTTTTATATCGTTGTTGCTATGCTTGGTTGATTGTTGTTCTAGGGCATAGGGATGAACCCTATGGATCTAATTTCTGAATTGTGAAGAATGAATTTCTAATATTGTTAGAATTGCTAGAAGGTTAGATTGTGATTGATTTATTACGGATAGTTAGGAATTTTCATCGATTTGGAGTTTGCAAGAGATTGGATTCTGATCGATGGGAAGGCCTAGAAATTCGATTTAGGTTTATAATCGAGATTCTCTAGACTTGGTTTGCAAGAGATTGGACCAAAGCTAGGATTTTTATTATAAATCTATACCCATATTTGTTTGCAAGAGATTGGACGAATACGAGCTATCACAATCTAGGTCGTAGCTCGAGTTTGCACGAGAGTGGGCTCGAGGTGCGATTAGACGATGATGTCGATCTTCATGCTAGTGGCTTAGGTTAGGGTTTGCACGAGAGTGGGCCCTAATCTAGGTTGATGTAGACCGACAATAGCGCGAGAGCGTGAGCTTGGTTCTCTATTCAGTTATGACTAGTTCACCTCAACACAAATCTTGCAATATTGAGATTCACAATTTACAAGGATGAATGACGATCCGTAGTGGGGATTCCCTAGCTCTAGACACTTTTATTAAATTGTATTTGAATCGATATTTGACCAACATCTCTATCACCGACACCGACAACCACCACCATTTCCATTACATCACACCATAACCATCTCCACCAATAATACATTCGTAGTCAAACCAACCTAGGATAGATTGGAACCAACACCACCTCCTCGTGTTCGATACCCACTCGCCACTACACCGTGCGCTTGCGGTAAAACTACAATCGTTCTCCGGGTGTATATCTGGGGCCGATCAAGTTTTTGGCGCCGTTGCCGTGGAGGTGTTTCCTGTTGGAGCCAATTTGTCACAATTAGGTTGATTAGACAATGAAAAAAAATTTGACAAAAGGAAATTTTCACCCCCGCCACCATTATTATTATTTCTATATTCTTTTGTGCCACTGATATTTTTCTCCATGTATTTATCTTTGTTGATCAGGTGTTATGGAGTATACTATGTGGACCACAGATTTTGATCAAAGTGCTCAGATGAGAGAATATTATTTTGATCAGAGTGCTCAGATAAGAGAATACTATTTTGATCAGAATGCTCAGACTGGAGAATATTATTTTGATGAGATGCATGCACACCAAGTTGAAATGCAAGCCAGGCTTGATAAGAGCAACCTTCAATTGGAATGGACGAAGAGGGAACTTAAAATGAATGCGCTCATGCTTAAGGTTGCAGAGATTTCCAAAGATATCAGTTCTGCTTCTTCATTTTATGGGCAAGAAGCATCGCGAGTCATATTGCCAGAGCCAGAATGTGCCGTCGTCGATCCCACATCCTACGATACAACTATTGCATATAAAGAATGGATGGACGAAGAGGCCGTGAAGGAAGCAGAAATTGAGTCATATGCGCAGCCAGAGGAGGACACATTTCAGAGATTATTGGAGGGTCTCTTGAAGTCAGTGAGGTTTGCCGGTTCAGAGAGCATTATAGCAGGTGATGCATTCGAGCTACGATTTGCAGATTTTGTTATGAACCATGTTTCAGCTGCAGGAACAATTGAGGAGGACATCCATGTCAGTCTTAAGGTGGATAGACTATATTTTCAGATTGCTTGCGGGCATTCCCCACCATATGATACATCCCCACAAGTTGATACACCTGAGCAGCCAGCATCACCATTCCAGAGAGAGCCTATATTGATAGTTGATGAGAAGGCAAAGGAGCACACTGTCGAGCCAGAGCATTTTGATGAGGAGGCCTCACATGCAGAGCCAGAGCATGCTTTTGAAGAGGCCTTACATGCAGAGCCAGAGCTTATCACCGAGGAGGTCGTACATTGGGATGAGGACATAACCATTCATGAGGATACCGAGCACTATCCTCCTCCATTAGAGCTCCCGCAGCCACTTCATCCTTCCACTGACGTCGAGGACTATCCCACAGAGCTTACTGCTCCCACTCAGGGAGATATTTTTACACATCCCATTTCCGAATCATGTATTCCATTTGATATTTACTTTGATTCAGATATTTTTGACACGTCATACCTTTTGCAGTGAACGTACGATTATGGATCGGAGGTATGCTTGGACGTGTCACAGTTTGATGAGCCTATCGAGGAGGTCCACACCTATGATCTAGATTTACCTGAGCAGCTTAGAGAGGACACCATGGAGACAGCTATCACAGCACGGGAGGATATTGGATTATTTCCAGGGAAGTATCGTCCACCATTATTTATTCCATATATTTCTATAGACGATCCTCTTTGGGATACTTTTATTATGAGGGTGAATTTTTTGCAGCGAACTGATGCATCCTATTCTCTGCAGGGTACAGGTGGAGTCCTTGTGGGAATGCTGAAGGAGGCATTGCTGGAGTTTGTTGGTGTTCGTGGACACACGCGCCTGGCGGAGCCACGGAAGGAGCAGTTGGAGTAGTTGCCTGCACCGGTAAAGATACTGGATCCGCCTTTTGCTATAGGTGATATCAATCCAGTAGTGTAGAAATTTTTATGCTTTAAATAAACACGAATCCTCTCGACAGCGAGAGGACCGTATAGATTTGCTTGAATAAATATCACCTCATATGACGGCAACAATAATCATTTACACCCCAAACCTGTTATATATATTAATTGCCCTCTTCATATTTTGATACGCCACACCAAGCTCACCACCACCGAGCATTCCTTTCAAGTGAAACCTTACTTTCTTACTTGTTTGACTTGATCCGCTTAGTGAAGCCGTGATATTTTTGATCGAGTCATTTGAATAGGATTGTTTGGTATAAACTTGGGGAAGGCACTCTCATGCATCATTGTATGTGCATGTAGTTGCATTAGGATTTCATGTCATTCATTTCATCATTTTTCATTCACCCCCTTATTATTATCGTTGTTCCTCATATTCTTCCACTATGATCACATTGAGGACAATGTGAAGTTTAAGCTTGGGGGTGCATTTCCATGACATTTAGATGCATTAGTTGCAGTTTTACTTTAGTTTAGGGTTTTTAAAAATTTTCAAAATTTTTGCATCATCTTTTTGATTTTTCCATCTTATTTTTCTTTTATGTGTGTTCATGCATCATATTGTGTGCTTGTTTTTTTCTTTTCATTCCTCTCTTTTATTTTTGTATCTTTATTTTCTTTTCCTCCTTTTGCTAGATTTGTTCCTTATGATGATATATCTTATTGCTTTAGTAGCCATCACGATACTTATTATTCCTTGTCATGCTACTTACAGTATCTCATAGTCCTGCTATCCATGTGCTTGCTTATACATTCTTTTGATAATTCCTATATATGAATGCATGATATTAATTGAAGCTGAATGTATGGATTAGAGTTTAATATGCTTTTGTTGGAAGTGCACCAAGATTCACGCATAATTGTATATCAGAAGCATCTGCCTTATTGCCTTATTCACCTTCTGTTGCATACCTGATATGATTGTACTCTTTACTTCTTGACTTCACTATTTATTGAAATGATTAAGAATATCCATGCTTACATATAAGTTTAGTTGATGTATTATCTTATTGAACCATTTGTGCACATCTTAAAGTGAACCGAGTGTTACATTATCTCTTCCTCCACAAATATCTTTTATTCTCTACATGTCACTTGAGTTCATCTCCTAAAGCTACTTATATCGCATCTATTTCCCAAAAATCCCTACAAAAGAAAACGTTAGCTCCAAAAAGTCCAAAAAGCCAAAAAGGAGCCAAAATCCAAAAATACAGATCAAATAGCTCCTACAAAAATCCAAAAAGAAAAATGTGAAACGAAAATTTCAAAAAGAAAAAGAAAATATTTCTCTATCTCATTATTGGATCCACAAAATACTTGGGAAACCCAAAGCAAAAATCCCATTTTCCACTATCATATTCCTTTAGATGCGATGCCTCAAGCTAAGCTTGGGGGGTGAATTCATTTGATCATATGAGTGAGTACGAAATTAGAGTGGAGAGGTGCACGAATGAGGAAGTTTGATAATACTGAGACTTAGCGAATTACTTGAGCTATGGAGATTTCTTATGAATTGATATGAAAATGTGAATGACATGTCTCTTATTCTATTCTCTACTGCATGCTTGGTGTGATTCTTATATGCTTCTGTTATAACTCTTGATTGAAAAGTGCATCGCCAACATTTGTATATTAGATTCTATGAAATGCGTGATGTGGATATGAATTGATTGTATGAATTTAGAGAGTCCCTTTTGTTGTTCTTAAAAGCTTGCAAGTATCATGTCTAAGTAAGATATGAAATCCTTATAGCATGTGATTCGTATTTTCCAAGTTATCGTGATGTGTAGCTTATGGCTTGAGATCTGAGAGAATAATCTAGCGACCCCTTCCACCTCGTGTTCTTTCTTTTTCATTTCATTTTCTTTGTTTTCATCTCCCGAGTTCGTCTCTCTAATTACCTTCCTCGAGGACGAGTAAGAGGTAAGCTTAGGGGATTTTGACCGCTCCATATTTTACACCTTTTTGCATGTTTTCACGCCATTTCGATTGCTCATATTGCGATTTTCACGAGTATTCGACGATATCGCGTTACTTTTCACTATTTCTTGTTTTTGTCGGATTTCAGGAAATATAGCGCAATCGGCAGCAAAAATAAGCTTAAAGGACGTGCACATGTACCGGAGCATCGCCTATGGCCCTATCAAGAAGCTAACTATGTTGGATGATGAGTGGAAGAAGAAGGAAATTGATAGAATCGATGAAGAGGCGAGGAGAAGAAGAGTTGACTCCAGAAACAGGCCACTCGGCCGAGTAACACAGCCCACTCGGCCGAGTGAAGAAGCGTATTCGGCCGAGTACAAGTGATACAGAGATCTTGTGCCATAATGCACTCAGCCGAGTGTTTACATCCACTCGGCCGAGTGGAGATCGCCACTCGCCCGAGTGAGTCAGGACTTCTGAAAGAAATCAAAGCCGACTCTCTGAAATTCTGGGGAGAACATTAGAAGATCCTACTCGGCCGAGTAGAGAAGTCCACTCGCCCGAGTGAAGAATCCCACTCGGCCGAGTGATGCCGATGACACGAGCGCCCAGATTTTCAGACAGCCTTCCACTATTTTGAAATCTGTTATCATTTCATCGATCAAAGTATTTTTATCATATTTTATGTGGATATTAGACTTCATGATGGTTCCAACGCCACTAAGAACGTGCCAATCGGAGGTCGGATGAAATCTGGAGAATTTCTGCAAGTTGATGTTGCAGTGCTGGAATTCGCGTATCAGTGTCACTCGGCCGAGTGACACTTTCACTCGGCCGAGTGAGCTTTCCACTCGGCCGAGTGACCAGTTTTTGGCAGTTTTTGACAGTTTTTGACAGAGTGCTATTTTCTGGAGTTTCTGCAGGAATTCTCACTCGGCCGAGTGAGCTTTCCACTCGACCGAGTCGCTGCCAGCCCAGAACTTAAATTACACGCGGATCTGATTTTGGGCGTGGGTTTCGAAGGGTTTTTAGGAGTTATTTGCTAGGGTTTGGGGGGGGCTATTTAAGAGGTTGGTAGCCGTCATTAGAGGGGGGTTCCAATATGTTTTCTTAGAGACTATTTCAGAGGTTAGGCCATGCCCTAGGCCCCCTCTTGGATCTAAAAGCTTGTATTTGGATTGGAATTCTTCATCAAAGCTAAGTATCTTTGTTCTTATTATTTGAATCTTTGATTTGCTATGTTTTCATATGCAAGCAATGTCCCATATTGATTTCTATATCATTGTTGCTATGCTTGGTTGATTGTTGTTCTAGGGCATAGGGATGAACCCTATGGATCTAATTTCTGAATTGTAAAGAATGAATTTCTATATTGTTAGAATTGCTAGAAGGTTAGATTGTTGGTTGACTCGGAATACACGCACGAGGCACGCCTTCCACTCCCAAGCGCAGGAGTGTCAATTGCAATAAAAATAACCGGTGAGTACCGGGTCGGATCACAGGGACAAGTCGTTCTATATTCACAAAATTTGATCGATAAAGCAAAATAAAGTGTGATTCAACTACCTCAATTAACGGTGGATGAGTGGGGGAAAAAGTGTGGTGAAACTAAAAATTAACCTACGCACTAAGGGTGGAGAACCGAATCGGTAAGCAACGAGAAGGACTCATGTGGTGTGCATGTGAATGAGGCCGTGGGCGCAAGAAATCATCCCAAATATAACTCAATTGATCTCCCGACTAAGGGAGCTCAATCGGAAAATACGGCATTCCATCGAACAATTGGGGTGCAATAAGTAGTGAATGAAACCCACATGAGTAATAATCAATTAAGCACAATAGAGAGGGTCTGCTAGGATTATCCTCTTCTTGGATTTCCCCATATGGTTCCAATAAACAAATTAACTCAAGTTTCATACACAAATTTAGAAGATTAAATTGTGCTAGAGATGAAATTCTCAAACCAACAACAACAATCCAACATCACAACCACACAAGCAATCACATTGCTCCATCATACTAAATAAGATGAGATTTATAGAAAAAAATCATCTAGAGTTCAATACAATATGAGAAGTGTAAAATACAAGAGGGGAGAGGAAGAATTTCACCCAAGATCTCCCCAAATGAGCCTTCCCTTCCACACTAGCACCTCCACCAAGCTTCTCCACCTTCCATGACCTCCAAGCTCCACCCCTAGCCCTAATGGGGAAGAAAAACCCCAAGAACCCTAGAAAACAAAAAAAAAATCAAAACAGCCGAGAGTTTCTTCAAAATTGCGCTACAGGCGAAATAACCCATTCTTGGGCATTCGGGCTTGAGGGTCGGGAGCCCAGCGCCCGACCCGCACCAAAATTTGCGCGCGCGGGGTGCCATTAGGGAGGTGGGTCGGATTCGACCCGCCTCATTTCAGCCTGCCCCGCGTGGGGCGGGGGGAGCTGCAGCAGCCCGCGCTTGCGGGCTGCTTCGTTCACGCGGGCGTGGGCCGGCCGCCTGGCCGACCCACAAACAAAAAAAATATGTTTTTTTTAACTTGCGTTACGGCCCGCTCCAAAGGAGCGGGCCGCTGAGCCCGCGAAAATGGGAAGCGGGCCAGCCAATGCGGGCCGGCCCGCTGGGAAATTTAAGGAAATTTTTTTTTTGTTTTTAATTTTCCTTTTCTGAAATTCCCAGAATTGCCTTTTAGCTCCAAACAAATCCCCAAAAATAGCTGGAAATTTCCAAAAATTCTGGAAAAATTCCAGAAAATCCAGAAAAATTCCAGAAGTACCTGAAAAATACGTGGAGCAAAAATTAGTCCATAAAATCCACATTTTATGTATAAAATAGGAATAGGCTTTAATAATCAATGATATCACAAATACGCCCGTATTAAGCCAAAATTAACATGATATACACATAAAATGCCCAGAAATGGGGGGGGGGAATAAGAATTTTATATCCCGAATCAATTGTGATTGATTTATTATGGATAGCAAGGAATTTCCATCGATTTGGAGTTTGCACAAGATTGGATTCCGATCGATGGGAAGGCCTAGAAATTCGATTTAGGTTTATAATCGAGATTCTCTAGACTTGGTTAGCAAGAGATTGGACCAAAGCTAGGATTTTTATTATAAATCTATACTCATATTTATTGCAAGAGATTGGACGAATACGAGCTATCACAATCTAGGTCGTAACTCAAGTTTGCACGAGAGTGTGTCGATCTTCATGCTAGTGGCTTAGGTTAGGGTTTGCACGAGAGTGGGCCCTAATCTAGGTTGCTATAGACCGGCAATAGCGTGAGAGTGTGAGCTTGGTTCTCTATTCAGTTACGACTAGTTCACCTCGACACAAGTCTTGCAATATTGAGATTCACAATTTACAAGGATGAATGACGATCCGTAGTGGGGATTCCCTAGCTCTAGACACTTTTATTAAATTGTATTTGAATCGATATTTGACCAACATCTCTATCACCGACACCGACAACCACCACCATTTCCATTACATCACACCATAACCATCTCCACCAATAATACATTCGTAGTCAAATCAACCTAGGATAGATTGGAACCAATACAACCTCCTCGTGTTCGATACCCGCTCGCCACTACACCATGCGCTTGCGGTAAAACTACAATCGTTCTCTGGGTGTATATCTGGGGCCGATCACCCACTTGTAGCAACCCTACAAGTGAAATCGAAATACAAACGATTGACCTTGACTCCCACAACTTGGGAGTAAGCACACCACTCTCACAACCCGAGAGCAAATTCAAATAACGAAATTTATGAAATATGAAAGCAACGCTTATAATCACTTATGCCTTGAAGTAGAACTTGAAGGAGAGAAGTGTTGTGTGTTGGAGACTCTCTTGGAAGAGAGGAGAAAGCCATTTCTCTTGACTGCACCAAATGCCTAGAAGATAACTCTTTGGTTCTAGGTTGGAGAGCAAGAGATCAAAAATTGGAATTCTTAGGGCTTTGGATTTGAGAGCTTTTAAAACTAGAGAATGAAAGCTTGAGAGATTTTTCAATAGCCTAGGTAACCTTTCAATAGAACAGTAGAAGCCCCTTATATAGGTTTTTCAAATCCACAAAATAGATTAGGCAAAAGCCCTTTAGGAATCCGTGAGAAAAATCTCAACGGATAGAATCTGCGCTTGCAACAGTCGACTGTTGAAGAAACCACAGTCGACTGTTGCAAAGTCAGCAAGAGTAGGTGAGAATTCATAACGGTAACTTACCACGTGGACAGTCGACTGATGAAGGAGAGACAGTCGACTATAAAACCAACAGGCCACTGTAAGTTCTTCTACAGGCGACTGGCTGAAAGATGGGTAAGTTAAAGATTCTGAAAATCTTCTGAGATAACAGGACAGACGATTGATGAGGATAAAGCAGTCGACTGTTAATCAGAACAGGCGACTTTAAAACTTTATACAGACGATTGTCAAATACCCTGAGAATTTCCAGAGAGCTGAGTCAACAAATTTGCTCACAGACAGACGACTGTTGCAGCATAGACAGTCGACTGATCCAATGGACAGTCGACTGTATATTCAACATTAGTCGACTGGCCGTAAAAATACAGATCAATAGAGTTTGGGCAAATGACAGACATGCGACTGATTCACAACACACAGTCGACTGTCACTTGGACAGGCGATTGTAAATCGTTCATGAGTCGCCTGTGGGAAATAAGACAGAGAAGCCCAAAACTAGATTGTAAAAGTTTGTGCATAACAGGCGACTGTAGAACAAAACACAGTCGACTGTTTTTGAGACAGGTGACTGTAAAGTGTTCAGCAGTCGACTTTTATAAATAATACAGACACAATCAAAAGAGAAATGAATTGGAGTCTAAGGACAATTGATCTATTGATGTCCTAAGACTGAAATGAGGGCGTGTGTGTGCTCCATCAAGTTCTACTTCTAAGCTACATACTAGAAGAGATAAAATAAATTTACATTGACGAATTCTCTCTTCTATCCAACGTATGATCTTGAAGTCTTCATGGAGCTTCAATCACCATCCACGATCATCCAATCCATTTCATTTGCCTTCAATGATCTTTGAGTGTCATCCATTGCAAGTAGATCTTCATAATAAGCTTAGGCAATGGATTAACTGTAGTGCCCTGTGGTAGCTACTGCACACGTACTAGAGGGGGGGTGAATAGTACTTAAAATAATCAAGATAGTTATTCCTAATTATTGTGCAAGAAACAAACGACAATGCGGAATTAAACAACTATCAACAAGAATTGAAACATACGCAAACAAGTGATGTTACTGGGTTCGGATCCACCCAAGTCTCCCCGACTTGTTCCCGGTGATCCTACGTCCCAACCACCCGGATCCCCTCCGGATACTTGAGTTAGCAACCCTAACTCAAGATATCCACTATGAAGTACTTGTGAAAAACCTTCACAAGTCAAATCATACACAAAGTAATTTGTGACTCCCACAACCCGGGATCACAAACACAACTCTCACAACCGAGAGATAAACACTTACAAAATGAAAGTAAATGAAATAAACTCTTACCGTACAAAATCCTATGCCTTGAGTAAATCTTACCAAATTAGGGCAATGATGGATTTTGAGGAGAGAATGTCACCAAACCGAATCTCCACCAATAAGATCAGCGATCTAAGGCTAGGATGGAGGATGGTGACTTTGGATCAAGCTATTGGCTTGGAAGGCTCACAATGGAGAGAATCTCTCTTGAGGAAATGGCTCAAAGAGTTGAGGGAGAGATTCTTGTGAGGAAGAGAAAGCTTTTGAAAGGAGTAGAATAGCTTCTCTTAGATTTCTCCAAATCTCTAAAATGGCAGCCTTGAAACTTATGAAAGAGCCCTTCCAACTATATATAGGATAGAGGAGAGAGGGAGAGAAAAAACGTTTCAAGAAAAGCTCCAACGGCTCTATTCTGAACCAGACTAGTCGGTCAAAGAAGGATCACTGACCGACTAGTTCATCAACTAGTCGGTCGGTGATACAACGTAGACCGACTAATGGTTGAACAGCCAAATGATTGAAGTACAGGCAAAGACAACTAGTAGGTCTAAGAAGGCTTGCCGACCGACTAGTTTCACAACTAGTCGGTCGGTGAATGATCTTTGACCGACTAACGTCGAAATAGAATAGGATGACTTCAAGATGACTTAGTTGGTTTAAGAACAAATGCTGACCGACTAGTTTCTCAACTAGTCGGTCGGTAAACGTTCTTTGACCGACTAACTCGAAACAGTATCTCAGGCTGAAAATGACTGTACACAACTAGTCGGTCTAAGAAGGATCACTGACCGACTAGATCGTCATCTAGTCGGTCGGTGACTCTTCTTTGACCGACTAACTGTAGACAGAGAAAGAGCTGAATATAGAGAGGCAAACTAGTCGGTTCATGTAGAGTTGCCGACCGACTAGATCGTCATCTAGTCGGTTGGTGACTCTTCTTGAACCAACTAACATGCACTCGAAGCCAAGGGAAGAAGCGATAGGCTTCGGGAAAGTTTCTAAAGGCTTCTAAGATTATCCTAGCTCTAAGACATGAGCGAAATGAAGTATATAATGTAAGTCCTACTCAAGGCTTAACATTCTAATCTATGAAGCTAGAAGACTATAAAATAATCCGTACGAGCCGTCTTCAAAGCTTCAATCTTCATTCCTCTTGACTTCAATATTGCTCCTTGAGCTTCAACGAAGCTCCAGGCACACAATCATGCGTATTGAGAAGTCTTGAGACGTCGCTTTTGATGTTCGTATTCTTTTGGCGACGATCTCCATAACTGCGCTCACAAATGAGTTAGTATCCATTATTTTTGTTTGCTCATCATCCAAAACCAAATCCGGGGAATCATATCACAACATTCTCCCCCTTTTTGGTGATGACAAACCAACATAAATAATAATCAATAATAATGATTCAATTGAAATTTACTTACTCCCCCTGCATTGATGACACGTTAGTTCCATATTCAATAATATTCATTCGCATCATGCAGACGAGGAAGATATGAAATATGAACCACATATTGACATTTAGGATCTAAATCCATTTTATATCTTCACTCCCCCTGAATCTAACACATCAAATTAGATTCATGGTAAATTCCTTTGAATTATTAATTAGCACATTATCATTATTATATCTCTCCCCCTTTGGCATTAGCAAAAAGAGCGGGAGGAGATCAACGACAAAACCAATGGCTAAAAATAACGCAAGGGAGTCGAAGAATACGACCACGGTCCAAAATGACACCAAAGCAAGATATCAAATGTAAAATACCGAATGAAAGCAAAGCGTGTCAAGGAGACCGAAGTCGAAAATCGGAAACCGAAATCATCAAACCATAGGCGAAATACGAAATACGAAATCACCTAGCCATAGGCGAAACTCGAAAACCGAAATCATAAAATCATCGGCAAAAATCGAAAAACGAAATCACCAAGCCATAGGCGAAATACGAAAACCGAAATCATAAAATCATCGACGAAAATCGGAAAACGAAATCACCAAGCCATAGGCGAAAAACGAAATACGAAATCATCAAGCCATAGGCGAAAAACGAAATACGAAATCATCAAGCCATAGGCGAAAAACGAAATCCGAAATCATCAAAAACTCAAATCGATTTCACTTATTGAGTTTTGGAACATACTCTCCAAAATCAATAGAATGCATGGAAAACAATTCTATGTTTCCATAGAAAGAATTCTATTAAATCCATAAAATCGTCGAACGACGAAATCAACATCAGAGACAGAAATAATCCGATGTGCATACCAAATGTAGCATGCAAGAATGTTATGCCAAAAATAGATAGAACATCATATAACAATGGCATACACTAATCTAGCATACCAAATGAAGCAAAGTGATACCAATCGTAATATATTCTACCAATGGATACCAATATGAATCAAAAGTATGAACATACTTACAACATTAAGCTCCCCCTACTTTGGTGCATCAATCAAGCACCATCAACTCCAATCGAATGAAAATCCTTGCAAATCACGGAGTTGGTAGAGTTGGTATCTCATGGTGGATTTAACCTAGAGAATATCATTTTGGTATCCAAAAATCTTTTTGGATCCTATGGGTTAGGCAATAAATTTAGCTAACTAAATTCAAATTAAATGTAACCCATACAAACCACAATTGCTTTGGTACCCATAACATGAAATTAAACTTATGGTACCAAGCAATGAAGGGTCAAAGGGAACTAACCCTTCGGAAACCAAGTCCAAGAGGAACTTGATTTCCCAACATAATCATCATTCAAAATAACATCATTTATAAACGATTTCACATACAAATTCTTAGCATGCATGCTTGTGTTCTTCGGACCCCAAATAGTGTATGTCTTGGGAGTCCTAATCCCATTGGGAACATGCATATGTTGTTGATTTCTATGTGATGCATGTCGTGGGTAAGCATATGGCATGCGATGCAATGGTGCATGACGATAATTATTCATATGAGAATGAGAATGAACATATGAATGTGGAGGAACACGTGCATGAGTGTGGCTCACATGGTGTGCACGTGCTCGTGGGTGTGGAGCATAAAAATCATCATTTGTGCTAACATGTGGGGTAGGATGTGTGTTCCTACGTGGCATGGTATACATGTAAGCATGACCCTTCTTTGGAGGTCCACCCAAAGTGGGTTTCTTTCCAAATGAGGGCGTGTTCCTAGCGGAAGCACCATTGGTAGAAGATCTACCCATGACGTGTTTACTTCCACTAGTAGAAGCATCGGAAGAGGGCCTAATAAAGGTGGCAGACGATTTGGATGACTCTCCCATCTTATACCACAAACCAATGTGATGATTGGCCGGAGGTAAGTCATTTAGGATATCATCCAACTTGCCCTTACCTTTGTTGAATTCATGAATTCGGCCTAATGTGCTCTCATGCTTCTCGGTTAGAGAATGCAAAGAAGCATCCAAAGTGGACACTTGCGATGCGAGTGCACAAACACGTGATTTGAGATTTTTATTCTCAATACTCAAAATTGAGATTTGAGACGTCAAATCCGCTATCACATGTTCATCCGAATCCTCGATATGAACATGCTCAAGTTGAGACTTGAGATTTTCAATCTCATTTCTCAACCCATCAAAAACGGTGTCGTTGTTGACGATGAAGGGCTTAGGCGAGTTTTTAAGACTATCTAATTCATTTTTAGTCTTCATAAACTTAGTAGCCATATTAGAAAACTTATTCCATAGTTGTTCATTGGCTATTCTAAGTTCATCATTGGTTACCTCTTCGCCTTCATCCTCGCTTCCATCCTCGCTTTCATCGGAGGAAGTCTCTTCATCACGATCCTCTTTTCCCATGAAGCACATGTGTGCATTCTCCACTCTTTCATCGTCCGACTCTCCACTTGAGGAATCGGAGTCGGTGAAGGTACCTACAAGTCCTTTCTTGTGCTTTCTCGACTTGTCGTGCTTGGATGCCTTCCACTTCCCCTTATGTTTGTAGAGAGGACAATCTGGCTTGATATGTCCTGGCTTATTGCATTTATAACACACTGGAGTAGAAGCATTAGTCGAAATAAATTTTGATTTACGATTCAACTTACCTTGTCGGAAGAATCGGATGAACTTCTTTGCCATATTGGCCAAAGCTTCCATGTCCAACTCATCGTCCGCTTCTTCTTCCAAATCTTCATCATTGGTAGATGGAGCGGCCTTGAATGCAATCGCCTTTTTCTTTGGCTCGTCTTGCTTCAAGTACGCCTTCATCTTTTTCCTCATCCGGATCTTACTATCCTTGCGTACCTCATAAGACAATAAGGTACCCATTAGTTGTACGACGGTATATTTATTCATGTCATTACCTTCCTCGATGGCGAAGGTACGCTTTTCCCAACATGATGGAAGACCGTCGATAATCTTTGAGCATTTCTCCTTTTTGGTATAGGTTTTCCCAAGAGCTTCCAAGTCGTTGGATATATCCACGAAGCAAGCATAGTACTCCTTCATGGTTTCACCCTGCTCTATATGAAACAACTCAAATTCTTTGTTAGCAACGACGAGTTTAGAGTCTTTTACCGTACTCGATCCTTCGTGCAAAATGAGGAGTTGGTTCCATATTTGATATGCACTCTTACATGTGCATATCTTGTTGAAGTCCTCGGGCTCCAACGCACAATTCAAGGCATTCATTGCCTTGGCATTGGCTACCTCTGCGGCGACCTCCGCGGGAGTCCACTTCGCGAAATCTTCTTCGGAAGGCTCGACATACTCCGTCATGGTGGCTCTCCATAGTGAAGCACTCCGGAGGAAAATTTGCATCCGGCATTTCCAGTACCCGTAGTTGGTGTTGAATATTGGACTCCCCGGATTTGGTTTTGGATGATGAGCAAACATAAATAATTCATGAACTAACAATTTGTGAGCGCAGTATTAGAGATCGTCGTCAAATTCACGAGAACAATCAAAGCGACATCTCAAGACTTCTCAAAGCTTGTATTCATTGCCTAAAGCTTCGTTGAAGCTCTTGGACCGTTTTGGAAGTCATGAAGAATTGATCGAAGCTCTCGAAGACCGTTCATTAAGGTTTTATTTATAGTCTTTTAGCTTCGATCTATAGAATGTTAAGCCTTGAGTATATCTTACGATTCTATCTTCATAACGCTCATATCGTAGCTCTAGGATCTTAGTACAAGTCCATTCTAACTTCATCGAAGCATCGCGCTTCGATTCGGACTTGTTTGTGCTTGTTAGTTGGTACAAGAAGAAGTACTGACCGACTAGATGGTAATCTAGTCGGTCAGCAGAGCTTCTTGGACCGACTAGTTTGAGTTAATCTTTTCTTGTTCAGTACTGTTTACAGTTAGTCGGTCTACGTTGACTCACCGACCGACTAGTTTGTGAACTAGTCGGTCAGTGATGCTTCTTTGACCGACTAGTTGTGTTTTACTGTACATGCCTAATTTCTCCTAAGCTACTGTTTATCGTTAGTCGGTCTAAGAACGTTTGGTGACCGACTAGTTGATAATCTAGTCGGTCAACTTTTGTTCTTGGACCGACTAAGTCAATTTGTATTCAGACTATTTGTTTTTGCCTCTTAGTCGGTCTACGTTCACTGACTGACCGACTAGTTGTGAAACTAGTCGGTCAGAAAGTCTTCTTGGACCGACTAGATTTCTAGGTCTGAATTTCTATCTCTTCTCAGTTCTTCACTTAGTCGGTCCATGTTGTTTGACTGACCGACTAGTTGATGAACTAGTCGGTCAGTGGTTGTTCTTTGACCGACTAGTTGCCTCAGATTTCTATCCGTTGGGACTTGACCTAACTTGTTTTTATGGGACCCTATAAATACGAACCTAGGTCATTTCTCTCTAGGTTAGAGCTGCCATTAAGAGATTCATTCAGATTGAAAGAGATAGCTATTCTCACTCATTTCCAAAGCTCTCTTCCTCACAAGAAATCCATTCTCTCACTTTCTAGATCTAGAATCCATCTTGAGAGAAGTTTGTTCTTGGTGAGCCCTTCAAGCTCTAGCTTGATTCAAGTCTCCAAATCACTCCTAGGCACCCTTTGCTGGTCATTTCTTTGGTGCTAGGTCTTGGTGACTTCATCTTCCTCAAATCCCTCCTTGCACCTATTTGGTAAGAAAACTCAAGGTATAGGATTTTGTGGTAAGATTGTTTATTTCATTATAAACTTGTTTATATTGCTTGTTGATTCTCTCGGTTGTGAGAGAAGTTTGTGATCCCGGGTTGTGGGATTCACTATTGCCATTGCATGTATGATTTGATCTTGTGAAGGTTTTTCACAAGATATTCATAGTGAAAATCTTGGGTTAGGGTTTCTAACCTAAGTATCCGGAGGGGATCCGGGTGGTTGGGACGTAGGATCACCGGGAACAAGTCGGAGAGACTTGGGTGGATCCGAACCCAGTAACATCTCTTGTTAGCATTGATAATTTTGTTGTTGTCATTCAATTTAAGCTTCCGCAAATTGATTTGGTAGTTGTTTGCACTATAATTAGGAATTATACTCCTTGTTATTTTTAAAGTACTATTCACCCACCTAGTACTTGTGCAGTAGCTTGTAGGGCATTACATTTGGTATCAGAGCAAGATACTTAGCTATGTCTACCAACGACAACAAGACCGTGCGTCCACCTTCCGACTATGGCACCTTCAAGAACCGTGAAGGAGCGTCTTCGGTGATGGAAGGACATTCCTCTACGAGGCCTCCATTCTTCAACGGTACCAACTACGGGTACTGGAAATGCCGGATGGAAACCTTCCTCCGGAGTGCATCTCTATGGAGGACCACAATGAAGGAATACATCGAGCCCGAAGAAGAAGACTTTGAGAAATGGACTACCGCGGAGGTCGCCGCGGAGGTAAGCAATGCCATGGTAATGAACGCCTTGCAATGCGCATTGGAGCCCGAGGACTTCAATAAGATATGCACATGTAAGAGTGCATATCAAATTTGGAACTCCCTCCTCATTCTACATGAAGGGACAAGTAGGGTAAGAGACTCTAAACTCGTAGTTGTAAACAAAGATTACGAAATGTTTCATATGCAACAGGGCGAGAAAATGAAGGAATATTACGCTCGCTTCGTTGACATAATAAACGAGTTAGAGGCTCTCGGCAAATCCTACACCCAAAAGGAGAAGTGCTCGAAGCTTATCGAAGGACTTCCTTCTTCTTGGGAGAAACGTACCTTCGCCATCGAGGAAGGTAATGACATGAATAAGTATACCGTAGTTCAATTGATGGGTACTTTGATGTCATACGAGGTACGCAAAGATAGCAAGGTGAAGTTACAAGAAAAGATGAAGTCCTATTTGAACCAAGACGTGCCTAAGAAAAAAGCAATTGCATTCAAGGCGGCTTCATCCACCTCTACCGATGATGAGGACTCGGAAGAAGAAATGGACATGGAATCCATTGCACTCATGGCAAAGAAGTTCAATCGCTTCTTCCGAAAGGGTAACTTCAAACAAAAATCTAAATTTACTTCTACTAACGCCTCTCCACCTTTGTGCTTTAAATGCAATAAGCCAGGACACATCAAAGCGGATTGTCCTCAAAACAAGCAAAAGGAGAAGTGCAAGGCACCGAAGTTCGACAAGTCCAAGAAGTATAAAAAGGGGTACAAAAAGGGACTTGTCGGAGCAACATTCACCGACTCCGAGGACTCATCAAGCGGAGAGTCGGACGATGAGAAAGTGGAGCAAGCGCACATGTGCTTCATGGCAAGAGAGGAGCATGATCAAGGATCTTCCTCCTCCGATGATAGCGACGACGAAGGCGATGAGGTAACTATGGATGATCTTAGGGATGCTAACTCTCATTTATGGTCTAAATACACTAAATTAGTAAATAGATATACTAAAGTAAAAGTTGACCTAGCTAGCATTCAAACCTCGCCTAAGACTATCATCACCAACAACGACACCGTTGTTGAAGAGTTAAGAAATGAGATTGTTAATCTCAAATCTAAACTTGAACATGTTAGCATTGATGATCCGGAAGAACATAGGATAGCAGATTTAACTTCTCAAAACTCGACTTTGAGTATTGAGAACGAGAATCTTAAATCTCGTGTTTATGTTCTCACATCGCAAGTATCCAACTTGGATACTTCTATGCGTTCTCTCAAAGAGAAATATGAGAACACATTAGGCCGAATTAATAAATTCAATAAGGGTAAGGACCATTTGGATAAAATCCTAAGTGACTTACTTCCGGCCAATCACCACATTGGTTTGGGGTATACGATGGGATGTCCATCCAAAGCGGCCACTACTTTTGTTAGGCCAACTTTCGGTGACTCTACGAGTGGTAGCAAACACTCTATTGGTAGTTCATCTACCAATGGTGCTTCCACCTCGTCCACACCCTCTTTCGGAAAGAAACCCACTTTAGGTGGACCTCCAAAGAAGGGGCATGCTTATATGTACACCAATACCATGCCACGTAGGAACACACGTCCTACTCCACCGTCTCACACATATGATGATTTTTATGCAACACATTCTCGGGCACGTGCACACCATGTGAGACACCCTCACGCACGTGTTCCCACACATGCATATGTTCACCCACCTCATCATATGAATAATTCTCGTCGTGCACCATTCCATCATGTTCCTTATGCCTATCCACGACATGCATCACGTAGAAACCAACAACGCATGCATGCACCCAATAGGATGAGGGCTCCCAAGATTTTCACTATTTGGAGCCCAAAGGACACAAGCATGGATGAAAAACAAGTGTATATGAATGCTTATTTTTCGGATGTTGTGCATAGTAGAAATTATGTGGGGAAGTCTAAGTCCAATTGGACTTGGCTTCCAAAGGTCTAACCTTTGAGGACCCAATGACCTTGGGTACCATGATATGAAATTCTCTATCTTTAGGTACTCAAGGAAAAGAAAAAGAAAAGGAGCAACAAATTCAAATTTAGCTCCAAAGGGAATTGGATACTCGATAGTGGGTGTTCAAAACACATGACGGGTGACGCTCAATTGCTCTCCGGAGTAGTTCCCATTGCAAATGGAAACCGCGTCGTGTTTGGAGGCAACGAGAGCGGAACCATCGTCGGTGTTGGTAAAGTGGGTAACCCGTCTAAACCCTTAATTAGTGATGTTTATCTAGTTAATGGTTTAAATCATAATCTTATTTCAATAAGCCAACTTTGTGACAATGGTTACAAAGTTAGATTTGCGAAAGGATTATGTCATATTTCAAATGATAATAATAAGTTATTATTTTCCAGCACACGCCATAAAGATATTTACATTTTGGATCTTCCTAAGTCATATGAACAATGTCTCGTTGCCAACACAAGTGAACAACACTTATGGCATCGACGCTTTGTACATGTGAACTTTGGAACACTTTATAAGCTTTCAAAATTAAATTCCATTAAAGGTTTTCCAAAGCTCGTTTTTGAAAAGAAAAGTTTTTGTGATTCTTGTCAACGTGGCAAGCTTCCTAAATCTTCATTTAAACCTAAGAAAAGCATTTCTACTAAACGGCCACTAGAGCTATTACATCTAGATTTATTTGGGCCAACTAGAGTTGCTTCTTTAGGAAATGCAAGATATGGACTTGTCATCATCGATGATTATTCTAGATTTACATGGGTATTTTTCTTATGTAATAAAAATGAAGCTTTTGAAAACTTCACAATATTTGTGAAGAAAGTACAAAATCTCATCGGAACCACCATTGTCACTATTCGTAGTGATCATGGGGGTGAATTTGAGAATGATTCTTTCTCAAATTTTTGTGATGATCTTGGAATTACTCACACGTTTTCTTTCCCTCGCGCACCTCCTCAAAATGGTGTTGTTGAGAGGAAGAATAGAACGCTTGTGGAGTGTGCTCGCACTATGCTCGAAGATAGTCAACTTGGTTATCAATTTTGGGCGGAAGCGGTACACACCGCTTGTTATGTGTTTAATAGAATACTTTTGAGGCCCGGCACCAAACAAACTTGCTATGAATTGTTGTTTGGTAGATTGCCTCAAGTTAAAAAATTTCGTGTTTTCGGCGCAAAATGTTTTATTAAAAACACATATGATAATTTGGACAAGTTTGATCCGAGATCGGATGATGGGATATTTGTTGGGTATTCCTCACGTAGCAAAGCCTACCGGATATACAACAAAAGATCCTCTACGATCGAGGAATCACTACATGTCTCTTTTAATGAGAATTTTACTACTTCTAGAATTTCAAATGATGATGATTCTATGGATGTTTTATGTGATTCGTTTGAAAATTCTAAGTCTATTGATTCAATTGATTCTATTGATACTAACCCGACTAATGAAGTTGTTGAGAATGTGTCTAGTGATCAAGGTATTTCCAAGCGGCTTCCTACCGTTCGCGATCATCCCCATGAGCAAGTCATTGGCAATATTCATGATAGTGTCAAGACGAGATCGCAAGTCCACCACTTCGCCAATTGTGCCTTTGCCTCATCGATAGAGCCAAAGAATATAGTTGAAGCGTGCGAAGATAGTGCTTGGATCCTTGCCATGGAGGAGGAACTCATTCAATTCGAGAGGAATGAGGTATGGGAGCTTGTTCCTTTGCCATCGAAGAACCACACCGTCATAGGGACAAAGTGGATCTTCAAGAACAAAACCGACGAAAACCAAGTCGTCGTCCGGAACAAAGCTCGGTTAGTAGCTCAAGGCTATCGCCAAGAGGAAGGTATCGATTTCGAAGAATCCTTCGCTCCGGTAGCTAGATTAGAATCAATTAGACTATTATTGTCTTTTTCATGCCATAAAAATTTTAAATTATTTCAAATGGATGTTAAAAGTGCATTTTTAAACGGAGACGTTGTTGAGGAAGTTTACGTTTCTCAACCTCCGGGCTTCATAAATGAAAAATTTCCAAATCATGTTTTTAAACTAAAGAAAGCTCTTTATGGTTTGAGACAAGCTTCTCGAGCTTGGGATGATCGCCTAAAGAATTTTCTTTTGGATTTGAATTTTAAAATGGGCGAAGCCGATTCTACACTTTTTGTTAAGCATGCGAATAATGATATTTTATTAGTTCAAATTTATGTTGATGATATCATTTTCGGTGCTACTAACTTCACTCTTTGCGAAGAGTTTTCTAATGTTATGAAGGAACAATTTGAGATGAGCCACATGGGCGAACTCAAATATTTCTTAGGTCTCCAAATTCGCCAATTGAACGATGCAATCTTCATCCACCAAACGAAGTACAAGGTGGAGTTGCTAAAGCGATTTGGAATGGAGAATGCCTCCGGGAAAAAGACTCATATGAGCACTACAACGCATCTTGATAAAGATACGGGCGGAAAAGATGTAGACATTCGTCTATATCGAGGTATGATAGGTAGTTTACTTTATCTTACCGCAAGTAGGCCCGATATTATGTTTGCGGTTTGTATTTGTGCTCGTTATCAGTCTCAACCTAAGGATTCTCACTTAGTAGCGGTTAAACGTATTTTTCGCTATCTAAGTTACACTTTAGATTTTGGATTACTTTATCCGAAATCTAGCACATATGAGTTAGTCTCATATAGTGACGCTGATTATGCGGGATGCAAATCCGACAGGAAGAGTACTAGTGGCACTTGCCATTTTCTAGGAAATTCCCTTGTCTCTTGGTTTTCCAAGAAGCAAAATTCGGTATCACTTTCAACCACCGAGGCGGAATACATTGCCGCCGGTGCCGCTTATGCCCAGGTTCTTTGGATGAGACACACACTAAAGGATTTTGGTATTCATTGTGATACTAGCCCTATCATGGTGGATAACCAAAGTGCTATTTGTCTTTCAAAGAATCCGGTGCACCATTCCCGATCTAAACACATAGATGTCCGACACCATTTTTTAGATGATCATGTTGCTAAAAAGGACATCATATTAGTGTACGTTGAAACCCAAAAGCAAATCGCCGATATTTTCACGAAACCCCTAAAGGAGGACTCCTTTGTGCGGTTGCGTCGAGAATTGGGGATTATGGGTGAATCTGAGATATAGGATTCATGTCTCATTCGATTATCTTGCATGCTATTATATTTCGCGATATTTCGTTCATGCTAGATTTATTGAATTTTTGGGGATTTTATGTGATATGTTTGAATTTTTGCTCGAATTCTTATTTGAATGTCGTATTTAAGATTTCGATGTTTTATGGGGTAGTTTAGATGACTTATGAGAGGGTTAAGATGTTTCATCCAAGTGTTTTATGAAGAGAACTCATTTATCAACTTTTGGACTCTTCTAGTCGGTTTCAGTTCATCAGCCAACCGACTAGATGCTCATCTAGTCGGTCAGCTAGTGCACTCAGACCGACTAGTTCAAGCTTTAACTTTCTTTTGTCATTGACTTCTTTTAGTCGGTCACAGTTCTCTTACCGACCGACTAGATTGAAAACTAGTCGGTCAGTGATTATACTGTGACCGACTAACTCTAGCCCTAGAATTTTCATTTTGCCTCTGTTTCGACTTAGTCGGTTTAAGCTCATTGACCGACCGACTAGATCGTAATCTAATCGGTCAGTGCTTGAACTGTGACCGACTAAGTGTTCTAGGGCAATCACGTCTTTTCGCATTCTCGACCGACTTAATCACTTTCAATCCGACTGTTTCTTCATTTAGTCGGTCTACTTCATATCTCCAGCTCGAAAAACCCCTCTCCCTGCTCGAGACCCTTCGTCTTCCGTCGATCTCCGGCGTCGTTTTCGACCATCCGCCGCCACCGATCACCCTCCCCTAGGTATATCTCCTCCTCCTAGGTCGTTTTCCTATTCTAGGGTTTGATCTTGGCCGATTTCATCCTCTAGGGCTTGTATCTTACTCTAGGGTTTCGGATTCTCTCTTAGGGCTTGTGTCTTAGGTTCTAGGGTTTGAGTTAGGGTCTTTGATCTTATCCCGTCGCTTGCTTGTACTCGTTGTGCCGTGATCATGGCAAGAACGAGACTCCCGATTACCTCTTCTGGGGCATCCCCCATGACCGTAGAGGCCGCGACCGCTTCGACCCCTCCTAAGCGTAGGACCAAGACCACTCGACCCCCCTCTTCATCTTCAACTCCGTTTAAGAGGAAGAGGACGTCCAAGCCCAAACCTACCGGCCAATCTTCCAAGCCTAAACCTAAACCCAAAAAGTTCCGTGCACCCACTCCTCCCGGTGAGCGTTCAGATAGTGATTCCGAGGATGATTTCGATGAAGAATACACTCCTGAACATCCCGAGAAGGCACCTACTCCACCCCCTCCTCCACCTCCTCCTAAGCCCCGTAAGGCTAAGGGTAAAGGTCCAATGCCAGTCGGCGGTGTAGATATATCGTTGTGCCGCGACGACCCTCAGTGTCTAGCAGCGTACAACCGTATAGAGCACTGCCCACTGCTGTTGGAGCATTACGTTCAGTTTTCTGATTTTCTTGGCCTTGCGGATCTTCTCTCCTATAGTGGCCTATTGGACTACCTTAGATATGACCCTAAGGCGAACCCCCGACCCTATCCTCGCTTGGTCAAGCTATTCTATGCCAATCGTGTCCGGGGCCAGTACGGTGAGACTCACTCCATCGAGACTTCTGTTTTGGGGACTCCGATAGTCCTCACGGCAGAAATCTTGGGGGAGTTGATAGGTTGCTCGTCGTGTGGCCTCCTCCCGTCTGACATCTCTGTTGATGATATCTCCTCCCTCGATCAGCGGACCCTAGGCAAAATCTTCCAGGTTATCCCCCCTGCATTCATAGGAGTCCCTTCAAAATCATTCAAGCCGAATGCTTGGGTGATTAACCTGATCTTGAAATCCTGCCTTCTTCCCAAGTATGGATCTTCCTCTCTTCCATCTCAGCCGTTTCTGAAAATTGATTTACGCTCTGTTTATGGGTAGCGAGATTAATTGGGCTCGCATTATACTCGATAAGATGGATTCTTTCGAGTGTATTCGCAAGACCACTAAATCTGCGCATATCCCATATCCTTGTCTCCTGACCTTGGTATTCCGTCGATTCGGTGTTCCTTTGCCTCCTGATGATGAGCGTCCCCTTGGTCCTCCTCTGAACGCGACGGCCGTTAAGAAATCTCTTGCGGCACTCCGTCACGTGCAGCGGTCGACACCTTCTGCATCCCAGGCCACTCCCTCAGCTGCTGCTGCCCCTCCTCCTACCACCACACTTGATGATGTCGTTCGGTTACTTCATCGGCACGAGTCGCGTTTGGCTCGTACTGAGGAGGTCGTCTGCCGTATGGCTAGTTTGATGGGCGTTCAGCTTCCTCCTCCTGTTTCTGAGGATGAGGAGATGGACAATGAGGATATTGATGAGCTTGTCACCTCCTTGGCTCGTGGCGATGAGGCCACTGCTGCTGCTGCTGCTACCACATCTGCTCCTGATGCTGGCACCTCTTCCAGTGCTCCTGAGACTTCTGCACCAGTGGATCAGCCTTCTGATGCTGCTGCTCCTGCTGACGACCCTGCTCCTGTTTTGCCTGATGTTGTTCCTGTTGAGACCCCAGCCGTTGAGCCAGTCGTCGATGTCTCCACCCCTGCCCCGACGATCCCTTCTGTTCACATGCCTCTCCTCCCTGCAGAGCCTGAGTCCACTCCCTCGACTGGACCCCCGGAGACTGCAGATCCTGCCACTTCCTCGTGATCGTCTGTTTCGAGGCCTCTCCTATGATCTTTGGATGATGCATCTTATTGAGAGTATTTTGGGTTAGGATGGAGTGTTGGGGTAGTTTTATGTATTTTGAGTTTTATGGATGTCAGTGTTGTATTTTGATGTTTTTGGGTGTTGATGATGGTGTATCGATGATTGTGTTGTATCTTTTTGTTGTTGATATGATGGTATGTTGCCTTTGATATGATGTAGTCGATATCTTTTTGCGAAAAACGAAATCCGAAATCATCAAAAACTCAAATCGATTTCACTTATTGAGTTTTGGAACATACTCTCCAAAATCAATAGAATGCATGGAAAACAATTCTATGTTTCCATAGAAAGAATTCTATTAAATCCATAAAATCGTCGAACGACGAAATCAACATCAGAGACAGAAATAATCCGATGTGCATACCAAATGTAGCATGCAAGAATGTTATGCCAAAAATAGATAGAACATCATATAACAATGGCATACACTAATCTAGCATACCAAATGAAGCAAAGTGATACCAATCGTAATATATTCTACCAATGGATACCAATATGAATCAAAAGTATGAACATACTTACAACATTAAGCTCCCCCTACTTTGGTGCATCAATCAAGCACCATCAACTCCAATCGAATGAAAATCCTTGCAAATCACGGAGTTGGTAGAGTTGGTATCTCATGGTGGATTTAACCTAGAGAATATCATTTTGGTATCCAAAAATCTTTTTGGATCCTATGGGTTAGGCAATAAATTTAGCTAACTAAATTCAAATTAAATGTAACCCATACAAACCACAATTGCTTTGGTACCCATAACATGAAATTAAACTTATGGTACCAAGCAATGAAGGGTCAAAGGGAACTAACCCTTCGGAAACCAAGTCCAAGAGGAACTTGATTTCCCAACATAATCATCATTCAAAATAACATCATTTATAAACGATTTCACATACAAATTCTTAGCATGCATGCTTGTGTTCTTCGGACCCCAAATAGTGTATGTCTTGGGAGTCCTAATCCCATTGGGAACATGCATATGTTGTTGATTTCTATGTGATGCATGTCGTGGGTAAGCATATGGCATGCGATGCAATGGTGCATGACGATAATTATTCATATGAGAATGAGAATGAACATATGAATGTGGAGGAACACGTGCATGAGTGTGGCTCACATGGTGTGCACGTGCTCGTGGGTGTGGAGCATAAAAATCATCATTTGTGCTAACATGTGGGGTAGGATGTGTGTTCCTACGTGGCATGGTATACATGTAAGCATGACCCTTCTTTGGAGGTCCACCCAAAGTGGGTTTCTTTCCAAATGATGGCGTGTTCCTAGCGGAAGCACCATTGGTAGAAGATCTACCCATGACGTGTTTACTTCCACTAGTAGAAGCATCGGAAGAGGGCCTAACAAAGGTGGCAGACGATTTGGATGACTCTCCCATCTTATACCCCAAACCAATGTGATAATTGGCCGGAGGTAAGTCATTTAGGATATCATCCAACTTGCCCTTACCTTTGTTGAATTCATGAATTCGGCCTAATGTGCTCTCATGTTTCTCAGTTAGAGAATGCAAAGAAGCATCCAAAGTGGACACTTGCGATGCGAGTGCACAAGCACGTGATTTGAGATTTTTATTCTCAATACTCAAAATTGAGATTTGAGACGTCAAATCCGCTATCACATGTTCATCCGAATCCTCGATATGAACATGCTCAAGTTGAGACTTGAGATTTTCAATCTCATTTCTCAACCCATCAAAAACGGTGTCGTTGTTGACGATGAAGGGCTTAGGCGAGTTTTTAAGACTATCTAATTCATTTTTAGTCTTCATAAACTTAGTAGCCATATTAGAAAACTTATTCCATAGTTGTTCATTGGCTATTCTAAGTTCATCATTGGTTACCTCTTCGCCTTCATCCTCGCTTCCATCCTCGCTTTCATCGGAGGAAGTCTCTTCATCACGATCCTCTTTTCCCATGAAGCACATGTGTGCATTCTCCACTCTTTCATCGTCCGACTCTCCACTTGAGGAGTCGGAGTCGGTGAAGGTACCTACAAGTCCTTTCTTGTGCTTTCTCGACTTGTCGTGCTTGGATGCCTTCCACTTCCCCTTATGTTTGTAGAGAGGACAATCTGGCTTGATATGTCCTGGCTTATTGCATTTATAACACACTGGAGTAGAAGCATTAGTCGAAATAAATTTTGATTTACGATTCAACTTACCTTGTCGGAAGAATCGGATGAACTTCTTTGCCATATTGGCCAAAGCTTCCATGTCCAACTCATCGTCCGCTTCTTCTTCCGAATCTTCATCATCGGTAGATGGAGCGGCCTTGAATGCAATCGCCTTTTTCTTTGGCTCGTCTTGCTTCAAGTACGCCTTCATCTTTTTCCTCATCCGGATCTTACTATCCTTGCGTACCTCATAAGACAATAAGGTACCCATTAGTTGTACGACGGTATATTTATTCATGTCATTACCTTCCTCGATGGCGAAGGTACACTTTTCCCAACATGATGGAAGACCGTCGATAATCTTTGAGCATTTCTCCTTTTGGGTGTAGGTTTTCCCAAGAGCTTCCAAGTCGTTGGATATATCCACGAAGCGAGCATAGTACTCCTTCATGGTTTCACCCTGCTCCATATGAAACAACTCAAATTCTTTGTTAGCAACGACGAGTTTAGAGTCTTTTACCGTACTCGATCCTTCGTGCAAAATGAGGAGTTGGTTCCATATTTGATATGCACTCTTACATGTGCATATCTTGTTGAAGTCCTCGGGCTCCAACACACAATTCAAGGCATTCATTGCCTTGGCATTGGCTACCTCTGCGGCGACCTCCGCGGGAGTCCACTTCGCGAAATCTTCTTCGGAAGGCTCGACATACTCCGTCATGGTGGCTCTCCATAGTGAAGCGCTCCGGAGGAAAATTTGCATCCGGCATTTCCAGTACCCGTAGTTGGTGTTGAATATTGGACTCCCCGGATTTGGTTTTGGATGATGAGCAAACATAAATAATTCATGAACTAACAATTTGTGAGCGCAGTATTGGAGATCGTCGTCAAATTCACGAGAACAATCAAAGCGACATCTCAAGACTTCTCAAAGCTTGTATTCATTGCCTAAAGCTTCGTTGAAGCTCTTGGACCGTTTTGGAAGTCATGAAGAATTGATCGAAGCTCTCGAAGACCGTTCATTAAGGTTTTATTTATAGTCTTTTAGCTTCGATCTATAGAATGTTAAGCCTTGAGTATATCTTACGATTCTATCTTCATAACGCTCATATCGTAGCTCTAGGATCTTAGTACAAGTCCATTCTAACTTCATCGAAGCATCGCGCTTCGATTCGGACTTGTTTGTGCTTGTTAGTTGGTACAAGAAGAAGTACTGACCGACTAGATGGTAATCTAGTCGGTCAGCAGAGCTTCTTGGACCGACTAGTTTGAGTTAATCTTTTCTTGTTCAGTACTGTTTACAGTTAGTCGGTCTACGTTGACTCACCGACCGACTAGTTTGTGAACTAGTCGGTCAGTGATGCTTCTTTGACCGACTAGTTGTGTTTTACTGTACATGCCTAATTTCTCCTAAGCTACTGTTTATCGTTAGTCGGTCTAAGAACGTTTGGTGACCGACTAGTTGATAATCTAGTCGGTCAACTTTTGTTCTTGGACCGACTAAGTCAATTTGTATTTAGACTATTTGTTTTTGCCTCTTAGTCGGTCTACGTTCACTGACTGACCGACTAGTTATGAAAATAGTCGGTCAGAAAGTCTTCTTGGACCGACTAGATTTCTAGGTCTGAATTTCTATCTCTTCTCAGTTCTTCACTTAGTCGGTCCATGTTGTTTGACTGACCGACTAGTTGATGAACTAGTCGGTCAGTGGTTGTTCTTTGACCGACTAGTTGCCTCAGATTTCTATCCGTTGGGACTTGACCTAACTTGTTTTTATGGGACCCTATAAATACGAACCTAGGTCATTTCTCTCTAGGTTAGAGCTGCCATTAAGAGATTCATTGAGATTGAAAGAGATAGCTATTCTCACTCATTTCCAAAGCTCTCTTCCTCACAAGAAATCCATTCTCTCACTTTCTAGATCTAGAATCCATCTTGAGAGAAGTTTGTTCTTGGTGAGCCCTTCAAGCTCTAGCTTGATTCAAGTCTCCAAATCACTCCTAGGCACCCTTTGCTGGTCATTTCTTTGGTGCTAGGTCTTGGTGACTTCATCTTCCTCAAATCCCTCCTTGCACCTATTTGGTAAGAAAACTCAAGGTATAGGATTTTGTGGTAAGATTGTTTATTTCATTATAAACTTGTTTATATTGCTTGTTGATTCTCTCGGTTGTGAGAGAAGTTTGTGATCCCGGGTTGTGGGATTCACTATTGCCATTGCATGTATGATTTGATCTTGTGAAGGTTTTTCACAAGATATTCATAGTGGAAATCTTGGGTTAGGGTTTCTAACCGAAGTATCCGGAGGGGATCCGGGTGGTTGGGACGTAGGATCACCGGGAACAAGTCGGAGAGACTTGGGTGGATCCGAACCCAGTAACATCTCTTGTTAGCATTGATAATTTTGTTGTTGTCATTCACTTTAAGCTTCCACAAATTGATTTGGTAGTTGTTTGCACTATAATTAGGAATTATACTCCTTGTTATTTTTAAAGTACTATTCACCCCCCCCCCCTCTAGTACTTGTGCAGTAGCTTGTAGGGCATTACAGTTGGTACCGTTGAAGTGTGGAGGCCTGACGGAGGATAGTCCTTCCATAACAGAAGAAGCTCCATCGCGGTTCTTGAAGACGTTGTAGTCGTTGTTCGTCATAGCTTTAACCTTGGCTCTGATACCAATTGTAGTGCCCTGTGGTAGCTACTGCACACGTACTAGAGGGGGGTGAATAGTGCTTAAAATTATCAAGATAGTTATTCCTAATTATTGTGCAAGAAACAAACGACAATGCGGAATTAAACAACTATCAACAAGAATTGAAACATACGCAAACAAGTGATGTCACTGGGTTCGGATCCACCCAAGTCTCCCCGACTTGTTCCCGGTGATCCTACGTCCCAACCACCCGGATCCCCTCCGGATACTTGAGTTAGCAACCCTAACTCAAGATATCCACTATGAAGTACTTGTGAAAAACCTTCACAAGTCAAATCATACACAAAGTAATTTGTGACTCCCACAACCCGGGATCACAAACACAACTCTCATAACCGAGAGATAAACACTTACAAAATGAAAGTAAATGAAATAAACTCTTACCGTACAAAATCCTATGCCTTGAGTAAATCTTACCAAATTAGGGCAATGATGGATTTTGAGGAGAGAATGTCACCAAACCGAATCTCCACCAATAAGATCAGCGATCTAAGGGTAGGATGGAGGATGGTGACTTTGGATCAAGCTATTGGCTTGGAAGGCTCACAATGGAGAGAATCTCTCTTGAGGAAATGGCTCAAAGAGTTGAGGGAGAGATTCTTGTGAGGAAGAGAAAGCTTTTGAAAGGAGTAGAATAGCTTCTCTTAGATTTCTCCAAATCTCTAAAATGGCAGCCTTGAAACTTATGAAAGAGCCCCTCCAACTATATATAGGATAGAGGAGAGAGGGAGAGAAAAAACGTTTCAAGAAAAGCTCCAACGGCTCTATTCTGAACCAGACTAGTCGGTCAAAGAAGGATCACTGACCGACTAGTTCATCAACTAGTCGGTCGGTGATACAACGTAGACCGACTAACGGTTGAACAGCCAAATGATTGAAGTACAGGCAAAGACAACTAGTCGGTCTAAGAAGACTTGCCGACCGACTAGTTTCACAACTAGTCGGTCGGTGAATGATCTTTGACCGACTAACGTCGAAATAGAATAGGATGACTTCAAGATGACTTAGTTGGTTTAAGAACAAATGCTGACCGACTAGTTTCTCAACTAGTCGGTCGGTAAACGTTCTTTGACCGACTAACTCGAAACAGTATCTCAGGCTGAAAATGACTGTACACAACTAGTCGGTCTAAGAAGGATCACTGACCGACTAGATCGTCATCTAGTCGGTCGGTGACTCTTCTTTGACCGACTAACTGTAGACAGAGAAAGAGCTGAATATAGAGAGGCAAACTAGTCGGTTCATGTAGAGTTGCCGACCGACTAGATCGTCATCTAGTCGGTTGGTGACTCTTCTTGAACCAACTAACATGCACTCGAAGCCGAGGGAAGAAGCGATAGGCTTCGGGAAAGTTTCTAAAGGCTTCTAAGATTATCCTAGCTCTAAGACATGAGCGAAATGAAGTATATAATGTAAGTCCTACTCAAGGCTTAACATTCTAATCTATGAAGCTAGAAGACTATAAAATAAACCTTACGAGCCGTCTTCAAAGCTTCAATCTTCATTCCTCTTGACTTCAATATTGCTCCTTGAGCTTCAACGAAGCTCCAGGCACACGATCATGCGTATTGAGAAGTCTTGAGACGTCGCTTTTGATGTTCGTATTCTTTTGGCGACGATCTCCATAACTGCGCTCACAAATAAGTTAGTATCCATTATTTATGTTTGCTCATCATCCAAAACCAAATCCGGGGAATCATATCACAACATTAACTGCAAAATAGGGGATTAGTCACAAGTATTTATGTTTGCTCATCATTAACACCAAGTAGGGAGAAGTCCAATACTCAACAAAGTTCACCCTCTGACTTCCTAAGTTAGGGGTTTAAGGGTGGATCACTTAAGGTTTTAAGGCCACTATCCACCTTAGGGCTAATGTATCCCATTCACCTACGAATCATTACATGTACTATCCTTACGCACGTCGTAGTGCGGTGACCTGCATGGGCTGCCAAAACTGTCACGTCCCGTTCCCCAGAATACACGGCATCTAAGTTTTTTCTTTTTTTTCCTTCTAAGTATCCTGAAGAGTGAGGGTGATGAGAGAGAAAAAGAAAGAGAAAGGAGAAACTAAACAAGCAGGTCACTGCGCACGTGCTGGGATAGTACAAGTGAAGCTTCACAGTAACATCAAAACAATCTCATAAATAACATAGATCAACAACAACATATAATATAAATAACAACTTCAATTAATATATATACTCCAAGTACACCACTACATATACACCGTCACTCTCCACCTCCCGAGACAACCACGTCACAACACAAACTACATCTCACACCAAGTGCTACACCTGAAACTCAATTCCAAGTCACCGCCAACCATGCTACCACTGCTACCTGAAAAATAAGGAGGAGCACATCATTGTGTGCCCCCATAGGAACCAACTTGGATTTGGAACACCATTCTAAAGTTTTCAACCCACAAGGCAAGACAAGAGAAATATGGCATGTAACTAAGTAACATAATGAAAATTAAGTAACTAAACAAGAAGATCATACCTGCGGTCCAATGTCGAGTTACTGCAAGAAAAGGGTTAGCACGAACAATAATAATAATAATAATAATAATAATAATAATAATAATAATAATAATATAATAATAATAATAATAACACAAATGTTCAAGCAACCATTATCTAATAAGATAAGTGCAGGTGCCTGAGGCATGACACAAAGTCACAAAGAAACTGGCAAAGGGAAGGGGAAGTGCTGTCAGCAGTAGAAGTAACACACAATTCTTATTTTATTATTTCATAATTGAGTTAATTGGAACTTGGGTAAACTGTGTGATAACAGGACCTGGACTTCACCCCAAATTTGGGGTGAAAATAGCACACGACGTAGTGGACACGGGCACTGCACGCTGGGCCTCTCAGCTCCCCCGTCCCTGGCAGGAGTGAGGCACATATCACATCCTCCGTATGCCCTCTTCCCCTCCACTCCCGGTAAAGGAGAGTGGATATAAAAATCCCCTCCACTCCCGGTAAAGGCGAGTGGGTATAAGCTCCACACATCACATAATCATCTCCCAACTTCACAGTCCAGGCATCATATCCATAATTTACTCAAATCCCACCTAAAACCCGGGCTTTGCTAACTCACCCTCATTAGAGAGGACTGAGACATTCAAGAGTTTCATTTCATCATTTTAGTAATAAAGGAGTCATGTTGCATGACGTCACATTTCATATTCATATCAACGTGGGTCATGCACTGAAGTGTCATGCTCTCCATCGTATTCATCAACCCATTATCACATCACATATGGTCCCATGCTTGACATGCTCCCAATATTACAAGTTCATATCAAATCTCAGTTCATATCTATATGATTGAGCATTTATAACATTTCTGGCATTTGCCTTCATTCAGGCATTTTCACAAACACGTGGTGAGCGTGACGTGCGTATCCACAAGCACATTAGCAGATCAATCGGCATGACATATCATTAATCTAGTTTACATGTAAAAACAATAATCATGTGCCATAGTGGGTGGAATAACAAAAATAAACAATTTAACACATCACTTAACCATTCAGCTTGCAGGAATTTGTAGAAGTTACCAATACATGTGCATATATCATCAGATTTTATTGAGAATTTGACAAAATGTTCCAAATGAAAATTATAGATATGTTAGTTCTTGATTCACAGATAAAATTTCATGGAAAAAATATTAATTATATGATTTATGGTGAATTAATTGGTGAAGTGTGTCAAATCTGTTTTTAAGACAGATTTTAGGGTTTGCATTGGAAGCCAATTTTGGGCATGTTGGAGCCAGAAATTCGACATATAAGCACCCCAGTGAATTTTTAGAAAACCTTGTTAACTTTCCAACAAGACCAAGATCATAAAATTCCATGATGTGTGCAGGTGTTTAGGCCAATTTTACTAAACTGTGTCAACACTGAAATCAAACAGACATGTTGTAAAGATGGATTTATTTCTCCTAATTTCTGAATTGAACATATATCAAAATTTATATGATTTTGTGATAGAACCTCAAGATCTACAAGCTCATATTTGTTTCGAAACCTACTTCGAGCTACAGTAACCAAGATTACAGAAACAACACACATCAAAATTTCAGGATTTAAAGGAGATAGCTTTGTTAAGAATTTCAAGGGAGAATTGTGAAATTGACTCATGATACATAAAAATTTGACTATCCCTATCACAAATTAAGTAAATAATGCTATAAAAACAAGAGAGCAAGAACAAATTAATGGAGTTCCAAAGTCAAGTTAGATCCTACCTCAAGAGAGTGCTTTCTTCTTCTCTTCTCTTTCTCTTCCTCTTCTTCCTCTTCTTCTTCTTCTTCTCATCCTCTTTTTTTGTGTGGAAGAATTTCGGCCGTGGTCATGGGGAGGTCGGCCATGTTATGGGAAGGAGAGGGGAAATGAGAAAAGGAAATGAAAAAATGAGAGAAAGAGAGAGAGAGAGAGAGATCAAGATTTCTCTCTTTCTTTCTTCTCTTTTCTTATTCCTTTCTTCTCTCCCAAGAATGGAATATTCCAAGGGAATATTACATGAGGAAAATGACCAATGTGCCCTCCCATCTTTCAAGTATTTACAAGTTTGCCATTACTTTTTGCACCGGCCACTTAAGTATGTACACACAGCAGTTTAAGTCCAAATGACTGTTTTGCCCCGGACCTTTCTAAAAATTTACGGGGTTGCCATTGACCCCTAACCCCTTTCACACTAGCATAGCTCTTCCTACACACATCCACGCACATCCATGCATGCACACATGCTTCACACACCCACGTCTAACACTTTCCCGTTGCTTTACACCCACACCGTCATTTGCACTTCTCCCGCATTCACATTTCGCATTCTCTTCCTTTAGCCACGTAATACGGCCTAATTCCCCTTGCACTACGCCCCATACATCGATATCTACGCTTATTTCATGCCCACGTATGCAGCATAGGTAGAAATACCACGTGTGTTCAGTAGATTACAACGTATAGTGCAAAATAGGGCATGACAGTTCTGTATGTGGAGGATCTTCAAGATCTCATCTTCACATTGTATTGTTACCGAATCATAGTGGGTCAAGCTTTTTGTATCCCACATTATAATTTGCTTTGCGCCAGATTTCAAGTATCTGGGTCTATTATGGGGAAACTCGTCTCATTAAAATCACAGTCTTCAAGATGTGCCTTAAATGCGTCCCCCGTTTGGGGTTCTAGGTATCTTATAATTGATGGTGAGTCAAACCCTGCATAGATATCTAGGCAACGTTGAGGACCCATTTTTGTCCTCTGCGGTGGTGCGATGGGGATTTAAACTGAGCGACCGAAGAATCTCAAGTGAGAAATGTTCGATGCCATTCCACATGTAAGTTGCATTGGAGACTATGACCTCAAGAGTGTCTTATTTTCATTTACGATGCAGCATGCAAAATTTGCATGTCCCCATGCATCCACCGGCAATGGGGATTTCATTAACAATGAACGTGCAATCCATTAGAGTCTATTTATCAGTGACTCTGTCGACCCATTTTGGGTATGAACATACGGCACTGTATGTTCATTTTCTATTCTCGTTGCTTGACAATACTCTTAAAATGATCGGGAGGTAAATTCCCTAACATTAACCAGATTTATTTTCTTTATTTGATTGTCTGGAAAACGTGCCCGCAACATTATTATTTGTGCCAATAACTTTGGAAAAGCTAGGTTGCAGGTCGATAGTAGACACACATACGAATATTTTGAGGATGCAATTATCAGTACCATAAAGTACTGAAATAGCCCACTAGGGTGGTGGATTTGTCCACATCTATCTCCTTATAATTTTTTTGATGAAGCGTGGAGATTCTTTGTCAAATTTCAGTAGAGATGGTCTTGTAATTTGTTTTCCCTTATAGCAAGGGATGAGGGAGTTCTCCATTCTGAAGAATCTTCTGGTTCTTCAAATCATACCCATAGGATAAGATGCAGTGCATCATCACTGATTCAGGGTGGCCAAGACTATCATGCTAAAGTAAGAACTTGGTTGATGTCGGGCACTTCAGGTGCTCCGTTAAATCCACTTCCTCTCTCCGAATCTTTGTATGGTAGAGACCTGTTGAAAAGGCTCCCAAAACGTTCAAGTATAGATTTTACTCCTTTTTCTTGAGACGTTACGTACATAAATTCGTTTTTCATTTACATTTGCTGTTTCTAAATGGAATCCATTGAAACGGAAGTCCTTGAAACTTAGTAAGTTTCGGTTGGAATTCGGATAGATTAGTGCATCCTTTATTTTTGTGTCATTTGGGAGCAACAGTGTTGCGTTCCCAGAACCTTCAATATGGCCATGATATTGGGCTTTGTATTGAAGGATCGTATGTGTTTATTTATTGTCTACTAATTGGTCATGAGAGCAGTTCATCTTTTAAAAGATGAATCATATAGGCACATTTTTGGAGAAACATTTTCATTCAACAACAAATTTCATAATTCAAAAAGCTCTCATAACAAGAAATGTTCTTAAAACAAGTAGCTAAGATAAAAATAGAATGCTAATCAAGCAGGTCATTATTTTCGAAGTCGTCAGTTGTAAACTTGACTAAAGCATCAGAGGTCACCAGGTTTGTTTCAGCTTTATTTTTCTTATTTTCTTTATACAAATCCTAGAGATGCTGCAAAGTTCGACACACTCTGGACCAATGGCCTTTCATGCCACAGTTATGACACTGGTCTTCATATTCCCTCTTGGGTGGGGTGTATCATTTCTATTGTTGTCATTTTTGCGTCAGGTGAACTTGCGATTTCCTTCATTTCTTCGATATTGGACTTGGCCCCTAGCCCTTTTGTTCTGTCTCCCTTTTTGTGGTCTTTCTTTTCGTTTATTGTCTCTCTTCTTTTTGGAAAAATAAGAGGTATTGTGAGCTTCTGGTAGGGGCAGTGCCATGGGGCGCATGTTGTGAGTGGTGAGGAGAAGCTCTCTATTTTGTTCAGCCTTGAATAAACATGACAACAGCTCAGAATACTTGGCGAACTTGCGTTCACGGTATTGCTGCATTAGTATCGCATCTTTCTCATGGAAAGACGTGTACATCTTTTCCAGCATGCGATCTTCTGATACTTTTTCACCACACAACTTCAGGCGTGAGGTGATGCTAAAAGAGCTGACTTGTACTCAGCTATGGACTTAAAGTCCAGCATGCTAAAGGATTGTATGTGTTTATTTATTGTCTACTAATTGGTCATGAGAGCAGTTCATCTTTTAAAATATGAATCATATAGGCACATTTTTGGAGAAACATTTTCATTCAACAACAAATTTCATAATTCAAAAAGCTCTCATAACAGGAAATGTTCTTAAAACAAGTAGCTAAGATAAAAATAGAATGCTAATCAAGTAGGTCATTATTTTCGAAGTCGTCAGTTGTAAACTTGACTAAAGCATCAGAGGTCACCAGGTTTGTTTCAGCTTTATTTTTCTTATTTTCTTTATACAAATCCTGGAGATGCTGCAAAGTTCGACACACTCTGGACCAATGGCCTTTCATGCCACAGTTATGGCACTGGTCTTCATATTCCCTCTTGGGTGGGGTGTATCATTTCTATTGTTGTCATTTTTGCGCCAGGTGAACTTGCGCTTTCCTTCATTTCTTCGATGTTGGACTTGGCCCCTAGCCCTTTTGTTCTGTCCCACCTTTCTGTGGTCTTTCTTTTCGTTTATTGTCTCTCTTCTTTTTGGAAAAATAAGAGGTATTGTGAGCTTCTGGTAGGGGCAGTGGCAGGGGGCACATGTTGTGAGTGGTGAGGAGAAGCTCTCTATTTTGTTAAGCCTTGAATAAACATGACAACAGCTCAGAATACTTGGCGAATTTGCGTTCACGGTATTGCTGCATTAGTATCGCATCTTTCTCATGGAAAGATGTGTACGTCTTTTCCAGCATGCGATCTTCTGATACTTTTTCACCACACAACTTCAGGCGTGAGGTGATGCTAAAAGAGCTGACTTGTACTCAGCTATTGACTTAAAGTCCTGCAGTCTCAGGTTCTCCCACTCATATCGTGCCCTTGGTAGTATAACATCTTTCTGATGTTTATACCTATCCTCAAGGACAGTCCACAGCTCAATGGATCTTCAACCGTAAGGTATTCAGCCTTTAGGGTCATGTTCACATGGCGGCGAATATAGATAATGGCTTGCGCCTTTTCTATATCGCTTACATTTTCATTATTAGTCACGACAGAAATGAGGGATTTAGCCCGCGAATGAAACTTCACATCGAGCTGCCAGCTCAGATAGTTTCTTCCTGATGCATCCAGCACGTCGAAATCGACACTTGCGATTTTAGCCATTTTATCTAGCAGAACACAAATTTGCATGATTTAATATTTTAAACAATAAACATTTTCATGCGGAGGCAATTTTTATATGAATAGCTAATTAAGTGGATCGGCCAGTCCCACATAAATAAAAAGTCCAAAGTCCATTACAGTCCATATTACACAAATGAAAGCTTTTAAAAAAGAAATTACAACTTTGGAAACTCCGTGGGTCCCATATAAGTTCTTCAGCTGCAAGTGTGACCTCCGTCTCCATGGAAAGTAGTCTTTGATCTTTGACATTTACATAAATTCCTCACTACAATTTCTCTCAAAAGTAAAAGAAAAGTGCAGTAAAATAAAATGTCGGACTTAAACAGCCGATCCAAAACCACAATTAGCCATCCATGCAAAAATTTGTGCCCTTCAAACATTTTCGGCAAACATTTTCATCACAGGCATCGCATGCATTTATATTCACAGAAAGGATAAACAATTTAATTACTTAATAATTATTGGACCACTGGACAACGTCATACACCGTTAGCTTAGCTGACTAACGGCAGAGTGGTCGCAAGATCTTACTAATCATTAAGTTTTAATATTTGCACAACCAAACATAGTTTATCTACATAATAAGCCAAAAATAATGTGAAGCATATAGTTAAGATCCTACAGAGTATCATATAATGCAAGGGTTGTGCTAGTTGGGTTTATTCAAAAAGATTGAAAAAGAGCCCAGTATTTGACATGTTCTTCATGAAAGGAAGAAATTTTCCTTTTTAAATCATCCCCAATTTATCCTGAAATGTTCCAAAAAGTCCCCTTTATGCCCTCTTATTGCCCCCATAATATACCATGATTTTTCATGAATTTTTAGGTCTTCAAAACGCCATTTTAAATCAATTTTTAGCCCAAAAAGCCCTTTTAAAGCTTATATCTTAGCCTCCCCCCTTTTTTTAATCACAACTGGCATGCGTGCACGAAGCTCACAATGTGACTGCGAGATTTAGGCCCGCAGTCATTAACTTCTTCTTCTTTTTTGAATATCAGACATGCGGGCCTCGGGCCCAAAACTGGACTGCAAGGCTGTAATTTTGTTTTGTTTTTGTTATTTTTTTATTGGGGTTTGGGCCCAAAGGGATAGGGTTGAGGGGCGGCTGCTAGGGTTAACCGCCGCCCCCCCTCAAAGTGTTGCCGCCGCGCGGCGGCAAAGGGCAGCCGCCCTCCCTTCGTCGGAGGGGGGAATGGGCGGCCCCCCTTCAGGGGGGCTTCGGGCTGCGACAGCAGCGCCGCCCCCCTTCTAGGGGGCTTCAGTTTTGTGCAGCACCGCCCCCCTTCGGGGGGGTGGCGGGGGGGGGGGGGGGGGGGGGGTGGGGGTGTTCCGGGCTGCGACAGCGGCGCCCCCCTTTAGGGGAGGGCTTCGGTTTCGGCGGGGCCGCCCCCCTTGGGGGGTTCTGATTTGCGGTCGCCTCCCCCCCTCGCTTCAGGCGGAGGGGGGATTCGATGGGGACGGGGCTAGGGGAAAGGGTAGAGAGCAGCTGGCGGCAAGGCCGCCGGCGGGGCTTGAATAGGGGAGAACCCCCTATTTTACAATTATTTTTAGATTAAAAACACATTAAAAACATGATTTTTGGACGATTAGCCCGGATTCCACTTCGAGCTTGCGAGATCTATAGAAAATACTATCATACGTATGATTAAAACGACATTTTTAGCGAGATTTACCTCTATATCCGTCCTCTGGATATAGCGATGGTTGAACGAAGCCTACGCGGATGACGACACTCGTTTGATGAAGCTTGACACCGCGCACGTGGATCTCCCGCCTGTCTTCGCTTTCGCAACGATCGATTTTTGTGAAAAAATTTGTTTAGAGGCTCGTGATGATAACGTGTTATGAATAATCATCTGGGAGAGGAACCCCCAGCCCTTTATTTATAGCATATAGAGGAGCGTACATAGATATGATATAATAGATACCGTCTTTTCTATAAGATAAGCCGTGATCCCAACCGACTAATCAACTCGGTATTATTCCTTCCCAACAATTCGATGATTTTTCTTTACATTTTTGGCAATATGCCACCGTCATGCATCTCAACCCAGGTGCATATAGTCAAACCCAATTATTAATTTTCCCAGCCTGGCGGCTTTTAAAAATCCTGGCGGGGAAAACGTGCAGCCAACCGTCCCCGTGAAGATTCCTTCTTCCTTCAAGAACAAGAAAACCATTCCCGAAATGCCCCCCACTCCTCATCCCACAGTGCCCCCCGCCCATTCTATAAATAACCAATCCCTGACCTCTTCTCAGCCTTCCTCTCTTCTCGTCTCTAATCTCATCTGTCCCCAATTTCAGCAAGTTTTCATTTTTCTCTTCTGTTTTCGTTTCACATTGTTTGTCTGTTTCCTTTAGATTTCATCAATATTTCTAATTAGGTTGTCCTAAATCCGACCTTTTTTAGATTTGGGGGAACTACTGTTCGAAAATCTCAAGCTTTCCAATTTAATAGGTGCATGCCATCCCCAAGATCTCACATTTAGGGATCTAAAGACACCCGATTTCTGCTAATTTCTTTTCATCAGTCCCCAAATTACTGTTCGTAAAATCGAATGTTTTGCTGCCTATTTCCATATAGAATCCATCATCTCTAGGCCCTTTATGAACTTCGCCGATCTGCTCCGTCGTCCGATCCTTCAGTCATTCTCGGTTCTTTTCCTCTACTACTTCTATGTCATCTCATGAGCAATTGAGAATCTAAACCCCTGTCAAAATTTTCACAAAGCTCCCATTTTTAGCGTTCGGTCATTTTCAAACAGAATCCGATGTCGTCGACTCAATCGCAAAGAACAGCCTCGGGATCCGAAGAGGAGCAGAGGAAGAGGAAGAGGATGGCATCGAACAGGGAATCTGCGAGGAGATCGAGAATGAGGAAGCAGCAGCGGTTGGACGATCTCGTGAACCAAGCGGCCAGGCTGGACAACGAGAACGGCCAGATCTTGATGCAGATCGAACTGCTGACCCAGCGGTACATCGGCCTCGACGGCGAGAACGCTGTGCTGAGGGCGCAGGTGGTGGGGCTCACCGAGAGGCTGCGGTCGTTGAACTCGGTGCTCCGGTTCGTCGAGGAGTTCAGCGGGTTGGATATGGACATACCGGAGATACCCGACCCGCTTTTGAGGCCGTGGCAGCTCCCGTGTCCGCCGCAGCCCATCGCGGCGTCTGCCGACATGCTTCAGTTCTGAAATCGTTCGATGAGCGGATTGGATTCGTTGTTTCGTTGTGGTCGTTAAGATGTTCTTTTGTTCTTTCTGTTGGAATTATTTTTTTGTCGCCTCATTTCTTTTGCTATCTATGTAAGTCAATCTTTTGGGTAATATCAAATTATTTGCAATGCGGATTTGCTTACGTGGATTAGCACGCCAACGATGAAATTTTGCGGTTAGCTCAAGCAACACATCCGTTCAATTGGTTCTTTATGTTTTAAAACTATAAATTATCAATTTTCAGGTGAATCTTAAAATTTTGTGACTGTTCATCTAACCTTTTGCATCTGCGACTAACGGATGAACAAGCAGAACTTATTGGATTCAACTGAAAATTGGGGGTTGGGATTTTCAAACATGAATATCAAAATGAATAGTTGGATTAAAGGCATAAGATCGAGGGGGTGTTATTTGGTTTGACGTTAGCAAATAAGAAAAAATTTCTTCTTGGCTAGCTGATTTCCATTTTTCTCAATTTGGATTCAGATATTTGAAGTAGTTAACTCATAGTGTAGTATTAAATTCAAAAGATACATTATTAATTAACAAAGAAACAAGTACATACATATCAATTATGATGTAGAGAAATGTATGTCACATATTGTTAAGATCAAAATTGATCGAGGCAGTTGTCAAGTTGACGTAGACTCAAAGTGTCGAGTCGGGTGTTTTCTCACCACTGAATCGTTGACCGACGACTGTACGGTCAACGTGGTCAAGAGGTCGGTTGAGATCCCTTGGGCACGCCAAGCTCACGTGCGCTCGGCTTGGGTTGGAGAAAGAATCGAGGTCGAGTGTCGGTCTTCGGCTGAAACGGAGCAGAGGGGTGGCCTCGGCTCGGTTCGATGGGCTCGGCCTCAGTTGGACGGGCGTCGAGGGGCAGCCTCGGCGCTTCGCTCGATGCACGGTCTTCGGTAGCCACACCCGCTAGCCGCGAGGGTGGTCGTCGGGCGCTGAGGGGTAGCCTTGGCGCTTCGCTCGATGCACGGTCTTCGGTAGCCACACCCGCTAACCGCGAGGGTGGTCGTCGGGCGCTGAGGGGTAGCCTCGGCGCCTCGGTCAGCTTCTTCCTAAATAGACGAGAAACTCGTCAGGGTGGCCGGACCTTGGTTCCGGCCGAATCCCCACCGATGCCTAAGTCAGATCAGGGTCTGAGGAGTACTCGGCGGAGTAGGTACGACTCGAGAGGAGATCGATACACTGACCCTCGGCGCGAGCAGGGGAAGAGAGAGAAATGGCGGAAAACCAAAGTCGTTGATGGAATACCTCAGATCTGGGTACCTGGGATTCGGTCTCGTGCTTCGTTGTCCTTTCGGTCCTTTTATAGGGTCTTCGCCACGATTGCCCCGATCCATGTTCCCCGTCCGCCTCCTTTCATGCCCCTGCGATCCGTCTCCCTCTCCGTCCTGACGTGCATCGTGGGGATGCATTTACTAACGGGCCTCTTAATGAACATTAAGGGGCTGCGGGTTCAAGGGAACGGCTATTTCCAAGGAGCACGAGCTGATCGTGGATCCTCGGGGGCAGATTGGCCGGGCCTCGAGTTTTATCCGTGGGCCTCGTCAGGCGGGCCCAACCTTGTTCATGGGCTTCCCGTTCATGGCCGGGCCTCGTGTCTCTGCTTCCTGGGCTTCTCCAAAACAGTCGTATCAATTGCCCCCATCGTCCGGGCTGTTCGGTCTCAGCCGGTTCGGTTCGGGCGATGTGACTGTTGGGGGTTTTGACAGGCGCGTCAGTCGAGGTGTGCTCATTAAATGGGGGTCATCATGAATGGCCCATTTGATCTCCTCCCGGTGCGGGTTTCGAAATGCCGCCGATCCTCTGATGCTGCCACGTGTTCCTCTCCGGACGATTTGTATTCCTCGATTGCTTTGCATATAAAGACGCCGGCTTCCCAAACTTCAATCCTTTCACGCTCTTCTGATCTTGGTTTTGCAAGATCCCTCTTTCCGTCGTCCTTCTCCCTTCAGCTCCTTCTCAAGGTAACCTCCTCTTCTTTTCCCCCATGGCTACGCTTAGGATAGGCAACTCGGCATCGGAATCTAGAGACCCCCGGCGCCCGAGTCCGGTAATGTCCAACCTTTGGGACATGGGGTCCAATCAGGGTCTCGTCCTGTTCAGGACAAGGGGAAAAAGAAGGTTTTCACGGACCCCGTCGGCGATGACGTGGCTCAGGCCGTCGAGAGGTTCGACGTTCCCCCGGCGGTCCTCGAGTCGCCGCCCAAGGCTCCCTTCCTGGCGTCTGCGGAGATCCGGGAGAAGTATTTATATCATCCATACGATGTTCGGATCCCTTTCAACGATGAGCGGATTTGCTTCCCGCGAAGCAACGAGGCCGGCGTTTATGTCGAGATGTTTCGCTTGGGCCTCCGTTTCCCCCTTCACCCCTTCATCATCCAGGTTATGGAATTGCTGATGGTGTCATTGTGCCAGTTGACCACATACTCCGTCGCGGTGCTGACCGGGTTCATCATGCTCTGCCGCATCCATGGTTTAGAGCCGTCCCTCCCCCTTCTCTTTCATTACTATCGGGTTCAGACGGTCGGCCAAGGGTCGTGGCAGCATCTCCGGGCCCGCGCGGGGAGGGAGTGTTTGCTCGGTCTACCCCGCTGGGTGGGGGACTGGAGCTCGAGCTATGTCTTTGTCGTCTTTCCTGAGGACGCCGAGATATTGACAGGTTGGAGAGGGCTATATCAGTACGACTTGACGTTGACCCTCTCCGAGGCTGACCAGGCAGTTGTTCGGCTGTTGTCGTCTCTTTCCCTAGAGGAGAGGTCGATCTGGCCTCTGCTGGACGACCTGCTTCTCAAGACCGTTCTGTGGTCTCTTGGTAGGCTCCTCCTTTCTTTCTGTTTTCTCTCTCGCTTACCCTGATCTTCTTTCCTCCTGCAGAGATGGCCGGACGTGAATTTACTCGAAACGTCAACGAACTCATCCGGAGGGGTTCCAGCCGAAGCCGAGGGAACCCATCGGGACAGGCGCCCCGTCGCACTGTCGACGAAGAGGTGCGTCAGGCCGAGCCTACCGTGGGGAGAGTGGAGCCCGCGGGCGTGGTGACGCCTCCCCCCTTGGCCACGGAGAACCTCCCTGAGGGTAAGGTCCTGGGGGCTGAACTCCCTCGCCCCGTCCAAGCCGCGGGAGGCAACGCGGGAGCCGAGCCGACTCCCCGTGCGCCCGCGGGTGGTCGAGGCGCAGGACGTAAGTGTTCCCCCGACCTCCGCCAGCCCTAGCGAGAGGAAAAGGAGAAAGGAGGGAGGGGAGACCCGCACGCCGGTGGCCCCCGAGGTGCCGACGGCCTCTGGCGACACTCTCCCGCTGACCTTGGTGGTCACTCCCACCATCTCGGCCGAGCCTTCCCTGGTGGGAGCCGGCGGTGTGTTGGCGAACGTCTTGGCGGGCCCCGAGGTTACCCCCGGTGGCTCGGTTTTCGTCGACCAGATCGTGGCCAACCAGTTGGCGCATGGCTCTGTCCTTCCGAGGGACCGATCCCTCCTGGAGAGAGCTCCCACCGAAACACTGTCGGACTCCCTGGTCTGGCAGCTTCAGCAGGTTCGGCCACTTTGCTATTCCCAGAACTGTCTCCTGACCCTCCTCCATATAACTCCTTCCTTTGTGCAGGCCACTGCGATGGCCGTCGAAGCGCAGCGTCGGGCGGCCCGAGCGAGGGAGCTGGAGGAGTCCGCTACCCGAGAGCGCACAAGGGCCGGGGCGGCCGAGGTGGCCGTCTAAGAGGCGCGCATGGAAGCTCGGCATCTCCGACGCCGGGTAGATGAGCTTGAGGCTCAAGTGAGGGACCTCCGGGGGGAGCTGGACGACGCTCAGAGGTCGGCCCGAGAGGCGGAGGAGGCGTTCCGTCAGGAGAGGAGCGATCTCCAGAGTGAGCTGGCGGACTTATGACAGATAACCCGGTTCGTCGACGAGGTGGAGAGGGGCGTCGGCGGGATCCTGGGGAAAAGGATCACGGGGGTCCTTAGGGAGGCCTTCAGCTCTTATGAGGACCTTCTTGCTCCCTGGATTATTGGCGTTGTCCGGGACTCCTTCCGGCGATTTGCGGAGCGTGTCCGACAGCCCCTCCCGCCCGTCGACCCCCCGGGCTCCGAGCAGGGCGAGGTGCCTGAGGACGCTTCCTCCCGTGCCCCGGGGCCTTAGGCCTTTGTATCTTGTTCCCCCCTGCTCTTTTGGCTTGTAATTTTGAACAATTTTATTTATATAGCCTCTTTGTCGCTGGGGGTTTTCTGCCCTGTGGGGGACCCTCAGCCTTTTTTGGTCCTTTTATGGTGTTTTGAACTGGTCGCGAGCTCCACATTTCGCCGACACTCCTTTATTGTTTGCGGTGAGGGTGAAGGGTTTTTAGGGCACCGATTCCACTGGTATCCGGGATCGAGACCTTGTTGACGCCCTCGTCTGTCTCGCCATGGCTTTTCCTCCAGTCACGATATCCGGTTTGCTTAGACAGTCGCCTTACGCACGGCCTAGGTTGCTCCCAGTCTCGTAGTCAGTCGGATTGGCTGGTCGGTGAGGGGGGCTGCTCCTCGGCTTAACCAGCCGAGTCCCTCGCCCGCTGGAGGAGCCGCCCCTTGCCTTACAATCAGGAGGATTGTTAAGTCGGTGAGGGGGCTGCCCCTCGGCTTATAACCGGCCGATGTTTCCGTCTGCTGGGGGAGTTGCACCCAGCCTTACGAGCGGGTGGATCGTTCAGTTAGTGAGGGGGGCTGCCCCTCGGCTCATAACCGACTAATGCCCCCGCCTGCTGGGGGAGTTGCCCCCAGCCTTGTGAACGGGTGGGTTGTTCGGTTAGCGAGGGGGGCTGCCCCTCGGCTTATAACCGACTAATGCCCCTGCCTGCTGGGGGAGTTGCCCCCAGCCTTACGAGCGGGCGGATCGTTCAGTCGACGAGGGAAGCTATCCCTCGGCTTATGGCCGATCGATGTCCCAGTCTGCTGGGGGAGTTGCCCCAGCCTTATGAGCGGGCGGATCGTTCGGTCGGCGAGGGAAGCTATCCCTCGGCTTATGGCCGATCGATGTCCCTGTCTGCTGGGGGAGTTACCCCCAGCCTTATGGATGGTTTTAAGGATCGGCCTGCTCGGGGAGCTGCCCCCATCCTTACGGTTGTCCGATTCGGTGGACCTGTGGAGGGTTGCTCTCCGACTTAGGGCCGATCGCAGAACCCGTCTGCTGGGGGAGTTGCCCCCCGGCGCACGGACGAGTTTCCAGATCGGCCTGCTGGGGGAGCTGCCCCCAGCCTTACGGTCGATCGGTTCGGTGGGCCTGCGGAGAGTTGCTCTCCGACTTAGGGCCGATCGCAAAACCCGTCTGCTGGGGGAGTTACCCCCAGGCTCACGGACGAGTTTCCAGATCGGCCTGCTGGGGGAGCTGCCCCCAGCCTTACGGCCGATCGGTTCGGTGGGCCCGCGGAGGGTTGCTCTCTGACTTAGGGCCGATCGCAGAACCCGTCTGCTGGGGGAGTTGCCCCCAGGCTCACGAACGAGTTTCCAGATCGGCCTGATGGGGGAGCTAACTCCCAGCCTTACGGCCGATTGGTTCGGTGGGCCCGCGGAGGGTTGCTCTCCGACTTAGGGCTGATCGCAGAACCCGCCTGCTGGGGGAGTTGCCCCCAGGCTCTCAGACGAGTTTTCAGATCAGCCTGCTGGGGGAGTTGCCCCCAGCCTTACAGCCGATCGGTTCGGTGGGCGGCCTCCGGTCTGTCGAGCGACAACAGTCCTCTGGAAGAGGAGATCGAGTTCTCTATCGTGTTTTGAAATGGATATTCAATCAAATGCGGAAAAAAGAGGTTGCGTTTGTACCAACAAGGTCCTTCTTTCTTTCCATGGTCCAGTATATTTGGAGGAAAAACAAAAAACGGAGGGAGCCAATGCAGGAGAGCCCTCCCCAGCGAGGTTGCGGTCGTTCGTCCCACCTGCTCACTCGATGATGCGCATGGGCGCCTAGACTACGTTTACCTTCTTCCCCTTGTCCGGCTGCCTGGATGTCCCCTCCCCCGGAGCGGGATCGTCGGTGAAGTTCTTCAAGTGCCCCCGACTCACCAGCTTCTCTATATCTTTCTTCAGATGCCAGCAGTCGTCGGTGTCGTGGTCGTTGTCCTTGTGGTATTTGCAGTATTTATTTTCGTCTCTCCCGCCTCTCTTCATCCTCTGAGGAGGCCGGCTCATGCGCCCCTCCTTCTAGGCGTGTGCGAGGACAACGTCCGGGGCAACGTTCAGCTAGGTGTGCCGCGGCTCTTCCCTCCGCTGCTTTCCTCTGGCCTTCTTCTCCTGTCGATGTTCCTCCGAGCCGCGGCGCTCACCTTCGTCGCGCTTGGATCCTCGCTTGGTCTTTCCGTCGTCGACGGCTAAGGCCTCTTCTGTCAGCATGAAGCGCTCGGCCCGCGCCATAACCCCGGCGAGGTCCTTCGGAGGATCGTTGTGTAACGATTTCTTCAGGCCTCTATGCCGTAACCCTTTCTTCAGGACCGTCTTCACGACCAGCTCGGGACAGCTCTGCACATTCAGTTCGTTCCGTGTTGAAGCGACGCATGAAGTGCCTCGGGGATTCCCCAGGACCCTGCACCACATTGAACAAGAGTTCTGAGTCTGGCTTTACCTGTCGCCCGGCCACGAACTGCCTGCAGAACAACTGGGTGAGCTCCTCGAAGCTATCGATGGAGCGATTGGGCAGGCTGTGGTACCAGGCCCTTGCTGCTTTCCGGATGGTGAAATAGAAACCTCTGTAGAGCACGGTGTCGCCCGCCCCCTGGAATGCCATGACCCCCTCATAGTCCATCACGTGGTCCGTGGGATCGCCCGTGCCGTCGTACTTCTCCAACGTCGGCACCTTGAAACTTGAGGGCACCCGTGCCTCAGTTATCCTCCGGGTTAGGGGGCATCGTTCACCATTAACACCCCCCGGCCGCCCTCCTTCGCTTATCTCGTGCTCGCCCGGTCACAATGGGGGGGCATGCTCAGGCTTGGATGTCTCTCGCGCCCTCGCCAAACTGGGGGCGAGGCTCGATCTGGGTGCATCCCCTTTCTCGCCTTGGTATTCTCGCATGTCCCGCTTCATTCAGCGGGGACTTTCGCTCCGCTAGGACCGATCCCCCAAGTCTCGGTGATCGTCCCGTCGGTACCTGGACGAGTATGATCGTCTAGTCGAGGCGGTCACCGACTCGCCCTCAGATTGCTCGAAGCCCCTCTTGTTTCTCTCGCGAAACGAGGTGGGGGTGGGAGACCGTACCGGGTTGAAGCCCGGCATAGTGAATCGTCGCTCCAGGTTGGGCACCCCATTCCCGTGGTCGGTGACTACGACGGACCGCCTGGGTTGGTGACCCCCTCCCCAACGATGGGCCTCACCCACCCCATCTCCCTGGACGGGCGTGTTGCCGACGAGCTGTTGAATTGTTGCGACCAACGTCTGGATGTTGGCGTTGGTCTCCTGGGCAAAGGTGCGGAGCTGTTCTTAGGTGATCGATCGGGACTCGCCTGTCCCCTCGGTGGTGTGGCTGAGCTGGTTCTCGGGGAAAATGTAATCTCCCTCCTCTTGGATGGGGGGGCATGCACCCCGCGCCATTGCAGATGGGTTCCATTCCGGTGGTTCGATGTGGGCTTGCTTCAGTTCCCACAGATGGCGTCAGATGTTTACGGGTGTTTTCTCACCACTGAATCGTTGACCGACGACTGTACGGTCAACGTGGTCAAGGGCTCGGTTGGGATCCCTTGGGCACGCCAAGCTCACGTGCGCTTGGCGTGGGTCGGAGATAGAATTGAGGTCGAGTGTCGGTCTTCGGCTAAAACGGAGCGGAGGGGTGGCCTCGGCTCGGTTCGATGGGCTCGGCCTCGGTTGGACGGGCGTCGAGGGGCAGCCTCGGTGCTTTGCTCGATGCATGGTCTTCGGTAGCCACACCCACTAGCCGCGAGGGTGGTCGTCGGGCGCTGAGGGGTAGCCTCGGTGCTTCGCTCGATGCACGGTCTTCGGTAGCCACACCCACTAGCCGCGAGGGTGGTCGTCGGGCGCTGAGGGGTAGCCTCGGCACCTCGGTCAGCTTCTTCCTAAATAGACGAGAAACTCGTCAGGGTGGCCGGACCTTGGTTCCGGCCGAATCCCCTCCGATGCCTAAGTCAGATCAGGGTCTAAGGAGTACTCGACGGAGTAGGTACGACTCGAGAGGAGATCAATACACTGACCCTCGGCGCGAGCAGAGGAAGGGAGAGAAATGGCGGAAAACCAAAGTCGTTGATGGAATACCTCAGATCTGGGTACCTGGGATTCGATCACGTGCTTCGTTGTCCTTCCGGTCCTTTTATAGGGTCTTCGCCACGATTGCCCCAATCCACGTTCCCCGTCCGCCTCCTTTCATGCCCCCGCGATCCGCCTCCCTCTCCGTCCTGACGTGCATCGTGGGGAGGCATTTACTAACGAGCCTCTTAATGGACATTAAGGGGCGGCGGGTTCAAGGGAACGGATATTTCCAAGGAGCACGAGCTGATCGTGGATCCTCGGGGGCAGATTGGCCGGGCCTCGAGTTTTATCCGTGGGCCTCGTCAGGCGGGCCCAACCTTGTTCGTGGGCTTCCCGTTCATGGCCGGGCCTCGTGTCTCTGCTTCCTGGGCTCTCCAAAACAGTCGTATCAGATTCAACTGAAAATTGGGGGCTGGGATTTTCAAGGGTTATTTAGTACTGACCCACTGTGTTTTCTCGGAAATTAGTAGTACCCCCCTATGGTTTCAATAATTAGTAAGACCCCCCCTGCCATAGGGGGGTAATACTAATTTTAGAGAAACCCTGGGGGGGTGATACTAATTGCGGAGGGGGGTCTTACTAATTATTGAAACCATAGGGGGGTACTACTAATTTCCGAGAAAACACAGGGGGTCAGTACTAAATAACCCGATTTTCAAACATGAATATCAAAATGAATAGTTGGATTAAAGGCATAAGATCGAGGGGGTGGTGTTTGGTTTGACGCTAGCAAATAAGAAAAAATTTCTTCTTGGCTAGCTGATTTCCATTTTTCTCAATTTGGATTTAGATATTTCAAGTAGTTCGCCAGTAACTCATAGTGTAGTACTAAATTCAAAAGATACATTATTAATTAACAAAGAAACAAGTACATACATATCAATTATGATGTAGAGAAATGTATGTCACATATTGTTAAGATCAAAATTGATCGAGGCAGTTGTCAAGCTGACGTAGACTCGAAGTGCCGAGTTGGAGTGTCGTCAACAGCTGGAGTGGGACCCTTGGTTGGAGGAACCATGGTCAAATGATGGTAGTTGGAGGTGATACGACCCTCGACCGACCTACGGGCGGCCGTTGCGTCGATCGTCTTTGACCTCGTACCTTGGAGATGGGACCCTTTCCTCTATTTATAGACGTTCAGGGTCCCTTTGGAGATGTAAGGGAAGATAACGGCCATGCATAATGGGGCAACAATCTTCACCCATTAATAGGAGTAAATATTGCGCACGTCCCCAAGATTCTCGAGTCCGTCTTTAATCCCACGCTCGAGCGAGGTGGACCCAACGGTCGACTAGCCGTTTGGGCTTTTGACTGAGTCGACATCGGGCTTCTTTGGCGGGCCTGGTGGGCCTTAGTCATCTGTCGACCAAGTTGTCTCGAATGCCAGCCCAATGACTCAATAATGGCCCCCGTCGCATGACCTTGAAGGATCCATCCGCTGAAGTCAAGCGACGTTACATCGTATTTAATGGGGCTCGGCAGTCGAGAAAATAGCACTCGAGTTCTAGCCGCCAAAATGCTCGCATCGCCGATTCAGATGATTTGTCGGTTCGAAATCCAAGACATTCTGGGTTCCTGGATTCTTGACACGTGTTACATCATGCAGTTGTTGCCTTGCCCATATATGACGGATCCAATGATGGAGTGCGGGAGTATCGTCTTCATTCTCTCGATTCAGATTTCCCTTCTCTCGAAAGCAATGACGTCGTCCTCTGCCTCCGGAAGAAATGGGGTCATCGCCATTCAGAAGAATCGGGAGGGGGTCATGGAACCGGGCTTGCTAGCGAATGTGAGGTCCAAAGTCAAGGTCGGCCAAATCGACGCGCTTCAAAGGAACTATATTCGTCTCGATTATCAAATCAAACTGCCTGGGAGGGACGAGAGGGTTCATCATTCCGGCGATCGGGAAGTGGGGGTCTATGCCTTCGAACGGGGCCTTCGATTTCCCATGCATCCCCTCCTGCGGTACTTCCTGTGTACCCTGAACATTTCCCTCTGCCAGCTGATGACGAACGCTATCGGCATGTTGATGGGCTTCGTAGTTCTGTGCGTGACGAAGGGAATCGAGCCATCACTGCGTTTGTTCAACCACTTCTTCTCGATCCCTCCCCTTAAGACCCCGGAGAGGTATACGATAATGGCCCGTCGAGACAGGAAGCTGCTGGAAGATCTTTTCACCTCCAATCCCAAGTGAAAAGACGAATTTGTGTTTGTGGTCTTTCAAGGGGAGGCAAGCTTCTGCACCGGTTGTGGTTCCCCTGATTTGGGGCCTGTCGAGGATAAGCCGCTGACTGTCAAGGAGAAGAAAGCCGTCGACATTCTGAAGAGCCTGCCCAAGGGCATGAGGTCGATCGAGTGGCTATGGTTGGACGATGTGCTGCGTCGGACCGTGTGGACGAAAGGTTGGTTCGACCTTGCTCGCCAACTGTTAAGGCCAAAATTGACTGGTACAGTTGTCAAGCTGACGAAGACTTGGAGCGCTGAGATGGAGCCTAGTCAGCCTTCAGAGTGGGACCCTCGGTCGGAAGAACCATGGTCGATGGTTGTTGGTAGATGGCGATACGACGATTGATCGACCTAGGAACGGTCGATCAGTAGGGTCGTTCGAGGTCGGAGGGCTCGAAGTCGACTTTACCTGTTGGACGGTGATCGTTGATCTGCATCACAGGGAATCGTTAAGGGCGTCGGATCTGGGTTCCGACCCAAATCCCCTCCGATGCTTAAGTTAATGAGGAACTTAAGGGTGAGATGGAGCTTGGCGTAGCTGAGATCGACCCACTGAGGATCGTCCCTGGACTAGAGACACAAGCTCAAATATGAAATGGAGAAGTGAGAAGATAGAGTTCTATATATTAGCACTCATACCATGAAGATGGAACCCCTTTACCTTTGTCCGTCGACCTATTTATAGGATGCTCTCTCTCGATGAGGCGTAACCGTCTCTCATTGATTAGGGCACGATCTTCTCCGAGATTTGAGCCAACGGCTGCCCATTTATTAGGCCCCATTAACTCTTCCTTGAACGTCAGCGTTAGTCCAAAGTTCGTTTGACCCGTTCGCCCGACTCAGTTGTAACCCGCTTAGAGTATGGGGGTAACGGGTCGCGGGGGAGGAACGGGTCGGGTATGTGGATGCCCAATCGGGTTTGTATCCGTGCACTAACAATGGCCCCCATCATTCGCTCTCGGAAGGTAACGCTGATCGAGGCCGAATGATGAGTATTTTCATTAAATGCGCACGGATTTCAAAAAATTTGATTTGATATGTGCTGCCAAAACCCCTTCGCCTTTGGAGTGATCTCCGTCGCTTCTGGTGGTCGGCTTTGGACACTCGGCGTGCATCAGGGGGCTAGGCGGTTGAGTTTCTCAACACATAAGAGGAATTTCGAAGAGAACGGTTGAAATTATCCAGCATCATCTTCTTTCTTGTTTTGCATGTTTGCTTCCATCGTCGCTTTTCTCGGAGATTGCTTGTTTTTTCCCAAGGTATCTCCTTTCCTCGATCTTGACTCTCTTAACAATTGGTTAGGTATGTTTGCTCCTATGGTGTTCAAGGTGCCGACCCATGAGGAGCTGGCGGAGCGTCTCCGGCCCCCTCGCTCGGTGGAAGTTCCCGGATAGGGGAAAGCAATTTGAGTTGAGCCCGACCTTCCCATTCGGAAATCGAAGGCTCCTAAAGTTATCTTAGACATGGCCTGTAGGTTCTCCCTTGACCTGACCGCGGAGGTTTGGCGAGGTTATTTTTGCGAACCTTTTAGGGTTAGGGTGCCTGACCCGGATAAGAGATTGTGTTTCCCGCGAAAGAATGAGGTCGGGGTATTGTAGGAGAATATATGCCCATAAAGCTATTTATCCTTAGTATACGTCTTGTTAAGATATTGTATGGTATCAATTATCCTGAGTATGAATTCGTTGAATCATATACTTAGATAATTTTCTTAGACTTATAGTTAGGTCCTTACGTATCCAGATAAGATCTCGATTATGAGTAGTAAGTGACGAATAGAAACTTAAGTCTTAAACGGTTCGTGGTCATAGATGTGTCGAGAACTGGATATCGGTACGTTGGACAGACCACAGAAATTACATTTATTTACACGTTTGCCATTATCTTTTAGAATTTTACTAAAGGGAATGACAAACTTGTAAATAAATGTAATTTCTTTAGCAAAATGTGTAAGGGTTAATTGCATAAAAATATCTTCACGTTTGGGCCATTTTTAAGTAAATACTCTGAGGTTCATTTTGTGACAAATTGATTGGGCTGACGGTGTTAAATTGGATCGTTTTGCCCCTCCTCCCATCTCTCTCTCTAATGATTCTCTCTCTGTCTCTCTAACGATTCTCTCTCTCTCTCTCTCTCTCTCTCTACCCATTCTCTCTCTACCCATTCTCTCTCTCTCTCTCTCTCTCTCTCTCTCTCTCTCTCTCTCTCTCTCGGGGTGGGATGGTGCATCGGGTGGGTGAGTGGGTGTGTATGCGTGGGGTGGGTTGTGTGCGTGGGGTGTGTGTGATTTGGGAGGGTGTGTGTGTGCATGGAGTGTGTGTGCGTGTGGGGTGTGGGGGGGTGTAGGGGAGTGTGTGGTGTGTGTGTGTGTGGGTTGTGTCTGTGTGTGCATGGAGTGGGGTGTGTGTGTGTGTGTGCGTGCGCGGGCATGGGGTGTGGGTGTGGGTGCATAGGGGTGGGGGGTGTGTGTGCATGGAGTGAGTGGGTGGCTGGGTATGCATTGGTGTGTGTGTGTGCGCATGAGGGGTGGGTGCTTGCACAGGTGTGGGTGTGTGTGCACGTGGGTGTGTGTGCATTGGTGGGAGGGTGGGTGTGTGCATTGGGATGTGTGTGTGCATGGCTGTGATGGATGACACCCACCTATATACGCACACGCACACGCGCGCGCACACCCATCCCAAGCACACACCGATGCACACACCATGCACATACCCATGCACACACCATAACCCTAACACTCACACCCCACGCACGCGCGCGTACCCATGCAATCACCCACACCCCATGCACATACCCACCCACCAATGCGTGCACACACCCCCTGCACACAACCCATCCCACCTATGCACACACACGAACACCCTCCAATGTAAGCACTCACACCCAACGCGTGCGCGCGCGCACACACACACTCACACACATGCAAGCACCCATCCCCCTCCACACACACACACACACACACACACACACACATGCAAGCACCCACCCCCATGCATTCACCGACCGACCCATGCACACAACCCACCCCACCCATGCACACTCCCAACCCCACACGTGCACGCGCGCACACCCACACCCACACCCACACACCCACACCACACGCACCCACATGCACACACACCCCAATGCGCACACCCCCATGCACACACTCTCTCTCTCTCACGCCAAGCACACACCCCCCCCCATGCACCCACCCAACCCCATGCACACACGAGAGAGAGAGAGAGAGAGAGAGAGTCTGTAGAGAGATAGAGAGAATAGGGGGAGAGAGAGAATTGGGGGGGAGAGAGAGAGTGTGTGATTGTGAGAGAGAGAGGGAGATGGCTAGAATGAGGGGAGGGGTATTTCCGTCCAAATATATTGTTTTTTGGACGGAAAATTAAAAAAGGTATCAACTTGAAACCGGAGCCAAACGTTTGGGTATTAAAATTGATCAAAGTGAACCTTAGGGTATTTTCTTAAAAATGGCCCAAACGTAAAGGTATTTTTATGCAATTTACCCAATGTGTAATTGACTAGCAGCATTGGTTAAAAACGGGAGTTGCTATACACACATACCTAATTGCTGAGCACACAGACCATTTATTAACAAGTTTGCCATTGAAATTCTTTCCCCTCTTGGCCCCGACGCCACCTCGGCCAACCTATCCCTTCCTCATCTCCTCACCTCTCACTCCTCTTCCTCCTAACCCATCCCCTCTTATGTCGTGGCCACCGCCACTGCTGCCTTGAGTGCTCCCAGTCACTTGCTTTTTCTTCAATTTTTCTAAACTTGATAATATAAACGATACAGGAATCCATCTCATTTAATCCTATGTCGTTAATTAATTAGGATTTTTAGTACATTTCATCATCCGAACAAATCGTCATCGTTTTTAACACACTAACATCATCATTAAAGATTAATTAGTGAATTTTTATTCTTTAGTAGGTACACTAACACACTAAATAATTAGTATTAATTAGTGAATTTTTATTCTTTAGGATATACACTAACACACTAAATAATTAGTGAACTTTTTTCCTTTGGACATACACTAACACACTAAACATCATGAAATAAGAATCACACTCACTAGCTATTAGCCATTAGTCTAATTATGGGCTAAAAGATCAATTCTTTAGTTGAACTAATTCACATTTACCGATAATTACGCAAAATTTACTTCAACAGGCTCTTTCAGGATCAACACAAAGTTATTAGTAACAAAATTTATATTTTTACGCCATTAGCTCAATAATCCTTTAACAGGACTTCATTTTTCGTAAATTAACAACATGATCTTATAAATTTTTAACAATTATTCAATCATTTTTGGCTTTAGTCAAGTTCTTACAGAATCAAAATCATGAAAAAGATTTAAGATTTAGAAGCTATAGAAGTTAATCAAGTGCTTAGCCATTTTAAGAAAATTATATCTCAAAATTTTCCTCAGTAACACTTAATTTCCATCACACCCTCACAACCAAACCCCAAGTTTTAAAGGTTGTGTTACTTTCAAGAATTGAAGCAAAATCTAATCTTCCAGCAAAATCTAATCTTCCACCTCCACCTTGATATGTTTGGTTTGAGAAAAGTTGAGAGAACGAAAAGTGAATTGAAAATGAAATAGAATTGGAAAGAAAATGAAAATGAAAATGAAAGCAAATTCTTTTTCATGTTTGGTTATTAAGAAAAATGGTAAAGAAAATCAAAAATGAAAATGGTAAAGAAAATCAAAGTTGATCAATTATCTTGTTACCATTCTGTTTTTGAGTGCTCTCTCGTCTATAAATTACACCCAATATCATTTACAAAAAATATTATTATAATATAAGCATGAAAAAAATATCGTGAAAAATGTTGATAATAAATATGTAGCTGAAAATGGGAGGAAAAAATTCTATCTGCTTTTCCTCTAGTTTGTGGAGAGAAAAGGTGAGGGAAAAGTTCTATTTCTTTTATTCCTTCACTTTTCCCCACATTTTTTTCTTTTTACTTTTCTTTCCAACCAATCCAAGGAAAGCAATTTCCCCCCTCAACTTTCTTTCTCTTTCTTTCCTTTCCCCCCAACCAAACAGTACCTAAAGACGATGAATGATGACGAATGAAGGAGTTCGAGTTCTTGGGCTTCCTCGAACTTGGCCGAATTCACCAAGTAAAAGAGGAGGGAGTCACCTAGATGGTTAGACGGCATCAGTAGGAGCTCATGCTCCTTGGATTTACCTGATCAAATGAGGAGGGTGGTGATTGAAGAAAGTATTTGACTGGAGAAAAAGATAGAACATAAACCAGTAATCTTTTCATTTCTCTTGATGTGTTTAAATATACAAATCATCAAGGGTATAATAGCAATCTACATGACGATATGAATACTGGTTGTTTGGTAACTAATAAACGCGGATCTTTACAAGATGTGGTTCATTGTTTCGGGACACAATCAGCATTGAATGATATTGATGTGATCCCGGTCTTGGGGGAATTTGGTCTACTTTCCTTATATTCTGTACAACACGTGGTACGTTGTATCGGGACACAATCAGTAATGAATGCCTTTGATGTGATCCCGGGTTTGGGGGGATTTGGTCTACTTTCCTTATGTTCTTTACAACACGTGGTACATTGTATCGGGACATAATCAGCAATGAATGCCTTTGATGTGATCCCAGATTTGGGGGGATTTGGTCTACTTTCCTTATACGCCCCCTGCAAACTGATTGGCAGAGATGACAAACAGTTTGGCTCGTAGAAGTTCAAAATGATCCGCTGGGAGACTCTTCGTAAAGAGGTCTGCAGGATTGTCTTCGGTGGACATGGGTCGCACTTGAATATTGCCTGATGTAGTTTGCTCTCTGATGAAGTGGTAGTCGACTGTGAAGTGTTTGGTTCTAGAGTGAAACATCGGATTAGAGGATAATGAGATAGCCGATTTGTTATCACACCAAATAAGCAGCTTATCTTGGAGAGGAACATGTAGATCTGACAGTAGAAGTTGCAGCCAGATAATCTCTTTAGCAGTAACAGATAGAGACATGTATTCAGACTCCGTCGAGCTATGGGCAGTGGATGGTTGCTTCTTAGCGCTTCATGTGATTGGGTTCTTGCCAAGAAAGATACAGAACCCATTGATAGATCGTCGATCAGTCGGGTCTCAGCCCAATCAGCGTCGGAGAAGGCGATGAGTGAAAGAGGGCTCGGACGAAGAAGAATGACATGAGATGGTGTGCCTTGAAGATAGCAAAGGATTCGCGTTGCAGCAGTGAGATGGGAAGCACGCTGTGCATGGAGGAATTGACACACCTGATTAATATGTGGTACTATAAGGAAAGTAGACCAAATCCCATCAAACCCGGAATCACATCGAAGGCATTCATTGCTGATTGTGTCACGATACAATGTACCACACATTGTAAAGAACATAAGGAAATTAGACCAAATCTCTCCAAACCCGGGATCACATCAAAGGCATTCATCGCTGATTGTGTCCCGATACAACGTACCACATGTTGTAAAGAATATAAGGAAAGTAGATCAAATCCCACCAAGACCGGGATCACATCAATAGCATTCAATACTGATTGTGTCCCTTTACAATGAACCACATCTTGTGAAGATCTGCGTTTATTAGTTACCAAACAACCAGGATTCATATCATCCTGCAGATTACTATTATACCCTTGATGATTTGTATATTTAAACACATCAAGAGAAATGAAAAGATTATTGGTTTCTTTTCTATCTTTTCTCCAGTCATATAATTTCTTCATGGTATTAGAGCCATTGCTTAACAGCAATTTGATCCGACATCTTTCGCTTTTCTAAATCTTCAATCGGACTCTAATGGAGCCGGTCCCTCCAAATCTCAAATTCCTCATCTCAAATTTTCCCTTTCTAATCACCACCCGTCTCGACTCCACAAATTATATCCTATAGCGATCTCAAGTTGTGGGTGTTCTCAACGCCCTTGGCTTCCTCAGCTACGTTGTAACGACCTGTTTTCGGGCCAATTTGAATTTTGTGTGTGCACAGCAATTAGGTCTGTGCGTAAAGTGATTTGGTCTGTGTGCATAGCAGATGTCGTCTGTGCACGCAGTAGGACCCTAGAACCTTGCTTGAACCTATAGATAGCCTCCGTGACTCGTGTCCGACTTGGGAACACGTGTCAACCCAAGCCAACACATCGATCACACTGGAATTGCTTTATGCACCGACCGTTTGAACAACACGCAAATCGACGGGCGATTCTGGGACGAACCACACGTACACGACCGTACTTATGCCAGGAACCTGTAGGCGACCCCTGTAGACCAGTGAGACCCCGCACGCATGTGCACTTGGGTGTCTCAGAGCTCTGTGCATGCCCCGGACCCATGCCTCGATGCACGTGCACGTAGCGCACATGCAAACCCTAGCTCCTAGCCCCCCACCCAGACACACAGCACTCTTATTGGGATTTTCTTTTAAAACCTTTATCACAACAACTAATATTAAAAAGAAAAACCTACCTTATCTCTAGCCCTCTGCCCAAGTGTTTCAACCCATCCCAAGTTAGCCTAGCCACAAAATGAATTAGGGCCGGACCCATCACACAGTTCTCTTTGGGCCCTCAAGAAAATTAGTTATTTTTTTGAATGAAACAACTGTTTCCCCTAGGACCTAAACACTAGAGAGCCAAGGACAACTCACGTGCTAGGGCTCCCCTAAGACCTGCTGTCCTACCTATTAACCTATAGGGCCTTTTAAAAACCCCATCCTATTTCTTTGCAAACCCTATGCCATTTGTTTCACAGCAACCAAAACAAACCCGCCGCCACGATTTCTCGCACACGCAACCGAAGCCCCGACGCTCAGCCTTGTGTCTTTGAGCTTGTACCCTCGCCGGTGGCCTCCCCTCGCGGCCATCCCTCAGCTTCTATCGCCATTGCCCCGACAACCCTGCCGGAAACCATCCCCAGAAACAGGCCGCCCTCCTCTCCATCGCATGAGCAGCTAAACCCGCGGCCTCTCCTCTTGTCTCCGACCAAACCCCGTCTCTCCCGATGCCCCTACCCATCGCCAGCACCCACCGGCCATCACCAAGTCCGCGGCCTCCTCTAAGAACGGCTCCGGTCTCTGCCACCCCTCTCCATTTTTCCGACCAACTTCCAGGCCGACAACCACCCATCTCCGGTGCTCCTCCACGAACTGAGCCACACACCACTCAACTCCGGCAAGGCCCATCTCCCCTTCCTCCCTCCGGGCACCCCCAAGAACGGAGCTTCCTCCTCCTCCCCAAGAACCGCCGACAAGCCCCACGAGATCACACCCCCGCCCCGATCTCCGGTGCCTCTGCCCAAGTCACAGACCCCGCCTCCTCGCCTGAACCCGCTACCCAGTCCGACCACCAGTCCCCTCCCTTCTCCTCCCCGATCAACGGCAGAAAAACCGATCCCCTGTTTTTCCCTCCCTCCTCTGTTCGAAACAGAGGACTCCGGCCATCCCACTTCCCGGTGATCCCCGCCTCAGCCTGGCCAGACCTCAACCCGACCGGCCCCCGCGAGCACCTCCCTTCCCTTGTTGGCGCTGTCACGACCGCAGCGCCGCCACGCCGCGGCGTCCGTCTCCCCGGAGCCCCCTCCTCCTTTTCGAGCAGCGCCCGAGTCCCCTCTCCATTGGACACGAATCCGCGCAACCCCTAAGAACTGCCGGTCTCCTCCCCTGTCTCTGCCCTAGGCCGCAGTTCACCGGAGACGGCCACAACGCCATGCTTCGGCAACCCACGGCCGCCCTTAGCTCCTTCTTTTGCAACCGCAGCGAGGAGAAACTGAGGTTAGTCTTGTTATTTTGATGTTGGTTGTTAGTACGGCCTATTCTGTGAGTTATATTGTTATACATATATATATATATATATTCCTTACGTGAACAGCACATAGCTTTTATAAACAGTGTTATAAATTATTTTAACCAATGTTATACTATTATTATTTTATATAACATGTTAAATATAGGTAGGAGTATGTTACAGTTTGCTAGATGTTGGTTTTAATAAGTATGTTGCAATATGTTATAAGATATTAAGTTTACACATATTAATTAGTTAGGTGATACCCCTTTAATATATTAGTTGATAGATGCATTAGATTTTGATGTTATATTAGCTTCTTGGGCTTGATATCACATCCGATGTCGCAGATTAAAATTGGTTTCTTCGCGACCCGATACCGTTTCCGAAATCGTTCGTTCCCATACCGTTATACTACCGGAATCCAACCACTGACGTCGCTACCCGATGTCAGAGTAGCTCTCCCGTCGTGTTGAGGTTCAGTAGATCCGTTGGTTGACCCAGACTCTGCTGGACTGCATCCTTGCCGGAATCTTTCAGGCAAGGAATGAGACTTTAGTTACTGCTTTTATACTTTTCTAGAATTGATGTTAGAACTGCTAGATTTATTTCTGTAAAATACTTGAAAATGATCGCATGTTACTTTCTGCTCGAACCCACTTTTAAGATGCAACTTGAACCTCACATGTTAATTAATAAGCCAGACTTTTTAATTGTGTGGATCTTTGTAGAAGATCACAGGCGTGGGCCTCTCCTATACGGAGGTTGGCACTACTCTTGTGGAGCGTCTGCTGGCTAGCCCAGAGACGGCTCGCTTACGGATAGTTAATCGATGACGGGGGTGACCATTGAGAACTGGTGCTCCCCAGCTTTGGCTCACCCGTGACTGGTGCACTCCGGTATGATACGTAGTATCATTCATGATTAATGATTTGTTTTGGATCGACGACGGGGGTGACCATTGAGAACTGGTGCTCCCCAGCTTTGGCTCACCCGTGACTGGTGCGCTCCGGTATGATATGCTATATCATTCGTGATCCTTGTCTTGTCTCGTGTCTAGATGGAGCGTTTGTTGGCTCGTGTCCATAACACAAACGACTCGCGGTGTGGGGTAGGACAAAAGAGTCTAGCTGGGCCTGGGGGGTAGCTCCCCTCCGCCTACGCAGCTTGAGTCCTTAGGCTTTATCTTTGTATCGCAGTTGGTGCACTCCTGCCTGCTTCGCAGGGATGCACTCCGGTCGTTTGACCTTTCTAGACTTGGACAATCTGACCAGATGGACACCCCTGGCAGATTGATAGAACTACATGAACAACTCCTAGACGATCTGACTAGATGGACACCCCTAGCAGATCGATTAGAATAACCATTACTTTTTCCTGCTTTCTAGGATTGCCTGTGTAGTTGTCTTTTAAATTCCATTTAGAATTGATAGAATTGTATAACTGCATTAACTTATGGTCTCATTAGTTCGTTGCTGACATGTGTTTTGCACATGTCACAGACTTGACAGAGCTGCCACAACCTGTGGACCCCAGCAGACTTTTTCTTCTTTAGTTGTCCCTGGTACGTGCAGTTTTAGCTTTTATGTTAAACTCTTTGTTGGTTACCTTCTGCGTTTGAATAATATCTTTTGCTGCTATATCTGTTGTTTCATGCTAAATTGTTCGATCGGACCTTCTCCTCCGCATCATTACTTGCCTAGACGCTTATTGGACCCCGAGCCTCAACGGCTCTAGTCCATGCGGGCTGGCCATGCCTCGCTGCTCAATCTTTTGGGAAGCGGGGCGTGACATACGTAGACGACTCATCACCTTCTCCTCCGCCCACCATTCCAGATCCCGCCTTCACCAAATCAAAACCTCTACCACACATCCAAAACCCCACTTTTTCGCAGTGGTTGATCACAGATCAGCAACTTTGCATGTGCATCTAGACGACTCTTTCCTCATTTGCTCTTGGAGTTGTACTGGGTGTCACCTCCTCTGCGCTGCTATGGTCCAAGCTGGAGACTCGATATGCCTTTCTCTCTGAAGGACACATCGAGCTACTACAAGAGAAATTAAATTCTCTCAAGATGGGCGAAGAATCCATGACGACTTATCTAGATCGGGCCAAATCGATCTATGATCAACTTCTCGCAGCCGGCCCTGATACTGTCACGACCAAACAAATGGTCCGACAAATTCTGCAGGGTCAACCTCACTCCTATAACTCATTCCGAGTCATGGCACAAAATCGAGGTATCCCCTATACAGTTGAAGAGATGTGGAATAGTTTACTTGCAGATGAATCCAATATGCAACTCACTCGACATGCCGACTCTCTTGCCGAACCATCCACTACTACCTCGGCGCTGCACGCAAATTTTGGTCGTCGCGGAGGCCGAGCCGATCGCGGACGATCTAACAATTCCCGCGGCTCTCGGTTTGACGGTCAACCTGCGACTCGCGGTGGCCAAAGATCACTCGTTTGTGCTCCTGGACCAGTTGCCAATCGATGACAAGTTCACATGGATTCCTCCGGACATCGTATTCCCTGTCAAGTGTGTGGCAAAGACAACCATCACACACATGACTGCTACAAGCTTGTTGCGCACACCAATAGGTCGAAAGCGTATATAGCTCAACCTACCTCTTCTGTATGCACAAATTGGTACCTTGATAGTGGAGCTACTGATCATATTACCAATGAGCAATCTCAACTGGAAACAATTACGCCATACGACGGTAACCAACAAATCCTTGTTGGCATTGGTGCAAGTGCAAAAATTGCCAACATTGGATTATCCTCTCTACCTTCTCTAACTTCTACCCTACATCTTAACGATGTTCTGCCTGCACCCAAATTTTTCCAGAATATGCTCTCCGTGTACAAGTTTACGCGCGACAATAAATGCATCATTCAATTCTCATCCTCTGATTTTATTGTACATGATGCAAAAACTGGTTGAACCATTCTTCATGGTCCGAGCAGACATGGTCTCTACCCGCTACTCTCCAACCCTATCTCCCTCACTACTTCAAGTTCTTCCAGTTCTCTCTGGCATGCCCGCCTTGGTCATCCAGCTCCTCCTACTGTATCCAGAGTCGTCTCCAATCTATCACTAAAGCTGTCATCACATAAAACTTGCTCTCAAAGTGCCATGAGCAAAAGTCACAAATTACCATTTTCTTATAGTGATGATGAGAGGGGATGTAGTGAAAAGGAGAGTGAAAGAGAAAACCAGGGAGTTTGTAAGGGGGAATTACAACTCAATGGCTACTTCGTTCTTCCTCTCTCCTTGATGTGACTATCCCCATCCGATCAAGAGGCTGAGGTGTCATCTGCAAAATATCTCAAGTTATTTCCACTCTCCACACAAGGAATTTGCATGACAAGTCTATTTGTAAGAATAATCCTTTGCATTGCTACCTTTCTTCATAACTTAGATTTACTAGCAATCATTGTTTTAAGAAATTTTCAAACTCATTTCTTTATATATTTTACGGTTGCTACAGATCAGGTGGTGGCATGGATAGTCGTGGCAAAAATGATGGTGGCGATGACAACATGGACAATGGAAGTGGCAATGGTAGAGATGGTGGTTGCAACATGGTCACTGCAGAGATAATAATGGCAACGACTGTGTCTGTGGCAATGACGGTGACAGAGATGGCCATGACAAAAATAAAGATCATGGTAACGGCAAGAGCAGTGGAGGTGAAGGTAGCGGTGGCAGTAACGACAACGATAAAGATGACGATGACAACAATAGAGATTATGGTAGCAGCAAGAACGATGGATGGATGTGATATCAATGTCAGAGATGGTTGTGTCAGCGGTGATGATGGCCATGGCAGAGATTATAGAGGCAATGGTGGTGGTGACATCGGTTATAGTGATTATGATGGAAACATCGACAATGATGGTATTGGTGATTATGGCAAATGTAGAATTGATGGTGGTGACAGTTATGGCAATAGCGGAAGGGTACATCGTTAGAGTGATTGTGGAGGTGGCGATGGTGAAAGTGCTAGTGGCAGTGATGGCAATAACAATGACAGGTATGGTAGTGGTAACGACGATGGTGGTAACAACATGGAGATGGTGGAGATAGTAGTGCAACATAAACAGTGAAGGTAGCGAGGGCAATGGAAATGGCGAAGGTGGTGGCATCGGCAACAATGGAGGCAATGGATGTGGAGGCGACGGTGATGAAGATTTTGTTGTCAATGGTTGACATGGCATGGAAGATATAATTGGTGATGGTGATGACTATAGAAAAGAACATGAAGGCGGCAAATGCAGCGGGGTCGGTGGCATGCAGCAAAGGCAGTTGTTGGATGTTGGACATATATGGTATTTCACAACTAAAAAGATGTACTTTATGTTTAGTCTCACATTGGAAGTGAACACACCCCTAGATGAGCTTATTTTTGGACTTCATCCATTGTAATATTGGACTTCTAGTATGTGGATTTGTGCTGCGCAAGTGAGCATGAATTGATCCTCCTTTTGCATCTCATTATAATTTTTACTTGGGCCTGATTACTATTTTGTTTTGCAACCAGTCCTATTGTTGAGACAGAACCACAGCTCAGCTTGATTTGACTTAACCTGATTGTTTAGAGATACCTATATTCCTGGCAGTCACCAGAAATCTGATTCATGATAGAGATCTTGATATGAGTGATTTTCCTGTTTCAGAGATCTCGTTGATCTCCTTTAGATCTCTGTTTTGCCCGAGTTATTTTTAACATTTCCATGCCATACACACTTATACTTTTCTAACAACTAGTTTTCTCTTATCATAAAAACAGAGATCTGTGAGAAAAACCAGAGCATAATCCTGATCATCATCTTCCTCCCAAAATCTTGTGCTTCCCTTTCTCTATGATTCTCTCTCTTCTCCTTCCAGTTCTCTTTCTGAGAAGGAATTGAGAAGGAATTGATGGTACTGCTCGCTAGAGTTTTGCATTTGTGGGTGCACGCTTACAGAAACAGAAAGTGTTGTATTCTGGAAGGTAGTCCGTCAATCCTACCTTGCACCGAGCTTGGGCTTCAAGAGATGGAAATTTATCTTTAAGAACAGTGTGTAGCACGCCTCGACCACGAAAAGTCTTTGAATTAAAACATTAGCTTCATCTTATTTTATATTAGTACTGGAAATAACCTGTGCACGGATTGCACGGGGCAAAAAACCCACATATCGGATGTGGTGCACGTGTGCAACCGAAAAAGCGCGAGAATTGTGGGTGTGTGTATATCGTTGGGTATAGGGGATAAAATGGAGAAAATCATGGGTTAAATTGCAACAAAAAAATTGGGGGACAAAGAGCATAAATCCCAACAGCATACCCGTAAAATAGGTGGGAGAGAGTGGTTTATTTGGCAATGGCATGATTGTAATTCATGGGAATGATGTGGCTTTTATTTGGGTGCTCCACAACATCCCAAACCACACCCAACTCCACACCCACCCCCAAGTGGGCCCCATCATGATAGGGTGGCCAAACCATAGCCACCTTGTTATCCACTCTTTTGTCCTAGCAAGATAAACATCAAAACATCATCATCCCTCATCCCTCATTTGTATAAAGGATTTTACTTGGTTTGGTGACGACGTGGTCACGGAAACAATGATAACAATTGAATAGTAGCGAAGACTTATAAATTATAAATGGGGTCAATTTGCATGAAGCTTTTGAAAATTTGAAAAACCTAAATTCCCAGTGTGACTTGACAAGGATTTTACCCCAAAATTTTAAATTCCAGAAGACTAACACAAAATTATAAACGCTAGAATTTGAATTTTTAAATCCTTTGATACTAACCACCCCTACAAGAAATCATGCAAACATAATGCCACGGGAAGTGGAACTGTGGAACGAAGAACTTACGATTCATCCAAAATGATAGAGTCCACATTATCACCACCATCAACAACTCCATCATATGATTAACTACTTTCAATGCGAGGTTCCTTAAAGTTACATAGCAAGCAAAGTTGTGCAAAGTTAACACATCAAGCAAACATCTCTATAAAGAGCATAAACAGAAATTTGACTCGGTACCAAGTAGATGATCATAAGCCGAAATCAGCAAGCATAGTTCCAGTATTGGATAATCATTTCATTTCTTTGTATACCTCGAAGCTTCCAAAAAAAACATTGTACTGTGAAACGTGTGAGATTTTTTGCTCTGTACAGAGAAGTAGAGAGTTACGTTGGCCTATGAGATCTAAACTTCTTTAAACTTGAGCAAGATCAGAAGGCCGTTGAATTTTAGACGCACATAAAGAGTGTCCATCAAAAAAAGGGAGAAAAAGAGTAATGAGTCACTAAATCAGCTTCTCGCGCCCGTCAGTAGGGACACAAAGAGATCAGAAGGCCACCAAAATACTGTATCTGTGTCTCCTCCAGTCATGCAAATTTTAATATTTTTAACTAAAAGATGTGTTGGTAATAATGGTAGTCTACGCATGGTTGTAATATCTGTGAAGTACCTGTTGCTGGAAGGTTAAATGGCCGAGGCAAATAAAAATCAGCACGTAGTTAAAGATCGTGCGCTTCCTTGGACAGCTCTGTAACACAGCAAACTGCAGAGCGGAAGATTTGACCTAGAATCTCGGTATTTGTATGGATTTGTACATGATGGACCAGCACATTTCTCTCGTGGAGGAGGATAACTGTTTCCAAAGAGAAACCAATAAAGCTGTGAGTTGCTATGCCAAAAATGAGTTGAAAATTTGAAACAATCATACATTCAACTGTAAAAAGGGAAGAGAAACTTGGTATATGTAGGGTTGTATGGGAGGTTGATGGATTTAGGGATGTCAACTAACATCTTTAATTGAACTCTTCTTGAGAGAAATAACGAGTATCCACTTTAAAGGAAATGAATTTGAAAAGTTCTCTACACCGAATTGTTGTTGGTGTGACGAGCCTTTTTATAAGATATTCTTTGTATATCAATTTGCATGGAATAAATTCTGAACAATAAAAACAGATAGTTTGTTGCCAACACTGCTCCAACAACCATATATACAACAACTAGCTATTTTTGGTTGTGAATATTTGATTGTCGGTTAGCGGTTCCAATTTTATTGGCTCGTTGAACAAAAGATTTGATACGGTCAATACTTCCCTGCAAGATGATGGGGCGATCACAAACCAACAACTTGGACTTAGAGATAATTAAATTGGATTGTTGACATGCCCTTGTTGAAAATATCAAGGATTTGATCAACAGTAGAGATGAACCAGACAACAATCTAGGCACGCTGGCATAGAAAGTGATAATCAATGTGTTTTTGTACAAGCATGAAACACAGGATTGGCAGGGAGATAAATAGCAGAAACATTATCACACTAAAGAGTGGGAGTCGAAGATAACTAAATCTCCAATTCATCAAGCAAATTTTGAACCCAAGTTAGCTCGCATGTTGCAAGACCATTGTATTCAGACTCGGTGCTGGAGCGGACAACGGTGCATTGTTTCTTGGAGCTTCATGAAATGGGATTGGATCCCAAGAAGATGCTGAAGCCTGTTGATAGATTGACAATCGCCAGAATGTGGGAACATGATTTTGTTGAGATGAAAAGTCCATTATTAATCATAGAGCACAGCATGCATTTGACCGCATTCCACTGGAGAGTAGTTGGTCGCAGCATATATTAACCAGCTTGATTGATGGCGTAAGCAATATCATATGTTTAATCAATGTTGGATATTGAAAAGCACCAACACCATGATATTAGGTGACACTGGCATAAGGAGAGGTGATGAGGGACAAAGGATGAGTTGGCAAAGAAACCAATGTGAAACATGTTTTGCATCAACCATGTTACTTCGTTGAAGAAGTACGAGAATATACTTTGATTGATTAAGGAGAAGACCAAAAGTGGTTGTAAGAGCATCAATTTTGTGGGAAAAAAAAACAAAGAGAACCAAAGCCTTTCATGGAAAATTCTCTGTTAAGTGATGTGAGTAGCTTATAGATCGACGAGCGAGAACTGCCAGAAAGGACGATATCAGCAACATGGATGAGCATGAACATACGGTAGGTAGCCATACATAGGATGAATAGAGAAAGGTTAGCTTGAGACCCAACAAAGTCGAGTCGCTCAAACGTGTGAATCACATATGTGATGCCAGGCTAAGACCATACAGAGCGCCGAAGACGACACACGGAGTTGTGGTGGACATGATCAACACAACACAACCTCCGAAGGATCAACACAACCTTCGGAGGTTGTGTTGATCCTGTCCATCACAGCTCCGTGTGTGATGGAAACCACTTCATCCAGATGACCATGCAAGAAGGCATTCTTCATATTGAGTTGCTGAAGATGCCACATGCTAGAAATGGGAAGAGAGAGGGCGATGCAGATGGTGGTGGGGTTTAAAAAGGTTTCATGGTAATCAAACCACTCTTGATGACGGAAGCATTTGGCAATGAGGCGATCTTAGTGGAAATCAATTGTTTGATCAGATTTTCTCTTGATCTCAAAGATCCACTTGCAGTCGATGATGTTGTGACTGGGAGGAGGTACTACTAACATCCAAGTGTTGTTGCTAGGCAGTGCAATGTACTCATTTGCCATTGCCGTACACCTCTTGGGATCATGAGCAGCTTGTGAAAAGCATATAGGCTCAATATCGGATGCATCAACAGCGAAAGCAATTGGATGCCGATTAGTGACAAGAACACCGCGGGGGCCAGGTCCAATCACAAGACAGTGTCCATAGAATGCGTGTGACGCATGACGTGATGAGATCTAGGGATTTGGTGAGAGTTTTAGGGGTTCGGTGGATGATTTGGGGAAGAATGGGATAACTTAAAGTTCCAAGGCTTCGCACCAAGGAAGAAAGACCTTTCACAGGTTTAAGGAAATTTTGTTTTGATTTCTTTCATTGGTTCATTTATTGAATTCTCAAGTTACAACTCTATAGCCCTTATATAGGCATACAACCCAACACTTCCCCTAATCCATCCGATGTGGGACTAAACTCAACCAAAAGACTAAAACTCCTAACACTCAAAATGAACTAAAGACTCAAACTAAAAATAAAGTAAAATACAATTAAAATTACAAATTCCGATCCCTATCATTCTTTCCTGCTTGAGAATTTCACCTCCTGGTGAAGGTATGCAGAAGTATCATGGCTGGGCCGAAATCAGTAGTCCTCTGCAGTTGAAAAAACACGTCCGCAAATTCTGAAATATAGCAGAATACAAACTTGCCAATGGACGTCTTCTAAAACTTTTTCCCAGCTCATGAAAGATAGAAAAATATTCAACACGTGTTTGTTGGTTAGGAGAGAAGCTGGGATCATAAACTCAATGTGCTCAATCAGATTCAATGGTGCTTCTAAAAGCAACTTGGGAACACGCTTCATAAAAGGATCCAGATAAGCCATTGTCTCAGGTTGCAGTGCTGAATCAAGTTCTATTTCTGGCTCAGAATGCGACACTGGATTAAGCTCTGGTTCAGGCTCTGACTCTTACTCGAGCTCTTGATTTGATTATAATGATGGCTCGGGCTCCATGTCTGGCGCAGGCTTCAATTTTGGTTTAGGCTTCTAATGTGTCTCAATCTCTGGATCTTAGCTCTTGTTCAAGCTCACATTGTGACTCAGATGTTGGATCGATCTTTAGCAAAGGATCTAGCTTGAGTTTACTCTGTAGCTCTTTCTCCCATTGTTCGATCGCTTGAAGAATTCACTTGTTGCTCTTACTCAACTCTTCTTCTGACCAAATCTATCTTTGGGTTTGAAGATTTTTGAGGTGCATGTGGAATGTATCGATGCTTGAAACAATAACGATCTTAAAGACGAAACTTAATTACTGACCATCGACGACTATGACATGGAAGATGCCTATACCAAGATCATGCTTCTCCTTTGAATGTGTGATACTTATGTTCTTCTGAAAAATAAAAATTAGAGAAGAAATGGTTTAGATGTGATTTCCATTCATCATATCCATACACGTCTTCGAAATCGTAAAAGTATGGGACCCGGGCATACATTTCTTTAGGAGAATAACCCTTGTAGTCTTTATCGTAGTAATCAGTGTGGTATCCCATAATGTAGAGTTGATATTCTTATACGGATGATATTGATGCGTAGCTAGCTGAGTCAGATATCCAAATGATGCAAACGGTACTGAATTCGGGCTTCAAAGACCCGGAATCGTCAAAATACCGAGGCCGCGTAGAAAAATCCAAATAAAGCCAGCAAAAATCCCTGAAAATTAAAACGGTGCACTATTGAGCCGTTGACCCTTGGGAGAGCCGTTGACCAGGTCAATCGGCTTGGCTTGAGCCGGCTCAGGGGTCGGCCCGCTGGCTCAGTCGGCTCAAGCCGGTTCCCGATCGGCTCGAGGTCGACTCGCCCGAGTTGATGAACAGTACCGACTCGGCTCAGGCACGGATTTGGCTTGATCGAGTCGACACTGTAGCGGCGTCGGCTCGGTCTGTGCCAGCGGTTTTTGTCGCCGATTCTGGCGACGGTTCGCCGCAAAATTTGTCGTTGCGGGTTGGCTTGGGAGTGGAGCACAACCTTAAGGGGTCTTTGGCCGAGGTCGTCGTTGTCGATGGCGCTGGTAAGCTTCAAAGATTTTGTTGTGGTGGTTTTCGGCGAATCTGGCACCAAATCCTTGCCCTGTTTGTTCCTGTAGCTTCGTCAGGGGCAGCGAAGCTTTCTGTGGAACCAGCGACTCCAACTGGCGTCGACGAACTTCGACGCGTTAGACGATGGCCATGCCGTGATCTCCGGGCGGTGTCAGAGCTTCTGCTGGGTAAAGGCAAGGTCTTCAGCGTTCTGGAGGATAATGGAAGCGCCTGTGGTAGTCGAAGTAAGAGGTGGTGCAGCCGGTTTTCGTCGCCAATTAGGGCATGGGTTTTGGTTTTTTTAATGGATGAAGGTGGATGCTGGAAGTAGGGTTTTGGGGGGTTTTAGATCTGAAGCGAAGATTGGATCTTCGGCTCAGATATCAAGTTGATGCAGGACGTGGTGGGATCTAGGGATTTGGGGGAGAGTTTTGAGGTTTCGATGGATGATTTGGGGAAGAAGGGAGAGAGACCTTTCACAGGTTTAAGGAAAATTTCGTTTGATTTCTTTTATTGGTTTCTTTATAAAATTCTCAAGATGCAACTCTATAGCCTTAATATGGGCTTACAACACAACACTTCTCCTAATCCATCCGATGTGGGACTAAACTCAACCAAAAGACTAAAATTCATACACACTCAAAATGAACTAAAGACTGAAACTAAAAATAAAGTAAAATACAATTAAAATTACAAATTTTGATCCCTGTCAGCGTGTGTGTTGTGTTGAGAGCACCTGAAGGGATTGCGGTTGCTGATGTGGTCAGGGGCATGTCTGGAGTCGCAATGTCAGAGGCGGGACAATTGCACCCAAAGAAGTTGTGGGAGGGAGTGAGATTTGTGGATCCGATAATAAAAAAGAAAAGAAGAATTTAGGAGATTCCGAAAAGTGTCTGTTTAATTATGTCAAAGGAGAAGAATTCCTCTCAATTTATAAGGCACCACCACTTCCTCCACCCCTATAACCATCCCACGATTTTCTCAACCGATTCCTTCATTTCCTCAACCGATCACGTAAGAAGCAGTCTGTTAGTTGAGAAAATTCCTCACGTATCTTAACTAACGGGTCAGGTCGGGTTCTGGATTATTGGGTCATTTCAGGCCAAACCCACTAATATCTCATACTTGGCCGAAATAGTCAAATACATTCTGGTTATACTTCCACTATTCGTGTGATATGACACAAGATGTAATTTCATATATTCCCATTATTCGTGAGATATTCACATTTGATTCATCGAGTACGACCATTATCCATGATTGTCTCCTTTCATTATTCATGAAAATTTCCTTGACTTAAATATTTCTAAGTCCCATTAAACAAACATGTTTGATGAATGTACCTGCTGAAAAACTCGGCATTAAAGGATCATCAATCATATCACTTGTCAGTATATAAGTCACATTGACTTCTTTCCTTTCCACCATATCATGAATATAATGATATTGTATATCAATGTCTTCCTTTGAAATTGTTTGCACCACTGCAGATCAAACTGATGGCTGCTTGACCATACATCTCAATTGGTACATCCACCAAATTGTGATCCAAGTCCTATAAGAACCGTCTTCTCCAGACCATGTGAGTAGCTGCTATACTACATGGTATATACTTAGCTTCTTGTGTGTATCGTGCTACACAATCATGTTTCTTACTACCCAAAAAATAGCTGCACCATCAAAAATGAATAAATATCTAAAGTGGACTTCCGGTCATCTTTGTCTCCTCCGAAATCTGCATCGAAGTATCCAAGAATCTCGAGCAAATCTACTAAATAAACCAACGTTATGGTGCACCGTACCTTCAGGTATTTCAAAATCTTCTTAACAGTTTCCTAATGAGTTGGACCAGTATTACTTTGATATCCACTTAACAGATTCACTGTGTATGACAAGTCTGGTCTAATACACATCATTGCATACATTAAACTTTTAATATCATAAGCACATGAAACACCTAGTGGTTTCTGTCCCTCTCCAGAATATTGTTCTTTACATAATCGCTTCCGCATAACCAATTGTGTATGTACCGGATTGGAATTGTGCATTTCAAATTTCTCAATATTATATGCAAATACTTTTCTTGGTTTAAACTCAATATTCTAGACTTCCAATCTCTAAAAACATGTATACCAAGAACATAGGATGTATCCCTCATGTCTTTCATCTTAAATTCACTACAAAATACTGATTCAATCTTATTCAACACCTCAATGTTATTTCCAGCGAGCAAAATACCATCCACATACATGGATAATATTGTAATACTGCAATGGTTGAGGTATTCTGACATCGAGAGAGATCTTTTTTAAAGGTGTGGTGAAGTTGATTTTGCGGATGCATGACTTTAGCTTGGTTTTGTTGTGAGTTGGGGCGTTCCAAATACATTCCACGCTTCACGAGATATGTCATCAGCTATCAATTAGGTATCGATGGTGTCGTCAACAGCACTCAAGATCCATGTTTGTGCAAGTAGATTCAGGTCACATAGGTTGGATTTAGTTGCAATTCCTCTTTGCCAATGCTAGGTGCCAAGACCTGTGAAGAGCAAGAGATGAACATCCGCAAGATCGAGCAGTTGGTGTGTGGAGAAATGAACGAATGCATGTTTTCCATAGAAGGTAGTTGGTATTGTCAAGACGAATCCCAATGTTAGGAACGCAAAAAGGAATGAAGAAGAGAGAATAATATTTTCCATTGAAGGTATCAACATTGAGTCATCAAACAGTGGATCTGATACCATACAAGAAAGAAAGGAATTTGAAACTTTCTCTTCACCAAATTATTTTTGGGGATAAACCTTTTTTATAAGGTATTTTTGTTTATCAATTTACATGGAATAAAATCCAAACAATAAAAAAATAGGATCTTAGTTTGTTATCAAATCCACTTCAACAACCATATATACAACAGCTAGCTATTTTGGTTGTGAAGATTTAGTTTGTGGTTAGTGGATCCAATTTTATAGGATCTGGTTGAACAAAGGATTTGATATGGTCAATACATTTCATTTATCCAACATTGCATGCTTATCCCAAAGGAATCCAATAAATGCTCATACTAATGGGCACTAATGCATTCATGTTCCATGCCATTTTCACACATGCGCGTTCTGTATGTTTATGAAGGCAATACTAATAATTAAAAAACTAATTGTTCCTAATATTTCTAGAATTCATATTTTTGTAGGCATTATGTGAATATATTTCTGAAAAACATTTTCGATATCATATATACAAAAAAGAAACTTGGAATATTTTAAGACATTTTCAGATAAAAGAACATGTTCTAAGCCTGACCTGCATGGCTTGGAATCAAATATACTTGGGAGGGCTACATCGTCTGGGAATATAACAACCGTGCCGCTGGGACCCATGACCAATCTGATCTTGTTTGATAATGTCTCAGAATTGACAGCTTTTGCCTGCACAACATGATAGCATTCAAAAGGAAAGCGAAAAAGGATAACCATTTGTGTGTGACAGAGTGAGTGAGGCACACATACCCTATCAGCTCGTGCTCCATATTTTTCTGCCTTCTTATCAGATTTTGTTCCCCGTATTTTCCTTATTGCCATGGCCTGTAGAGTTCAGAGTCAGAAAAGATGGCTTCTTCATTGAAAAGGGCAGATATATTGAAAATAGAATATCATTTAATTATAGTGAAACCTCAGATTCTTTAGCTGCTTTCTCCATTTGCATCTTGCGCCGCTGAGCAGCTTCAACTTTCTTTGCCAGTTTTTCCTCTTCAGACCTCTCTGTTCGCTCTGTAGGCATATCGTAGGACATAATAAGAAACATATAATAAAACAACTGCTCATAAACTCATAAAACAGTAGAACTTAACAAAGTTCTTACTTCTTGAGGACTCAAAAGGAAGTCCATTTGGAAACTCAACTAAACTTGAACCAGCACCACATTGACCAGATTGAAGGGCACGCCGACGTGTTGTAAGAGGTTCTGGTCTAACTTCAGGAGCTGATTCCTTCTTTTGATTCTTTCTCTTTGGATGCGAGACATAATCTGCATCACTGTATTCCCTCTCAGATCTAGACTTCTTCCTGATCTTTTTCAATGGTGGTGATGATAAACCATCAAAAGCATCCGAATCGTATGCAGCACCCCCCTACACAGTACATGATAATATAAAAGAGAGCCCAAAGATTGGCAAATATCAGAATGCATATACTTCTTCCTTACAAGTATTCGTCCTCTTTACCCCTAGATACCCTCTGGCCATAGTAGAATCGTCACTATGAATGAAAAAAGTCCAACTTGACTTAAAACATTGAGCACAGTGAGGTTTAGTTTCCCATATATTCAAGTCTTCAGCGGTGATCAATTGTTGCAGTGGGATGCTCACATATTGCTTTACTTTGATTTAAATTAAGGGTGAAAAAAGATGTCTAAGCGGGAATCTATGTAAAAGTTCAAGCTAAAATTTTCTTCCAAAACATGGGGCATTTTCGACATTTGAAGCTACTAGAACGGTTAGACATAAATGTTCTTCCTTTTCTTCTTTTATTAGTTTAATGGTATGCATTATTAAGTGCAGATGAGTGCTATCGTTGTGATCCTACTTTCAATATAATTTTTTGTAATGTTTAGAATAAAATATCATACCAGAGAAATATGTTGCTGCTGATCTTGAGAGGGATCTAAGGGCGTTGATGCCTTTGCGGAAGAACTACTGTTGCCAGATAAGTCAGACTTTACATGTAGTGTCTGCGTCACTCCACCAAGCTTGAGCTTCACCCTCAATCTTTTCTGGCTGGATACATGGGTAATACAATCACCACCACTCTTGCCCAAGGAATCATCCTGGCAAGTTGATTTATTATCAAGGTTATGTTTTCCTATTATTGCGATTTTCCCATTATTAGTTGGGGCATGTAGGGCAAGTACACCTCCACATGGGTGCTTTGAATCAGACTCATTCTGTGCTTGCTTGTTACTACCACCATGACCATCTGACCAACCAGATCTTTTGAATGATTGTGGAACTTTGTTAATATTTTCTAAAGAAGTATGGTTTTTCAGGAAAAGCTCTTTCACCTCAGCCGAGAACTTTGCCCGCCCATCACCAGATGTCACGGATGAAGGCAGAAATGGATTGCGATCATACAGAGCAAGTTGTGGATCAGCCCAAGGACGTCTTGAAACAGAACTCCTCCTCTTCTTGACCATGACAGAAGCACCACTGAATCCAGGAATCCACGAGGATTCCATTGCAGTTCAAACTTAAGCAACACTTATCTGAAAAATTATGGGCCAGTAATTAGTCAAAATGAGCTGAAGTGATGATCGAAAATACAAGTATCGAGAGGGCATTATCCAAAAGGAATGCAACTTGAAAGAACATATGAACCGAAAGGATGCAACTAACATGAGCACAATGATCAAACTTCTAACCAGGAAGCAGATGAAAAGCCAGCATACTAAGGTCCCCGATGCAACTCCAAAACTCCAAAGTTATTGCGAGGGATGAAGTTTATATTTTTATATTATGATACACTCCAAACTTGCGGTAAGGATCACGGATTATGTTTTTATTCTCTGAAATGTCCCCACGGAGGGAGTGCCCTTTTCATGGTGGCTGAATCCTAAACTTTTGTACAATTGTTTCTTTTTTAATCCACTTTTAAATTTGTGTAAGAGGAAACTGAACCTAGGTTGCTTTGCTATCGAGTTCATGTCACTATATCAAAACTCTAAAGTTATGGTAAGAGTTAAGAATTATATTTTTATAATGTGACACAACAAAATACTATGGAGGTCAAAAGACAATCACACATGAGCATGCACAGATGTATAGGCATGTGCACACTGGTTTATTTTCAAGAATAAGCCTTTGCATTACTAGCTTCCTTCACCACTTGGGGTTAGCAAGTTTTGTTTTTAAGAAAAAAATTTCGATTTCATTTCGATTTCATTTAATATTTTAACGACCAACATAGATAGGATGTAGCAGTGGTAGTAGCGACAAAGATGGTGAAGGCAACGATGACACGGACAATGGTGGCGGCAGCGGTAACGATGGCAATGGCAACATGACGATGTTGGATATAGTAACAGCAACTGTGGTAGTGGCAACAACATAGATGGAGATGGCAACATAGAGATAGTGATAGTGGTTATTCGGTGGAGGCATAGACGGTGGCAATGGGTGGTAATGGGTGTCAGCGGGGACAATGGTGATGACATGGATAGTGGTAGCAACAATGACGAAGATGGTGTTGTTGGTGATGGTGATGGCAGGAATGACCATTTTGAAGATTGAAGAGGTGATTGTGGTGGTGATGACGGCACTGGTAATGGCGATGGCGATGGAAACGTGGTAATTATGATACTGACGACGATGGTGAAGGTGGCAATGGTGGTGGCATGGGTGGTAGTGTGGTGGCAACGTTGTGTGTGCGCATCATATAAATCAATCAAAATGCGGTAAGTTATCCATTGGGTGCCCCTTTATCAGATTAGGACCTAGGACCAATCCCCAATTTAATTCAAATCACGAGGGCAATTAGATTTTTTTTCACTTTTTTACCCTAAGCATCTCCAACCCCACACTCTATAAATGGAGTGTTGGATTGGAATATTCTAGGAATATTCTCTTTACGGAGGGTGAGAATTGGAGAAAGCTCCAATGGATACCATCCATCTCTCTCTCTCTCTCTCTCTCTCTCTCTCTCTCTCTCTCTCTCTCTCTCTCTCTCTCTCTCTCTCTCTCTCTCCCCCCCCCCCCCCTTCCAATATATCTCCACACTCTCGATATCTCTATATCTCCACTCCCTCCCTCTCTATCTCTCTCATCCAATAGTGTTTTGGAGTGTCCCTCCATTTCTCTCACAACACTCCAAATTTGGAGGGTTAATGTAGCAAATCTCCAAATTTTGGAGATTTTATGGAGTGTGGTTGGAGACCCAAACAGTCCATAAATGGAGTTATGGAGTTATGGAGTGTAGTTGGAGATGCTCCTCAAGATCACAAAATTACTAATTTAAAAAGCTAATGTACACAAAGGAACATAAAAATCAGAATAATGCTTCACAATAAAGGCCATAAGCCTTAAAATATCACCATCACAACATCTGAAACATCACAAATAACCAAATGCTACAAATTTTATTAACGAAACTGGGTGAAATCAACACGATTTACATTGTAAAGAGCTGGAACAGACGAGTCCAGGACGGTCGTTTCAATATCAAGGAAGAACAATCGTTTGGGGAAAAAAACGAAGAAATAAGAAAATCGGGAGTAAAAAAGATTGGCTTCAGGATGCCATCATCAAAAGACGCAGATGGAGGGAAGCAGAGAATGTACCTCGATGGTGCTTCAGAAACCCTAGGTCCCGGTCGCGAGGGAAAAACGAAGATGGAGATAGTGAGGGGGAGGGGAGTGAGCGTATTTTGGGAAGAGAATATTGTAGGCTCGAAAGGGGAAACACACCCCCTCTCTCTCTCTCTCTCTTCTCTCATGTTGCTGGGGATAGCCTGGATTAATTAAACAAAAGCGCGGTAATTAGGCTTAAACCCCTGTAAACCTGATTCGACCATTTGCGTTTTTCGGGTTCAGGCCTAAAAATTTTGAACCCAAAACCTTTTCGGGTTCAGACCTAAAACTTTTAAACCCAAAACCTTATCGGGTTCAATCTAGATCTTTTATGCCCGAAAACCCACTAACAACCGAAAAACCCCGCTTACTGGTCCAACTTAAAAAGAAGAAAATGAAGCTTAATATGTTAAATTTGTTATGAAAGGAAAAGCGTAGGGTAGAAGGTGTAAGGGGTTAGGAGCCCACTGCCATCATATATAAAATATTCAATGATGGGGTGGATACCCAATGGACCCAATGGGCCTCTTCACAACACTTCCCCTTATCCAACCAACATGGAATAAGAGGTGGATTCTTCAAGATTCAAGTTAGGATAACTGTCTTGTTAAATAACGAACAGTTTCTCCATAACTTCCCCTGTTTTAGGGATGTGTCTAGGGATGGATACTTCAGGATCCAGAGTCAACGAGGTTGTCTCGTTAAAACCTTGACTATGAAAAACCATGTGAGGAAAAACCAATAGCCAAGGGAAAAGAGTACAACACTACTGTTGACTCCCCCTCATCTGACCAAGCTTCAGGCTTGCAGATTTCCTATGAATCTATACATCAGTCTCATATGTATCTATACATTCATAGTTCTCTCATCCTGACCCAGTTTACATTTTCTCACACTCATCATCCCAATCCCACTTACAAGTTTCTCAAAGATACTAGTATGCAGTGATTTGGTAAGCAAATCCGCCAAGTTATTACAAGATTGAATCTTCTGTACCTCAATCTGCTTTTGTTTCTAAAGGTCAAGCGTCCAGAAGAACTTGGGAGAGATATGCTTCGTCTTGTCGCCTTTGATGTAGCCGTTCTGTAGCTGAGTATACATGTTGCATTGTCTTCGTAGATTGTAGTATGCTCAAGAACGCAGGGCTTCAGTCCGGTAGATGTGAGAATGTGCTGGATCACAAAACGTAGCCAGAAGCTCTCTTTACGTGCTTCATGGATTGCTAGAAGTTCTGAATGTGTGGATGCGACAGTCGTCATGGTCTGCTTCACAGATCTCCAAGATATGGCAATGCCGCCATAGGTGAACTTGTATTCAGTTTGAGACTTCTCGGTATGGGGATCGGATCTGTAACCTGCATCAGCATAACCAACTAAACCTGTTGTTGCCCCTTTTTCTGTAGAATAGACCTAAGTCTATGGACCCTTGGAGATAGCGCATAAGATGCTTAACTCCGGCCCAGTGCCGTTGTGTGGGTGCAGCACTATATCTGGCTAGTAAGTTGACTGCAAAAGCTATGTCAGGGCGAGTGCAGTTAGCTAGGTAACGGAGTGCACCAATAGCACTTAAATAAGGCACTTCAGGGCCTAATACTTCCTCCCCCTCTTCCAGCCGACGGAAGGGGTCTTTATGTACATCCAATGATCTAACGACCATAGGGATACTGAGGGGGTGGCACTTATCCATTTGGAACTTTTTAAGTAAGTTCGATGTATAAGTTGACTGATGTAACAGGATCCCATCGTTAAGATGCTCTATTTGAAGATCTAGACAAAATTTTGACTTTCCGATGTCTTTCATCTCAAAAGTTTCTGTTAAGCTTCTAGAAATCTCAGTGATCTCTCCGGGAGATCCGATGAGGTTTCAAGTCGTCCACATAGACGGCTATAATGACAAATCATGTTGCCTTTGCTCTAATAAAGATGCAAGGACAGGCTGGGTCATTTGCAAAACCTTGCTTCGCACGGAATTCGCTAAGTCTGTTATACCACATCCTTCCAGATTGTTTCAGACCATATAATGATCTTTGCAGTTTCACTGAGTAGGTGTCACGTTGTCTCTTTTTTAGTGATGCAGGTAAAGAATAACCGTCGGGCAATCTCATAAAGATGTCTCGGTCTAAATTGTCATATAGGTATGCAGTCACGACATCCATAAGCTGCATATCCAAACCTTTTTGAGCTGTTAAGCCAATAAGGAATCGGAAGGTGATCGCGTCCATGACCGGGGAGTATGTGGCGTCAAAATCCACCCCTGGACGTTGGGTAAAACCCTGCGCTACAAGCCTTGCTTTGTAGCGAACGATCTCGTTCTGTTCATTTCTTTTTCTAACAAATACACATTTATAACACACAGGTTTTACACCTTTTGGTGTCTGGAAAATTGATCCGAAGACCTTGCGTTTTGTGAGTGAGTCCAACTCTACTCCTATTGCCGCTTTCCACTTTGGCCAATCATCTCTGTTTTGACATTCTGTCAGAGAGTGTGGTTCAATATCATCATCGCAGTCTGCGACGTTGATGGCAACATTGCATGCAAATGTGTCATCTATAATGGTGCTCTTTCTGTCCTAATACTCCCTAGTTCGTATATAGTGTATCGAAACTTCATTTTCTCCCGGTTTTTCCTCTCTTTGAGAGTGTGGAAGAGATGGGGGAGCAGGGCTTATAGTAGCATCCTGTGGTGGTATTGTTTGACCATTGTCAAGGGTCCTACTCTTTCGAGGGACTTGATCCTTGGATCCCGGTGGTCGTCCTCTCTTTTTAAGAGGTCCAACCATCTCTGCTGCAGGCGGAATGCATCCATTTTGCGGTATGTCAATCCTAGCTGGAGTGTTAACAGCAGGGACGTGTGACCTGACAATCTTCTGGTTGTTAGTAAATTTGTCCGGCAAGAGATGGACAGTGTTTTGGATACAGAGAATCTTTAGGACCTCCTCCTCACACTGGCTCGTGGGCGGATCAAAGTGACTTAATTTCTGAGTATCCCAAGAGATACTCTCTAAAGCTTAAGGCTTCTTGGTTTGTAAGCCTAGTCTTGGAAATGATGTTTCATCAAATTCACAGTCTTCTAGACGCGCCTTGAAAACGTCTCCCGTAAGGGGTTCAAGGAATCTTATTATGGAGGGTGTGTCAAACCCAACATAAATGCCTAGGCGACATTGTGGACCCGTCTTTGTCCTTTGTGGTGGTGCTATGGGGACGTATACTGCACAACCAAATATTCTCAAGTGTGAGACAATTGGTGGTACTCCAAGTGCTAATTGCATTGGAGAAGATGACTGACCTCCAGAAGGTCTGTATTTTATTAAAGATGCAGCATGCAATATTGCATGACCTCATGCATTCACTGGCAACTGGGATTGTGTCACGCCCCGCTTCCCTAAAATGGAAGGCGAGACGTGAGAATGTCCGCTCAGACGTGGAGCTGCGAAGCTGCAGTCTGATAAGCGTCTGTAAAATTTACGAAAAGTAGCAGGTCCTTTGTATTGCGATGAAACAACAACAATAATATTAATGAAGCAGATAAAAGAACATCCACCATCAAAAACATCCAATAATTTTCTCAACATCACAGAAAGTCACCAAAAGTACGAGTCTGAACAAAGGCCTAAAGCATGGCCAACAAAATAAAAGAAGGGTGCTACGCACCGAAACCTAACCAGCACCTACTGAAAACTACTACCAGAAGTAACTCCAAGTGAGCTTAGGACTGGTCACCAGTGTCCTCGAACTCAACCTCTAGATGGACCTCAAACTCAGCGTCAACGAACTGCTCGTCCTTAGCAACCTGCTCTGTCTCAAATCCTGACATGTGTCACCCAAAGAGAAAAGGGCACATGTCAGCAAAAGTCCCCCAAAAGAAGACGGAGAACTTTTGTGCAAGGATACAAAAATAGGAAAACAATCTAGCAGTTCTAAACATTATGTAATGAAATGACATTAAATGATCGCAACAATTTAAAATGACATGATGACATGCACGCACGTCGTAACGGAACTACGAAAACAATATTTCACGATTCATGAACACTAACTTGTCACTTTGTGCACAGGGTTTATGCCGTTTGGCTGAAGTGGCTATACGGGCACACTTCTACGCTCAAGTGATCGCTTAACCCTACCCCTCCACGTGTATCGAGCGTTGGTTTCCCCACAACATTGTGCTCGCTTCTGGATCAAGAGCCATGAAGTGTTTTTCAATATGGCATAGGGTTGTGCCCGCAAAAGCAGGTGCCTAGCCTCAATAGCAATAACAATTGTAGCGTGTGCTACTCAGTCACGAAGAAACATGATGCATGACATGACATGGGATGAGCAGTTAAAGTGCATACCGTTAATGAAAATTAAACATGACATGCAACATGAATGAAAACAAGTAAAAGTGTCGGATCTAGCTTCGTTGTTTAGCTAGATCCAGTGGGGTGTCGGATCTAGTTTCGTTGTCAAATTAGATCAAAAGGGCGTCTAGGCAGCTATCATTTCACTGTCTAGTCTCTTTTACGCTAATCAAGCAAGTTGGCCTAAAGACATGGCCCTAAACATTTACTGGCAAGTATCACTTGCCTGCACAACGAAGCTGAAGTCACGATCAAGCAGAGTCCAAACTACCTACGTGTTCAGATCGCAGTCCAGCCTACATTCCAATTTATTAATCTTGATTAGTGAGTCATAAACAAACAGAAATTACCAATTTTAGTTGATTAACAGGCACGTGGTGATTCCTACGGGGCAGATCTTACCTCAACACGACGCGAGAGCTACTCTGACGTCGGGTAGCGACGTCAGGGGTTGGATTCCGGTAGTGCGTGTGGTACGGAAAGACGGTTACTTTGTGATAAAACACGTGCACAAATAAGTTTGTGACGACGGCTAGAATTATTAGACAAATCCTAAAACGTCTAATGACCCAATTTTAATTAAGTTTTCTATCCTGGAACTGGGTTACCCATCAATATTAATGATCATTAAAATATTAACATGATAATTACGTCACGTAACTAGTACGAAAATATACAACAATATTATTAGGCAACCTAGGCCACATGTTAACCAGGGTTGTGTAAACGGGTTATTAACCCTATAGATTATCAAGTTAACAACGTCACAAAACGCTACTAGCATGCAAGCATCATTTCATTAAGTTACTAATCTGTTAACTAGGGTTAACTAACAAGTTTTATAAAAGTATTTGTAACGTTATTACCCTAGCAACTAAGACTAGCGGTTGCTAGGAGATTACACGTACAAGTTATCAACCCCACGCTAACATACCGACATCAATATTATTATGTCCAAGATTGATCAAAAACGTTGTTCAATATCGCGGTCCAAAATCCATTTGCAAACTGAAATTAACGTATCATAACTAATGTTCACTAACTATTACGGGGAGATGCTCAATGCTACCAGGTTGCCGCATGACGGACAGCGGCTAGGGGGGTTACGGGACGTCGCAGCGACTCGAGAGGATGGCGTCGACTGTCCGGGGGCTGCCGCTCGTTGCTACCGCACGAAGGGGAGTCGTAGCCGCCGCTGTCAGTGCTCGGCAGCGCTGTTGCTCGCCTGGAGGGCCGTAGGGCGCCTGGAGTGCGCTGCTATCGCTGTAACACCGGCGGGGAAGGCCAAAGGGGGGGTCCGACGAGGCTATGGGCACCGGAAAAGCCGCTGTGGCGACGCTGCTGTGTCCAAGCGGCGCTGTTGTGCGCTAGGGCAGAAGCACAGCGGAAAACGGCGGCCTGGGGCGGGGATCACCGGAGAGAAGCTAGATGGGAGGGTGGCCGGACGGCGTGGGGAGGAGGCTGACGAGGAAAGGAGGCGCAAATGCGTCGGGGGTTAGGTCAGAGGGAAAGCTAGGGTGACTTTGTGATGACGCTGGCGGCACAAACAAATAAGAACGCGATGAGGGGAAGAAAACCTAGGCTGATCGGGTTAAAAAGTTAGGGTTTGCTACTTAGGGCTGATTTTGGGGTATACTTAAGGGTATTAGAAGTGAGTGGAGTTAAGGAAAAACTAGAATTTGGGTGGTGAATAGCCAAATTGGTTTTGAGTTGATACGTAAGAGTGATTTCCTCATTTGCTAAACACCAATGTGATTTGGGTAGTTGTGGGTAAACGGGAGAGATAATGTGAGAGGGCAGGGTGCAGTTAAGGGGACAAAGAGGGTGAGCCTAGCTCAGTGTATTAATCTTGTGAAACTTAGGCTAAATCTTTGATTAATGATGAAATTAGTGCACAAGTGGGTCAAACGGTACCCGATAACTACGAGAAAAATACCGGGACGACTGTGTCGACGAGAGAAACGAAACTAAGGGGATTGATCACAGCTAGGGCGACGAGAAACGAAACTAAAAATAAAAAGGTCTCACGACGATAGTGAAAATCACGACACCTCTTCAAACAAAGTCATTTCGTGGGAGAACGACCCGTGAAATGACGTTCCAAAATATTTCCATAAATTAATACTCTTCCAGAGGGTCACAACGGCATATTACATCATAGGGTTCGGATACAAGATAGGTCCAAAATAAATTCGTGTATGAACAGGAGTACGTGCACGAAAAACATACGATCGAAAAGCGACCGTGACATCCTACCCACCTTAGAATAAAGTCCGTCCTCGGTCTTTCTAACCACAATAACATATCTACTAGTCTTCTAGTAACTATCCCAATCACACTATAATTCAACCAGGTATAGTTACTCCAAGTGCTAATATTGCACTAGATAGTCAAACATTAATACAACATACAGGTATACACATGCACTCTCTATACTTATACCTATCATAGACAGTCAAATTCATACACATACTTCAATCATTCATGTAGTCACATACATCCCCTATATAGCTATCACACAATATCCCATAACCAAGTCTCTCATACTTACGTGAAAATAATTTCACACTAGCAAATACAATCATAGCACTCACGTACATATAACTACCTATGAACGAACAAACATGGATATACTACTCCCTATATCTCCTAGTATACATCCAACACCAAACACATCAACACATATAATCACATCATACCATTATTAAATCAGGTTTACTATATCTAACATACATTCACCATTGCTATAATTTCATAAATATATAGTTATTCAAATGCACGCAGATACTTCACCATATAATCACGTCACATAGAGTACTATAACTATAAATAAGACTCATCACACGTACCATAATCACAAATACATATAACTAAGCACATACTTACCCGTGCATGGTGCATACCCACACACGCTAATATACCATTCATGCATACCTTTCATACCACTATATACTTAGCACAACAACACACTTAGTTTAGCTAGCACATATACATTCAACATGTAAGTCCTTAGTAAATAACTTTACCACAAGACCAACACATATAACTATACAATGGTATAGCCACCCACAATCATGTGCGTAACACAACCAGACACAACCAATCCTATCACTATACATACATCATCCATTATTACATTTACAGTACTACACTCAATCCACAAACATGTGTAACAATATACTTAGTATACCCACTCAAGCTTGAGTGAGACTCCAAAACCCATATCAGAATACTCTACATACATAACACGATATCTATACATATACCAACACCACTCCAATATGTATACATCCACCATCATAACCACATACATACCATATCATCAATCACTATATTTAGTCAAGTAAAGCCCGCATAATGCAATTACTTTTCACCCTATAATATTATAAATATCAGCACACATATAATTATAATACACTCTTTATTACATGCATTCATCGTATAGTCACATACATGTAATATATATATTCACACAATAGCCATCTACCTATAATTAGTATACCAACACACCTACTTATCCATACATAGTTTAAGACATACCATAATCGTGTATACTTCACGGTATACACGCACACGCATAACATTCCGAAAGGCAAGCAATACCAAACAAAAATATAACCCTATTATCATCCGTATATCACCCATATACTCATGCATCAAATACATAACTACTTACGTCTAAGCACAATACATATCTACATACGAGCACACACTCATACGTACTAACATATAGGTCATATAATAGGCATACACCCTTAACTATAAACACACTTATTATCATCACACTTAACATTCACATGACTTACTAATATATATATACATATCAAGCATTCACAAGTATCTTCAAACTACATACACTAGTAGTATATACTCCAATACAATTTCCTATATATATATATATATATATATATATATATATATATATATATATATATATATATATATATATATATATATATATATATATATATATATATATATATATACACACAAACATCCCTAAAGTGGTATAGCTATCCACACATATATAACTAATATCATCCATACAACTTCACACATAGAACATGAATAACGCTGAGTATACTTGTATAACACAAGAGAAAATCCTTAATATCCTTAGGGTACACACTCATACAGGTCTACACTCTACCCATATACACGCACCATGACTACATCGTAAAAACAAAGGGCCCACCACTAAACTAGAGTTGACATAAGCAACGGCAAGCACTAGTAAGGTGACTAAGCAAGAGAACAGAAACCAAGATTAAAGAGCGTAACGAAACAAGATCGGAAAGAACGGGTGCACAAGATGGGCGAGGATAAGGAGATAGCTGGCTGGGTGAGACAAACATATTGCTCTAAATAATTAAATAGGCGAAAGAGAGTCATGTGTAAAATATGATATCCAATATATCTATTCTTATGAAGATATGTAGAAATAGCGAGTATACTGTAAAATTTGAAAACATGGAAAAAGTTTTTAGGCGAAGAAATAATGAGTAGGGTGAGGCAGTGATCGTGTTGTAAACGGAAATAGGTTTATACCAAAAATTTTGAAGTATGGGCACGATGAATATAGTTCTTGTATATAAAGATATATTGAAGTTCTATTTAGCTTAGCAAACATTTTAAAAGTAAGTACGATAAGTGAAAAAATTTAATAATAAACTTAGTAGTATAGAAATGGGAGGAATGATATATTGAATTATCAAAAATGGTAATAAGGTTTTAAAACTAAAACACGATAGATATAGGTTAGAAAGTGGTCTCGAGATTGTAATAAAAATTTACGACCAAGACGACTTCAAAATCTAAGAAAGTATTTTAACTCAACCGAAAGTAAGGAATTTAAATATATAATAAGGGGGTTTTAAAACAAAATTTAAACTGAGTGAAAACTTTTAATAAGGAAACTCGAAAATAACTTCGGAAGAATCAAGATTTGCAACGGAGAATATTTGAAAGATTAACGATAATCGTCAGGAAGCGATCACGTGTATCGAGGGCAAAGATTATAATTGCGTGATGAATCCGTCTAGGATATGATTCATGAAAACTAGATGGGGTTCTACGGTCGATAACACAGAAGCGTAATGATCAGGAAAATGATAGAATCAGGGGTCCTAATTACCAGGTCGACTATAGGTCAAGAGAAACTTAACACTAAGGCTCTCTAATGGGCTAGAATGTAATAGAAATCTCAGGAAAATGGTTTTTAGAGAATCAAGATTACGTTCTACTGGGTCCGAAATTGTTGGACTCAACGAACAGCTAAAAGGAAAAGCTCTAAAAATCTAATATGGTCAGGGCTGGGTGAGAGACTAATAAGGCAACCTAAGACGTGTACAACTAAATTTTGACGAAGGCACCGGGCTATCAACCTGGGCGTCTATCTAAGTCTTCCTACCATCTAAGACAAGGAAAACTTATAGATTAGACTCATTTCATGACTTGGATGTTTCGAATAATTAATTGGATGTTATTTATCAATATTGTTGTTCCGATATTTCGCAGATGCAAAGAGGAGGACTTGCATAGGCCACCAACAAAACCTGTCACGCCCCGCTTCCCTAAAATGGAAGGTGAGACGTGAGGAGGTCCGCTTAGACGTGGAGCTGCGAAGCTGCAGTCTGATAAGCGTCTGTAAAATTTACGAAAAGTAGCAGGTCCTTTGCATTGCGATGAAACAACAACAATAATATTAATGAAGCAGATAAAAGAACATCCACCATCAAAAACATCCAACAATTTTCTCAACATCACAGAAAGTCACCAAAAGTACGAGTCTGAATAAAGGCCTAAAGCATGGCCAACAAAATAAAAGAAGGGTGCTACGCACCGAAACCTAACCAGCAACTACTGAAAACTACTACCAGAAGTAACTCCAAGTGAGCCTAGGACTGGTCAACAGTGTCCTCGAACTCAACCTCTGGAGGGACCTCAAACTCAGCGTCAACGAACTGCTCGTCCTTAGCAACCTGCTCTGTCTCAAATCCTGACATGTGTCACCCAAAGAGAAAAGGGCACATGTCAGCAAAAGTCTCCCAAAAGAAGACGGAGAACTTTTGTGCAAGGATACAAAAATAGGAAAACAATCTAGCAGTTCTAAACATTATGTAATGAAATGACATTAAATGATTGCAACAATTTAAAATGACATGATGACATGCACGCATGTCGTAGCGGAGCTACGAAAACAATATTTCACGATTCATGAACACTAACTTGTCACTTTGTGCACAGGGTTTATGCCTTTTGGCTGAAGTGGATGTACGGGCACACTTCTACGCTCAGGTGATCGCTTAACCCTACCCCTCCATGTGTATCGAGCGTTGGTTTCTCAACAACATTCTGCTCGCTTCTGGATCACGAGCCATGAAGTGTTTTTTAATATGGCATAGGGTTATGCCCACAAAAGCAGGTGCCTAGCCTCAATAGCAATAACAATTGTAGCGTGTGCTACTCAGTCACGAAGAAACATGATGCATGACATGACATGGGATGAGCAGTTAAAGTGCATACCGTTAATGAAAATTAAACATGACATGCAACATGAATGAAAACAAGTAAAAGTGTCGGATCTAGCTTCGTTGTCAAGCTAGATCCAGTAGGGTGTCGGATCTAGTTTCGTTGTCAAATTAGATCAAAAGGGCGTCTAGGCAGCTATCATTTCACTGTCTAGTCTCTTTTACGCTAATCAAGCAAGTTGGCCTAAAGACATGGCCCTAAACATTTACTGGCAAGTATCACTTGCCTGCACAACGAAGCTGAAGTCACGATCAAGCAGAGTCCAAACTACCTACGTGTTCAGATCGCAGTCCAGCCTACATTCCAATTTATTAATCTTGATTAGTGAGTCACAAACAAACAGAAATTACCAATTTTAGTTGATTAACAGGCACGTGGTGATTCCTACGGGGCAGATCTTACCTCAACACGACGCGAGAGCTACTCTGACGTCGGGTAGCGACGTCCGGAGTTGGATTCCGGTAGTGCGTATGGTACGGAATGACGGTTACTCTGTGATAAAACACGTGCACAAATAAGTTTGTGACGACGGCTAGAATTATTAGACAAATCCTAAAACGTCTAATGACCCAATTTTAATTAAGTTTTCTATCCTGGAACTGGGTTACCCATCAATATTAATGATCATTAAAATATTAACATGATAATTACGTCACGTAGCTAGTACGAAAATATACAACAATATTATTAGGCAACCTAGGCCACATGTTAACCAGGGTTGTGTAAACGGGTTATCAATAAGCTTGGAAGCCTCAATGTTTGGCTTGAGTTGGTTAAGGGCTCGCGAAGGCCCATTTGATAACTTGGCGAGCCAAGTTTATATAACCCTATAGATTATCAAGTTAACAACGTCACAAAACGCTACTAGCATGCAAGCATCATTTCATTAAATTACTAATCTGTTAACTAGGGTTAACTAACAAGTTTTATAAAAGTATTTGTAACGTTATTACCCTAGCAACCAAGACTAGCAGTTGCTAGGAGATTACACGTATAAGTTATCAACCCCACGCAAACATACCAACATCAATATTATTAGGTCCAAGATTGATCAAAATCGATGTTCAATATCGCGGTCCAAAATCCATTTGCAAACCGAAATTAACGTATCATAACTAATGTTCACTAACTGTTACGGGGAGATGCTCAACGCTACCGGGTTGCCGCGTGACGGACAGTGGCTAAGGGGGTTACGGGACTTCGCAGCGACTCGAGAGGATGGCGTCGACAGTCCAGGGGCTGCCGTTCGTTGCTACCGCACGAAGGGGAGTCGCAGCCGCCGCTGTCAGCGCTCGGCAGTGCTGTTGCTCGCCTGGAGGGCCGTAGGGCGCCTGGAGTGCGCTGCTATCGCTGTAGCACCGGCGGAGAAGGCCAAAGGGGGGTCCGACGAGGCTATGGGCGCCGAAAAAGCCACTGGGGCGACGCTGCTGTGTCCAAGCGGCGCTGTTGCACGCTAGGGCGGAAGCATAGAGGATAACGGCGGCCTGGGGCGGAGATCGCTGGAGAGAAGCTAGATGGGAGGGTGGCCGGACGGCGTGGGGAGGAGGCTGACGAGGAAAGGAGGCGCAGATGCGTCGGGGGTTAGGTCGGAGGGAAAGCTAGGGTGACTTTATGATGACGCTGACGGCGCAAACAAATAAGAACGCGATGAGGGGAAGAAAACCTAGGCCGATCGGGTTAAAAAGTTAGGGTTTGCTATTTGGGGCTGATTTTGGGGTATACTTAAGGGTATTAGAAGTGAGTGGAGTTAAGGAAAAACTAGAATTTGGGTGGTGAATAGCCAAATTGGTTTTGAGTTGATACGTAAGAGTGATTTCCTCATTTGCTAAACACCAATGGGATTTGGGTAGTTATGGGTAAATGGGAGAGAGAATGTGAGAGGGCAGGGTGCAGTTAAGGGGAAAAAGAGGGTGAGCCTAGTTCAGGGTATTAATCTTGTGAAACTTAGGCTAAATCTTTGATTAATGATGAAATTAGTGCACAAGTGGGTCAAATGGTACCCGATAACTACGAGAAAAATACCGGGGCGACCGTGTCGACGAGAGAAACGAAACTAAGGGGATTGATCACGGCTAGGGCGAGAAAAACGAAACTAAAAATAAAAAGGTCTCACGACGACAGTGAAAATCACGACGCCTCTTCAAACAAAGTCATTTCGTGGGAGAACGACCCGTGAAATGACATTCCAAAATATTTCCACAAATTAATACTCTTCCAGAGGGTCACAACAGCATATTACATCATAGGGTTCGGATACAAGATATGTCCAAAATAAATACGTGTACGAACAGGAGTACGTGCACAAAAAACGTACGATCGAAAAGCGACCGTGATAGATTGAAGTAGTATTGGAGGAGAAATCCATTGTAGTCTCTAATTAGAGATTCTGCTAACCCATTTTGGGTGTGAACATGTGCTACATGATGTTTGACTTCAATGCCCGATGCTTGGCAATAGTTTAGAAAAACTTGTGATGTAAACTCACCCGCATTATCCAGACGAAGTTTCTTTATCTGGTGATCGGGGAAGTGGTCCCGCAACTTGATTATCTGAGCTAAAAGCTTATAAAATGCTAAGTTACGGGTGGACAGTAGACACACATGTGACCACTTAGTAGATGCGTCTATCAGGACCATAAAGTACCTGAAAGGACCGGGTGTATATGCCCACAAATGTCCCCATGGATTCTCTCTAGAAAGCTAGGAGACTCCAAGTCCACTTTAAGTAGGGCTGTTGACGAACAAAACGTTCATCGAACTACTCGTGAACAAGCTCGGTACATGTTCATTTATGTTTGTTCGAAAAGCTTAATGAACAAGCTTGAATAGATTTTTAGAGCTCGGTTAGTAAACGAACAGAGCTTGAACATAACTGTGTTCGTTCATTTATGTTCATGAACAAGCTCGTTAAGTGTTCGTGAACAAGCTCGTTAAGTGATGTTCATGAACAAGCTCGTTAAGTATTCGTGAATAAGTTCGTTAAGTGTTCGTTTAAATCTCGTTTTCTCGTTTACTAAGAGCTCGAATGTTCGTTTACCTTTTATTATATATTATATTATAAATATATATATTTTATAATATCTATTATATAATAATAATAATAATAATAATAATAAGAAAAGGTATGAGAAAAGTTGATATCATCATGCTTGTAATGGGATTTATGGAGCTATTTTGCTGAATTTGTTTGTTTTTTGTCCTGCAAATATTTAATCCTTTTATTTAATTGATTTAGCCATTAGCAATTATGGTTAAATATTATTATTCCTGATTAAAAAATTGACGTTCGTTCGTTCGTTTAAAAATCTGTACATGAACAAGATTGATTATGTGTTCGCGAACATGTTCCTGAACATGTTCCCGAACAAGCTAGATAAGTCTGGTTAACGAACAGAACGTTTGATGAACTACTCGTGAACAAGCTCGGTAAATGTTCGTTTACGTTCGTTCAGTAAACTTAACGAACAAGCTTAAACATGTTTTTAGAGCTCGGTTAGTAAACGAACAGAGCTTGCACAAGGATTTTGTTCATGAACAAAATCAAGCTCCATGTTCAAGCTCGTTCAAGCTCGTTCGTCAACAGCCCTAACTTTAAGTGGAGAGGGTCTCGTTATTAGTTTACCCTTGTAACAGGGTGGACATGGGAAATTACCCTTTTGAAGAATCTTCAGGTTCTTCAAATTTATACTCCTTGAGCTATTTATGATGCCGTACATCATAACAGATCCAGGGTGTCCCAGTCTACTTTGCCAGAGTTGGAATTCTGGTATTTGAGGGCACTGCAGGTGCTCTGTCATGTATACTTTTGGAGAGTGAATACTTGTCTGGTAGAGACCCGTGGGGAGTCCCTCGATACGCTCCACAATGGTTTTTATACCATTTGTAAAAGACGTTACGTGCAAGTATTCTTTTTTATTATCCTCGACCGTCTCTAAGTGATACCCGTTTAAACAGATATCTTTAAAACGTAGAAGGTTTCAGATTAATTTAGGTGAGTATAGCGCATCTCTAAGTTTAATATGTGTGTTATTAGGGAGCAAAATGATTGCTTCCCCTGATCCTAAATTATGTCGGCTGGTCCTGAGATTGTTCTCAATGGACCAGAGTAACTACCGATGCTCGTAAAGTAGTCTATGCATTGAAGAATAGAGTGCATTGACGCACTGTCCACTAGGCATATAGATTCCATATCTAAAAAATGAAAAGCATTCAATAAATACTACGAAAAAGAGAATACTTTCATTAATGTTTTAAAAAGCTGACCAACAAAGTAGCTAACATGGAATAGAAAGACATAAAGTAAGATGCAGTGCTAGAAAGTAAGATACAGATGGTCCATGACTACGTAGTGTCGTCATTCAGGAAATCTTCTGGATTCCATGTAGTAGCTGGTATCACTGCCCCATCTATCGAGTTTATCTCAGCATGAGGCTTGAGACTTGCTTGGTAGAGGTCCTGCAGGTGTCTAGCTATGCGGCAGTTTCTGTACCAATGACCCGTCATTCCGCATCTAGAGCATGTGTCCTCCCAGTCTTTCTTGGGAGGACCACCTTTATTGGGCGTCCGCTGTTGCTTCTTTGCCACGAACTTCTAGTTCTGGGGAGGAGCCTTAGGAGTAGCCTTTTTCCGCTGCTTCAATTCCTTCCATTTCTGGAACTTTGCCTTCTTATCCGTCTTCTTCTTCTGGGACGACTGGAAATGTGTCTATGCAGGAGGTGGAAGTGGAGCGGAGCCAGGAGGGCGTAGATTGTGAGTGGCAATCAACAACTCTATGGTTTGTTTGGCCATTAATAGGCATGAGAGAAGATTGGAGTACTTAGTGAACTTTCGTTCACGGTACTGTTGCATGAGGATCATGTCCTTCTCATGAAAAGAAGTAAACGTCTTCTCTAGCAACATCCTCTCAGTCACATTCTCACCACACAACTTCAGGCATGAGGTGATTCGGAATAATGCTGAGTTATATTCCTCTACAGATTTGTAATCCTGTATGCGGAGGTGAGTCCACTCGTACTGCGCAAGAGGGAGTATGACATCCCTTTGATGTTTGTACCTCTCCTCAAGTACGGTCCACAGCTCATAGGGATCCTCTACAGTAAGATACTCGTCCTTCAGGGTCGAGTCTAAGTGTTTCCTGATATAAATAATGGCTTTCGCCTTAAGTATATCGAAACTTCTTCTGCAGTAGGGGCTTTTATAGAAGCATCCTTTTCAACTGTGGCAGTACTGATTGTTACCTTTGCTGTGGGTGTTAGATTGAACCCATGAGAATGCAGATGGAACTTCAGGTCTAGCTGCCAACTCAAGTTGTTCGACCCATCGGCCTTCAGGACCGAGAAATCAACATTAGCAAGTCTAGCCATCTGTGCAATCTAGCAATATAAAGATAACATGAATTATTTGACTATTAAAGTAAAACATCCACGCATTTAATATGAGCAAAAAATTAATTTAGAACTATGGGGATCAGCCAGCCGAGCACTAAAAAGAAAAAGAAAAAGTCCGAAAATACATCCCATAAATAAAAAAGTGCATAAAATAAAGACAACTTGAGAACTTTAAGAAAAGCCCCTTTCTCTTTATGCAAGCGCATTCATCTCCATTGGGTGGTCCTTCAGCTTTGACTTTTACATTTATAACCTCACATATAAGTTCTCTCAAAAAGAGAAAAAAAATTGCAGAAAAAGGGAAAAGTGTCGGAAACCTAACTGATCCCTAAAAACATAGTTCTAAATAGCACATCCATGCAGATAATTTATACATATACAACCATGCAGATATATGACATCACATGCATAGATTAAGAAATAATCTAAAAAAATGAAGTGCGTGCTAAAATATTTTAAAGCATTTAATCATGATCCATTTTTCATTTTTATTTATTTTTTCGTCCAACCCTATCTCAATTTAATATTTCTTTAATTATTAGGCTTTTGGGGCCCAAATAATTTAAATAAATTATGTGAAAAATGGGCTAATTTCCAGGCTTTTTGGGCATGAAAACAATCGAAATAGGGTTAATGGGCCTCCCCAAAAATAGCCCGCTAAGGACTAGAGTTTCGAAAAACCCTAGGGAGAGTCACGGGGGGGGGGGGGGGGGGGGGGGGGGGGGGGGCACAGCGGCCGCCACGGCGGCTTGCGGCGCCTGCAAGGAGCGGCCACCGTGCCCTTTCAGGCGCAACCTGGCCGCGGCCTTTCAGGCGCGGCCGGCCATACCCTTTTGGGCATGGCCTGGCCGTCAAGGTGTCCAAATGGCCCGTCGGCCTGCGGCCCGGCCCGCGGCCCGGCCCGCCCGGCCCGGTCAACGGGCCGGCCCGGTCCGGGCCCGGTGGGGTTGACCGGGCCCGAAGCCCGGCCCGGCTCGAGGACATGGCCGGGCTTCCGGACCCTGTCCCGGCCCAGCCCGGCAGCGAGGCCGGGCCGGCCCGAAATTTGTTTTGTTGCGGGCCGGCCCGGCCCGGCCCGGCCCGCTGCTGCAGGCTGCAATTGCAGCCTGCGCAAATTGCAACGGTCATTTGACCGTTGCAATTTTTTTTTTTAAAAAAATTGGTTATTAGGGGCAGAATTGGGGGGGGTTTGTCATTTCTTGGGCTTTTGACCAAAAATACCCCGCCCAACGGTCATAAACGGCTATTTGGGAGGGGTATTTTGGACATTTTACACCGAAAAACCCTATAAATTTCACCCAACTCCTCTCATTTTTTTCACAATTCTCATACTCTCAAATTCTCAAACTCTCTCAAATTCCCAACCTCCCTCAAACTCTCTCAAACTCTCTCATACGTTCAAGCAAGCAAGATCAACCCCTTTCAAGCAAGATCAAGATTCGCAGCTCAAATCGATATCGCTCTCATCTTCCTCCGCTGTCATCATCATCTCAGTTCCCTCCGCTGTCAACAAATCAGGTTCCTAAATTTGTAGAATAATGTCGGGACCAAACCGTAGGGCCTATACAATTTCAAAGATTTTAATAAATAAAATTTAAAGGTTCAACCCGGGACCTTAGGAAAATTTCGGGCTTAATTATCTACTTCCAAATTGTTTGAATTTTTTCAAATAAATAACCATTGTAGATTTTTTTGATATTTTTTTTAGATTTTTTAGATTTTTAACCAATTTTCTAATTTTTTTATTTTTTTATTTCTTTTAAAATAAAAATGGGCGACCCGCGGCCCGGGCCGGGCCCGGGCTTGGTCGGGCCGCGGGCCGGGCTTCCGCCCCCCCGGCCACCTCCGGGCCGGCACGGCCACCGCCGACAGTCGGGCCGGCCGGGCCCAGGCCGGGCCGGGTCGGCCCGATGGACACCTTGACCTGGCCGTGCACGAAGGCACGGCCGCTGTGCCTTCAGGGGACGGCCATGGATCATTAAAAAAAAATCAATTTTTGAAAGTTTTCAAGACATGCAGATCTAAAAAAATTCGATTTTTACCGTGTTCATGAACTACGTGATCTAAAACTTGCAGATCTACAGGAAAAGCAAGTCTAGATCTAAAAAAATTCGATTTTTACCTTCTAGATTCGGCTATGGAATCTAGACGACGGTCGATGAAGGATGCCATTTACGCTCCCTGTTAAGAAGAACAAGATCTTCTTAAAAATTGACGTTGGGGATGAACTCCTACTTGAGAGCCGTCGTCTTTTTCCTTCGATCAGATTCGTGCTGATAACGTGTTATAAAGGGAAAAGCGTAGGGTAAAAGGTGTAGGGGGTTAAGAGCCACTGCCCTCATATATATAGTATTCAATGATGTGTGGATACCCAATGGGCCCAATGAGCCTATTCATAACAAAATTCCAAAATATTCTATCCAATGAAGGTATAAATAAGCTTTATAATATTGTTCATAAGATAAGCAAACTTTCTTTTTCAATTTTCACGTAATAGTTTAAAATTATCATTTTCGGGGTAAAATAACTAGTACTTGCACAAATTTAGCCCATACTCGAATCCGAGTCGGGATCCGAATCCGAATTTCTTCTCCGGGTCAGCTTCGGATCTTACATACATCCGACCCGACCCTGACCCGTTTACACGACTACACGTCCTGCAATGCATAGTTGTACTCTCGATCAAACATGGGGTCCGGCCAAAAGACCTTGGTGATGCCCAAGTTCATTGTGGCCAGCGCTTTCAGATCCTCGTTGTAGTCCTCCATCAACCTCGGCAAGTGAGCGTCCGCGAACGCGCGCTCGCACGCCATGTAATGCCCGGCGACGGCCAGGCTGTCCTTCATCCTGAGCTTGTCGCCCTTCGTTATCGCCTCGGCCGCCCCTTGCAGCTTCTTGATGGCCCTCTCGAACTTGGAGGCGCATACCGTAGTGAGGATGTCCTGAACGCGGGGCTCGTGGTTGTGGGCCTTGGACAATGCGTGGGCCGTTTCGATCGCGGTCGTCGTACTGACAATGGTCGCATTCACCGCGAGCTTCAGGACAGTCGCGGCGTTGGTGCTGGTGATGGGCTCCGTAGCCGCGGACTGGACCGCCGACATGCAGAAGGACATGTCCCTGGTCATGCTGCATACGGTCATTACGTCGAGCGGGTCGAGCGGGCCGTAGGAGAGCCGCGATTCAGTCGGCGAGGAGGCAGGAGAAGGCGAATCGGAGCCTTTACGGCGATCCTTCTCCGTGGAACTAGAAGGCGAGGGCGAGGACGCAGGCGAAGGAGCGGCAGACGGCGAGGACGAAGATTTCAAGGCCTCGATGTGGCTCCTCCAAAACTTGAAGGCGCGGCCAATGCAGGCGATCACGGCCGACTCGATCGCCGTGTTCTCGTCCTTCAGGGGCGAAGGCAGGTGCGCCTCGTCGAACGCGTCCTCGCACAGAGTGGCGAGCGAGTCGATCGCGTCGAGGGAGTTCTGCATCAGCTCTCCATCGTTGCTGCCCAGAGCCGTGTTGATGTTGTCCAGGTTGTTGATCGCGTCCTTGTACATGGCGATGCACTTGGGGACAACGATGGACCGAGCGTAGGCGCCGAGGGTCTCGTCCTTGACGAGAGCCTGCGCCTTGGTGTTCGCGGCGTGAATGCCGGCGCTGAGGGCGTCGATCTCGACCTTCAGACTGGTGACGGGAGCGCTGCCATCACCGATCGTGGTTTTGACCGACGAGACGCAGCCCTTCGAGTCTGACACGCGGCTGCATATGCTATGGATGTCAGGGTGGGCCGAGAAGACATGAGGGAGGAGGAGGAAGAAGATGATGTAGAGGGAGTTTGATCTCATAATTAATGCATGCAATGCTTCGTCTTGATCCAGCATGACAGAAAAGAGACTAAAATATGAATAAAATTTAAAAAAACAACAACAAAAGTGGTGACACAATTATAACCGGATTCTTTGTACGTGGCTATCCCTAACTTTCTCTGGGCCACTATTAATCTCGTAAGAAATTCTACGGTCGTTTTTCATTTTCAACTTCGGATGATTTTTTTTATCATTAATAGTTAATGGTCGAGGAGCACGAACGCAATTTTCGTCAGAAAATTTGAATTGAGATGGAGAAGAGACTTTGTTATGGCCACAATCAACCGCTCTTTGATCTTACACAGCAAACCGTGTATATTAATTTGCACACTGATCACATGATCAGCCATTTGTTTGCTACTTATTTATGTAACAGCAAAATTGTTTAGGAGTGTTTTCTCACCACTGACTTGTGACCGACAACTAGACGGTCAACGTGGTCAAGGGATCGGTTGGGACATCCCTTGGTTACACCGAGCGCACGTGCTTTCGGCGTGGGTAGGCGATGGATCCGCGGTTGAGCAGATGCTTCGGGAGAGCGTTGGTCTTTGGTTGGCGTGGAGACGAGGGGAAGCCTCGGTTCCCGGTTGAGTGCTCGGCCTCGGCTGGACGAGCGTCGAGGAAAAGCCTCGGTGCCTTGAATGTTCATCGGTCTTGATTGGTGACGGCACCCGCTAACGGCGAACGGGTTCGTTCCTTGCCGAGTTGTAGCCTCGGCGCCTCGGTTCAGCTCCTTCCTAGACAGATGAGGAAACTCGTCAGGGGGGCCGGACCTTGGTTCCGGCCAAGTCCCCTCCGATGCCTAAGTCAGAACGGATCTGTGTAATGCTCGGCGGGATTGGTACTGCTCAAGAGGAGGCCAGCACACGTATCCTCGGACCGAGCTATGGCAGGGGATATAATGGGGAAAAGCAAGGTCTTGTTAATGGAATACCTCTATTGTAGTTGCCAAGGATTCGATCCTCTTCCCGGTTGCCCCGGTTATCCCTTTATAGGGTTTGGCCCACGATTGCCCCCGGTCCACACCCCCTGACCGGCTCCCATTCACGTCCCCGCGATCCGTCTCTATGAAGGCGCATGCGTGCGTCGTGGGGGAGTCGATTAATGGGCTCCTTAATTGTCATTAAGGTCCCACGCTTTCAGAGGAATGGTTATCTTCCGGAGAGCGCGAGCTAATCGTGCGTCTTCCGGGCCGGGGCCGGTCCGACTTCGAGCCCTTCCGTGGGCCTCGTCAGGCAGGCCTAATCCCATTCGTGGGCTTCCTGTTGTGGGCATGGGGCTTGGGTCTCTTGTTCATGGGCTTCTCCAAAATAGCCGTATCAATTGCCCCTATCGTCCGAGCCGTTCGGATTCTGCCGATTCGGTTCAGGCGATCACTACTGGAAAATTGGACATTAGACACGGACAAATCCGTGACTAATACCCCAAAATCAGTGACTAATACACACTAGCCACAGATTTTTATAAATTCCATGGCTAATGTTCCGTAGGGGAAAGTGGCATTGCAAATGCGAAAAATCCGTGGCAAATAGAAGAAATTCTGTGGCGAAAAAGTTAGCCACGGAACTATAGCCACAGAAATTCCGTGACAATTGTTCCACCTATTGCCACGGAAAAGCCGTGGCAAAAGTATATTTGCCACAGACAAGTTCAAAAAAAATTCCATGGTAAACTGGATTAGCCACGGATATTCCGTGGCTATTGTTCCAACTATTGCCATGGAAATTCTATGGCAAAAGTTTATTGGCTACGGAAAAGTTCAAAAAAACTTATGTGGTAAACTTCATTAGCCACGGATATTTCATTGCATTGTTCCAACTATTGCCACGAAAATTCCGTGACAAAAGTTTATTTGCTACTGAAAAGTTTATTTGCTACGAACAGTCAGTGGCTAATGTGTTTATTTATTTTTTTAGAAAAACCAAAAATTTTAAAACTTCGTATACAATCAAAATTCCCATATATATAACTAACAAGAAAGAAACATCGATATACAATCAAAATTCACTTACATAAAAAATATCAACAAATCAAATTAAAAAATTCTCATCCATCAACAAATTCCAAGAAACTATATAAATACAAACTTTCCACATACATTAACATACCTCAATAGAAAAGTTTTCCACATACAAAAGGTTTTCACATACAAATGCATAACGGCCCATTGGCCCACTTAATACAAAAAGTTTCCACACATCAACATAACGGCCCCTCGGTCCTTCAATACAAAAAGTTTCCACACATCAATATAACGGCCCCTCGGCCCCTTCAATACAAAGTAAACTTTCAATCTCATCATAACAGTCCATCAGCCCTCATCACTCCCCCAAACACCAAGTAAAAACAATTAAACTCTCACCTCATATCTCCACCCTCCGGTCCTCCACCGGATCCGCCTTGCGAACGCTATTCCTGAAACAAAAATTGAAAATAAATAAGTGTGCATATGAAATTTGATTATCATGCATTTGAGTTCGGCGGTCGCTTTTCCGGCGAAGGGACCGATGCAACCTATGGTAAATAAAGGAAATAAAATTTGATCATCATGCAAGCCTTCTTTCTTGTGTTCTTAGTTTTTGCCAAATTATCACCCTAAGCCTGATAATTGGAAGGCATACCAACACAAAATCAACGAATTCACATTAACCAACTCAAGGTTCTAAGCCATTGGCCTTCATATTTGTTCAAATGGATTGGTGTTTTAGCGAATAGAAACAACAAATAAAAACATTAAACTAAACATTTTCCATCATTGTGCATTTTTAATTTTTTTTGCATCATTATTCTCCTAGACTATGCCAACTATCTGTGTTTTTTCCTCCCCAAACTCACTTGCCTACACACATTGAACTCTATTCGTTACTGGCACATAAAATACACAGAACTCAATCACCATCACCATTATCAGGCATTTTTTGTAGAAACTAAAGATCTAGAGGTGTACAAACCAAATAACACGGATCTAGATATATGTAACATGCGGAATCTTAAATCATTAACCTACTCTGTTTAGCGGAAGCGTACCTGAGTCCATCGCTTATAATCTGAAAGATCCTGACGATAGCGCATCGGACGATCTTCCAGAATAGCACGAATCAACCGTTTGGAGAATCCCTTTAGCCTTCTCCCGGTTTCTCTCCTAGCGACGGGACGTAGAAAAGACGGCTCAACTTTGTTCGTGTATTCCGGGGACCACGACCGCTAATATTTATATGCTAGCCTCCATAGCCCTAGGGTTTCCAACTCGGCCCATCAACGAGTTGAAGCCCAATAGTCTCTACACATAAAGGCCCCACAACATGTTTAACTCATTTAGCCCATTTAATTAATTAAAACCAGATCACTAATATATTGGGCTTAATATGACAGCGTAGCACTTATATAATTATTCACAGCATATTAGCCCAACGTTGGATTAGGATCCAACTTGTTGGATAAGTTCCAACAATCTCCCACTTGGGCTATATGCTTAAACTTTATAATTATATTTCATAGTGCATACAACCAAATAAGATCTTAACTTACTGTCATTTCTTTAATGAGTTAAGAACAATCCGGTCCATCAATTATATTAGCAAGGGATCAAAGAGATCTTCGCCGTAGCAATTGCAGCTCGACCCATCAGTGGTCACCGTGCTAATACAAAAGAATGACATGGATTATGAAGTGGATGTGTAGCGTGGAAATTACATGTAATGTGATCTAACATGTCTATTTCCAACTGATCCTCCTTAACCTTAGTGAGATCATAAACAAAACAAAATCGGAGTGAAGCCGAACTGAAACCAAAAACTTTATTTCTGATCAGAAAATAACATCAAGCTTAAGCTGGAGACTTAATTTTGTCTATCATATGAGCACCCAAAAGAACAAACTCCCACAAAACTGAATGTTCTTAATGAAATGACATCCATATGAGTAGCTAGCTCATAAAACCTTTTGGATGACATTTCCTTACTATAACGGATCCGTAATTACATGGTTTGTTCCGATGTGCTCATTAGACAATTATACACTCCTATTAATCAACAATCTAGGAACTTGATCTCTGAATATCTAAACTTTGTCGAGTTCCTGTTGTTGCTGGAATATAAAACTGCAGACTTCATTGTCACTAAATAAACTGTGTGGTGTTTCAACACCATCCCTAATTTGCAGCATAGTAACAAAATATGCAGATATATTTCATGATTTGGATGTCACATAATGTGATATGAAATCTAAAGCCATGTCAGAAGAGACTATATAAAGGGACCATTTAGATCTCTTCTAGTAGATGTCACCTAACATAGATTTTCATACATTCTTTGCATCCAATAAATGATCAGAGTCAGTATACCAAAATGATCTCAAACTCTTTTAACTACTGATCCTTGAACATGTAACCCTTTTGTTCTCCATAAATACCGTATGACACATTTGGCTGCTGTCAAATGGTCAACTCCTGAACTTAACAATCTGCCCAACACACCTGTAATATATGCAATAACCAAATGCATATAAAACTGAGCATACTTTAGACTCCCTATTGGTGAGATATAGGAAATCTTCTGAAGATTATTCTCAGGGCAATTATTGAGACTAAACTTGTCTCCCACAGAACTTAGCATTCATTACCACATAGATATTATATAAATTACATGCTCCCACAGAACTTAGATAACATCATTAAATATCATCTCAAAACCGAACGAGGTGATCACTTAATGAAATTTAATGTATCAGTAACGATATTGAAATGCTCTACTAATGCCATTATAAACCTTATAGAGTCTTTCATGAAAAGCCCAATAGAAAGTCTCTTTACACATTAATACATTCTTTTCCGTATAAAGTCTTTGAGTGATACGCTTTAAATCTTTTCTTAATACCCTTTTGAATTCCCTTTTGATTGTAAAAGACTATTTACAATCAATAGGTTTCAAACCTTATGTCAATGAGAAAAAGATTTTAAGTATCATTTAAAGACTTTCTTAATTAATGCAATAATCAATTTTAGAGATGTAGAACTTTTATGACTTGATGTAAGTCGAACTTCCATCATCCTAATGTCAACAGTGAGCTTGTCATCTCTTTAATGGATTTCCTGAATGGCAATTAGTGCTTTGAGGGTGCTAGAGTTTGTCCTTATGAACAATTTCCCGAGTAGGTTGAATTGCAACATTATCTTGAATTTATTGTGTCTTGAACAATGTCAGGAATACCATCCTGAACAATGCCAACAACACCTGTGTGGATATAATCCTCTTCAAGAGTAATGTCACTAACTAAATTTCCCCTCTCAAACTCATCATCCTCAAATAGGTGTGCATTTCCTAATTCGTTAATTAACTTAATAGTGGGATTATGTAAAATCATACAAAATAATATCAACTTTAAAACTATTCAACAAAATTAGAAAATCATTAGCATTATGTCCTATTACTTTATTAGGCTTATAAAGCCTTACTTTAGTTGGACATATCCAAACATGCAATTGATTTATTTGTTGAAACTTTATTAAGGATATAAGCTGCAATCAAAATATAACTGAATTCTAAACTGTTAATTCTTTCATTACAACACATGTACTTAAACTGCAGGAATCTTAGAAATAAAGCAACATTTCCAAATAAATGAAGATTATAATGATCTTTTAAAGAACTAGAATAAACTAATTTTGAATTAAGAGACAACCAACTTTTCCATTCAAAATTGAACACTTATAACCAAATTTGTTCAAAATAGAAATGGAAATCCAAATTCCGTTAAAAAACGGTACATAATAGTCTCATAAAATTCAAATACAATCTAGCACTTAAAAGAAATAATCTAAATTTAATGTGCCTCTACTTGAACCATCTTGCCATTGCCCATATCGATGTATCTTTCACCATCATTTGGCTTTTGGCATCTTAGGCAATCCTGCATAGACACAATGATGTGAATGGTTACACCAAAATCTTTCCATCACGTGTCTATAAGTACCCAAGGTTGCATGAAAAGAAATTATGCTAGAATTAAACCAAATTTCGCAGCATACCTTTCTTATCTTTTAGTGGTAGAGATCATATGAGCACTTTCTGTCTTCCTTGCTCAAGCCTGTTCTCTTCCTGGACACAGTGCGAGATGAGCTCATCCAGAGACCAAGTCTCATCCTTCAGATTGTAGCTCATCTTAAACTGGTTGAACTGTGATGGAAGAGATATCAAAACAAAATGCACTAGCAGAGCCTCAGAGAGGTCTGGCTGAAGTGCTTTCAACCTTGAAGCAACATTAGACATCTTCAATATGTGCTCCCTAATGTTTCCCGTACCCTTATACCGCATTGAATTTAGAATTGTCAAGAGTGTACCAATTTCACCCCTTTCATTCTTGACAAATCTATTTTCAACATCAGAAAGGAATCCTTTAACTGTAGTAATTTTATCTGAAATAATGCCCCTGCGATTTTCTGGAATGGCAGAAAAATTTTCAGGAATAATAGCTGAAAAGAGAACAAGTAAAAACAATTTTAACATGTTCATATGAGTATTAAACAAAGCAACACCAAATTCAAATTAATGCTATTTTCCCATCTCAAGACATCCCCCACTAGCCCAATATTTATCTTTGGATAATCTATTGACTAGTCACTGACATCTTGTTGTAGCAATCAGACAATGACAATAATAACATGCCAAAAATAAAACTTCCTTTGGGCCGAATTAAATTTGCATGCATTGAACTCACTAATCATCACCTTGTCTATTGCCACAGGTGCGCATGAAATGGTATAGAACGGTAATCTTCCTTTGGGCCGATTTAGCATTCTTACGCAAATCACGTGCACATTAGATTCTTTTTATATTCATGAAATGAAATAATGCAAATCAACAGAGCCCACTTTGGCGAGGTGATGATTGCACGAAGTCATTTCAAAAATATATACTTTTGCAAAATTTGAATCTAAGTCGCAATTTAATACATGAATATACTTTAAGTGGAGATATTCAAGTCCACTTTTATTCAAAATCAAATTTAAGGCAACCAAAATTTTCATACAAAAGTATGTATTTAACTTGTTATATTTCGAAAATGAAATTAATCTTCACAAGAAAACCCACTTTGGTGAGTTGATGATCCAATCAATCCATATTCGAAATATATATGATGAATTGTGCCAAAAATAAATGAATTCGAAACTAAACCGAATTTAACACAAAATGATTACATCAAGTGGAGATATAAATAAGAACCATTTATTCCACATTTCTAATCATTTATTTTGAGTTAAATAAAATCCATAGATTCAACACAAATTTTCTTCTTAAAATGGGGTATATTAGGTGTACTAATGTGTATATGAACATACATATAAAGTTATATATATAAATACACACCCTATCCCATTTTATATGTACTAATGTGTATATGAACATACATATAAAGTTATATATATAAATACACACCCTATCCCATTTTATATGTAACTTTAAAATGTGTCAAATTTCCTTAAGGCCATTTGGTTGATGGTTAGTGCACAAAAAATTCTTTAAGGCCTTTTAAACTTATTCTTAAGGAGAAATATACGTTAAACCTTTTTATTTACTCCCGAAGAAAACACCTGAATTTTGTGTTTTAATTTAAATCTAAATTTAGGCAATCTGAATTTTCATACCGATGTATGAAGTCAACTTGTTATATACCGAAGTATATAATGTGTATATGAACATACATATAAAGTTATATATATAAATACACACCCTATCCCATTTTATATGTAACTTTAAAATGTGTCAAATTTCCTTAAGGCCATTTGGTTGATGGTTAGTGCACAAAAAATTCTTTAAGGCCTTTTAAACTTATTCTTAAGGAGAAATATACGTTAAACCTTTTTATTTACTCCCGAAGAAAACACCTGAATTTTGTGTTTTAATTTAAATCTAAATTTAGGCAATCTGAATTTTCATACCGATGTATGAAGTCAACTTGTTATATACCGAAGTATATATATATGGTTTTAAGCCTTAAACTTAGAATTTAAATTTATTTTGCACATTTAACACAAAATTTTATCTTTGAGGAGAAGTATATACATTTAAACGTCTTATTTCCTCCTTCAATCCATATTAAATTCAATATTGGGCAACCAATCATACAAAAGTATGTATTTAATCGTTTATGTTCCGAAATAATAATAATTTAACAGTAAAGCCCACTTTGGTGGGATCCCGTAATAATTAAAATTATTTTGAAACATATAAACTAATTTGCCCAAAAATTGAATTCAAATTAAACTGAACTTTAATGTAAATATATTTGAAAAGCCTTTTATTTACTCCTTCGATCCGTTTAAAATTCATCCAGGCAACTGATCATACTAAGTATGTATTTTTAATCCGTTTACATTCCGAAATAATAACAATTTTAGTAGTGGAACCCACTTTGGTGGAATTTCACAAAAATTAGAATTATTTCGAAATGTATATATAACTGAATTTTGCCTAAAGAATTTTTAAAAAAAACGGAATGAACTTAAATTTAACACACAAAGTTTGGGCTTAAAGGATATATATATATATATACAGTTAACCATGTATATTCGCATTTCACGAATTTCAATTCAAAACTTTAGGCGATAAATTTTCATGCCAAGCATGTAAGTAGCCTTTTATATATATCGAAATAAAATTAATTGCCACGATGGAGCCCACTTTGGTGGGTTGTCCTTTTAAATAAAATTATTTCGAGATATATATATAATTAATTACGCCTAAAATTGAATTAAAATGTGAATTTTAACACAAAAAGTACACTTAATGAAAATATACAAATTGCCCTTTTATTTCCTCCCTAACTTTGTGTTAAAAACATCCCAAGATAGGCCCAAATTTGTGTCCAAATGACCCAAAAATTGGGTCCAAAGTTAGCCATGAGGGTGCCCAAAACTAGTTTGCAATAAGCCTAAAAAAGGCCAAAAACTGGTTTGCAATAATCTTTACAAGATGCCCAAAACAACCAAATAAGTCAAACAGGGCAAAACAGGCCCAATTTGTTAGCCCAACCCCCTTTAAACAAAATAATAACAACATTTTTTTTAAACCTGATTGTGGGCTCTTGGGCCGGCCCACGGGGCTGATACCATGAGGGGGGAAGGGTTTTTCCTGTTGGGGGGGGGGGGGGGGGGGGGGCGGCCGCCGCCGCCGCCGGCCCCTACCCTGCCGTCGGGCGCCGGATGGGGGGGGAGCCCCCCCTTTTTCTTTTCTCGCAACCGGCACCGGCCAAGAGGCCGGCGCCTGTTTCCTGAAGGGGGGCGGGGCCCCCCTTTGATTCTGAATGGGGGGTGGCGGGGGCCGCCCCCTTTGTCCCGACGGGGGGCGGCGGGGGGCCGCCCCCTTTGTCCCGACGGGGGGCGGCGGGGGGCCGCCCCCCTTGACCCGACGGGGGGCGGCGGGGGCTGCCCCCCTCTGTCTTTACGGGGGCGGCGGGGGGCCGCCCCCTTTGATCCGACGGGGCGGCCTCCGCCGCCCCCTGTTGCTGAACGGGGGCGGCTTCCGCCGCCCTCTCTGTCATCCGACGAGGGGCGGCAGAACTGCCGCCCCTTTTCCCCCTTTTTTTAACTTACAGGGGCGGCTTTGCCGCCCCTTTCTGAGCCGTGTCGACGCCGGCATCGCCGGCGCCGTTCTTCCGACGGGGGCGGCAGAGCCGCCCCTCTTTTACTGTGTCGGGCGGCGGCCGGCGGGCCGCCCCCGATCTAGGGTTTGTCAAAAAACAAAATTTTTTTTGTTGGAATAAGTAATCAAAAAACCAAATTTTTATAGATCTGAAACTTAAAACTGATAAAAAAACTAATTTTTATCAGATCCGAAACTTAAGACAGATTAAAAATCTGATTTTTATCAGATCTACAATGAGCAGGCAAAAATTTAAGATCCACAGCATGTGGGCTCTGATACCACTTGTAGAAACTAAAGATCTAGAGGTGTACAAACCAAATAACACGGATCTAGATATATGTAACATGCGGAATCTTAAATCATTAACCTACTCTGTTTAGCGGAAGCGTACCTGAGTCCATCGCTTATAATCTGAAAGATCCTGACGATAGCGCAGCGGACGATCTTCCAGAATAGCACGAATCAACCATTTGGAGAATCCCTTTAGCCTTCTCCCGGTTTCTCTCCTAGCGACGGGACGTAGAAAAGACGGCTCAACTTTGTTCGTGTATTCCGGGGACCACGACCGCTAATATTTATAGGCTAGCCTCCATAGCCCTAGGGTTTCCAACTCGGCCCATCAACGAGTTGAAGCCCAATAGTCTCTACACATAAAGGCCCCACAACCTGTTTAACTCATTTAGCCCATTTAATTAATTAAAACCAGATCACTAATATATTGGGCTTAATATGACAGCGTAGCACTTATATAATTATTCACCGCATATTAGCCCAACGTTGGATTAGGATCCAACTTGTTGGATAAGTTCCAACATTTTTTCCTTATCAAAGTGGGTCAAATTTGAACATGAAATCCTCACAAGGTCATGACTCAGGCATAATCGTATCCAAATCTGAAACTTGATAAATTTTTCTCAATCTTTATATAATATAATAAAAATAAAAGTATCACTTTATAACACAATCCATTAGTAATGGGAATCTTAGTTCAAACACAAATCCGACTTTAATATGAACAAAATGGATAAGAAAAGTGCATAATAAGAAATGACAGTGATGGGATTTCTTTTCACCTTCCTGGTCGTATGTAACATGAATCCAATTGGAATCGAATGCATTTACATCTTTAGGCAGACTCAAAAAATTTCAATTAAGATATTTTATCATTTGTGTACTTGCTCCTACAACTCAAGCAGTCCTATACTATTTTGCCAAAGACTCATCTGGATAGTGGACACCTAAACTCATCACCTTAGAGCAAGCATAGATCTATGAGAAAGATTTTAGACATATTGAAATGGAATAAATAGTTATACAAGATGTGGAAGCCAATTTTCAGCTTTGCACATGTAGATCATAATAGAGGTGTTTTGCAATATAATACCATCAGATACTTCTAGTAGGATGGTGAAGATTTTTAACTTTCTTCACCTAACAGAAGTCCTAATGAAAACATGTCTAGTCTCTCTGTGATTTGACTAACATCGAGAGAATTAGTCGAATATCTCAAATCAATAAAAGTTGAAATAGATAAACCATTTCAGCAAAGAAAATACTGTTAAATCACATCTTCAATATCACAAGTAATCTATATAACAAAATATATTCTCCCAATTTCTCCATGCAGCCAAGGTTACAATCTGACTCTGGAATAAATTAAATTGACTTCAAAGATAGAATGGTAATAATGATCCAGATTAAGAACATTAATTAAACCATAAGCTTATGGAGAGAAACTTAGTAAAGTAAGTCGTATTTTACATGCACAATCATAAACTAACTACATCACTTTCTTATGTTAGTTGTTATAATCAAAATGTCAAATTCTTCTTAGATTCAAAACCATATAAGTTCTATTTACTTAGCTCTCAAAATTAATCAATTAGATATTTTTATTAAATCGGTGGTATGGATATTCTAGCTGAAATCTTTAGGTGATAGAATAAATCATTCTTTCAAGATTGTATTCAATCATATGTTTCCTCGTTTTTATGCAAATACTTGTCTAATATACAGTAATTTTTCGTGGTGCTGACATGCTGACTACATGGAAAACGACACTAATTACTTAGTCAAAAATCTTACACACATATATGGTGCACCATGAAACTTCAGAAATCTTCATTGCGTGACTCTTATGCTTGCTTAATGGCCTTGATATGAAAGATGTAGGTACAATAACTAAGGCCAAGAAAAACAAGTTAAAGTTTGTTTCATATGACATAAGCACCATCTCCAGTGACACATATCTATATATCAGGCACTAGTAGTAGAATGGACCAATAAATGTAACCATTGAAAATCAATGCACTTATAAAAAATATTAAAGAGGATAGTAATGTATGTGCTAGTTTTCCCGTTCTCACCTGAATTAGCACAAAACTTGTAAATATTACTGTGTACGATACACATCAACTGCATAGTGTCAAACTTGTGGCTTACAGGTTGAATTTTGGGCGATGTGGTGCTGGCAGACAAAGCTTAAAGATAGAAGTAATTAGAGGAAATACCATCATGGCAAAGGATAAAAATAATGACAGGTTAAACAACTAAAGCTCACATAGTTTTAGCAATTGAGATAGTTTCAGCAATTGAGATATGTCACCAATTCTCGGTTGGTTACATATTCCCTTTGCCAAAATGTTCTTCTTGCATGTTTCCTCTATAGATAGACTATCCAAATCCATCTGCTCTGATTATTTAAATAATTGATAAACAATAAAACTAGACTAATGAATATCTAAAAATCATCAATGAGATCATTGATCAAATCATAGGAAATGGGAGTGACGACATGTGATGTGTTCTCACAACAAGCCTTTGCCTCTGCCTCCAGTTTGTCATCATGTATTTTACTCAAAAGGAAATCGTCAATGCATCTGGAAGGCTACACATCCTCTAATCTCACATGTAACCTTCTAATGATCTTGCTAGTTGCTACCCACCTGATATGAAGAAAAAGCAAAAGATAAGAACCAGAAAACTACCAGATTCTGAATAACAAAAATAAATAAGCTAGTTGGCTACTTCAGCATTTGGGATCAAAATAGCTTTAATCCATCATTATACATGCTCTCAAACTCTTCCATTGACGAAGGGATGCTTGGTTGTCTCTGTGATCCCTGCTTGGATCGTTCCAGTGCAAAATAGCTGCGTGTCGCTGAAGATGATGGTCAGAGTCTCCATTGCCCTCTGCACGTCGTCGCGCAAGATACATAAACATAACATAAATTCCAACATGTTTGCTCCAAATAAATTGAGAAGAATTTTCCATATGCATTCGACTTACCAGGCTTGCGTCCTAGGGCTTATTGTGATATCCTTACATGCCAACCGGCAAAGATTGCAAAAAGATTATGTCAGTATCGCCATCGGCAAAGGATGACATAACATAATCCATCAATATTACCTCATTGCTAAGAGAGTGAGGGACCAAGAGACAATCGAAGAAGCTGAATTTGATAACAAGCTCAAAGCCCTCCATTTCAGGACATTTTGCAGTCCAAAGAGCGAGGCGGCAATGCCTAAGAGCCCAACCACGAGCGAGAACATCACAAATAATCATGTCGCCAGGTTTCCAATATGATAGTGATAATATATATATGAACCAATTTCTCTGATAGTGTGAGTCCTTGCATTGCACAACACCTACACAAACAATTATCAGAATTGGTTTAAGTCGAGGATTCACTTATAATGCACTGATGGCTGAAAAGCAAATTACCTGCTTCAGGAGTCTCATCGATGCCATAGTTTAGAGCCCTAGCAGCAATCGTTCAGAGCTCATCTGTAATTCCCCAATAGCAAATTCATGTCGGCACCATTTGCAAAGAGAATGGTTGTCTCGGATTCGTTTAAAGCCATTTGATTTATAGCCCTCGAGTAGCAATCGATCGCATCATTGTAGTACTTTTCCCCTTCTTCACATATTGATTTCTTTGCTCCTGAACGCAAAAAATTTCTAAGTAAAGAATGAAATTTTATAGAAAAGGGAAACACGTAGGGTTTTAAAAGGGATATAAAGCAAAAGAAAGCAAACCTTGAGCTCGGTGGTGGCAGACTCTTTGTTGGTGGCGATTGCGTTAAGGGTAACCCATGGACGAGATCTGGGCACAGACCCGCTCACATTACCGCCTCTTTTGGCTGCCCTAAAAGCAAGCAAACCCACGAGACAAATCCATGGATGCGATAGATTCGGTGGCCGATGGACGAATCAAGGGTTCGGAGGCCGATGCAGGAATCAAGGGTTCGGCGGCCGATGGAGGCGACGGCTTCGACGACCAAATCAGAGGTGGGATCAGATGGGCTGCATCCTCGGAAAAGGCAGGGACCGGGGCAGAGATGGGGAAGCCCCCTGCTCACCACCACGTAAGGGGCAGAGAGATTGCCACGTTGCGTTTAGCCGAAGATCACAGTCGTCGGCATCGAAGATAGAGGTCGTGGCTGACATGGCCGATGTGACTGCCACGGTTGACGATGCCACGAGGCCTCCGACGACCGTGAGGGAGAAGTAGAAGAGACGGATGGTGAAGGAGGTGAGAGAGAGTATTCTGAGAGAGGAGAATAAATCCTGTTAATAAAACGGGGGAAACGAAAAAGTTAGAAACATTTGGGAAGCCCGTGTTCGAGGACATTTTTTGGGGAGATTTCCACCCATTTGTCATGGATTGGTCTGTAGCGGATGTACTTGTCATAGACCCCAAAACATTTCATGGCAAATGTAAGTCTGCCACGGAATTTCCGTGGCAGATGTCCGGTATCTGTCACGGAATTGTCTGTAGCAAATATTCCGTGGCAGATATTTGTCATCTGCCACAGATTGTCAGCCACGGACAATTCTGTGTCTATATGTTCAACATTTGTCACGGATTTTGTCTGTGGCCAATGTTCCATGGTTGATTGCCAATTTTCTAGTAGTGGATGTGACTCTTGAGGATTTTGACAGGCGCGTCAGTCGAGGCCATTCCATTAAATGGAGGCCATCATGACGCGGCCCGCTTGGACTTCTCTCAGCACTGGATTCGAAGTGTCGTCGGCCTCCATATGCTACCACGTGCTCCCATGCGATCATCTTCGCAACGCGGGGGATAGTTTCGGGGGACGATATAAAAAGGGGGCCGTCGTCCATCAGACGAGGTTTTTGCTTTTCCGATCGTCACCCCCCTCTTCCTTTCTCTCTTTGTCGAACCGGGTCTTGCTCAAGCTCTGCCTTATGTCGTCCTCTTCTGCCGCTGGTTCGGGTCACACAGACGATGTCGCCAATCCCGACCTGACTCGCGGATCCAACACGGTGGTGCGCCGTCATGGGGGAGTGCTCTCAGGGGTGCCTCCCGAGGTACTGGAGTGGCCCTCGTCCATTTGTGCCACCTCAATTGGGGATCTACGTACCAGTTATCTTCTTCCCCCATGCTCCGCCCGGGCTCCTAAAATCGACGAGCGGATATGCTTCCCTGTTCTTCTGGAAATCAGGGTGTACGAGCAGAGCTTTCGGTTTGGGCTTTGGTTTCCTCTCCACCCCTTCATCACCGAGTTTCTACGAGCTTACAGGGTGGCCTTATGCCAATTCTGCCCCAACGCTATTAGGTGCATTGTTGGGTTTGTCGTTCTCTGCGTGCTGAAGGGGGTCGATCCGTCTCTCCGACTATTCGCCCAATTCTACTGTCTGAGTCACCATCAGTCAGGGGCCTGGCTCTACATTAGTACTCGGCCAAAGAAGAGCCTGGTGCTGAGACCGTCGAGCTCTTTGAAGCATTGGAAAGGGGAATACATTTTCATCGGCTTCCTGTCGGAGGTGGATTTTTCGGCCCACTGGGGGCCACAAGTACGCTGGTTCTCGAGCTGGGAAATCCAACTGACGCCGAGCTCGAGGCGGTTGACACCTTTTTGGTGGTCCCCGTTAGGGATCAGAGGATCGACGTTCTTTTCTCCGACCTTAATCTGTGGAAGACCGTGTGGCCCGTTGGTGAGTTTTGTTGAAGCCCGACGCTCAGAGGAGTAGATGTCCGAGGCCCATCCTGCCGGTTCTGATCCCTCCTTCTGCCTTCTTGTGTAGGTGGGTTCGCCCAAGGTTCTTCTTCAGCCTCTCCCTAGTCACGGTCCCAGATCCCAACTCACAGAGAAGGGCTCACGTATTGGAGGTTTGGAAGAAACAGCGGTCCGGGCCTTCCGATGTTGGTTCCAAAAGAGTGAGGGGGCAAGTTCCGCCCTCTCCCTTGGTGGATACCCCGAAGAAGGCCCGTGTCCAAGCCGCGGAGGTCAGCGTTCCTCCATCCGAGGGTCGGGCCCAGCCCTCCTCAACTGAGGTCTCCTGGCCCTGGGTCGGGCCCTCACCGTCGCCACTGGGCCCACTCCCCGAGGTCTACGAGCGGTACCTGGGCGCTTTCTGCTCGGTTTTGGCCGATCTTCCTCAGTCAGGCGAGGGTTTACTCCGCCCCTGCTTCCCGTGGGGCTGAAGGAGTCGGTTTTCTCCAACTGCGGGGTGGCGGCTCGATTGGCTGAGAACTGCATCCTCCCTCTAGACCAATTTGTGTTAGACGTGGTAAAAGGTGATCGTCTGGCCACCTTCGTGGTTCAGGCCGGTTAGCAGGTGAGGACTCTCGCACACTTTGTTCCTAGTAGTAGTCTCCGTCTTATGCTCGTCTCTTGATGCTTTCGATAAGGCGTCAATTCGCGGCTCTCTTGTAGGCCAAGGCCGACTCGGCGCGGAAGCCCGAGGCTGAGGGGGGCAAAGGAGAAGCGAGCCAATTAGCCAAGGCGCGCGTCAAGTCCCTGGAGACTTAGGTGACTGAGCTCTCTGCTGCATTGGAGAAGTCTGACCTAGAAAAGGCCATGGCCTTAGTCGAGAAGGCGAAGGCTGGGGATCGGATTGCCGAGCTTATGGAGGCCGCCGAAGCAACTGTCGAAGCGGATGTGGATACTGATCCGGTAGTTGCAACTGATGCCACGGAGCTCACTGGCCTCCTAGAAGCGGTTGAGGAGAGAGAGCGGGCTCTACTGGCCAAGCTCAATACTAGTTCCAGAGAGGCCGAGAAGGAGCGGGCGGAGCATCAACGCCAGGTTGCCATCCTCGAGGGTCGGATCCGAGAGTTGGGAGCGGTGGATTCCGATCGGATTGCTCAGGACACCGTGGATGACTATGACACGTCTTTTGTGGCCAAGGCTATGTTCGAAGCATTCGAAAGGGGGTTCGTCCGCTGCCAGTCCGAGATCCAGAAGAGATTTTTGCTCTGGGGGGGGGTCAATTTTGAGGAGCTCCGGCTGGATTCCGAAGACGAGGAGGAGGTACGGGACAGACCTTCTGAGCAGCCAGCCGTCGGTCCCGATATGGCTCTGGGCGCAGACAAGCGAGCGAGGATGTAATCCTTTAGCCTTGTCGTTTTTTGCAAGAACCCGCGCTCATCTTTTTGTGTAATGCGTCCCCTCCCTTTTTTGTTTAGAAATGAAGTTCCATCTTCTGCTTGTGACTGCTCATCCTCCTCCTCGAGGAGTGTCCCGTTTTGGGTCTTATTGGCAATTGGTTGGCCATCCTGCTGGGGGAGTTGCCCACAGCCTTACGGCGGGTTGGGTCAATCGGCCAACTGGGGGAAGCTATCCCTCAGGCTCACGGTCTGATCGACACGTCGACACGCTGGGGAAGTTGCCCCCAGCCTTACAGTCGGTTCGGTCGGTCAGTATGTTAGGGTGCGACCCCAAGTCTTACAACTGATCGTTGGGGTTACCTGCTGGGGGAGCTACCCACAGTCTCACGGTCGGCCCCATGACCGACCTGCTGGGGGAGTAGTCCCCAGCCTTACGGTCGGCCCTATGACCGACCAGCTGGGGGAGTTGCCCACAGTCTTACGGTCGGACAGTTAACCGACCTGCTGGGGGAGTTGCCCCAGCCTTATGGTCGGTCGGTGTCGTTCAACCGGCTGGGAGAGCTACTCCCAATCTGACGACTGGACGACGGACCGACTCACTGGGGGAGTTGCCCCAGCCTTACGATCGATCCTCCTAACTGGCTGGCCAGGTGGGGGTACCCCCAACATGTCAGTCGGTTGTGCGGACAACCAGCTAGGGGGTTTGTTCCCTAGTCTTGTGGTTTACCGTCGAGACGTTCATCCAGTGAGGTTTCCCTCATCCCGAGTGAGCCTCTCATAGGAATAAAGATGAAGACGAGTGGTTTTCAATGCATTTATATGGATAGATGGAAGGAGGAGATACATTTGCGGATGATCTCACTGATAGTACTTGCGCAGGTGCTCGGCGTTCCAGGTGAGGGTAAGGACATTCCCTTCCGAATTAGCTAGACGGTGGTTGCGGGTCCTAGAACTTCAATGACCTTGTAGGGGCCTTCCCACTTAGCCACTAGCTTCCCTTTGCGGGTGATCTCCGGGCTGAAGGCCGCCTTTCGGAGGACCAGATCTCCCTGGCGGAAGCTCCTCCCCCTAACCCGGGAGTTGTAGTAGCGGGCGACCTTCTGCTTCTGTGGGATGACAGTGGCCAAGGCCTGCTCCCGTCGCTCGCCCATGAGCTCCAGGCCGAGCTCCAAGCCTTCCGTGTTCCTCTCCTCATCGAAGTGCTTTATGCGAAGGGATTCCTCGCCTACCTCGACTGGCACCACCGCTTCGGTGCCATACGTAAGCATGAAAGGGGTTTCGCCCGTGGCTTATTTGTGGGTCGTCCTATATGACCAGAGTATCCCCGGGAGTTCCTCCGACCAGCTCCCTTCAGCGCCTTCCATTTTCTTGCGGAAAGGCTCAATGATGCACTTGTTGGCGGCCTCCACCATCCCATTAGTCTGGGGGTGTGCCACCGAGGTGAAAATGAGTTTGATCTTCCACTCTGCGCAGAAGTCTTTGAACCCTGCAGAGTCGAATTGCTTCCCATTGTCCGTGATGATGGCTCGGGGAATTCCAAACCTGGAGATGATGAAGTTCCACACGAAGCTCTTCGCCTTCTTCCAGGTGATGGAAGTAAGGGGTTCTGCCTCAATCCACTTGGTGAAGTAGTCCACCGCCATGATCAAGTATTTCCTCTGCCCCCGGCCGGAAGTGAAAGGCCCGAGGATGTCGAGTCCCCATTTCACGAAAGGTACGGGGCTGACTATCGAAACGAGCTCCGACGGGGGGGATGAGCCGAGTTTGGCAAACCTCTGGCACTCCTGGCACCTTTGGACGTATCCAGTAGCGTCGTTGACTAAGGTTGGCCAATAATACCCTTGTCTCAAGATTTTCTGGGCGATCGTCTTGCCCCTGTGATGATTCCCGCATACCCCCTCGTGCACCTCCCGGAGGACGTAGTCGGCCTCCCGAGGTCCGAGGCACTTGAGGTAGGGAAGGATGTCCATCTTCATCCAGCGTCTTTTATACAGTGCCCCTTTATGGATCACGTACCGGAGTGCCTTTCGCTCCAGGGACTGGCGCTCGTCCAGGTCCGTCGGTACTTCCCCACTGGAGATGTATCGAACGATCGGATCCATCCAAGTGGGGTCCTCGTCAATGACCATTACTTCCTTCTCCTCTATACTGGGGAACCAGAGATTCTCCACGTAGATGGCGCGACCTAGCTTCTCGGACGATGAGGAGGCCAGCTTGGATAGAGCGTCCGCACAGGCGTTCTCCGACCGCGGGAGGTGGAGGGTCTCCGCTTGCCTGAATTTGGACAGATCAGCTTTGGCCGAAGCAAGGTAGTTCTGCATCGCCACTTCACGCACCTCGTAATCCCCCTACAACTGGTTGATGACGAGCTTTCGAATCACTGAGGAGGCGTACGGATTCGGCTCCGACTTCTCTGGCCAGCCTCAAGCCATTTACTACCGCTTCGTACTCGGCCACATTGTTGGTGGCCGGAAACTCGAACCGAAGCGCGTACTCGACGATGCTTTCTTCAGGAGATCGGATTACGATACCAGCCCCACTCCCAGCCCAGGTTGCTGATCCGTCTACATGGACTACCCATGTATCCTGGCCCCCTGGGTGGTTGGTAAGAATGATGTCAGTCGAAAGGAAAGACAAGGGCTGGAGGGTTACCGAAGCCGAGCCTTCTTCCTCAGAAGGGTACCCTCCTTCTATGGTGCACTCAGCGATGAAGTCTGCCGGGCCTGCCCTTTTATGGCCGTGCACGGCTTGAATCAAAGGTCGAACTCGCTCAGCCCCACTCCACAGTTCAACATCCTCCCCATCCGGTCGAACCTCTTGAGGTTCCGTTCGAGCTGTAAATCAGTAAGGACTTTTATCGTGTGGGCTTGGACGTAGGGTCGGAGTCTTCGGGCCGAGAGCACGAGGACGTATGCGAGCTTCTCCATAGACGTGTACCGTCCTGCTGCGTCCTTCAAGACTCGGCTGGTATAATACACCGGCCTCTGCACTTCATTGTCCTCCCTGATCAGTACCGAGCTCACCGCCTCACCCGTACAGGCCAAGTAGAGGCTCAGCGATTCTCCTTCTCGCGGCTTGGAGAGGAGCGACGGACTGCAAAGGTATTCCTTGAGTTCAGCAAACGCTCGAGCGTAGTCCTCATCCCATGGTACCGTCTTCCTCTTATCGGCGGGCTCAGCGATTGCTTTCCTCAGGTCTTGAAGAAGGGAAGGGACCTCTCCGCCGACTTGGATAAAAAACGCCCCAGAGCGACGATGCGTCCATTCAGCCTCTGCAGCTCTTTGATTATCATTGGTTCCCGTATGTTGATCAATGCCTCGATCTTTTCAGGGTTAGCCTTAATGCCACGATTAGTGATCATGAACCCCAAGAACTTGCCGGATCTTACCTCGAAAGTGCATTTCGTGGGATTGAGCCGGATGTTGTGCCTTCATAGCCGTCCGAAGGTTTCTCTGAGGTCGGCGATGAGATTTTTTGGCCCTATCAATTTGACCAACAGTCGTCCACGTAGACCTCTAGGTTCCTCCCTATCTGGGAGTCGAACACCTTGTTGACCATTCTCTGGTAGGTTGCTCCCGCGTTCTTCAAGCCAAAGGGCATCTTCTTGTAGCAGAAGGTCCCCCGGTCCGTCGTGAAGGAAGTCTTCTCCTCGTCCCGAGGGTCCATCTGGACTTTATTGTACCCGGAGTAGGTGTCCACGAAGCCGAGCATTTCGTACCTAGAGGTGTTGTTCACGAGGTGATCGATGCGGGCAGTGGGTAGCTGTCCTTGGGGCAAGCCTTGTTGAGGTCGCTGAAATCCACACACATTCGCCATTTCCCACTGGACTTTTTGACCATCACGATGTTGGATAGCCACTTCGGGTACCAGACTTCCCGGATGAAGCCGACGTCTAGAAGGCGTTCCACTTCCTTGGAGGCTGCCCTCCTCTTCTCGCCACACAGGTTCCGCTTCTTTTGCCTGACCAGTTTGAAGTTGGGGTCGGCGTTCAGCTGGTGCATGATCACCCGAGGATCCACACCGGGCATGTCGTCGGGCGACCGTACGAAGACGTCAAGATTGGCCTCCAAGCACTCGATCATCTCGCCTCTTAAGCCAGGGGTCAGTCCGGACCCAATGGAGATGAATCTCCCTTCGACATTTGTGACAGTGATTAGCTCTGGCTCCTCTCCCGGAGTGGACCTCGGTCCGTCCTCAAGTCAAGCGAGGCATCAGATCGTCATGCTGCTCGGCGGGCTCCTCGCCGGCCAGCTGGTAGCAGATCTTTGGCTTCCCTGTGTCGCCTCGACCTGTCTGATCCCCCTCGGGGTCTGGAACCTGATTTTCCGATGGAGAGTCGAGACCACCGCATCGACAGCATTGAGGAGCGGGCGGCCGATGATCCCATTGTATGCTGATTCGATCCTCAGCGCTACGAATTCCATCGTCGGGTCACCGAGTCGGGCGGCTTCCCGAGCGTGACATGGAGGCAGATCGCCCCGATGATGGGCATGGAGCGACTCGTGAAGCCTATTACGGGCCCCGAACTCGGCTCCAGGTCTTTGTCACGCAGCCCTATCCTCTCCAGAGTCGACATGAACAGGATGTCGCATGAGCTGCCAGTATCAACGAGCAGTCGCCTCACCATGGATGTGTCGATGACAGCGGAAACCACGAGTGCTTCGTCTGACCACGGTTTCTCCCTCACGGTTCCCCTGCCGCCGGCTGTGAGGGGTGAGGAAGTGATTTCGGCCTCCACATCGTAGTCCCCCGCGCGGCCGGGCCGGGGTCCGTCCGGACCCCGGGTCCGAGACACGTGCCGAGCGGTCATGGTTCCTCCCCGTCAACCGCGATACGGCCCAGGTGCCGATATCGAGGCCGTGACCTTCTTTCGCTGCGGAGGGCGAGACCGCGTCATTGCTGGTGTGGTTGCTTTACGTGGGTGTTAGCTCGTTCCCATAGACGACGCTAGATGTTTACGGGTGTTTTCTCACCACTGACTCGTTGACCGACAACTAGACTGCCAACGTGGTCAAGGGATCGGTTGGGATCCCTTGGTTACGCCAAGCGCACGTGCTCTCGGCGTGGATAGACGATGGATCCGCGGTTGAGCAGACGCTTCAGGAGAGCGTCGGTCTTCGGTTGGTGTGGAGACGAGGGGAAGCCTTGGTTCCCGGTTGAGTGCTCGGCCTCGGCTGGACGAGCGTCGAGGGAAAGCCTCGATGCCTTGAATGTTCCTCGGTCTTGATTGGTAACGGCGCCCGCTAACGACGAACGGTTTCATTTCTTGCCGAGTTGTAGCCTCGGTGCCTCGGTTCAGCTCCTTCTTGGACAGACGATGAAACTTGTCAGGGGGTCCGGACCTTGGTTTTGGCCAAGTCCCCTCCGATGCTAAGTCAGAACGGATATGTGTAATGCTCGGCGGGATCGGTACGGCTCAAGAGGAGGCCAGCACACGTATCCTCGGACCGAGCTATGATAGGGGAGATAATGGGGAAAAGCAAGGCCTTGTTAATGGAATACCTCTGTTGTAGTTTCCAAGGATTCGATCCTCTTCCCGGTTGCCCCTGTTATCCCTTTATAGGGTTTGGCCCACGATTGCCCCCGGTCCACGCCCCCTGACCGGCTCCCATTCACGTCCCCGTGATCCGCCTCTATCAAGGTGCCTGTGTGCGTCGTGGAGGAGTAGATTAATGGGCTCCTTAATGGCCATTAAGGTGCCGCACTTTCAGGAGGATGGCTATCTTCCTGAGAGCGCGAGCTAATCGTGCGTCTTCCGCGTCGGGGCCGGTCTGACTTCGAGCCCTTCCGTGGGCCTCGTCAGGTGAGCCTAATCCCATTCGTGGGATTTCCGTTGTAGGCCTGGGGCTTGGGTCTCTTGTTCTTGGGCTTCTGATCACTCCATATTTTACACCTTTTTTCCGCATGTTTTCACGCCATTTCGATTGCTCATATTGCGGTTTTCAAGATTATTCGACAATATTGCGATGCTTTTCACTATTTCTTGTTTTTGTCGGATTTCAGGAAATATGGAGCGATCGGGAGCAAAAATGAGCTTAAAGGATTTGCACCCACTCCGGAGTGTCAACCATGGCCCTTTTGAGGGTTATTCTGCAATGGAAGACGAGTGGAAGAAGAAAGAACGTCGTAAGAGCGACGAGGAAGCGAAAAGATGGAGATTGGGCATTTTCAGCATGCCACTCGGTCGAGTGAAGGAGTCACTCGGCCGAGCATTGAGACCCCGCTCGGCCGGCTATATCGGACACGCAACAGAGATGTATCAGCGTGCACTCGGCCGAGCATCGCACGCCCACTCGGCCGAGTGCGGAGACTCCGTCCGCCTGAGTGGCACCCAGACGACGGCAAGCCAAAATGTCCAACTCTCTGTAATCCGTCAGTCGACTACGAGCTCCGACTCGGCCGAGTTCCAAAAGCCCCTCGGCCGAGTGACATTTGCCACTCGGCCGAGTGATGCCGAGGACACGCAGCGCCCAGATTTTCAGATAGCCTCTCACTCTTTTGAAATATGCTATCATTCCAGCAATCAAAGTATTTTTCTCATATTTTTTTATGGATAGTAGACTTCATGACGGTTCCAACGCCACCAAGAACGTGTAAATCGGAGGTCGGATGAAATCTGGGGAATTTCTGCAAGTTGATGCTACAGTGCTGGAATTTCCACTCGGCCGGGTCACATATTCCACTCGGCCGAGTGCGGCCTGGGCCCAGATTTTAAGTTGCGGTTAGGGCTATTTTTGGGCACGAATTTGAGGGGTTTTCTAGGGTTTCTTGCTAGGGTTTTGGGTGAGTATTTAAGGGGTTTGTAGCCACCATTAGAGGAGGATCCCCATTATGTTTTCTTAGCCCCACATATGTTTTTCTTAGGATTATTTTAGAGGTTAGGCCATGCCCTAGGCCCCCTCTTGGATCTAAAAGCTTGTATTTTGGATTGAAGATCTTCATCAAGCTAAGTATTTTCTTCTTTTTATTTGAATCCTTGTTTTTCTATCTTTTTGTATGCAAGCAATGATCTCTATTGATTCTCATATCCTTATTGCTATGCTAGAGTAGATTTGTTGTTCTAGGGTTTGGGGATGAACCCTATGGATCTAATTTCATATTTGTGATGAATGAATTTCTAAATTGCTAGAATTGCTAGGAGGTTAGGTTGTCATTGATTTACTACGGATAGCTATGGATTTCCATCGATTTGGGATTTGCAAGAGATTTGATTCTAATCGATGGGAAGGCCTAGATATTCGATTTAGATTTACAATTGGATTTCTCTAGATTTGGTTTGCAAGAGATTGGACCAAAGCTAGGATTTTTAATTGTAAATCTATACCAATATTCGTTTGAAAGAGATTGGACGAATACGTACTATCACAACCTAGATCGTGGCTCGAGTTTGCACGAGAGTGGGCTCGAGAAGCGATTGGACAATGATGTCGATCCTAATGCTAGTGGCTTAGGTTAGGGTTTGCACGAGAGTGGGCTCTAATCTAGGTTTGCTATAGACCGGCAATAGCGCGAGAGCGTGAGCTTGGTTCTCTATTCAGTTACGACTAGTTCACCTCAACGCAAGCCTAGTAATATTGAGATTCACTATTCACAATGACGAATGACGATCCGTAGTGGGGATTCCCTAGCCTTAGACTCTTTTATTGTATTGTATTTGAATCGACATCTGACCGATTTCTCTATCTCCGACACCAACATCCATCACCATTGCCATTACATTATACCATAACCATCTCCGCCAATAAAACATTCGTAGTCAAACCAACCTAGGATAGATTAGAACCGACACCACCTCCTCGTGTTCAATACCCGCTCGCCGCTACACCGTGCGCTTGCGGTAAAACTACAATCGTTCTCCGGGTGTATATCCGGGGCGCGATCAAGTTTTTGGCGCCGTTGCCGGGGAGGTGTTTCCGTTGGGTGCCAATTTGTCACAATTAGGTTGATTAGACTACGAAAAAAAAATAAATAAAAAGGAAATTTTCACCCCCGCCACCATTATTATCATTTCTATATTCTTTTGTACCACTGATATTTTTCTCCAGGTATTTATCTTTGTTGATCAGGTGCTATGGATTATACTACGTGGACCACAGATTTTGACCAGAGTGCTCAGATGGGAGAATACTATTATGACCAGAGTGCTCAGATGGGAGAATACTATTATGATCAGAGTGCTCAGATGGGAGAGTACTATTTTGATGAAAGTGCTTAGATGGGAGAATACTTTTTTGAGGAGACGCACTGGCCCGAGCTTGATGAGAAACAAATGATCTTTTTTGATGAGATGCAAGCACACCAGGTTGAAATGCAAGCCAGGCTTGAAAAGAGCAACCTTCAATTGGAAGGGATGAAGATGGAACTTGAAATGAATGCGCTCATGCTTAGGGTTGCAGAGATTTCCAAAGATATCAGTTCTGCTTCTTCATATTATGGGCAAGCAGCATCGCCAGACATACTACCAGAGCCAGAATGTGTCGTCGTCGATCCCACTTCCTACGATACAGCTATTGCATATGAAGAGTGGATGGACGAAGAGGCAGTGAAGGAAGCAGAAACTGAGTCATATGCGCAGCCAGAGGAGGACGCATTTCAGAGATTATTGGATGGCCTCTTGGAGTCAGTGAGGTTCACCAGTTCAGAGAGCATTACAGCAGGTGATGCATTTGAGCTACGATTTGTAGATTTTGTTATGAACCGTGTTTCAGCTGCAGGAACAATTGAGGAGGACATCCATGTCAGTCTTGAGGGGGATAGACTATATTTTCGGATTGCTTGCGGGCATTCCCCTCCACATGATACATCCCCATAAGCTGACACACTTGAGCAGCCAACATCACCATTCCAGAGAGAGCCCACATTGATAGTCGATGAGAAGGTAAAGGAGCACACTGTCGAGCCAGAGCATATTGACGAGGAGGCCTCATATGCGGAGCCGAAGCATGCTTTTGAGGAGGCCTCACACACGGAGCCAGAGTTTATCACCGAGGAGGTTGTGCATCGGGACGAGGACATAGCCATTCATGAGGATCCCGAGCACTACCCTCCTCCATTGGAGCTCTTGCAGCCACCTCATCCTCCCACTAACGTCGAGGACTATCCCACAGAGCTTACTGCTCCCACTCAGGGAGATATTTTTACCCACTCCATTTCTGAATCATGCATTCCATTTGATATTTATTTTGATTCAGATATTTTTGACACGTCATACCTTTTGCAGCACACATACGATTATGGACCGGAGATATGCTTGGACGTGTCACAGTTCGACGAGCCTATCGAGGAGGTACACACCTATGATCTTGATTTACCTGAGCAGCTGAGAGAGGGTACCATGGAGACAGCTATCACGGCACGTGATGATATTGGATTATTTCCAGGGAAGTATCGTCCACCATTATTTATTCCATATATTACTATAGACGATCCTCTTTGGGATACTTTTATTATGATGGTGAATTTTTTGCAGCGAACTTATGCATCCTATTCTCTGCAGGGTACAGGTGGAGACCTTGTAGGAATGCTGGAGGATGCATTGCTGGAGTTCGTTGGTGTTCGTGGATACACGCGTCTGGCGGAGCCACGGAAAGAGCAGTTGGAGCAGTTGCCTCCACCGGCAAAGATACTGGATCCGCCTTTTGCTATAGGTGATATCAATCCAGTAGTGTAGAAATTTTTATGCTTTCAATAAACCCGAATTCTCTCGACAGCGAGAGGACCGTATAGATTTGCTTGAATAAATATCACCTCTTATGACGGCCACAAAAATCTTTTACACCCCAAACCCATTATATATATTAATTCACCTCTCCATATTTTGATACGCCACATCCTTTTGCTCACCACCATCGAGCATTTCTTTCAAGTGAATACTCACTTTCTTATTCATTTGACTTGAACTTGCTTTGCAAAGCCATGATATTTTTGATCGAGTCATTTGAATAGGATTGTTTGGTATAAGCTTGTGGGAAAGCGCTCTCATGCATCATTGTATGTGCATGTAGTTGCATTAGGATTTCATGTCATTCATTTCATCATTTTTCATTCACCTCCCTCATATTTATCGTTGTTCCTCATATTTTTCCTTTTATGATCACATTGAGGACAAAGTGAAGTTTAAGCTTGGGGAGTGCATTTCCATGCCATTTAGATGCATTAGTTGCATTTTTACTTTATTTTAGGGTTTTTAAAATTTTTTCAATTTTTTTGCATCATCTTTTTGATTTTTCCATCTTATTTTCCTTTTATGTGTGTTCATGCATCATATTGTGTGCTTGATTTTCTTTTCTTTCCCCTCTTTTATTTTTATTTCTTTATTTTCCTTTCTTTTCTTCCGCTAGATGAGTTTTGTATGATGATATCTCTTACTGCTTTAGTAGCCATCACGATGCTTATTATTCCTTGCCATGCTACTTTGAGTATTCCATAGTCTTGCTATCCATGTGCTTGCTTATATATTCTTTTGATGATTCCTCTATATGAATGCATGATATTAATTGAAGCTGAATGTATGGATTAGTGTTTGGTATGCTTTTGTTGGAAGTGCTCCAAGATTCACGCATCAATTGTATAACGGAAGCATCTGCCTTATTATCTTATTCACCTTCTGTTGCATGCTTGATATGAAAGTACTCTTTACCGCTTGACTTCGCTTTTTATTGAGATGATTGAGAATATCCATACTTACATATGAGTTTTAGTTGAAGTATTATTTTATTGAACAGTTCTTGCATATCTTAGAGTGAACCGAGTGTTACATTATTTCTTTCTCCACATATATCTTTTTATTCTCTACATGCCACTTGAGTTCACCTCCTAAAGCTACTTATATCGCATCTATTTCCCGAAAATCCCCACAAAAGAAAAGTTAGCTCCAAAAAGTCCAAAAAGCCAAAAAGGAGCCAAAAACCAAAAATACAAATCAAATAGCTCCTACAAAAATCCAAAAAGAAAAGTGAGAAACAAAAAAAAAGTTCAAAAAGAAAAAAAAAGAAGAAAAAAAAAATGTTTCTCTATCTCATATTGGAGCCACAAAATACTTGGGAAAACCAAGGCAAAAATCCCATTTTCCACTATCATATTCCTTTGGATGTGATGCCCCAAGCTAAGCTTGGGGGGGGGGGGTGAATTCATTTGACCAAATGAGTGAGTATGACCTTAGAGTGGAGATGTGCATGAATGTGGATATTCGATAATGCTTAGACTTTGCAAAATATATTAGATATGGAGATTTTTCATGATTTGAAATAAATATGTGAATGCCATGTCTCTTATTCCATTCTCTATTGCATGCTTGGTGTGATTCTTATATGCTTCAGTTATAGCTCTTTATTGAAAAGTGCATTGCCAACAATTGTATATTAAATTCTATGAAATGCATGATGTGGATATGAATTGATTGTATGAATTTAGAGAATCCCTTTTGTTGATCTGAAAAGCTTGCAAGTGCCATGTTTAAGTAAGATATGAAATCTTTATATCATATGATTCGTATTTCCCAAGTTATCGTGATGTGTAGCTTATGGCTTGAGATCTGAGAGAATAATCTAGCGACCCCTTCCACTTCGTATTCTTTTTCATTTTTTCCTTATTTTTACACTTCGGGTTCGCCTTCTACTTGTCTTCCTCGAGGACGAGTAAGAGGTAAGCTTGGGGGATTTTGATCACTCCATATTTTACACCTTTTTTCCGCATGTTTTCACTCCATTTCGATTGCTCATATTGCGGTTTTCAAGATTATTCGACAATATTGCGATGCTTTTCACTATTTCTTGTTTTTGTCGGATTTCAGGAAATATGGAGCGATCGGGAGCAAAAATGAGCTTAAAGGATTTGCACCCACTCCGGAGTGTCAACCATGGCCCTTTTGAGGGTTATTCTGCAATGGAAGACGAGTGGAAGAAGAAAGAACGTCGTAGGAGCGACGAGGAAGCGAAAAGATGGAGATTGGGCATTTTCAGCATGCCACTCGGCCGAGTGAAGGAGTCACTCGGCCGAGCATTTAGACCCCGCTCGGCCAGCCATATCGGACACGCAACAGAGATGTATCAGCATGCACTCGGCCGAGCATCGCACGCCCACTCGGCCGAGTGCGGAGACTCCGTCCGCCCGAGTGGCACCCAGACGATGGCAAGCCAAAATGTCCAACTCTCTGTAATCCGTCATTCGACTACGAGCTCCGACTCGGCCGAGTTCCAAAAGCCCCTCGGCCGAGTGACATTTGCCACTCGGCCGAGTGATGCCGAGGACACGCAGCGCCCAGATTTTCAGACAGCCTCTCACTCTTTTGAAATCTGCTATCATTCCAGCAATCAAAGTATTTTTCTCATATTTTTTATGGATAGTAGACTTCATGAAGGTTCCAACGCCGCCAAGAACGCGTAAATCGGAGGTTGGATGAAATCTGGGGAATTTCTGCAAGTTGATGCTGCAGTGCTGGAATTTCCACTCGGCCGGGTCACATATTCCACTCGGCCGAGTGCGGCCTGGGCCCAGATTTTAAGTTGCGGTTAGAGCTGTTTTTGGGCACGAATTTGAGGGGTTTTCTAGGGGTTCTTGCTAGGGTTTTGGGTAAGTATTTAAGGGGTTTGAAGCCACCATTAGAGGAGGTTCCCCATTATGTTTTCTTAGCCCCACATATGTTTTTCTTAGGATTATTTTAGAGGTTAGGCCATGCCCTAGGCCCCCTCTTGGATCTAAAAGCTTGTATTTTGGATTGAAGATCTTCATCAAGCTAAGTATTTTCTTCTTTTTATTTGAATCTTTGTTTTCTATCTTTTTGTATGCAAGCAATGATCTCTATTGATTCTCATATCCTTATTGCTATGCTAGAGTAGATTTGTTGTTCTAGGGTTTGGGGATGAACCCTATGGATCTAATTTCATATTTGTGATGAATGAATTTCTAAATTGCTAGAATTGCTAGGAGGTTAGGTTGTGATTGATTTACTACGGATAGCTAGGGATTTCCATCGATTTGGGATTTACAAGAGATTGGATTCTAATCGATGGGAAGGCCTAGATATTCGATTTAGATTTACAATTGGATTTCTCTAGATTTGGTTTGCAAGAGATTGGACCAAAGCTAGGATTTTTAATTGTAAATCTATACCAATATTCGTTTGCAAGAGATTGGACGAATACGAACTATCACAACCTAGATCGTGGCTCGAGTTTGCACGAGAGTGGGCTCGAGAAGCGATTGGACAATGATGTCGATCCTAATGCTAGTGGCTTAGGTTAGGGTTTGCACGAGAGTGGGCTCTAATCTAGGTTTGCTATAGACCGGCAATAGCGCGAGAGCGTGAGCTTGGTTCTCTATTCAGTTACGACTAGTTCACCTCAACGCAAGCCTAGTAGTATTGAGATTCACTATTCACAATGACGAATGACGATCCGTAGTGGGGATTCCCTAGCCCTAGACTCTTTTATTGTATTGTATTTGAATCGACATCTGACCGATTTCTCTATCTCCGACACCAACATCCATCACCATTGCCATTACATTATACCATAACCATTTCCACCAATAAAACATTCGTAGTCAAACCAACCTAGGATAGATTGGAACCGACACCACCTCCTCGTGTTCGATACCCGCTCGCCGCTACACCGTGCGCTTGCGGTAAAACTACAATCGTTCTCCGGGTGTATATCCGGGGCGCGATCAGCTTCTCCAAAATAGCCGTATCGAAAATAATTTTAATTCTTAAAACTAATGTTAATTCTAAAAAAAATTCTGTAGATGGATGCAAATAAAGGGATTAATGTAGAGCAGGTGGCACCTGATCCAAAGGACTAGGTGCAAGACACAAAGGGATGGTCCGCAACGAGTACAAGCCCATGTGGGGGCTTGTACTCTCCGACTTTTTTGTGTCTTGCCACGTGATCCATTGGATCAGGTGGCATCTTTTCTACATTAAATCCTAAAGAAAAAGAGAAAATACCGTCTTTTCCGTAAAGTTATCCTCTAATTGTTTGTGTGATAAGAGTAAGAAGACATGTTAGGTTGTCAAATGGTGAAAGACATGAAAAATATTTTTCTATAGCCTAGCAACATGAACCAAGATTTGCTCAAAAACATGAATTTAATACTAAAAAAATAAAAAATCATCTTTGCGTGGATGTTACGCCCTAAAGGTCGGCCTAGTTGATAAAGGCACACTCGAATAGCCCATCATCAATCCTCATCAATGAGGACCAGTTCGCCAAGGCGAAGAGGAGCTCGCCGGGCCTTAGAGAAGCTCGCCCAGGCAGAGCGACAAGCTCGCCGTCCGAATCGAAGAGAAGAGTCCTCTGGTTGACCGCATATGTTCTACGCTAGCTCGTCTCATAGTAGCTCGCCCCAGAGTAGCTTGCCCAGGAGGCAGCTCGCATACCTCTCCGCCACACAACAGTCCACCCAAGGAGGGAGACAACCAGCCACAAATATCACTGCCAGTCTCACTACGGACAAAGTCTGACAAAAGCGCACCTGCGCCGCCTGATAGCCTGTCGAAAGCATGCCTGACATTAATGGCTCTGACAGTCTGATGCACCTGACACCACCTGACACCATCAATACGAAAAATATCTCTGACATCACTCGCCACCTTATCGCTTCACCACTCGAGTGCCAGCTGGGTGGAGACTACTACATAACCGACTTTCAACCACAAACAAATCCATGGCTGAAAGCCGGATTTCCATGGGTGAAACGTTACGGCCATGGAAAAAAATTCTGTGGCCGAAAATCCGTTGCCGATACCGTAGTCGCTAATACCCCCTTTGCCCACGGACTTTTCAGTGGCCGATAATCTGCCACGGGTTAACGCCCACGGATGTTTGTGGCCAATAATCCGAATAAAAAACAATATAAAAGTATCTGCCACGGACAAATTTGTGGCGGATACCTATTTAAGGCCACGACAATGTCCGTGGGAGATATGTATAGGCCACGGATACTAGGCACGAAGTTGACGTAATCAGTGCACACAAACCGTGGGCGAAAATTATCGGCCACACACTTTTCTGTGGCCTTAAATAGGTATCAGCCACGGATTTGTACGTGGCAATTACGTATTGGCCACGGATTTAGTGCACGAAATTGTCAATTTCGTGCACTATAAATCCTTGGCCAATATGTAATGGCCACCGTCAAATCCGTGGCCATAGTGTGCTATCAGCCACGGATTTGTCAGTAGCTGATAGTGTAAATTGTTTTTTTAATAGCAGTATTTTCGTTATATAATATACAATATTTTATAACAAATATGTAACTGTATATAAAACAAAATAAAGCAAACAAATATTAAAAATAAAATGCAAACATTTAATTATAACAATGTATCAAATAAAATATATTATACGTACATAACCAATGGCCGTAGTTTAAAATTATGTTTATGCCAATATTAAAAAATAAAATCCTAACACCCTATAATGCCAACGACATCACCGCATCCACATGACCGCACCATCGCTATCGATCGCCTTGCCATCGCCATCATCGAACGCCTCCATCGTCGCCATCGCCACCAAGCCCGCTATATACCACCATCACCGCCATCGCCATCGCCGCTATCCATCTCCCCCAATCACTCTCACCTTGCCATTACCATCGCCACCCACAGGTCCTGAAGGACCTCCATCTCCAATCCTACCCTCGCCATGTTGACCCTACCAAAAAATATTATGTTAGAATGTAAAACAAATAAAATAAGGGGTTTTAGCATATTTGTCCCTTAAATCTTGCGTATTTTGATATCTGTCCCTCAAATCTTCATATTTGCCCTCAAGTCCCTCAAAAGTTAGTATTTAACCTTAATAGTCCCTCTCACTAACTATCTGTTAAAATCTTAACGGAAATGAGAATATTCCGTTAGTATTTAACCTTAATTTGCCCTCAAGTCCTTCAAAAGTTAGTATTTAACCTTAATAGTCCCTTAAATTTTGAACGTTAACCTTAATAGTCCCTTAATTTAACGGAATATTCACATTTCCGTTAAGATTTTAACATATAGTTAGTGAGAGGGACTATTAAGGTTAAATACTAACTTTTGAGGGATTTGAGGGCAAATATGAAGATTTGAGGGATGGATATCAAAATACGCAAGATTTAAGGGACGAATATGCTAAAAACCCATAAAATAATAAACGAGGATAAAAGAAACACTTATAAAATTTAAGTTTGAAGTAACGCTTCAAGATTTGAGTTTGCCCATAAACCAAGTGTGCAATTGAGTGCACGTGTGACCCGGCCGAAAGCGAAGGTCACATACGCGCTCTGGGCAGATTCTGCCCAGTTTATGGGCAGAGTATGCCCAGAAAACTGGGCAGAAGTCTGCCCAGTTTCCAGTTTTTCTGGGTAGAAGTCTGCCCAGTTCACTCCCTCTATTGCTCCATCCCTCCCTCCATCCCTTACTTTCACGCTCTCTCAAACCCTAACCCTTGGGTTCAAAACGATCGGAGGAGGAGACGAAACCCTAACCCTAAATTCCTAAAGTTTACAGAAGGAGAAAGAGGAGAGGATTTCATCCACTTCCAAGAGGTAGGACTCCGTACTTGTGCGATGAATTTTTTTTGGGAATGTTGTAGGAGTAGTTTTACCATTAAGTAGTGTGAAAGTTGGAATATTTAGTTGAGATTAATGTTAAACCAATAAAATGCAAACTTGCAAATGCATCCAATAAAATGCAAGTTGACTAATACCCATTTTGTAAACTACTCAGAAAAACCCACATTTAGTGCAAGCTTTGTTCTTCCATTATATCACCCTAATAGAGTTAAATGCAATTCCCTCAATGTTGTGTGCTAGTCTACTTAATTTAAATGCTAATAAATGATAGAGGAAACTCCACTCTGCGACTCATTCTAACCTTAACACTAACACTAACCCTAGCCCTAAAGCGTAGCCCATCTTGATATGTATCAATGTGTGTTTTGATTTTGATCCATGTGCCTTATGTGCACGTGTACTTTCTAGTGATCGATAAATATACGCAGACCCAAACACAAAGTGTTATAGGTGGAATGCTATATAGTTATAGGTGAGATATAAATATGAAAATAATGTAGAAAAGGTGGCAGCTGATCTAATAGATCAGGTGCCAAGACACAAAAAGGTGGAAAGTACAAGCCTCACAATGGTTTGTACTCGTTATGTGTCCCGCCTTTTTGTGTCTTGCACCTGATCTACATGAATCTATAATTTTTGGAGAATATGCTTTATCATTATTGATTCTGTAAAAATGTACAGGGATCTAGGAAAGACAGGAGAGCGTTAGTAGTGCAGAGCAAAGGCACATGCGCCTTCCCCTTCCCCTACATGACACCTTCTTCCCCCCAAAGAGCCCGATATATCATACAAAAGTTCAAGAAAGGGAAAACCAGTCTAAACTAATAGCCCCCAGTTAAAACAGAGGGCACGTTCCGCCTCCTGATCCCACTCAATGTGCCTCAGGGCTATTTTGACGTCAGCAGCAATATCTTCAAACAGTCGAGTCTGAATATGGCTCAAACCTTCAAAGATCCTCCTATTCCTCTCTCTCCATATGTGCCAAACCATCACAACCAAAACAGTCTTCACAAGTACGCCAATGCAGTCTTTATTGCGATATCTAGCGAGAAGCAAGTCACCCAATCCAGCAAGGGAGGATGGGGGGAGTGGCAGTGATTCCTAACTTGAGCAAACTCCTGCAAATGAGGTATTTAGTAAAGCTGCAATTGAAGAAAATATGATCCACATATTCATGCATATTATCAGAGCAAAGAACGCAAAAAGGGGAAGTATGCACTCCCCAGAGGCCGAGCTTGTCCCTTGTGAGAAGCTTTTTGTGAAAAGCTCGCAACAAAGTGATAACCATCTTGACCACCATGAATCCATCCGCATATGTGTGTGTGTGTGTGTGTGTGTGTGTGTGGGTGTGGGTGGGGGTAAAGGGATCCTAAGGTGCCTCCTTAGATTCAATCTAAGGAGGCACCCACATTTCTCCACATCTCCCACATTTTTAGAAAATTTTTCATGGGTTTGTTGTTCATCTTATGGATGATCAACATACCAAATTTCAAGGGATTCCAATACTTTTTGAGCCCCCATCTACCACTTGCAACTTCATGGATTTTTCAGCACGTTTTTAGATCGTTGAAGTTGGAAGGGGTAGATGGAGGCTCAAAAAGTATTGGAATCCCTTGAAATTTGGTATGTTGATGATCCATAATGTGAAAAACAACCCTATGAAAAAATCTCAGAAAAATTGTAGGAGATGGGGGAAAATGGGGGCGCATCCTTAGATTTCATCTAAGGAGGCATCCTAGATCCCCTTTTCTCATATATACATGCCAGTTTTCAGACATCCATTGCATCAAGAGGAAGAGACTTGGTTCTTGCGAGGCAGTTCGGGAGATGAGCTCCATCAGCATAGAATCTCTTTGCAGTGAAGAGTCTGGGCTTGCCCCCTCGTTCGCCTCACAATCTCGGCCCCTTTGGGCAAACGAACCGGGGCAGCTTGTATGAACCGTGCTTCGATGATCACCGAAGAGATGAAATGATTTCATCCGGTTGTCATCAAACACGTGTAACTCTGCGATGAACGATCGAAGGAACGAATGTTCTTTGGAGCGATCGACATCGAGGTGGTGCTTGGGGGCGATCGATGCCAACAGGAGACCGAGGTCGAAGGCGACGAGATGGAAGGACGTGATTAAGAGCGGAACGACGGTCGCCAAAGGTAGCCTAGAGACAGAAAGCTGAGAACGGAGGCGGGATGAGGGGAGATGCAGATTAGTTTTGTTTTTTTCGGTAAATGAGACGTAGATTTGTTATATGAGGGTTAGTTGAGGAATTCCACAGGTTACGAACTTTAATCATCCAGCTGCTGTGTGTTTAACATGTGGCCCCCCAATCTTAACATCGTTAATCAATCGGACGACGCAAAGCACAGTCCACACGGTTTGATTTTTACGGCCCGTCCACAGCAGAAGATTCCTATATATATGTGTGTGTAAAATGCGTCTACGCTCAACCTCAGGCACGATTCCTGTGCTCGATCCTGCCCTACCTTTCGATTCGACCCCCCCGGTTGTTGTTAAAAGCAGAACCTGCTGAACTTTTGGTGCAATTACCATCGCGCCCTTTAAGCAAACCGGAAATTTTGAGGCAATTACCATCGCGACCTTTAAGCCCTTTTCAAAGCAACTTTGTAGAACTATTGGTGCAATTTCGATCGTGCCCTTTAAGCCCTTTTCAAAGCAACTTTGTACTTAATTACTAACCATTCTGTGCATTGAGCAGTGGGTCTACCGTACGATCCCACAGCCGTTGTTAAAATTATATAAGACCGTTGTGCGTGTCGAGTAAAAACGGTTTCGGTGGATTAAATTACTCCACGCGCATAACTGCATGTAAAATTTCTCACGATTTTGAACGTTGTGCGCGTCGGGTAAAAACTTTGCTACGGGTAAAATTTAATCGCCGCGCACAACGCGCTACAGTCTAACGCGTCGTGCACGGTAATAAAAAAGTTTAGAGGGTTGAATTATTACTCACTGCGCATAACCCGTTGTGCGCAGGGGTTAAAAGACATAGTTTGAAGTAATATTCATCCACGCGCACGACGGGTAAAATTGTGCCCCCTTGTGCGCGTTGTACGCATTGTGCGTATGGGTTAAAAGACTTAGTTTGAAGTAATATTCATCCGCGCGTATGACGGGTAAAATTATACCGTGTTGTGCGCGTCGGATAAAAACGGTTTCGGTGGATTAAATTACTCCCCGCGCACAACGACATGTAAAATTTCTCATGATTTGGAACGTTGTGCGCATCGGGTAAAAACTTTGCTACGGATAAAATTTAATAGCCGCGCACAATGCGCTACAGTCTAACGCGTCATGCGCGGTAATAAAAAAGTTTAGAGTGTTGTATTATTCATCACGGCAAACAACCCGTTGTATGCGGGGGTTAAAAGACCTAGTTTGAAGTAATATTCATCCGCGCGCACGACGGGTAAAATTAAGCCACGTTGTGCGCGTTGTGCGCGGGAGTTAAAAGACCTAGTTTGAAATAATATTCATCCGCGCACACGACGGGTAAAATTATGCCCCAATGTGCGCGGGGGTTAAAAGGCGTAGTTTGGAGTAATATTCATCCGCGCGCACGACGGGTAAAATTATGCCCCGTTGTGCGCGTTGTGCGTGGGGGTTAAAATACTTAGTTTGAAGTAATATTCATCTGCGTGCGGGGGTTAAAAAATAGTTTGAAGAAATACATACGAAATACGTACGTTTAGAAACATGCCGTTACAATATTGCCTGCTGACGTTTGGACAATTATTCCGGCCCCGCTCCCGGCTTGAGTGGTCGAACTATCAACTTGTATGATCTAGGTTCCCTCGTCTTCCATTGTATCATTTGGTGAGTTGATACCTATCAAGGGGGAGGGGGTTGCCTCAGGTGGCACGTTAGTAGTGCTGGATCTGGATCTAAACCTAGTGGGGGGTGAATAGGATTATAAAAATATTCGTGCAACCCACACGAAATCTCAGGCAGTTATAATACAATCAATCAGACACAGAGTATAGTAAAGCAGTCACAGCACGCACATGCGACCTGGTTCCGTCGTCCCAACGACCTACGTCCAGCCCCAACAGCAATACTGGATTATAAAGTTAACTGGTACAACCTGTAGCTAGAGCACTAACTCTACGCTCACCTGGCTCTCAGTACCTGCACTCACCAAAGTGCCCAAACAATAACAATCCTAGTAAATCTCTCTCTTGGCTAGTCCCAACTAGCCAAGTCCCCAAAAAGATAATAAATTGTTCTACAAAGATTACAACACCAATATCACAAAATATAATAAAGTATGCGTTTAGAATTGCTCAGTTGTGATGGTGTCGATGTCTCTGTCGTTCAGCGTGTGGTCAGATCAGCTTTGCCAAGTAGTAAACTCTAATGGTCCCTCAATAGTTTGGCCTCCCTCTCGATGAAACTTGCGCCCTCCACCAAAGGTTGAAACTTGCGGACTTCACCAAAATTGAATCTTGCATCACCTTAGGAACTGTGTGGGTGGTTAAGAATCCGGCCTAGCTCTTTGAGTGTTGTGGCTGCCAACAAAAAGGGCAAAACAAAAAATGTGACAGCTATGTTTTGAGTGAACGAAAAAAACAATTCGACATGCACGTGATTTGCAAAGGCAAAAAAACAAAGCGCACGGCTCTTTTGAGATTATTAAAGGAAAAAAGTGCTCCCTTTTTTTATTTCCAACGAAGATCTCCTGGAGACCTTTTTAATTTTTGAAGTGCGGCTTCCTTTTTTTGATTGGCTCTCAACACAAGGACTTGCGGCTCAGTTTTTGAGTTTCTCAAAGAAAAAACTTGCGGACTGTGCTAGTCAAAGAATGCGGCTCTGATGCGATTTTTGAGATTTGCAAAGGAACAAGGAATTCGGCCTGCTGCTCTATTTGGAGGTTGGGAAAAACAATGTTGCAGCTTGTGTTGGCTTAGGGAAATTTTCGACAGTTTAGGAGATGAGTGAGTTTCTCTTGGGGATTTATTTTTGTGCTAACCCTCGGGAGACTTCATTGGATGCATGGCTTATATAGGAGAGCCCCTAGGGTTTTGTGCGGCCATAGAGATCCAATGGCTCTAATGTATTCGGCTAGGGGTGATCCAAAGGCTAGGGATGAGAGTATCAATAGAAATCCTATTACTAGTAGGATTTGCAAGGAATATGGAATAAGAAAATGATTTCATTCGGATTTGATATAAGTACTTATTGATATTGATCAATCCAATGAGATTCTCTCCAGCCCCTCTTTCATTTGACTTGGTCCAAATTGAGAAGGTATAGCAATTAATCTCCATCACGTTGACCAAGTCTCTTCCTGAATTAATCACAAGCTATCCATTCCTGAAACACTTAACACACACGTTAAAAACGTTCACACACATTTGTTATCATCAAACACGAAGTTCATATATCGTTGCTACCAACAATCTCCCCCTTTTGATGATGACAAACTATGTATAAGATTTGAGCAATAAATTTCCAAATTGTGTGTGTGAAAGTGTAACGATAAGGGGTGACATGCAATGATATATAATGACGTGCAAACAATGATGTGTAAAGTTAACAATATGCATGCTCCCCCTATATTTGTGCTTCCCCAATATACATTAATGCTCCCCCTTAATCAAACAATCATATTTACACAAGCATTACAAAGATAATACCAAATGCCAAATACCAAATACCCACAATGCCAAGTAGCACACCAATTACCACAAATACCAAATCTTCCCAAAATTTTCTCCCCCGTTGTTGTCATCAAAAGTTATAACACGATGTCAAAATCATATAACATGCAAAAAGAGAGTTTTATTAACCATTACCAACAATTGCATGCATACAATCATATAATAATCAAGTCAAAATCCAATGAAATTAAACAACTAAGACTTCAACACCAACGTGTACGTGTGATGATTAAAATTGAAGCACAAAGGGAGAATCTTTAAGAAAGCAACCAAAACCAATCCACATTTTCCATATAATGTTTTATCACATAGGATTGATTTTCCCCATCTCATTAAAAATGAGGTCAAGGTACCACACCCCAAAACATAGCCTATAAGGACTCTTAGATGTAGGGGTGGCATTGCTTGACGAGTAAATACACCAACACTAAAGGTTACCCATAAAGCTTATGTTGGATACTCGTGGGTAATATCGTTGCCAAGAATTGTATCCATTTTTCATATGGATCAATTATTTCTTTTTTTTCATTTTTATACTTTTAGCATCATTTGTTTTTATGCTCAATTTTTATCCATGGCAAGGTATTTCATATCACTTAGATTTTTTGTTAAGTTTTCCTCTTACATTCACATTCCAAATTTCATAAACGATGTCTCCAAATGTGCAACAATAATAATACATGTAGAAGTGAAAGTGGAGGTGTAGAAATCGAATCATTTCAGTCATTGAACATGTCATGAAAATTTAGAAAGTTGAACATGCACATGTAGCAAAAGCAATAATACACCAATTTCTACATAGATATGAAAAATCATTCTTGAATACTTCTTTAATGAATCAAAGAGTACGATACACATTTAAGCACCATTTTTATTATTTTTCAGTTATTTTTTCATTTTTTTGTTTTTATAAATAGCTAAAGCAAACATGCACACAAACAAAAAAAATCATGCACACAAAACAATGCAACTACTAGCACACAAACAAGAAAAAGTTCAAACACATAAGAAAGCATGAAATCTCGTTCTAAGTTTTATCAATAATATTAGGCTCTATTTCAGAAATAAAATCACCATAAATACATAAAGCGCAAAGATTTCTAAAAGAGGAACGAGTGCGTATACTGCCGTAGGTTCACCTATAATCAAGTCTGATGGGTGGTTTGGATTGAACCTCAGCTCTCCTCCGTTAACTGCTTCTTCTTGCATTTCTGCCGTGCCAGTTTCAGTTTCCTCGTCTTTCAGGTTGCTCCTCATTATTCCTTGGAATGCTTCGTTGTTCTTCATTTTCCTCTTCTTTGTTATTCCTGCAAACCAAAGGAAGTATATCAGATTCATCAAATTTAACGTGTATAGATTCAATAATAGTGAGAGTGTATTTATTATATATCATGTATGCTCTGCTCCTCGCTGAATAGCCCACGAATACTCCTTCATCTGATTTGGATTCAAATGTGCCAAGTTGATCTCCTGTATTTAATATATAGCACCTACATCCAAAAACTCTAAAGTAAGAAATATTCGGAGTGCTGCCATGTCATAGTTCATAAGCAGTTTTATTTAATAAAGGTCGAAGCATAACTCTATTGCACACATGACATGCAGTATTAATGGCCTCAGCCCAAAAAGATATATGCAAACTATATTCATTTAGCATACTCCTAGCCATCTCTTTTAATGTACGATTCTTTCTTTCGACCACCTCATTTTATTGAGGTGTTCTAGGAGAAGAGAATTCATGTAAGATTCCTTTTTCAAGACAAAAATTTTCAAAATTAGCATTTTCAAACTCACCTCCATGATCTCTTCTAATTTTTATAATGGAAGAATTTTTCTCATTAGAAACTTGTATGTAAAAGTTTTGAAATTATTAAATGAGTCTGATTTGTTGGCTAAGAAGTAAACCCATGTGTATCTAGAGTAATCATCAACCAATACTAAAAAATAATTTTTACCTCCTAGGCTAGCAATGTCTGTGTGACCAAATAAATCCATGTGCACTAATTCCAAAATGCGTGTGGTGGCAACTTCATTAATGCTAGAAAAAGTAGATCCAGTTTGCTTACCTTTTGTGCATGCCACGCACAACTTACCATTCACATATGTTTGATGCGATAGTCCTCTTACCAGATTTTTGCTTTCCAGCTTTTTAGCAATCTTATGCCTGCATGTGCTAATCGTCTATGCCATAGTGTGGCCTCTTCTTCACCTACAAGCAAGCATTTAGAAACAGTCAGTTCTTCAAGCATAAGAGTATAAACATTATCTCTTCTATTAGCAGTAATAATAGTGTCACTTGTGGAGCCATCATTAATTCTACAAATGCATCAAATTCTATTTTCATACCTTTGTCGCACAGCTGACTAATAGAAATGAGGTTGTGTTTAAGCTTTTCAACCCAAAGGACATCTATAAGCTGAAAGGTGTCGTTACCTAACACACCTTTACCAATTACCTTGCATTTTCCATTGTCCCCCAAAGTAACACTTCCTCCTTCACGCTTTACAAGGTTAAGGAACTTTTTGCTATCACTTGTCTGTGTCTTGAGCAGCCAGAGTCTAAGTACCACTCACATTGTTGTCCCATAGCCATGCCATATACCTACACATAGGAAAAACATGATATGTGTGACCTAGGAATCCAGATAGGTCCACTGGTGTTAGTCACTTTACTTTTTGGAACCCAAATTTGCTTAAATTTAATGTTAGTGTTTCTATACTTGCAATTATAATAAGTGTTGCAGGGTAGAACTCGCATACAATGAATTTGTATTAAGGGAAACCAAGGGCACGATAGTTATGCTAATGACTGGATTAGGGTAGGCTATTTGACAGGTGATTAGCGGGATGATGAGGCTAAGTCTGCTATGAGGGTTGACACGGTCTCAGATCCGGAAAGATGTGGTAGAAGGGCCAAACTTCCTGAGGCAGAGGGCAAGCATGACCGATGGTGACGAGCTAACCTGTGCAAGGAGCAACTCGTCAGAAAGGCCGGGTTGGGGTCCAACCCTTAGCCTCTCCGATGCCTAAGTCAGTAATAGGACTTAAAGCGGGGGCTAGACATGCAGGTCGGACTGAAGGTGAGTCGACCGCACGTGACGAGCTATGAGTAGAAGAACAAAGATATGGACGACCTTTGCTCTTGTGTGTGAGTAATAAGATTCAGAGTGAATTTTCCAACCCCTTCACTGTTGGAAGCGAAGGGGTATTTATACCTGACTGGAGGAGGTTAGGTGAGGCTGACCTGGCATGCTGACTCGACGTGCTGAGCTGGCCCAACCGTCAGCGGAAGCTTCGATTGAGGATATCAGAGATGGGCGTGTCAGCCATGCTTTTGTCAGACGGCGCAACGGCCAGGGACGCTTTTGTCAGGGTGTCAGAGCCGAAAGCATTAAATGTCAGGGGGCGCAGCAGCCAGGGTGCACTTTGCCAGGTTGCCGGGCGGCGTTAGTGTCAGTAGCGTCCTTGTGCTAGGTTGTTTGTCATGTTCGACGTGCCAAAGGACCATCGGAGTGCCTCCCAGGGGCGGGGCCCTGCCATAGGTCGCTGGGCCGGCCCGGACTGAGGATGTGCGGTCTGGACATACACTTTATGCGATCTTCCCGGCGGGCCGGGGAGAACGGGAGCGCGTCACGCTTTGACCGTGGTGTAGATCGTTCCTGTCAGCGACTGGGGTAGAGTACGCCTTTTCCCTAGTCCCGTCGGACTCTAGGATCGATATGCGTCCTGCGGCCTTCCGTCGGTCATACGTGGAGCGCCCTGTCGCTGGGTCGGCCTCCCTTCAGGAGGGAGGAGCGAGTCGGCGGGGTGTTTCGGAGGTCTGGGATGGAAGGTCGGACTATCACGATCTCCAGGTCGTAACAAGTGCCCCCAACATTCGAGTTCGAGGTGGAGGCCCGGCTCGGCTCGGATGATGTATCACTTCCCCTACCTTTAAACGGCGGTACGGATCCTACTCCGCGCTCAAAAGTGGCAGCGTTGGTCTTGGAATTCCTGCCTGATTGGCCATTATTGCGATTTGACAGTGCAAGGGGGAAATCGAAGCGCCTCCACTGTTGGGCTTGCGACGCGTGGATGAGGTGACTTTCACGCCAGTCAAGGCGTCAGGGAAGCTCCGATGGGTACTGTGTGGTGGCGTATCGACGGTCAAGATGGCCGACTGTCCTCTATAAATATGGGGAGAAGGAGAATGGTGGAAACTTTCTTCCGCTTCCAACTTGTCTTCGCACTTTTCAGTTTCTGTCAATCGTTCGCCGACGTCATCGCTGTCGCCTTCGCCGGAGATCCGTTTCCGATCATCCTCTCAGCTCGGCTGCTCGACTAGGTAATCCCAACATCCTTTTATCGATGGATTCTCATTTTGACTTCAGGGGGGGAGTAGTACAGCGATAGAGGAGTTGATGGAAGAGGAGAGGTGGTGGGGGGTGCAGAGGCCTCAGAGAAGGAGGACGTGGCGCACTGATGTACCGAGGGTGATTGAGGCTGCCAGGTGTAGGCCGGACATGATCAACATTAGGGAGATTCGGGTGTGGTTCATGCGTCTGCCCTGTGAAGCACGGGTCTCGGGCCCGGAGGAAAGGGTGTGTTGGCCTGGGGACAACGAAGTCGGGGTTTACACCCGGTCCTTCGAGTTGGGGCTTCGCTTCCCGATCCACCCCTACCTCCTACACCTGATGAACTTCCTAGAGTTTCCGATCTTCGCCTTGGCGCCCTGCTCCTGGGGTTTGCTGGTGGGGTTCATCGTGCGGTGCTTCGCTAGCTCTCTGAGTCCGTCTTTGGTGCTGTTCCAGTACTTCTTCGCAGTTCAGAAGAGGGGGATGTACCACTGCGTCTACGTGAGGAGGGGGAGGGAGATTATCATCGGGGTGCCCATCGATATTGGTAGGTGGATGGAGGATTTTGTCTTTGTTGAGATGCCGGTCTACGCAGTGCTGATGTCGAACTGGGGGGGCGCTGAACCCTCTGGTGAATGAGAGGGTGAGGCTAACCGGTGAAGACCTGGTGAAGGCACAGATCTTGGCCGAGCTGCCCGAGGCGTACCGCCGGTTGGCAAACCTGACGCAGGACAGTCGGCTCACCCAGGATTTTTGGTCCCAAGGTAATTTGAGCTTGGCGAGCCTTTAAGTAAGCTTACCCTGATCTTTCTCTCCTTCGCAGGTGGAGACACAACATTTTCACCGGAGGAGGCGTCAAGGACTACCGAAGTGCTGATCGGGGAGGGCGTCAACCTTCGTGATAAGGGTAAGAAAGCAATGGACGAGGAGGGGCCTGTGAAGGAGACGTCCCGAAAGCAGGGTGCCGAGGTCCCGGGTAAGGAGGGGGCGAACCAAGAGCGAAGGATGCCCGAATCGGGTGCCTCTTCCAGTCGGGCTGGTGAGGGCTTCCCCGAGGGTTCACCCATTCGAGGATGGTCCTCCCAGCCCCTACGCGGGTACCCGAGGTGGGCAAGCCTCGCAAGGCACCACCGGTCCAGAAGTGGCCTTACGGAATCCCCCTGTGCGAGATGGGAAGGGCGACGAATCCGAGTTGCAAGAATGCTTTCATCCACTTTAAGAGGACCAAGGCTAAGGTCGAGGTGCTTCCAAGCGATAGTCTTCACCGGTCGTCCTATCGGATAGGCCGTGACGAGTCGAAATTCGAGGACGCCGGGGTGGCGGCGCGCCTAGCGGAGTATTGTCTGCTGCTGCGGGACCACGAGTCCCTAATCCGCGTGGGCACAGAGTTTCTGTGCAGCTCTGCTGTGTGGCACACGATGCAGGTTAGTTGAACTTCTCACCTCGCTCTCCCAGCCTTTCTGCTCGCGCCCGACTGAATTGGGTCTTTTTTGTAGATGATCTCGGCCATGGTGACTCTACAGCACAAAACTCTGGTGGCCGCCACAAAGACCACTCTTGACAAGGCGAGGATCGATCTCAACGAGGTCAGAGAAAAGCTGTGGGAGAAGGAGAAGGAGCTGGTGCGGGTCACGGTGGCCTACGAGTTTGAGAAGGGGCGGGCTGCGTACTTGGATACGACGAAGGCTAGGCTCAAGCATCAACTTCTGGAGGAAGAGCACGAGCGGGCTGATATTCGGACGAGTCATGGCGAGGAGATGGCCAGTAAGAAGCGGGTAATCGAGGTGCAGACGAAGAATACAGTCGACCTAAAGAAGACCATCGATGCAGAGAGGAGGGAGAAGGGTATCTTTAAGCAGCAGCTGGAGGAGAAACGGGGGGTTGATCGTGACGTGATCGAAGAATCTATCCGTTGTTATCATGACGAGCATGTTATTCCACTGCTGCAAGAGGCAAAGGAGGCGGGAGTTCGCCAGGTGGCGTGGGAAATGGGGGCTCGGCCGGCGGAGAGTTATCGATGTTGAGGGCTTAGAGTAAGGGAAATTTGTCTCTTTTTGTATGGCCGGTCGGGGGCAGGACTCGATGTAATGTTGTATTCTCGGCGGGCTCCGTGAATAGCCTTACCGTTTGAAATTAATGGATCGGTTTTGTTTTGGTTTCCTTTCCTACTTGCCCCCCAATAAGTGTAATGTTCTATACTGCTTGATTGTGAGGGTGTAATGGTATAATTGCCCCAACATCCCTCTGTCGACGACTGCTGAGTGGTGGGGAGAGGGAGGTTGAGACATAGTACATGTGGCCAGGTTATGAGGGTGAGTTCGGGGTGGACCAGGGGGTCCGTCGGGTCGGGGCGAGGTGAGGTGTTCTGCGCGGTCCGGGGTCGACTGGGAGCTGCCTGGTCTCATGGGCCGTATTAATGGTGGTGGGCCCTTTATTGGATTGAGTAAATGGGGAGCCTGGAGCGAAATCCTTTCGATTCGGCGTAATTATTTTGAATTCGATGGGATCTTTTCGAATCGGCAGCGGCTGGAAATCGAAGCGGTTCGGCCATTTTTTGGGTGACGAGTGGCGGATGCGACTACTGCTGTCAGTCGAGGCGTCACACCACGCGGATCGAAGCGTCAAAGAGCGTGGATCCTCGATGCGTGGCATGATTTATACGGTCGTGATCGTTTAGGGCATATTATAAAGAGCTTTAGGGGGGAACGAGTGAAAATTTCTCCCTTTTGAAATTCGCTGAGGAGCTTGCGATCGTCGGAGATTGTAGAGTCTTTGCCGAAGGTGCCGAATGTGATCCATACGTCATCTCGACATCGTCGTCGAAGCCGTCGACATCATAAAGGTATTTAATCTCTTTCTTCTTGATGTCTTCGTCAACCTCTTCTTTCCATTTGCCGGAGTCGAGGGAGGTAGAGGAAGAGGGGTCCGGCGTGGCTACGGTGCAGAGTTCCAGGGAGACAGAAAGTCGGGGTCAGAGCGTGGGCGGGGAGCCATCAGTGAGTTCGCCTACCGCGGCCCTGAGGGACCTGAAGAAGGGAAAAGAGGCCATAGCTAGGGCTTCGAGGATTAGTACTCCGGCCGCTGTGACCGTGGCGGAGGCTGGAGGGGTGCCCGACGAGATCACAGGTGTGAAGTCGGTGCTGAAGTCGTCTCTTTCGAAAATTAGCGAGTCGTATATTAGGCCACCTTATTCCATCCAGGAGCCGACCATGTCGGAGAGAGTGTGTTTTGCGGGAGACTATGAGGTGGGGGTGTATGTGGCCTGCTTCCAGCAGGGGTTGCGCTTTCCCCCCATCCCTTTGTGCTGGAAGTGTTGAATTTTCTGGAGCTGCCACTGTTCAGATTGATGTCGAATTCCATCAGTGTAATCATCGGCTTCCTGGTGCTATGCGTGAGCAAGGGCATCTGCCCTCCCTGCCCCTCTTCCGGCATTTCTTCGCGGTGAAGAGGCTGAGGTCCTACTATTATCTGTCCGCAAAGAGAAGCCACCCCCTCATCAGAGGGTTGCCGGGCAAGATTAATGAGTGAAGTAAACAATATGTGTTCGTTTCGGTGTCCGCGGATGTGGTGATGAGATTGAACTGGGGGGAGCTGAGTCCCGAGGCGAGGGAGGAGGTCGAGCTGAGTGACGAGGAGGAAGATGTGGCCCAATTTCTGATGGCAATCCCGAAGGAGGACCGGGAATTTGGAATGCTCGCCAAGCCTGACATGATAGCTCGGTACCTTTGGCCTGAAGGTAAAACGAACTTTGTAGTTGCTGCATCTGAAGTGCTCACTCTAAGCTTTCCCTCTTCTGCAGGTCGTGCCATGAGTATGTCGATCGACGAGATGAAGAAGCGGGCTGCGGAACAGGCGGCATAGAAGGCGAAGAAGGTGGACCCAAAGAGGGCGCGCGAGGAGGCCGGTGGGGAAGGCTCGAGGAGAGGGAAGGCATCCTCAAAGAGGACGAGGCTGCCAGTGACGTCGTCCGTTAACGATCCTCAGGGGGAGAGGAATTCCAGTCGGCTTGGGAAAGGGCTTGTTCAGGGGACCGTCGAACCGGTCATAGATCTTGAGGCCGGGGGTGAGGGGAGGACTGAACCAGGGGGCGGCCCCCGAATCCCGTCCTTCGAGCCCGAGGGTACCCCCCCTCTGCTGAGAGGATCATAGCCCAAGATCATCCCAAGGGCTCTGGCGGGTCGGGCTCCAGGCCCAGGTCGTCGGGTTGGGAGGGTTGGCCCTATGACTGTCCACGGTTTGTTTTGGAGAAGCGGGCCCACCCCTGCTGCGAGGCCTCGCTCATCCACTTCAAGGCAAAAAAGGCTGAGATCGAGGGTTATCCGGAGGAGGCCGTTCACCGGATGCCCTTCCGAGTGGGAACCGATGAATCCGTCTTTGAAGACGACGGGGTGGCAGCGCATCTGGCGGAGAACATTATACTGCCCCGTGATAGGAAGAGTCTGGCCGCCGTCGGGCATGAGGGGCTGTGCGACACCGCGGTATGGCACGGTGTACAGGTAGGCGGTCCGGACTGGGTCAAGTCTTTTAGGTGGTTTTGCTGAGTATCCCGACAGACTTGTCTTTTGTCGTGTAGGCCATTCTTCTGACACTCGTCGCCCAGGAGCACACGTCGGCCATAAACAAGGCCGAGGGCGCTGTCGCCAGGATGGCTGCCGAGCTTGCTAGGGTTTGCAAGAATGCCGACGAGAAGCTGGCTAAGGAGAAGGGTAGGTGCGGCCAGTTGGAGTTGGAGGTCCAGCACCTGAAGGGTCTCCTGGCAGATTATGAGGCGAAGGCCGCCTCTGCGGTCGATCGGATGAATGAGATGGAGAGTGCGCTTGAACGGGGGAGGCATGTGCGGTCGAGCTAGCGGCCCAGGCGAGGACCGCGAAAGAGGAGATGACACTGAAGAACGAGGAGTTTCGGTCGTATCAAGAGTCAACCGTTATCCCCCTTCTCTCGGATGCAATGTGTGATGGCATGGTGAAAGGCCGCGAGGAAGGCTGGGAGGCCTGCCTGAGGCGGGTGAAGGACAGGGCGACGGGCCTGTGCCCTCCGATCGAGGTCGAATTTGATGTGTTAGTGGCCTCAGAGGGGGAGGCAGAGGCGGGAGACGATGAGGACGTGGTCGTCGACGAGGACGTGGTCGTCGAGGAGGTGGCCGTCGAAAATGAGGCCGACTCCCCAGAAGTTGACGGGAGGGACGGCGTGCCAAGAGGCGGCACCTCAGGCGGCGGTGGCCCGTAGGAGTAGTTTTGTTTTTCCCTTCTCCTTTTTGTTTAGAAGGTAGGGGTTGGCTCGAGGGAGACCTCGTTTTGTTAGTTCAGCCCTCGCCACTATTGTATGTCCGGACTACTTATATATTGAAGTTTCTGTTGTTTTTGCTACCTCCAGTCTGGCGTGGTACCGAGTCGTATTCATGGGGGGGAAGAGCGGAGCTCGCCCCTTTTCGTTCTCTGGTCCGGGTAGCGGTGTTTTCATGAGCTTGTCCCGGAGTTCGAAGGAGATCGTTCCAATTTTAGGGCGCGCTAAGACGATGTTTGGGAATTTGCTTGGAATAGCCTTTTCATTAACTTTTACAAGGATTTCAAGAAAACGACAGTAGTTGCATAACCGTAGTCCGATCTGTGTGGCTGACTGGGAAGTCATTTTACTTCATCGTAAACTGCATCAGGATGAGCGAACTCCTGCCTGTAGGACAGCCCTCCTTCTCTTCCTTTGCTCGTCGCGTCACTCCTTGTCTTCCCTATACCGAATGGTTGCAAGGTCTCTTCAGGGAATTCCTGACTCGAAGGGAAATCCTGGGAGAGGAGGAGCACGTGGTGGCGGTGGCGCGCTGCTTCTCCTTTCACCCCCTCGACCCTAAAGGGTTGCATGGTCTCTCCCAGGAATCCTTGACTCAAAGGCGGGTCCTGGAGGAGGTGGAGGACGAGGCGGCAAAGGTGGAGGCTGACATGCCCCGTGGGGCATTCGCCTTTCTCACCGGCGGGGATCGGGGTGGAGCGGATGTCGGGAGGGAGGGGTGGTCGCCGTAGATCTTTGAGGAGCCCTGTCTCAGGTTATCCAAGGGAAGTCGAAGAGTGGAAGGCAGGGCACCCCTCGTGTAAGAGGAATATCCCATCGACGATCCGCATGTAAGAGGAATAGCTCATCGGAGGGGGGACCGTAGGGAGGCGGGCCCATGGAGGCTGGTACGCCCAGGAGGAGGCTGGTATGCCCAGTGGGGCGATCTGGAAGGGCTGCCATGTCCTTCAGGGTCACGACCTGGAGCGTCAATGCGCGTTGGGCATCGGAAGAGGGGAAGGGTCTGCCACAGGTCCTCTTGTTCCCCTGCCGCAAGTTGTCTAGGGGAACCGGAGGAGCGACAGGCGGGCCATCCCATGTGTAAGAGGGATAGCCCATCGACAATCTTCGTGTGGAAGCTGTCGCCTATGGGGGGGTCCACTGACGGCCAGGGGTCTCCCTTTTGTTTGGACCGACGGCGTCCTGTGCAAGCCCTACCCGGACGTTTCGGGGGCTGGATACCTCGCATCTTCTCATCCTTCATGGGGGGACTGAGACTAACTTGCCCTCACATTTTCTTTCTCCCCCACTCCTTCGAAGGGGCAAGGGGAGTATTTATAGAGGGATTCTGCTGACGGTTCCCTGGGAGTTAATGCGATGACCTGGCATCATCAATAGGCCCCTCAGATTCACGCCCTTCGGGAACTGTTTTTGCCAGGTGGCGTTGGACGCGATTCATCAGTCCTTACCCCTCGGGGGATGTGTTGTCATTAATGGCGCGTTCTCGAGCGTCCTTTCGTTTCGACGAGTCGCATCGGGGGCACGCTTTATCGGGACCCTGCACTGACCTGCGGTCCTTGGCCTGCGCGAGGCCTGCCTTGGTCTGCGCACCCTTGTCCTTTTCCCAAGATTCGAGTTTAGCTCTCCTTCGGCTCAGGCCGCCGGAGCTCGTCAGATCTGCCTCGGGTTTTTTATGGGGAGGGGAGCATGTAGCTCGGCCCGTGCCTTCTCTGGTTTGGGGTGGCGAGGATGGATCTTGCCCCAGAGGCTTCGTAGAGGGAGTGATCCGTGGCTCGGCCCGTCCCTTTTTATCCAGTTTGGGTGGTGAAGCGTGTTAGGCTTGCCCCGAAGTCTTTACTTAAGGGGGGAACGAGCATGTAGCTTGGCCCGTGCCCTTCTCTGGTTTGGGTGGCGAGGACGGATCCTGCCCCAGAGGCTTCATAGGGGGAGGGAGCCTTAGCTCGGCCCGTGCCCTTTTTCTCCAGTTTGGGTGGTGAAGCGTGTTAGGCTTGCCCCGAAGTCTTTACTTGAGGAGGGAGCGAGCGCGTAGCTCGGCCCGTGCCCTTCTCTGGTTTGGGTGGCGAGGACGGATCCTGCCCCAGAGGCTTCGTAGGGGGGAGGGAGCCTTAGCTCGGCCCGTGCCCTTTTTCTCCAGTTTGGGTGGCGAAGCGTGTTAGGCTTGCCCCGGAGGCTTTACTTGAGGGGGGAGCGAGCGCGTATCTCGGCCTGTGCCCTTTTTCTCCAGTTTGGATGGCCAAGCGTGTTAGGCTTGCTCCGGAGTCTTTACTTGAGGAGAGAGTGAGCGCATAGCTCGGCCCGTGTCCTTCTCTAGTTTGGGTGGCGAGGACGGATCCTGCCCCAAAGGCTTTGTAGGGGGGAGGGAGCCTTAGCTCGGCATGTGCCCTTTTTCTCTAGTTTGGGTGGTGAAGCGTGTTAGGCTTTCCCCGGAGTCTTTACTTAAGGGAGGGAGCGAGTGCGTAGCTCGGCCCGTGCCCTTCTCTGGTTTGTGTGGCGAGGACGGATCCTGCCCCAGAGGTTTCGTAGGGGGAGGGAGCCTTAGCTCGGTCCGTGCCCTTTTTCTCCAGTTTGGGTGGCGAAGCGTGTTAGGCTTGCCCCGGAGTCTTTGCTTGAGGGGGGAGCGAGCGCGTTGCTCGGCCCGTGCCATTTTTCTCCAGTTTGGGTGGTGAAGCGTGTTAGGCTTGCCCCAGAGTCTTTCCTTGAGGGGGAGAGCGAGCGCGTAGCTCGGCCCGTGCCCTTCTCTGGTTTAGGTGGTGAGGACGGATCCTGCCCCAGAGGCTTCGTAGGGGGGAGGGAGCCTTAGCTCGGTCCGTGCCCTTTTTCTCCAGTTTGGGTGGCGAAGCGTGTTAGGCTTGCCCCGGAGTCTTTACTTGAGGGGGGAGCGAGCGCGTAGCTCGGCCCGTGCCCTTCTCTGGTTTAGGTGGCGAGGACGGATCCTGCCCCAGAGGCTTCATAGGGGGAGAGAGCCTTAGCTTGGCCCGTGCCCTTTTTCTCCAGTTTGGGTGGCGAAGCGTGTTAGGCTTGCACCGGAGTCTTTACTTGAGGGCGGAGCGAGCGCGTAGCTCGGCCCGTGCACTTCTCTGGTTTGGGTGGCGAGGATGGATCCTGCCCCAGAGTCTTATGCGTTTGAACTGAAATACTCAAGTGGAGACAGCAAGGTTTGGAAATGTGCGAAAAAGAATTTTTTTTAAAAAGACTCATAATCACTAGTAGTACTTCAGTAAGTGCTCCGCGTTCCATGGGTGAGCTAGTTCGCTCCCATCCAGGGTCGCCAGGATGTACGTGGCCGGCTCGACGATGTCGATGATCTCGTAGGGTCCCTCCCATTTTGTGGCCAACTTCCCTCGACGAGCGGTCTCAGGTTTGAAGATGGCGTATCTGAGGACCAAGTCACCGATTCTGAAGGTCCGCTTCTTCACCCGGGAGTTGTAGTGCCGGGCCATCCTCTGGCTGTGCCAGACGAGGTTCGTCAGGGCTTGATCCCTTACTTCGTCCACGAATTTGAGACTAAGGCCGAGGCCCTCCCCATTGATATCTTCATCGAAGAACTTCAGTCAAAGTGTCTCCTCTCCTATCTCCACGGGAACGATCGCTTCGGACCCGTATGCTAACATGAATGGGCTCTCTCCGGTCGAGGCCTTGTGGGTGGTACGTTATGACCAGAGAATGCCCGGTAGCTCGTCCACCCACATTCTGAGAGCGGCCTCGACCTTCTTCTTCAGGGGGCCCAAGATGTATTTTTTCGTAGCCTCCGCCATCCCATTGCACTGCGGGTGGGCGACGGATGCAAAATGAAGCTTGATTCCCCAGCCCGAACAGAAGTCGCGGAAGCCTTCGCAGTCGAACTGTCTCCCATTTTCCGTCACTATAGAGCGGGGTATCCCGAAGCGACATATCACGGACTACCAAATGAAGCCCTTCATATCCGTCCACGCGATGAGTGCCAGAGGTTTGGCCTCGATCCACTTGGTGAAGTAGTCCACGGCGACGACCAGGTACTTCCTTTCTGCGGAGGCCTTTGGGAAGGGTCCGAGGATATCAAGCCCCCACTTGGCGAACGGGATCGGGCTTAAGATGGGCACCAGGTGAGCCGAAGGTGCGATCGTGTGTTCACCGAACTTCTGACATGCCTCGTACCTTCTGACGTACTGAGCCGTGTCATGGATCATAGTCGGCCAGTAGTACCCCAGGCGCACTATCTTGTGGGTGATAGTACACACGCCATAGTGATTTCCACAGAAACCCTCGTGCACTTCTCGGATGACCTGTTCCGTTTGCTCCGGCCCTAGGCACTTCAGGTAAGGCATGATGTCAAACCTGGCACGGCGCCGGCGGTACATCACCCCGTCAAAGAGCACGAATGACAGGGCCCGCCTTTCTACCTTCTTGGCCTGCATCCGCTCCTCGGGCAGGGCCCCTATCTCCAAGTACTTCACTATTGGGGTTATCCACGTCGTCGTGGGCCATCGCTCATTAGTTCTTCTTCTTCAATGGTGGGCGCCAGCAGACTTTCGACGTAGATGGCCTTTCCGATCTCGGCCACAGAGGAAGAGGCTAGCTTTGATAGGGCGTCCGCCCGGAGGTTTTGGGAGCGAGGTAAATGCTGGACCTCTGGTCTCTTGAATTTCTAGAGCTCGGCATGGACATGCTTGATGTAGCATTTCATCATTTCTTCTCGGGCCTCGAAGCTCCCTTGGACTTGTTGGACGACGAGCCGCGAGTCACTAAGCAGCAGCACGTTCGTCGCCCCCATCGCTTTGCAAAGCTTCAGCCCGTTGACCGCGGCCTCATATTCCGCAACGTTGTTGGTTGCTGGGAAGTTGAAGCGTAGGGCGTACTCCAGCATGCATCCGTCGGGGGTTTGGATGACGATACCTGCCCCCGTTCCAGATCATGTCGCCAACCCATCGATGTGAATGGTCCACAATTCGCCCGCTTCTCCCTGGGTGGGATCCAAGGATCCAGCCACCCCCATCGCTTGTGGGGATGCAGCCGCTGAGGGTGCGTCCGGTTGGTTCTTCGGGGGGTCCTCGATAGTGCACTCCACCACAAAATCCGCCAGCGCCTAGCCCTTGATCGCCGTCCGGGCCTTGTATGTTATGTCGAACTCGCTGAGCTCGACACTCCAGTTGAGCATCCTACCCGACCGCTCTAACCTCTTCAGGTTCTTCTCGAGGGGTAGGTTAGTATGGATGGCGATGGGATGGGCCTGGAAGTACGGCCAGAGCTTCCTTGCCGTTGTGATCAGACAGTAGGCGGCCTTCTCGATGGGGCTGTAGCGGGTCTCCGCCTCTCGGAGAATCTGGCTTGTATAGTATACTGTCCGATGTACGCCCTTCTCCTTTTTGATTAAGACGGAGCTGACGGCTTCCTCATTGGTCGCCAGGTACAACCCCAGCTGTTCCCATTCTTCCGGCTTGGCGAGCAGCGGCGAGCTTTGCAGGTAGGCCCTCAGCTCTGCAAATGCTCGAACGCTGTCATTGTCCCATGGAATCACTTTCCTTTTGTCCTTTGCTTCGCCGAAGTCCGTGCGCATGACTCTGAAGAAAAGGAGCGATCTTTCCGCGGACTTCGACAAGAATCTCTCCAGCACCGCGATCCAGCCATTCAGCCGCTGCAAGTCCCGGATGGTCCTCGGTTCTACCATGTTGATGAGGGCCGTCACCTTGTCGGGGTTCACCTCAATCCCTCGCTTCGTTATCATGAAGCCAAGGAATTTTTCCGACTGAACGTCGAAAACTCACTTCACCGGGTTCAGCCTCAAGCCATAGTGGCGCACCTTCTGGAACGTCTCCCGTAAGTCGGCGAGGTGGTCCGGGGCTCTCTTGCTCTTTACCAGCATGTCGTCGATGTAGACCTCCAGGTACCGCCCGACCTGCGAGCTTAATATCCGGTCCACCATTCGCTGGTATGTCGCCACAGCGTTCTTCAGTCCGAAGGGCATCTTCGTGTAACAGAAAGTGTCACTATCGGTAATGAAGGACGTTTTCTCCTCGTCCTCTTTTGCCATCAGAATCTGGTTGTATCCCGAGAAGGTGTCCATGAAGATTAACAACTCGTAACCGGACGCCTGATCCATTAAGTGGTCGATCCTTGGGAGGGGGAAGCTGTCCTTCGGACATGCCTTGTTGAGATCCGTGAAGTCGACGCAGATGCGCCACTTCCCGTTGGTTTTCTTCACCAAGACGATGTTGGCGAGCCAATCTGGATAGTCTACCGGCCTGATAAACTCGGCCTGGAGGAGCCGCTCCACTTCATCGTCGGCTGCCTTCTTCTTCTCTCCCCCAGCGCTCCTCTTTTTCTGCCGGACCGGTCGGGATTCCGGGTTAACATTCAGCTTGTGGGAGATTATTGCCGGGTCGATGCCCGGCATATCCGAGGGCGACCAGGCGAATATGTCCACGTTCTCTTGGAGGAGGCTGATGAGGGCCGCCCTCAAAGAGATCGGAAGCTTCGTACCGATGGAGACAGTTTTACCTTCCTCCGCGGCCACGTGCACTTCTTCAACCTCTTCGGTGGGGGTAGGCCGCTGGTCACAATAGTCCTCCCTTTCATCGAGGAGGTCGATTGGTAGGGCCTGCATCGGACCCTTGTACTTGGTTGACCCCACGTAGCAGCTCCTGGACAGCTTCTGGCTTCCTCACACTAACCCCACCCCTCGAGGAGTTTGGAATTTGACCATCTGATGGAGCAGGCTGGGAAGCGCCTCAATGGACGTCATGTACGGTCGCCCTATGATGCCGTTGTATGCCGACGCAATGTCGACGACTACGAACTACGTCATGCGAGTGACGACCCTCGGTTCCTCTCCAAGTGAAACCGACAAGGTGATCACCCCACAATGGGAATCGAGTGCCCAGTGAAGAACACAATGGGCCCCATGCAGGGCCTCAGGTCTGCCTGCTTCAGCCCCATCTTCTCGACCGTCAACATAAACAGAATGTTGCAGGAGCTTCCCGTGTCGATCAGGAGGCGGTTGACGATGGCCGTCCCGATCTGAGCCTCGATGACGATGGAGTTATCATGCGGTAGCTCGACTCCTTCCAGGTCTTCATCGGTGAAAGTTATGGGGGGTCGAACCACCCTTCTCCGCTTCGCCTCGCAGCCGAGGCCCGCCGCCATCACCTGCCGAGCGCACACATTTTTGCTTGATGACGACGCTCCTCCTGAGGATGGCCCTCCGCATATCACGTCTATGCGCATGATCCGCCTGGGCTGGCGTGGCTTTTCCTGCCCATTGTCTGGCTGTGAGCTTGGCCCCCGTGCTTCCTGCAGGGCCCTCTCTTCTTGGATCAGCCGCCCGATCTCCATGAATCCCCCCAGGTGACCCCCTGGGTCGACAGCTCAATCTCCATCTCTTCCTCCAAGAGCCTTTGTTGGGCCGCTATCTCCTCGGTGAGCCCTTTGTCCCCTACTTCTTCCTCGAACTGAGGATGAAGGTTTCATCTCACTTTCGGGGGTTCAGAGGGGCCGGGGGTGCTTCGGTCCTGGGTATAGCGAAGCCTGCCATCATTTTGGCAAAGGCCTCGAAGCTCTGCTGCATCGCACGAGCTGAGGCCTGAACTGTCTCGACCTCCACCAAGGGGGTGGATTAGTTACAGGAGCCACGGGGTGAGAGTGTGACTCCTGATCCATATGGTCCTTGCCGTGGTCAGGGTTTTGGTTAGTTGGTATGGGATTTAACATGGGTGTGACCCTTCGTTCCCACAGACGGCGCCAATTGTTACGGGGTAGAACTCGCTTACAATGAATTTGTATTAAGGGGAACCAAGGGCACGATGGTTATGCTAATGACTAGATTAGGGTAGGCTATTTGACAGGTGATTAGAGGGATGATGAGGCTAAGTCTGCTATGAGGGCTGACTACGGTCTTGGATCCGGAAGGATGTGATAGAAGGGCCGAACTTCCTGAGGCGGAGGGCGAGGGCGAGCGATGGTGACGAGCTAACCTGCGCAAGGAGCAACTCGTCAGAAAGGCCGGGTTGGGGTCCAACCCTTAGCCTCTCAGATGCCTAAGTCAGTAATAGGACTTAAAGCGGGGGCTAGACGTGCAAGTCGGACTGAAGGTGAGTCGACCGCACGTGACGAGCTATGAGTGGAAGAACAAAGATATGGACGACCTTTGCTCTTGTGTGTGAGTAATAAGATTCAGAGTGAATTTGCCAACCCCTTTACCGTTGGAAGCGAAGGGGTATTTATACCTGACTGGAGGCGGTTAGGTGAGGCTGACTTGGCATGCTGACTCGACGTGCTGAGCTGGCCCAACCGTCAGCGGAAGCTTCGGTCGAGGATGTCATTGATGGGCGTGTCAGCCATGCTTTTGTCAGACGGTGCAATGGCCAGGGACGCTTTTGTCAGGGTGTCAGAGCTGAAATCATTAAATGGCAGGGGGCGCAGCCGCTAGGGCGCACTTTGCCAGGTTGCCGGGCGACGTTAGTGTCAGTAGCGTCCTTGTGCTAGGTTGTTTGTCGTGTTCGACGTGCCAAAGGACCGTCGGAGCGCCTCCCAGGGGCGGGGCCCTTCCATGGGTCGCTGGGCCAGCCCGGACTGAGGATGGGCGGTCTAGACATACACTTTATGTGATCTTCCCGGCGGGCCGGGGAGAACGGGAGTGCGTCCCGCTTTGACCGTGGCGGAGAGCGTTCCTGTCAGCGGCCGGGGCGGAGTGCACCTTTTCCCTAGTCCTGTCGGACTCTAGGATCGATAGGCGCGCTGCGGCCTTCCGTCGGTCATACGTGGAGCGCCCTGTCGCTGGGTCGGCCTCCCTTCAGGAGGGATGGGCGAGTCGGCAGGGTGTTTCAGAGGTCTGGGATGGAAGGTCGGACTATCACGATCTCTAGGTCGTAACAATAAGCATGACCAACACCACCACATGTATAACATTTAGCAAACACACTTCTTCCTACACCAGTTTCTTTTTGATACTTTCTATTAATTCTAGGCCTTTCATCAATTCTATTTCCATAGCCCACCACACCTATTATTACCATGTATCTGATTTCCTAGAATAATGTCTAACGAATGCTTTCCAACGCCAAATTTTTTAATAGACAATTCAAGATCAGATATTTTAGACTTTAAGAACATATTCTCATTAACAAGCATGGTACATTTACTAATGAAAGCCTTTTTGTTCTCTTCCTCACTCTTTTTAAAATTAGCCATCTTCTTTTCTAGCTCTTTGTTTTCATTACTTAGCATGTTCATCTTAGCTTCAAACCATTCTTTTTCAGTTTCTAACTTAAAAAACATTCAGTTTCTGCAGGCATGCTAGATTTTCCTTTTTTCAATGAACTAATTGTGGAATTACATTCAGCAAGCTTTTCTTTTATTTCATCAACTCCTAATGACATGTTATAGTTGTCTTGCTGCAGTTCAAAATTAGCACAATTAAACTTTCTGCATGGGATTCATGTAACTCTACATTTGATTCCAAGCTTTGAATTTCCTTTTCCATTTCTTTACAAATAGTCATAAGTTCAGCTTTGGTGCAAGTTTACACCTCATCTAGTTCTCCCATCAGGCAAACGAAGGAGTGCGCAACTTCCTCTTGAGATTCATCCTCGCTGTCCATATCCCATGTTAGCACTAGAGATTTCCCTTTTTGATCTGCAGCGTTGTTCTTTGATTGAGGGCATTGCTTCATGAAGTGTCCCTGCTTTTTACATTTAAAACATATAACATGATCAGTAGTAGTCTGCTCAGAAAATTTATTTGCAGAATTAAACTTGTTAGAGCGATTAAACCTTTTTAGCATCTCTGATCTCCCATTGCCTGTTCTGATATATTTCTTGAAGCTTCTCACCAAAAAAGCCTCCTCTTCATCTCAATCTTTATCATCCTTAGCCTGAAAGGCTATTGCCTTTGAGGTCTTAATTTCATCTTTCTCTCTAAGTTCGATGCTCTTCAGCTCCAGCTCATGGGACATCAGGTTTCCTATTAGGCCTTCCACTTTCATCTGCGATAAATCCCTTGCTTCCTGAATAGCTGTGATTTTGGGATGGAAGGTGCTAGGCAACGCTCTTAAGATCTTTCTGATTTGCTCCAGACTCAAGTAAGTCTTTCCAAGAGAGGTAGATTTGTAGACGATGTCTGTGAACCTCACAAACATCTCATTAATTGACTCTGATGGAAGCATATGGAAGCTTTCATATTCAGCACTGAGCAATGCAAGTCTGGACTCCTTCACCTACGATGTACCCTCATGAGTCACCTCCAGGGTATGCCAAATTTCTTGCGCAGTTTGACATTGAGTTATACGGTAAAACTCAGCTTTATCTAAAGAACAAATCAGAGCATTCATCAATTTATTATTTAAAGAGAAACGTTTCTTATCATGATCATCCCATTTATCTTCTGGTTTTAGCATTTTATTATCTTCAATTTTAATAGTGGGATGTTTATAGCTTTTTTCCACAATGCTCTACACATCATAATCAACAGCAGCTAAATATATCATCATCCTAGTTTTTCAATATTCAAAATCAACACCGTTAAACTTAGGGGTTCGAGAAATAGACAGCCCCTCAGCAAAAGCACAATCAGACATATTCATAGACATGGTCAACTAGGCTAGATCCTCCAAACTGGCTCTGATACCACTTGTTGGATCTGGATCTAAGCCTAGAGGGGGGTGAATATGCTTATAAAAATATTCGTGCAACCCACACGAAATCTCAGGCAGTTATAGCACAATCAATCAGACACAGAGTATAGTAAAGCAGTCACAGCACGCACATGCAATATACCCAGGTTTGGTCGTCCCAACGACCTACGTCCAGCCCCAAAAGCAATACTAGATTATTAAAGTTAACTGGTATAACTTGTAGCTAGAGCACCAACTCTACACTCACCTGTCTCTCAGTACCTGCACTCACCAAATTGTCCAAACAATAACAATCCTAGTAAAGCTCTCTCTTGGCTAGTCCCAACTAGCCAAGTCCCCAAAAAGATAATAAATTGTTCTACAAAGATTACAACACCAATATCACAAAATATAATAAAGTATGAGTTTAGAATTGCTCAGTTGTGACGGTGTCGATGTCTCTGTCGTTCAGCGCGAGGTCAGATCAGCTTTGCCAAGTAGTAAACTCTGATGGCCCCTCAATAGTTTGGCCTCCCTCTCGATGAAACTTGCGACCTCCACCAAAGGTTGAAACTTGCGGACTTCACCAAAATTGAATCTTGCGGCACCTTAGGAACTGTATGGGAGGTTAGGAATCCGGCCTAGCTCTTTGAGTGTTACGGCTGCCAACAAAAAGGGCAAAACAAAAAATGTGACAGCTCTGTTTTGATTGAACGAAAAAAAAACAATTCGGCAGGCTCGGGATTTGCAAAGGAAAAAAACAAAGTGCACTACTCTTTTGAGATTATCAAAGGAAAACAAATGTGCACCCTTTTTTGATTTCCAACGAAGAGCTCCTGGAGACCTTTTTAATTTTTGAAGTGCGGCTTCCTTCCTTGTTTTGATTGGTTCTCAACACATGGACTTGCGGCTCTGGTTTTGAGTTTCTCAAAGAAAAAATACTTGCAGACTGTGCTAGTTAAAGAATGTGGCTCTGATGTGATTTTTGAGATTTGCAAAGGAACAAGGAATTCGGCATGCTGCTCTATTTGGAGGTTGGGAAAAACAACGTTGCAGCTTGTGTTGGCTTGGGGAAATTTTCGGCAGTTTAGGAGATGCATGAGTTTCTCTTGGGGATTTATTTTTGTGCCAACCCTCAGGATACTTCATTGGATGCATGTCTTATATAGGAGAGCCCCTAGGGTTTTGTGCAGCCATAAAGATCCAATGGCTCTAATGAATTCGGCTAAGGGTGATCCAAAGGTTATGGATGAGAGTATGAATTGAAATCCTATTGCAAGTAAGATTTGCAAGGAATATGGAATATGAAAATGATTTCATTAGGATTTGATATTAACACTTATTGATATTGATCAATCCAATGAGATTCTCTCCAGCCCCTCTTTCATTTGACTTGATTGCAATTAATCTCCATCACGTTGACCAAGTCTTTTCCTGAATTAATCACAAGCTATCCATTCCTAAAACACTTACCACACACGTTAAAAACGTTCACACATGTTTGTTATCATCAAATACGAAGTTCATAGATCATTGCTACTAACAAGCCTCCTCTTTTGGGCCTTCGTCGTAAGTAAGTTCAACAATAAAGTCGGCGAGAGCCTGTCCTTCGATGGCGGTCCTTGACTTGAACTGGATGTCGAATTCACTTAGCTCGACTCCCCATTTGGGCATTCTCCCTGAGCGATCTAGTCTCTTTAGGGGCTGTTCAAGGGGAGTGTCGGTGAGAACCAGGATAGTATGCGCTTGGACGTATGGTCACAATCTCCTCGCAGATTGGATCAGCGTGATCTTCTCTATCCTTAAATAGTTGATCTCCACGCCCCGGAGAACCTGACTAACGTAATAGATGGGTCGTTGTATTCCGGAGTCCTCGTTGACGAGTGCTGAGCTTACAGCCTCCATGGTGGTGACCAGATAGATGATGAGTTGGTCACCTTTATCTGGCTTGGTCGAGAGTGGCGGGCTGCGGAGGTACTCCTTTAACTCGGAGAAAGCCTTCTTGCAGTCTGCGTCCCACTCAATGACTCTTTTACCGCTTGATGCAGAGGCTATCTCCTTCCTCAGTTCTTTGAAAAAGGGCAATGATTTCTCGGCTGATTTAGACAAGAATCGGCCTAAAGCAGCTATTCTTCCATTCAGCCTCTAGAGTTCGCTGAGGGTTGAGGGCTCCTTCATCGTAATGATCGCAATGATCTTGTCAGGGTTAGCCTCGATCCCTCGATTCATCAGCATGAACCCAAGAAACTTCCCCGACCGAACCCCGAAGGTACATTTGGTAGGGTTCAATCGAAGGTTGTATCGCTGGATCTGTACGAATACCTCTCGGAGATCTGCAACGTGATCCGTCGGCTTCTTTGACTTGACCAACATGTCATCGACGTACACTTCTAGGTTTCGATCGATCTGAGCCTCGAAGACTCTGTTCATCAAGCGTTGGTATGTAGCCCCTGCATTCTTCAAACCAAATGGCATTTTGGTGTAACAAAAAATACATCGATCAGTGATGAAAGAAGTTTTCTCCTCATCCTTTGGTGCCATCTGGATCTGGTTGTATCGTGAGAATGCGTCCATGAAGCTGAGGAGCTCGTAGCCCGAAGTGCTATTGACCAGATGGTCGATTCTTGGCAGGGGTAACTATCTGTCGGGCATGCTATGTTGAGGTCGGATAAGTCGACGCACATCCGCCATTTGCTATTCGCCTTCTTGACCATCATGATATTCGAGAGCCATTCAGAGTATTTGACTTTTCGAATGAAGCCCGATTCTAGGAGTCGATCCACTTCTTCGATTGTAAACTTCATTTTATCACATCACATGTTCTCTTGTTTTGCTTCATGGGTCTGGAAGTCGGGTCGACCTCCAGCTTGTGGGATATTACCTCGGGATGACGGGGTCGATGCCGGGCATATCCTTCGGGGACCAGGCGAAGATGTCGGCAAGCTCTCTTAGGAGGGGGATTAACTGTTCCTTTAGGTCGAAAGGGAACATTGACCCAATAGAGACAGTTTCCCTTCTTCTTCGGAGATCCGAATGTTCTCCGTTTCTTCGACTGCTGTAGAACGTCGATCTTCGACTCGTGGATCGACAGGATCCGCCTGTTCGATCCTCCTCAGAGCGATAGACAGTGTATAGCACGAACGTGCCTGCTTTTGATTCACTCTTGCCTTTCCAACTCCCTAGGATGTCTGGAATTTGATCATCTGATGGAAAGTTGAGACCACCACTTCTACAGCATTTAGTAGTGGTCTTCCAATGATCCCGTTATACGCCGAGTTGATCTTCACCAACATGAAACTGGTTTGGCGAGTGATTTGTCGGGGATATGTGCCGAGGGTCACTGGTAGTGTGATTATGCCTGCTATCGGGACGGAATGCCCGGTGAATCCCACTAGGGGCCCCGAACAAGGCGTCAACTCCACATATGACAGTCTCATCCTCTCCAACGTAGTGAAGAAGAGTATGTCGCACGAGCTTCCGGTGTCGACAAGAAACCTTTTTACGACGATTTCCTTGATGGTAGCCGTGATGACGACGACATCATCATGCGGCAGTTCCATACCTTCCATATCTTCATCAGAGAAGGAGATAGGCGGCGTAGAATCTCTGGGACCCTTTCACCCCACAGACACTGTCATCAACCTTCAGGCGTAGGAACTTTGGAGAGAGACTGATAGCTTCGGGTGTGGGGAATCTCCCATTATCAGGTTGATGAGACTGACGCCAGGAGGTCTCATGGCATCCTCGAAGGATGTTGATGGGTGAGTCGACATGGTCGAGCGATTCGTCGATCGGGATGTCGATTCGTGTTTTCCCACAGACGTCGACAAACTGTTAAGGTCAAAATTGACCGAGATAGTTGTCAAGCTGATGTAGACTCTTGGTGCTGAGTCGGAGCTTCGTCAGCAAATGAAGTGGAACCCTCAGTTGGAAGAACCGGATCGGGTGATGGTAGTTGATGATCGTGCGATACTCGATTGACCTTAGAGCAGTAGATGTGTCAATCGTTCGAGGCTAGGAAGCTCGATGACGACCTTCAGCACTGGATGATGATCGTCGATCTGCACCACAGGGACACGTTAGGGGGGTCGGATCTGAGTTCCGACCCAAATCTCCTCCGATGCTTAAGTTAGTATGGGAACTTAAGAAAGAGAGGGAGCTTGGTGCAGCTGAGATCGACCCACGGAGGTTCGTCTCAGGACTGGCGGCGCAAGCTCTATAGTGTAAGAAATATAAGCTGAGAAAGGATAGTTCTATGTCTTAGACATCATACCTCGGAATTGGAACCCATTTACCTCTGTCCTCTGTCCATTTATAGGTGGTTCACATTTGATTGCATGTAACCATTACGCATTGATTCGGGAACGATTTCCTCCAGGACTCGAGGTAACGGCCGTCCATTTACTCGGCCACATTAACCTCCCCCCAAATATCGGTGCATGCCTAACGGTCGAACGACCCGTTCGTCTGACTCAGCAATACCCCGCTCTAAGTGACGTATATCGGGCTCCAAGCGCCAAATGGGTCGGGTGCGGATACTCCAATAGGGTCCGTACCCGTGCACTAACAATCGTATAACAGATATATATATATATATATATATATATATATATATATATATATATATATATATATATATATATATCATGGAAAATCTATCTCGAAACTTAGTCCTTCATCCATCGAACAAGTTTATCTCAAGCATTAATGCAGTCACCGTCAAATAGATCTTAAGTGTACCAAGTACACACACATTATTTAGTTTTATAATGCATGTGTATGATTGAGAAAAGTCTGGAACATGGAAATTTCTACTAAAATGCAGGGAGCACTCTCAGAAGTTAATTGTAAGGAAAGTAGGTGATGGTGTAGACACACTTTTCTGGCAAGATAATTGGTTACCATGTGGGCCACTTAGTAAGTTGTATGCAGTCCCCTCAGGTGCTTCAAGGAAGCGAGTTAGTGATTATTGGGGGGGGGGGGGGAGCATCCTGGCTTGATGACCCAGCATTACAAGAGGTCAAACCAATACTTCAGCAGGTGAAACTTACTACAGGGGCTGATTCCTGGACTTGGAAGCCTGGACCTCTATTTAAATTCAGGGATGCTTGGGATAGTGTGAGAATCAAGTCAGAGCCGTTTCAGTTCCACAAACTTATTTGGTTCAGTAAGCACATCCCAAAGATGGCCCTTACACTCTTGCGGGCATTGAAAGGGAAGCTTCTGACTAAAGATGTTTTGGAGAAATGGGGAGTGCATACATTGCCGGATTGTGTTCATTGTTCGGACCATCAACTGGAAACGAATGAGCACCTGTTTTTTCAATGTTCATATACCAAATACATCGCATGCAGGACACTCCTGCAGCTTGGAGTTGCGGATCCACCTGAGTACTCCTTACAGGAGATGGGTAAGTATGTTTTGACTAAGTTCAGGCATAAAAGAGCTGTAGGCCGACTCGCAAAAACAGCAATCGCATGCGTGGTTTGGCATCTATGGAGAGAGCGCAACAGAAGAGTTTTTGAAAAAAAAGAGAGGCTTAAGACATTACTATTTGAAGAGATAGCTGCGGATATTCGAATTGCGTTGCGAGAGGTAAATGGGGAGGAGTTGGAAGAGACTGAAGCCGATGTGCTAAAGAATTAGGACATTTTAGATAATGGGTAGATTCTCTGAGTTGTGGCTGCTTACCAAGGGATTTGGTGGAGTAATGTAATGGGCTGTGGTTGGTTCATGAAGGCTGGAATTGATAGTTGATAGTGACGACGCTTGTGTCCTCTCCTACCTCTATTAGTACCAGCTTTTTGTTAACCCCACATTGTAATCTTTGTACACTCTTCAATATATTTTACAACTTACTTTTCAAATATATATATATATATATATATATATATATATATATATATATATATATATATATATATATATATATATATATATAGGAAAATTTTCAAATGAGAACATTTCGCCACCGAGAGATCTCTCCGCCACTGAGTTCCTCCGCCACCGAGAGATCGCTGCCCACCGATTCTCATCTCGTTCCTCCTCCACCGAGAGATCGCCTCCTGCCGCCTCTCGTTCCTCCGCCGCCTCTGCCATCGAGAGATCGCCGCTCCGCCTCTTCGTACACTTCATCCCCCGCCTCGCCCACTTCGCCCCCTCCCCCCAACCCCACCGCCTCGCCCACTTAGCCCACACCGCGGCCTCGCCCACGACGGCCTGCTTGGGGGCTCTGCCTGAGGCGCTGAAAGATGCAGAGAAATGTGGTGAGGGACCGAAAACGGTTTCATCATTGCAGGGAAGGGGAGTGTGAGTTTTCTTATAAAGATAGATTGTTGAATTATTGTGTAAAAAACATTTCTACCGTGTATCGATGTATAAATGTTTTGCATTTTTTGCCCATATTTACAACAATTGAGATCGAGGGGGCATCATAATTTATGTATGAGTTTGTTGAAAATTAGAATTGGATTTAAATAGAAGGACAAATGCAGTTGAGAGTCTGAAAGAGAAGGAGACGAGGCAAAGCGACCATTGGCTGACGCGACTTGGGACGATGGGAGTGGTGGCGGTCTTGGCTGACATTGGATTGGTCATCGCAGGCTTCGGATCGATGGAGGAATCTGTTTATCTTGTGCCAACATGCGTCCATTATTTGGATCTCGGACTTATGGAGTTGTATCAGTTCAGACGGCAGTACTTTTGTCAGGGTTATTATGTTCAGCTATGAAGTTTTTTTGTGGACTGTAATGCTAAAATGTAATATTTGCTTTTGAAAAGATTTGGTGCAAGGATTTGAACATTGACAAGCCCAAAATGTAATATCTGTCAAAAAGAGAACCAACTGAAAAGGGTTTTAAGTTGCTTGATCTTTTTTGTTGATACATGAGAAAAGAAGTTGCTTGATCTTTTACACAATGTGTTTCGGTTCTCTGCTCATTAGTTTGTTTTACAAAATCGTGTGTTGTGGGCTGACAAAGGATGGAAAGCAGCAAGCTGATTTAACGCAGCTCTGTGCACGGCCATGTATCTGCTTCTGATAGGAACTGTAAGTGCTTTCATTTTGCTGACTATTTGAGATTATTCTTCGCATGTACCTTCCCATATGCAAGCTAGATGATCATGATACATCACTATTAGTAGCATTATGACTTTTTCTAGCATATTCACATGTAGCAATGTAGTACAAATTGAGATAGCATCTGAATCCAGCACAACATGTATATGCAAATACAATGAACCCATGAGATCTTGGATGTTGAAATTGGGTGCACGTTTCAAATACCTTGCTTGCTTGCATTTGCATATGATTGTGTATGAAACATTGACACATGCAAGTCAATGCATCAAGTCCAAATATACCAGGAAAAGCCAATGGAAAATGCATTGTCAATGCATGACTATCAAATGCAGGAAATACACGAAAAGATAGAATAAGAAATGATCCATGAATTACAAATTTTGGCAATAATATGAGCTATAATGATTGACATAGCCAGTCTCTAGAGATGAACAAGAAATTACAAAGTTTGACAAAAATATATGCAGGCTTATATCACACACAAAAATCCAACCAAACCAAATTACTTTTATGAAGTGCAGCTTACACCAAACCAAATTGGCAGAATTTTTGAACCATTTGCAACAAGTCCACAGTAGCACTACAGGTACCTCCTTAGGGTGACACAAGCATTCACAGTCAAACGTTATAACATCACACATCTTTGCATTCAACAATGCACTACACACTAACTGGTTCAAATCTGTAGCAGCTACAATCAATTCTACAACGGCTTGTGCCAATTCACACAACGATACATGGTTAGATATACAAACAACAAAAACATCTCCTTCCACACTTTTATAGACACAGGAAGAAACTGTAATTTGTACATGTAAAAATCGGTAACGGGAAGAACATTGTTCCCTGTGTTTAAGTCCGCGGCCTTACACTACAGCCAGTTGAATTGCCACCATCTGAGAATTGTGCACACACACTACAGCTTTTCCCGCCACTACTGCACTCCACTTCACACCCTGTGATAATCTTCAGAAGTTCTAACTAGAGCGACGACAATTCTCTGAGGTACTCAAACCCAATTGACCACATCACAGCTGGAAATGCAGATAGCCAGCTTGATAACAAAAACAACAAAATATCTCCAGTAAGTTGGTCGAAAAAATAATATAGTTAAGCGAATAAATGATCGATGGGATATGAATGCATGCCCAACTCATTCCTTCATTGACTAACACTGAATTTAGCAGGAATTAGATGCTGAAGCATTCCACTTTCAATCAAAGCTACTACAAATGTTATATACCAATTGCAACACAGATCTTTATTTTTTTTTGTAGTAAATGAGTGATCTTACTGAACCCCAAGGGTGAGTCACATACGACGACATATAACAGGTAGAGTTTTTCTTTTTCAATTGCATCGACAACAACGAATGACACTGAAATGATTAAAGCAATAAAAATCAGTAAAACAGAAAAAAACATTAACTATTTCCTTTCTCTCACAATTCTGTAAAACAGAATTATTATCAGTGCAGAAAGGAAAAAATACCACATATTTGCCTAATCTTAGTTCGTCGATTGAATTCCAATTCAATTACTAAAGATCTACATGTTTAATACTTGAATAAATCTACTATATACACTTGGACACATCCATTCACAAATTGCAATCAACAAAGTTTCATGGTAGCAATGAAGACGATGCCATGATAGCACAAAGACTTGCCAAGCATAATAAAAAATGACAGTATCAATAACAACTTAACTACATCAACTGAAATTTTTAATGAACAAAGCTACTGTGTTTTATTATGGGTTGAATTATCTTGAATGTTTAATGAATTCTCAAGAAAAATTTTCAATTTTGTTCCTAAACGGAGGGTCATAACTAGAGACTGAACTAAAGCCATGGTCTTTGGGATGGAGAATAAACTTCTCAGTTCATTTAATCTCTCAAAAGCTCTTTTCTTGCCATTTCATGAGAGCAAAATAATGTGAATAACATGGCCAATGTCTTCAGTATCAAGTTTTTTGGAAACATAACAAAAGCTCTAAAAATGCCGAAGTAATATAGAGGCCCGTTATGTTAACAGTTTATTGCATGCTTATCTAAAGCTTATATGTTATCAGTTTCATGTTAATGGCACACACATAACTTATGAGAAAATCTAGCAGAATTAATCACCTAAACTCTAAAACACTTGCATATTTTTAGTTGTAATTGAAATAGTCAAGGGTAATGTCTCCAACATGTTAGTTGCTATATATTTGAAGTAGTGTCATGTTAAACATGCACCTGACATGTTCGTCGAATGCAAGATATAGGATATGAATTATTTTTTAAAAAGGAGGAAAAAGAAAGGGAAAAAAATAAAAAGAGAAAGGAAAACATTGAGTATTGAAGAAAAGAAAATGCTTTAGATGGATAAAATAGCAGTATCATAAGAGATGGGTACGAAACAAGAGTACTCGTAAGAAATAGAGGTTACTTCTATTGAAAATAAAATGAGGGGGAATTGTTTGGGATGGTTTGAGCACTTGCAACAGAGGCTAATAAGTGGGTCATGAGAGGTAGGCCTAAACTGTAAGAAATATTTCTACTCTTAATGGTACGATCAAATGATTATCCAAATATATCATGTACATACCAAACATGATACAAAATTTGAATCAAAGATAATAATCTTTTAGCCACGAATCCAAAATAAAAATAAAAACTCTTATACTTTTCTCATACTTGAGTGATTTCTTGATGGAAGAAATTCATCATTTTACAAAAGTATAGGCAATGACTCTCTTTTTATACCTCCTTCAATCAAGTTGGTTATAAGGATTAGTTATTTTAACTAAATAACTAAAACTATGTAATAACATTATTTCATACATAAAATTAACGGTGGAGATTTCCATCAACATGGTTTAATGGAAGAAAAGGATTCATGTGATAGACTTTAAAAGTTTGGGTTATATGATGTGTTGTCGTCGTATGGAAATCTTCACCCATAATACGGCTTACCGAGTTCCAAAATTGGATGGGAATCTATGTCTACTTAATCTTAAGAAAACATACACCCCCAACCACCCACACACACAAAACAAAAAAAACTGTTACTTTCATCAGGACAACTTCCCAAGATATCAATGCAAAACTTATGTCAGTGTTTGTAAGGTCGAAAATGCTCACGAGATTAAGAACTACGGTGCTGATATTCAGGCTCTTCTTCAATATTGGGTCAGTAAGGCATATACACAAACGGCCTCCGTGCGAGGAACCCAAAACTTAGAACCCAACATTACACTTCAACAGTCAAATATGTTCCTTTCTTTATTGAGAACTCAAATATTGTAGGCTTGAACTAAACACAAACATCAAATATGGGAAATAATGTTCCCAACTATTGATAAGATAACATGAGCATGAGAGTGACAAAAGATATGAAACAAGATTATATACTGGCATTCAAAATGGGAAATAGGGAGACATAAAAATAGGGATAATAAAACGAGAAGAAAGCCAGAGGACAAGAGAGTAACAAACCTCTATAACAGCGACGAGGAGTCGGGGTTCTTCTTGAGATCGCCGTTGAGAAGAGCCGGATGGGGGAGGAACGATGGGCAGCAGGAGATGATCTCTCGTGGCAGAGGAACGAGAGGCGGCGGGAGGTGATCTCGCAGTGGTGGTGGAACGAGATGAGAATCGGTGGGCGGCGATCTATCGGTGGCGGATGAACGAGAGGCGGAGGACGGCGATTCTCGGTGGCGGAGCAACGAGAGGAGAAGGGTGGAAGGTGAAAAGCTAAGCGTAGAAACCGATGGAAGGTTAAAAGGTGAAAATCTTGTTCCAACTTTGTCGAAAATGGTTCAATTTAAATGCATTGAAACAAGCTTTTCACCTTTTAACCTTCCATCAGTTTCTACGCTCAGCTTTTCACCTTCCACCCTTCTCCTCTCGTTGCTCCGCCACCGAGAATCGACGTCCTCCGCCTCTTGTTCATCCGCCACCGAGAGATCGTCGCCCACCGATTCTCATCTCGTTCCACCACCAGCGCGAGATCACCTCCCGCCGCCTCTCGTTCCTCTGCCACGAGAGATCACCTCCTGCTGCCCATCGTTCCTCCCCCATCCGACTCTTCTCAACGGCGATCTTAAGAAGAACCCCGACTCCTCGTCGCTGTTATAGAGGTTTGTTACTCTCTTGTCCTCCGGCTTTCTTCTCGTTTTATTATCCCTATTTTTATGTCTCCATATTTCCCATTTTGAATGCCAGTATATAATCTCGTTTCATATCTTTTGTCACTCTCATGCTCATGTTATCTTATCAATAGTTGGGAACATTATTTCCCATATTTGATGTTTGTGTTTAGTTCAAGCCTGCAATATTTGAGTTCTCAATAAAGAAAGGAACATATTTGACTGTTGAAGTGTAATGTTGGGTTCTAAGTTTTGGGTTCCTCGCACGGAGGCTGTTTATGTATATGACTTACTGACCCAATATTGAAGAAGAGCCTGAATATCAGCACCGTAGTTCTTGATCTCGTGAGCATTTTCGACCATACAAACACTGACATAAGTTTTGCATTGATATCTTGGGAAGTTGTCCTGATGAAAGTAACAGTTTTTTTGTTTTGTGTGTATGGGGGTGGTTGGGGGGGTGTATGTTTTCTTAAGATTAAGTAGACATAGATTCACATCCAATTTTGGAACTCGGTAAGCCGTATTATGGGTGAAGATTTCCATACGACGACAACACATCATATAACCCAAACTTTTAAAGTCTATTACATGAATCCTTTTCTTCCATTAAACCATGTTGCTAGAAATATCCCCCGTTAATTTTATGTATGAAATAATGTTATTACATAGTTTTAGTTATTTAGTTAAAATAACCAATCCTTATAACCAACTTGATTGAATGAGGTATAAAAAGAGAGTCATTGCCTATACTTTTGTAAAATGATGAATTTCTTCCATCAAGAAATCACTCAAGTATGAGAAAAGTATAAGAGTTTTTATTTTTATTTTGGATTCGTGGCTAAAAGATTATTATCTTTGATTCAAATTTTGTATCATGTTTGGTATATACATGATATATTTGGATAATCATTTGATCGTACCATTAAGAGTAGAAATATTTCTTACAGTTTAGGCCTACCTCTCATGGCCCACTTATTAGCCTCTGTTGCAAGGGCTCAAACCATCCCAAACAATTCCCCCTCATTTTATTTTCAATAGAAGTAACCTCTATTTTATCCATCTAAAGCATTTTCTTTTCTTCAATACTCAATGTTTTCCTTTCTCTTTTTATTTTTTTCCCTTTCTTTTTCCTCCTTTTTAAAAAAGAATTCATATCCTGTATCTTGCATTCGACGAACATGTCGGGTGCATGTTTAACATGACACTACTTCAAATATATAGCAACTAACATGTTGTGTTGAGTATTGGACTTCTCCCTACTTGGTGTTAATGATGAACAAACATAAATACTTGTGACTAATCCCCTATTTTGCAGTTAATCCATTGCCTAAGCTTATTATGAAGATCAACTATCAATGGATGACTCTCAAACGTCATTGAAGGCAAATGATATGAATTGGATGATCGTTGATTGATGATTGAAGCTCCGTAAAGACTTCAAGCTCATACGATGGAAAGCAGAGATTTTTCGTCAATGTAATTTTTCTTTTATCTCTTCTAGTATGTAGCTTAGAAGTAGAACTTTGATGGAGCACTCACACACTTCTACATTCTGTCTTAGGACATCTTTAGACTTTTGTCCTTTGATCCTAATTCAATCCTCTTGTGTTTGTGCTAGGATTGTTTATAACAACGGACTGCTTTACAGTTTATAGTCGCCTGTCTCATCAACAGTCGACTGTGTTTTATTCTACAGTCACCTGTTATGCACAGACTATTACAATGTAGTTTTTGGGCCCTCTCTGATTATCTCGCACAGGCTACTGTTGAACGTTTATCAGGCGCCTGTCCTAATGACAGTCGACTGTGAATGGTTCACCAGTCGCCTGTCTCTCCTTCCCCAAACTCTGTTTGATCCGATTTCTACGGCTAGTCGACTTATCCTGTATATACAATTGACTGTCTATTAGATCAGTCGACTGTCTATGCTGCAACAGTCGCCTGTCTGTAAGTCTATTCTTTGACTCAGCTCTCTGGAAATTTCTCCTGTCTGTGACAGTCGTCTGTTTAAGGATATATAGTCGCCTGTTCTGATTGACAGTCGACTATGTTCCTTGCATCAGTCGTCTGTCCTGTATCTTGTGAGATTTCCAATATTTTATCTAACTTACTCTTCTCTCGGCCAGTCGCCTATCGAAGAATGTACAATCGCCTGTTGGTTTAACAGACGACTGTCTTGGCTTCATCAGTCGACTGTCCACGTGGTAAGTTACCGTTATGAATTCTCACCTACCCTTGCTGACTGTGCAACAGTCGACTGTGGTTTGTTCAACAGTCGACTGTCGCGAGTTTAGATTATATCCGTTGGATTTTTCTCGCAGATTTCGATTTGGTTTTTGCCTAAACTGTTTTGTGGATTTGAGAAAGCTATAAATAAAGCTTCTACTGTTCCATTGGAAGGTTACTCATTAATTGCAAAATCCTTCAAGCTTTCATTTCCAAAGATCAAAGCTCTCAAATCCAAAGCCCTAAGTATTTCCAAATCTTGTTCTCTTGCTCTCCAACCTAGAACCAAAGTTTGATCTTCTAGGCATTTGGTGCAGTCAAGAGAAAGTGCTTTCTACTCTCTTTCAAAAGAGTTCTTCAATACACATCACACTTCTCCTTCAAGTTCTACTTCAAGGCATAGGTGATTGTAAGTGTTGCTTTCAGATTTCATAACTTCTTTATTTGAATTGTGCTCTCGGTTGTGAGAGTGGTTTTTGCTTGCTCCCTAGTTATGGGAGTCAAGGACATCGATTGTATTCGATTGCACTTGTAGGGTTGCTACAAGTGGGTTTTAAGGAAACCTCAAGTTAGGGTTCTAACTTGAGTATCCGGTTGTATCCGGGTGGTAGGGACGTAGGATTACTGGGAACAAGTCGGGAGTTGACTTGGCTAATCCGAACCCTTGAAATATATCTGTGTTTTCGTGTGTTTCTCTTTGGGTTGTTTTTTCTATTCCGCACTATTTGTTGGATTGCATTTTATTTGGCGTAAATTCCTTTTAAATTTGCATAAACACTATTCAACCCCCCTTCTAGTGTTTTCCCCATAGACAGTGTCCTTACAATTGGTATCAGAGCGCAAGGTTTCATCTATGGCATCCAACAACAATAACGTTCCTCCATCGCCTTCGTACAACAATCACGACCGTGATGGAGCATCCACACTTTTCGAAGGTCAATCTACGGTACGTCCTCCACGTTTCAATGGTACTAACTTTGGTTATTGGAAGTGTAGGATGGAGACATTCCTTAGGAGTGCTTCTCTTTGGAGAACTCTCCACAAGGAGTACGTCGAACCCTCCGAAGATGATTTCAAAAAATGGACGACTTCCGAGAAGTCCGCCGAAGTCAACAACGCTAAAGCAATGAACGCTCTTCATTGTGCGTTGGACCCGAATGAGTTCAACAAGATATGCACATGTAAGAGTGCATATCAAATTTGGAACCATCTCATCGTTACCCACGAGGGAACGAACAAGGTAAAGCTTTCAAAGTTATATGTTGCCGTACAAAACTTCGACTTGTTTCACATGAAGGAAAATGAGAGCATTGCGTCGATGTATGGACGCTTTACCGACATCACAAATGAATTGGAAGCCATTGGCCAAATTTACACCGAGCCTGAAATGGTAAGGAAGATCATCATGGGGATGACCTCCAAATGGGAAAGACGAGCAATCGACATTGAGGAGGTCAATGACTTGAAGAACTACACCGTGGTGAATCTCATCGGGACTCTTATGTCTTACGAAGTAAGACGAGATAACCGATTAAAGATTCGAGCCATGATAAATCCCTCGGAGGCCAAGAAGAAAGCTTTGGCATTCAACGCCAATTCTTCATCCTCCGAAAGTGATGAATCCGAGAACGAGATGGATTTGGGTGAAATGGCCCAAATGGCGAAGAAGTTCCAACGCTTCTACCGCAAAGGTAAATTTCCCTCCAACAAACGTTTTGAGTCTACTAATGTTACTTCCTCTCTTTGTTATAAGTGTAATAAGCCAGGGCACATCAAGAGGGATTGGCCAATGCTAAACAATAAAGAAAAATGGAAGGCACCAAAATACCACAAGTCCGACAAGAATAAGAAAAACAAGAAGAAAGGACTCGTAGGTACCTTTGATGACTCAAGTGATGACTCATCAAGCGATTCCGATGATGAGAAGGGTGAGAGCGCCCACATGTGTTTCATGGCACTTGAAGACACACTCTCGGATGAGAGTGATTCCGATATGGATAACACCGAGGTAACAATGGATGAACTTCGTATTGCTAATGAAGAACTATTTTCTAAATACCAATCTTTAATGCTTAGATACACTAGCTTAAATAAATCAAAAGTTAGCAAGTCATCCATTCCATGCATTATCAACAATGACACCATTGTTGATACTTTAACTCTTGAGAAAGCAAACTTAGCTTCTCAAAATGTCACATTGAGAGATGAGGTGAATTCCCTCAAATCTCAACTAGATCAAACACATCCCAAGGATAATAGTGATCTAGCTACACGTCACACACAATTGGGTGTAGAGAATGATTCTCTTAAAACCCAAGTGCACGAGATCAAAGCACATGTGTCCACCTTCGATACCAACCTTTCTTCTTTAAAGGAGAAATATGAGCTAATGTCCTCCCATATTGTGAGATTCAATAAGGGAAAAGGACAATTGGATGATTTGCTAGCAACCCAATTTCCGGCCACACATCGTGTTGGTCTTGGATTTGTAAAAGCAAATGCATCTAATGATCGTACCTCCTATAGTGGTGTCACTATAGATTTTGTGAGGCCTTCCTCCGGTGCATCCACAAGTGGTGTCAAAAACACTATAGGTAGCAATCCTACCAAGAATGTCTCCACATCACCTCCTCTTTCTTTTGGTAAGAAACCCACTAAGGGTGGAAACCAAAAGCAAGGCCATGCTTTTATGTACACTAACACTCATCCACGTAGGAAACATCCTACTTCACAAGTGGATAATCATGACACTTTTTATGCTCCACACCCACGGACACGTACACAACCACACATGAGAAATACTCATGTACGTGCTCTCACACACCCATATGCTCATACGTATCATTCTTTCATGTATGCTCATCCTCCACATGTCATGCATGATCCTTATGTTTCTTATAATATGCATGTTCCAAAGCATACACATCATTCTAGAATACACAATGCATATCCTCCACCACATATCTATGCTAGAAATCATGTTCCTAAGAATCATGCACCACATAGAAATCCAACACATATGCATGCAACTAGGAATAGGACTCCCAAGATGTACACTATTTGGGATCCTAAGAACACTAGTCTGAATGTTAGGAATGCTTATGTTATTTCCTACTTTCATGATGTAATTAGAAATAGTAACTAAGTTGGGAAGCAGAAGTCCACTTGGACTTGGCTTCCAAAGGGCTAATCCCCTTGGACCCAACAAACATTGGGTACCATAAGCTTATGGTATATTATATAGGTACCCAAGAGAAAGAAGAAGAGCAAAAAATGCCTTATTAGCTCTAAAGGGAAAGGATGGATTCTTGATAGCGGTTGCTCCAAACACATGACGGGAGATCCCTCCTTGCTCTCCGAAGTGATTAGCATCAAAGATGGTGCAACGGTCACTTTTGGAGGTAATCAAAAGGGAACCATCATTGGAGTAGGTATTGTTGGTAATCCGTCCAAACCTCTAATTACTAATGTTTATCTTGTTAATGGTTTATGTCACAATCTCATTTCCATTAGTCAACTTTGTGACAAGGGTTACAAGGTTAACTTTGGAGAAGGATTGTGTACTATTGTTGATTGTGATTTAAATGTTTTATTTTCTGGTATTAGGCGTAAAAATATTTATTATTTGAGCTTGCCTAAAACCGTAGAACATTGCTTAGTTGCTAACACAAGTGAACAACTATTATGGCATCGCCGTTTTGGCCATGTTCATTTCAAGCACTTATATAAGTTAGCTAAGCATGATCTAGTCAAAGGTTTTCCTAAGATTGTTTTTAATAAGAAAAACTTTTGTGATTCATGTCAAAGAGGTAAACTAAGTAAATCTTCATTTAAGCTTAAAGAAGGGATTACTTCTAAGAGGCCCCTAGAACTTCTTCATCTAGATTTATTTGGGCCAACTAGAACCGCTTCTTTAGGTAATGCTCATTATGGACTAGTTGTCGTTGACGACTTTTCTAGATTTACTTGGGTTTCATTCTTAACTAATAAGAATTAAGCTCATGAAGAGTTTACCAAATTTGCAAAGAAGATTCAGAATCTTTTAGGATCCACCATTATCACTATTCGTAGTGATCAGGGGGGAGAATTTGAGAATGAGTCTTTTACTAAGTTTTGTGATGACTCCGGGATAACTCATAACTTTTCCTTTCCTCGTGCACCACCATAAAATGGTGTTGTAGAAAGAAAGAATATGACTCTTATTGAGTGTGCTCGCACTATGCTCCTTGATAGTCATTTAGGACTACAATTTTGGGCAGAAGCGGTGCACACGGCATGCTATGTGCTCAATAGGATCCTAGTGAGACCCCGAACAAACAAAACTTGTTTTGAGTTGTTTTATGATAAAAAGCCTCAAGTGAAATATTTTCGTGTCTTTGGTTCAAAATGTTTTATAAAGAACACATTTGGTAATTTAGACAAATTTGAGCCAAGATCCGATGAAGGAATTTTTGCTGGATATTCCACACGTAGCAAAGCCTATCGGATATACAACAAAACTTCTTCAACGATTGAGGAATCACTTCACGTATCTTTTTATGAAGATTTTGACTTTCCTCATGTTGATGATGATAATGTAGAGATTCTTTGTGACTCTCTTAATAATGTTAAGATTAATGATAATATTGTTGAGACTAACACTTCTAACGAAGTTGTTGAAGTTGTTCCTAGTGATCCAGGTTTACCCAAAGCTTATCCAACCATTCGCAACCATCCCCATAACCAAATTATTAGAGATATTGGTGTGGGTGTTCGAACGAGATCAAGAATTGAAGAATTCTCCCATTGCGCATTCGTCTCTACCATTGAGCCAAAGAACATCCAAGAAGCTTGTGAGGATAGCTCTTGGATAGTGGCAATGGAAGAAGAACTAATGCAATTTGAGAGAAACGAAGTTTGGGAACTTGTACCTCTTCCAAGTGGTCACCAAGCTATTGGGACCAAATGGATCTTCAAGAACAAGACGGATGAAAACGAGGTAATCACACGGAACAAAGCAAGGTTAGTAGCTCAAGGCTACCAGCAAGAGGAAGGTATTGATTTCGAAGAATCTTTTACCCCCGTAGCTAGATTAGAAGCTATTAGGTTTCTTTTATCTTTTGCATCCCATAAGAATTTTAAATTATTTCAAATGGATGTTAAAAGTGCATTTTTAAAGGGATTTGTAAATGAAGAAGTCTATGTTTCTCAACCTCCCGGTTTTATTCATGAGAAATTTCCAAACCATATTTTCAAACTTAAGAAAGCGTTGTATGGATTGAGACAAGCTCCTAGAGCTTGGTATGATCGCCTTAAGACCTTTCTTTTGAATTTAGGTTTTAAAATGGGAGAAGTTGATTCTACACTCTTCATTAAAGATTATGAAAATGACATTCTTTTGATTCAAGTTTATGTAGATGATATTATTTTCGGTTCTACTAACTTTAATCTTTGTCAAGAATTTTCCAAGTCTATGAAGGATGAGTTTGAGATGAGCCACATGGGAGAGCTCACCTACTTCCTTGGATTGCAAATTCGACAAATGGAGAATGGCACGTTCATACATCAGACAAAGTACACATGGGAGCTTATTAAACGATTCGGGATGGAATCGTCTTCAAGCAAAAGGACTCCCATGAGTACTACTACTCATCTACACAAGGATGAAAGCGGAAAAGATGTAGACGTTCGTCTATATCGAGGTATGATCGGTAGCTTACTTTACTTAATCGCTAGTATGCCCGATATCATGTTTTCCGTATGTTTATGTGCTAGATATCAAGCAAGACCTAAGGAGTCACACTTGATTGCGGTTAAACGAATATTTCTTTATCTCAATCAATCCCTAGATTATGGGTTACTTTACCCTAAGTCTAGCACATATGAGTTAATCTCATATAGTGATGCCGACTTTGCCGGATGCAAGTCCGACAGGAAAAGTACTAGTGGCACATGCCATTTCTTAGGAAATTCCTTAGTTTCTTGGTTCTCTAAGAAACAGAATTCGGTGTCATTGTCCACGACTGAAGCGGAATATATTGACGCGGGTCTTGCATGTGCACAAGTTCTTTGGATGAGACACACTCTTAGTGACTATGGTGTCAATTGTGATACTTGCCCTATCATGGTTGATAACCAAAGTGCTATTTGTCTTTCCAAAAATCCGGTACACCACTCCCGTACCAAACACATTGACGTGAGACACCGTTTTATAAATGATCATGTAGCTAAGAAGGACATCATCTTAGAGTACAATGAAACCCAAAAACAAATTGCCGATATCTTCACTAAACCTCTTAAAGAAGATTCATTTGTGAGGTTGCGTGGAGAATTGGGAATTACGGGTGAATCTGAAATCTAGAAGCTCAATTTTCATGCTATAACTCCTTATTGAGTTCATATTTTTGATTGTCTTTCTTCATGTGCTTTATTGTTTTATGAGATTAAGAAAGGCAATTGTGAATTATTTGATTTCATAAGTTTTGAGGGTGATTGGAATAATTTGTGTTTCAATGGATTTATTGTTTTCACAATGATTTTACGATGTATTTATGATTAGAATATAGTTCCTAGGGTGAGTGTTCTTATTCTCTGGAATTCTATCTCACTGTGCATTTTTGGACCAGGACAGACGACTGTCTTTCCTTCGACAGTCGTCTGCCCTACTCTATTTCCTCAGTCTGAGAATTTGCATCTTTCGCACAGCCGACTGATGACTGTTTTACAGTCGGCGGTTAGCTTAACAGGCGACTGCAATTTAGTTATCAGGCGACTGTACTCTCTGTCGAATTTTTCACAGTGTTCTCTGTTTTTCTTGTGATCTGTATTAATTCTCAGCCAGCCGACTGTTGTGTATATGTCAGTCGACTCTCCATTGGACAGGCGACTGCGTTATACTTGCCAGTCGACTGCCCCTCTTTCTGAGCTTTAATTTTATCACTTCATCCAGTCGACTGACTTTTGTTCTCCAGTCGACTGTCTCTTGCTGTGTCGGTTCATGTGATTTGATACAAGCCGTCGATTCCTTCATCCAACGGCTCAGATTGATTTCCCTAACTTTATATTCTGTTTTCGCGATCATTTCCCCTAGTCGATTCTCTCTCCTCCGTTTCGACTGTACGTGTTCCCGCTCGATTGATGTTCCTTTGCCGTCAATTTCACTCCCTGTCGTGCGTCAATCTCGAGGAGTCGTTGCTTTTTGTTCTGTCACTCAACGAGGTTAGGTCGCTTCCGTCTATCTCGTGACTTGTTAGGGTTTGTTCATTTTGTTTCTTGCCCTAGCTCCGTGCTCGGCCATGGCTCTTTTCAATCATTTCTTCCCTAATGTCTCTCTCGACTTCCTCAATGAGCATGTTCCTTCACCAAAACCTGATCCGGCTCCCTCTTCGCCTCTATCATCGGGAGAGCCTCTTCATATCTCTGCCAGTGACCCTATCCCATCCGTGCATACTGCTGTTCACTCTTCTCAGCCTGCTGAGCATCCTTCTCGGTCCACGGAGTTTCTACTTCGTCAGTTGGACGCTCGTGTCTGTGCTCTGGAAATGCTGTCCGTTTCCCTTGATGAGAAGCTTTCGCTTTTGCTTAAGCTTCAGCTTATCTCGTGTAAGCATCTTGCTTGTCCTGTACCTCCCGAGCTTCGTGACCTGTTTGCTACCTCTGAGAACACTTCTCATGCTTGTGTTTCTCCTCCTCCTGGCTTCACGCCAAAACCCCATGTGTCTCCGACCTCCGTTGTCCAGACTCCACTTCATGTTCCTGTTGGTTCATCTGCTGTTCGTGTCTCGTCTCTAAGAGGAAGTCTCCAGCTTTTCCTACTCGTCGCTCTGCTCGGCTTTTGTTCCGATCTTCCGATCGTCCGTCAGACCCCTCAGTCATTCAGATTGACTGAGGCTGCTGCTGATGCTGTTCTGTTCACTCACCTGAAGACCTTGTGTCACGCCCCGCTTCCCAAAAACACGGAGGCGAAGCGTGACGAAGGCCCGCTTAGGCCGGGGCTAAGAGCCCGGACCCAATAAGCGTCTGTAGTATTCCATAGCGAAAGTACAGGTCCCTGCATGTTAGTAAGAAATAACAAAAGTACTGAAAAGAACATTTCATTTTATTCCAAAGTTTATCATCAAAGTACTGAGAGTCTAAAAAAATGCCGGAACCGGTTACAACTGCTGAAAGGAAACTAATGCTGCAAGCACCCAACCTAGACGAGAAAGAAAGAGTGCAACGCACCCAACTAAACTGAAATGGATAACTCTGGAACAGCAACAAAAGATCTCTAACTCTGATCGTCCTCTGGATCGTACTCCGGATCAGCGTCCTCCGGCTCCAAGTCAACTGGCAAGTCCGCCTCGTCGACGTACTCTGGCTCCACACCTGACGTACAGCACCAAAAGAAGGAAACTGTACGTCAGGCAAAGTCTACACAAACGGTCAGACTCTACTGTAAGTGTATCAACTATTAACAATGATTTACTGGTTGTTTTAGCATGCTGGGGTTATAACTGAGTAACAAAAGTAGCGTAGCAGGAAAAGTAAAACGTAGCAAGCAGTAGACGTAGTGTGTGCTACCGACTACGGGACTAACCTAAAGGTGTCAAGACAAGACGGGACGTGACGGGACAAGACAGGACAAGACAAGTGAAACACGAAAGGGTTCACGCCTTACGGTTCGAGGGCGGCCAGACCCTCTCCCCGTGCGCACGCTCAACCCTACCCCACCCCAGGAACTCAGGACAAGAATTACATGGATCATTTCCACTAGGGAAATATCCGAAACACCTGAAGGCTTTTCGTGTAACAGGGATCACTTCCGCGGAGGAAAGCATCCGAAATGCCCGAAGGCTTTTATGTAACAGGGATCACTTCTGCGGAGGAAAGCATCCGAAATGCCCGAAGGCTTTTTGTGTAACATGGATCACTTCCGCGGGGGAAAGCATCCGAAACGCCCGTAGGCTTTTTGTGTAACAGGGATCACTTCCGCGGGGGAAAGCATCCGAAACGCCCGAAGGCTTTTTGTGTAACAGGACACGACATGACATGTGTAGGGAGTTGTTATTCTAGGGTGTCCATACACACGCACACGCAAGATAGTCCTATGATGTCAGCAGTTTATTGTTGTCAGGCTCAGACTTCGTCGTCAAGTCTGGGCCGTCACAGGTCGTTCCGGACGCTATCATTTCGCGTCCGGTTCTCAGCACTCACAGTCTAACAGTTCTACAATTTTAAGGCTAAGGCACGGTCAAAACGCAAGTGAGTACACTTACCTGGAATGGCGAGTGCGTCGTCTGTCCGGTGCATCTCGTCCAGTCGTCACGTCCGCGGTAGTCCGTCTGAAAAAGGATCACGGCGACGGTGTCAAGTCGCGATTTTCGTCAAATCCTATTTAGGTTCATTTCTAAGTTAGGCGTGGCTACCCTAACTGTCACAAGTCAAAAAGTGTCCGATCAGCCTATCCGACGATTCTATCCTATGTGCACAGTTCAAAAGTCTGATCGTCGATTCTATTGTTCACAACTTTTTAAGGGAGCAGAAAATAAATTTAATGAGTTTAGTTGCCGATTTTAGTTAAGTTTTCAGTTTTGGCTACGGGTGGGTTTCGCTACGAGTTACGGGAAAACCAACCTCTCCGGAGTCTGAAGTAGCGCGGACGTAGGGTCTGAACGGAGGGGTGTCTGCGGTGTCTACAGTGTCCCAACTACGGGTAGCGTAGTGAGACTCGTCCGGGCAGCGGACGGAGCGCGATCAGCGAGTGCAATCAGTCCACGGCAAAATGGCGAGCTAGCGTCGCGGGCGGCTGCGGACAGATCTCGATCGTGTACACGGCTAGGGGCTCCGTGCGGTGGCTGCAGACAGCACAGCGAGAGGCGAGGTGCGGCCTTGGCGTGCGACGTCGCGCTGAAGGCAGCACGACGGCAGCGGAGGCTGGCGGCCGTGAGTGAGGGAGAGCCGCGTAGAAAAGCGGCACTGAGGGGGAGGCCGCGGGCTGTCACGGCGGCGCAGCAGGCAGGGAAAGCGGCGGCTGCTGAAGGGCGCTGCGCAGCGGCGGGCGACTGCAGAACTTTGCAGCGGCGGCGGATGGCGGATCGCGACAAGGGGCGCAGCGGATCGCGGCGGGTGGCAGCGGACGTCTGTGAGGGCATGCGCGGTGGCGGCTGCGGGCGATCGGGGCTCGGTGGCGGCGCCGAGCGGCTGAGATCGAGAGAGAGAGAGGGGGGGGACGACGCGGGGTCGCCGTGTGAGAGAGATGCCGGCGTCGGGGCTAAGTGGCGGCGGCGCGAGGGAAATCGCGACGGCGGAGGCACGGATCGCGGCGAGGTCGTCGCTTGGGGCCGCGGCGGCGCGAGATAGGAGAGAGGGCGAGAGAGATCTGAGGGGAGAGGGGATCAGTGGTCGGCGGCGTGAGGATGGCCGCGCCGCGGGGAGAGGGAGAGAGAAATCGGGGGAAATTTTGGGGGGAGGCCGGCGGCGCTGTGACTTAGGGTTAGGGTTAGGGTTAATATAATAAGATTTTATTTGATAAATAACTTTAGGATTTTAACTAAGAAGAGGTAGGTGGTGGGTTAGAGGAGGTGTAATTTGGGGTAAGTCTAGGGATAAATAGAGGGTCAGATTTGGAAAGATTTAAAACGTTTTAAAAAGAAGATTTGGCCAGATTTGTTTAACAGATTTGAATTTGAAAAGATCAGGGGCAAATCAACGGTCCAGATTTCTCCGAGCGATAATTCTCAATCCGGGCGTCAGAAAAATAATCTGAAAATACCGGGGCGATCGTGGAGACGAGACGCACAGATCTACGGAGCCCGATCGTGTGTAGTGCCTACCAAAAATTTACGTAAAATTCGGGACGGCGTTTTGAGCCAAATGACTAAAACGTCCCTATCAATTCAACGTCGTTTTGCGAGAAAACGAGATGCGAAAAGATGTTCCCAAAAATTACTATAAAATTCTACTCGCCCAACCGATGTCAACGACACAACACATCGCATAGATCAGAAACCGAAAATAGCCAAGAAAATACGTGCACGCTAAAGCACGTGCACGCAGAAAATTTAATAAGGTCGGAAGGCGACCGTTACATTCTACCCCACTAAAATAAAGATTTCGTCCTCGGAATCGACAACACTAATCAGTAAACAAAAATGGGAAACGCTCCCTCATCTCCTCCTCGCGTTCCCAGGTGGACTCCCTAGGTGATCCGTGACGCCACATCACTCTCACCAGGTCGACTACCTTATTCCTCAACTGTTTCTGTCGACGGTCCAAAATCTGCACAGGCTGTTGGTCATAAGTCAGGTCCGGGTGAACTGTAATCTCTGAGAAGTCAACCGTGTGCGACGGATCACTGACGTACCGACGTAGCTGAGATACGTGGAAAACGTCGTGAACTCCCTCCAAAGATGGTGGCAGAGCAAGGCGGTAGGTCACTGCTCCCACACGCTCTAGCACATCAAACGGTCCAATATACCTTGGGCTCAGCTTTCCCTTCTTCCCAAAACGAATAACTCCGCGATTTGGAGAAATCTTCAAGAAGACGTGATCTCCAGGCTGGAACTCCAAGGGTCTCCTCTTGGCATCAGCCCAATGCTTGAAGCGATCCTGTGAAACTCTGAGCTTCTCCCTGATGTCCCTCACGACATCCACAGCTTCCACTATCATCTCGGGACCCAACAGCTCCCGATCTCCGATGTCATCCCAGCTCAGTGGCGAACGACATTTCCTTCCATATAAGGCAGCAAACGGCGCCATGCCAATGCTTGCCTGGTAGCTGTTGTTATATGAAAACTCCACCAAGTGGAGATGGTCCTCCCAGGAACCCTTCAAATCGAGCGTACAAGCTCGCAGCATATCCTCCAGGATCTGAATAGTCCTCTCGGACTGGCCATCGGTCTGCGGGTGGTACGCCGTGCTGAAGCTCAGACTCGTACCCAAGTTCTCCTGCAGACTTCTCCAAAACTGAGATGTGAACCTCGTATCTCTGTCAGACACGATGCTCACGGGGACTCCATGTAAGCGTACAATCTCATGCACATACACGGTCCACATCACAACTAACTCCAGAGAAAAATTAAAAGGGAAGTAAGAAAAGAAATTTTACCTCCAGATATTTCCTCGCTAAGGCTTCCGTAGACTGGCCCACTCGGAAGGGAATAAAGTGTGCAGACTTGGTCAATCGATCCACGATTACCCAAACTGCGTCATTCTGCCTCGGGGTCCGAGGTAGACCAGTCACGAAATCCATCGTAATATGCTGCCACTTCCACTCCGGAATAGGGAGCGGTTGCAGCAACCCGGCAGTACGATGGTGCTCAGCCTTCACCTGTTGGCATATCAGACACTTGGCAACGCTCCGTGCCACGCTCCTCTTCATGCCAATCCACCAATAATTCAAACGGAGGTCCTTATACATCTTGGTGCCCCCAGGATGTATAGAATATGGCGAGCTATGAGCCTCGTTCAACAGCTCCTCACGAACATCACCTGCAGGTACACAGAGCCTACTGCCGTACCGCAGTGAACCATCCTCATGAATCACAAACTCCGTCCGAAGTCCAGCTTCAACCTGCCTTCTGATCCTCTGTAGCTTCGGATCTCCTGCATGTGCTGCCTTGATCCGATCCACGATCGTGGACTGAATCTGCAAATTCATGAAGGAATGAACCACACCAGGTAGGACAACCTCCAAATCCATCTCTCTCAGCACCTGCTGAATCCTCCAGTCGGCAGTATGCATCATTGCAGTAGGGAGTCTACTCAAGGCATCAGGCACTACGTTCACCTTCCCCGGATGATACTGCAAGTCTATCTCGTAGTCAGCCATGAGCTCCAACCATCGTCTCTGACGCATGTTGAGCTCCTTCTACGTGAAGATGTACTTCAAGCTCTTGTGATCGGTGAAAATCTTCACACTCTCACCTAGCAAGAAGTGTCTCCAAATCTTCAGTGCAAAGATCACTGCTGCCAACTCCAGATCGTGCGTCGGGTAATTCTTCTCATGAGTCCTCAACTGACGAGAAGCATACGCGACCACGTGGCTATGCTAATGCAAGACGCACCCTAGGCCCTTCCCTGATGCATCACAATAAACTTCGAAGCCTCCGCTTCGATCCGGCACTGCCAACACCGGTGCTGTGGTCAATCTCGCCTTCAAGATACTGAAGGCCTCCTCACAAGCATCTGACCAAAGAAACTCCACATCCTTCCTAGTCAGCTTCATCATCGGCTCCGCAATCTTCGAGAAATCCTTGATGAACCGCCGATAATAGCCTGCTAAACCAAGAAAGCTCCTGATGTCAGACGCTGACTGCGGAGTCGGCCAATCTCTGACTGCTCTGACCTTCTCTGGATCTACAGATATGCCATCACCGGACACCATATGTCCCAGGAATGCGACTCTGTCCAGCTAGAACTCGCACTTACTATACTTGGCATAAAGCTTGTGTCGCCTCAGCGTCTCCAGCACTGTCCTCAGATGACAGCTGTGCTCTTCCTCAGACTTCAAATAAATCAAGATGTCATCAATGAAAATGATGACAAACTTATCCAGGAAATCATAGAATATCAAGTTCATCAAATTCATGAACACAGCTGGAGCATTGGTCACGCCAAACGGCATGACCACGAACTCATAATGTCCGTATTTCGTCCGGAATGCTGTCTTCTGAACATCGTCCTTCTTCACCTTCAACTGGTGGTATCCACTCCTCAAATCCAACTTCGAGAAGACTCTCGATCCTCCAAGCTGGTCGAAGATATCATCGATGCGCGACAGCGGATACTTATTCTTCACGGTGACAGCATTCAGCCCTCGATAGTCCACGCACATCCTGCGGGACCCATCCTTCTCCTTCACGAGTAAAACTGGTGCACCCCATGGTGACACACTAGGGTGGATGAAACCCTTTTGCAGTAATTCATCTAACTGCTTCCGCAGCTCCTCGAGCTCCGCGGGAGCCATACGGTACGGCGCCTTCGATATCGGTTGCGCTCCCGGCATAAGATCAATACCAAACTCTAAAGCTCGGTCGGGTGGCAAACCTGAGATATCCTCTGGAAAGACGTCGTTGAAGTCTCGGACGATTGCTGGTCGCTCGATCTCCATTTCCATCGGCATAGCTGCAACAATCGGCACCACCGGCGTGGCCCGATATCTGATGGGTCCAAGCGACTCATCTCCGCTGCGAAACTCGAACTCTGAATGGCCTGGAATCCGGAACACTACCCTCTTGCTGTGACAATCGATTGAGGCATGGAAATCTCCCAACCAATCGATCCCAAGAACGACATCAAAATGTGGCAGGTCGTGGACAATGAAATCTGCAAAGAGCTTGTGTCCACTGACCACCAAAGAAATCGATCTACATCCCAAGTTCACTGTCACCACCCCGTTCCCAGTGGTGATGTCCCAACACTTAGGAAGTGTATGGGTGGGAATGGAGTGTCTCGTTACAAATCTCCGGGATAAGATGCACATGGATGCACCGGAGTCGAACAAGGCCAAGGCCGGGTGAGAAGACACTAGAATGGTGCCTAAGATTTTAAAAGAAACTACGGTCAAACCAAGCTACTCTAACAAACAAGTCAAACAAACAAGACTAACAATTAAAAGCTACACTATGAAATGAAAGACTAGAATCAAGGAGTTACCTGCAATAACTCCATCCAGCTACTCAGTCTCCAAAGCCATCATGGTGTAAGCCGGCCTCCGGGGCTGCGCTGCTCTCTGAAACATCTGCCTCTGTGGCGCCAAGGGTGGTCCACCAACGGCAGGTCCTCTCTGAACTGGAGCAGGCGCTCTCATCTGCAGCGGGGCTGGCGCTCCAACTACAGCATGACGGGCTCTCGGACAATCCTTCGCAGCATGCGAGGCATCTCCGCAAACTAGGCACAGTCCCATCTTCTTCCGGTAATCCTTCTGAACGTGTCCCGGCTTCCCGCAGTAATGACACGGTCCCTTGCTCTGACTCTGAATGGGTGCTCCAGGCCTCTTAAATGGTACTGTCTGAACTGGCCTCATCGCCGGCCTAGCAGGTGGCCGGTACTGCTCCATAGAACGCTTCCCCTTATTAGCTGGAGGGTCAGGTAGGAGCGAAATAAGCTCATGATTCTTCGCAGCATCCAGCACCTCCCTCATAGTCATGAAACTCGTCGAAGACATAGAAGCCTGAATCTTCGGACGCAGTCCCTGTCGGAAACGATCAGCTCGCTTCTCCTCCTTCTTCACCATATGCGGAGCAAAGCGACTCAGCATCTTAAACTCCGCCTCATACTCCTCGACGGTCATGTTCTCTTGCTTCAGATCTATAAATCTGCTCAGCAGCTCCCTCCTAGTAGTCTTGGTGAAGTACTTCGTCCTGAACATAGACCTGAAGATCTTCCAATCCACTGGCTTCTCCAGACGCCTCTCCTCGATGCGCCACCAGTTCCTCGCATTCTCTGTCAGCTGCATCTTCGCTATCTCCACTCGGGTATCGTCTGGAATCTTCGCAGCAACTAACTTCTCCTCCGTGCTCTGGATCCACTCGTCAGCAGCTAGGGGTCCCTCCTTCCCTGAAAATGTCCTCGGCTGGAGCTCGTTGAACTGCTTCACTCCTGGAGCAGCTCGTGGGGCAGGCGGAGGTGGAGGTGGTGCAACCGGGACAGCCTGGGCAGCACGCTGGGACTGCTGAACCAACTGATACTGCACCTCCAGCATCTCTCTCATCACGCCCAGAAACTGGCGGAACTCTCCGCCCTGATCCTCCAGAACTCCATATCCTGAGCTTCCCGATCGGGTAACACGTCGTCCTGCCATCCTATTGACAGAAAGACACAGATTAGACTCGTACAATTACCGGATGATAATAAAATGAAGTTTAATACTTCAATTATTCCATACTCGCAGGTTCGGGACCTGCATGGGCCACCACTAAAACCTTTCACGCCCCGCTTCCCAAAAACACGGAGGCGAAGCGTGACGAAGGCCCGCTTAGGCCGGGGCTAAGAGCCCGGACCCAATAAGCGTCTGTAGTATTCCATAGCGAAAGTACAGGTCCCTGCATGTTAGTACGAAATAACAAAAGTACTGAAAAGAACATTTCACTTTATTCCAAAGTTTATCATCAAAGTACTGAGAGTCTAAAAAAATGCCAGAACCGGCTACAACTGCTGAAAGGAAACTAATGGTGCAAGCACCCAACCTAGACGAGAAAGTAAGAGTGTAACGCACCCAACTAAACTGAAATGGATAACTCTGGAACAGCAACAAAAGATCTCTAACTCTAATCGTCCTCTGGATCGTACTCCGGATCAGCGTCCTCCGGCTCCAAGTCAACTGGCAAGTCCGCCTCGTCGACGTACTCTGGCTCCACACCTGACGTACAGCACCAAAAGAAGGAAACTGTACGTCAGGCAAAGTCTACACAAACGGTCAGACTCTACTGCAAGTGTATCAACTATTAACAATGATTTACTGGTTGTTTTAGCATGCTGGGGTTATAACTGAGTAACAAAAGTAGCGTAGCAGGAAAAGTAAAACATAGCAAGCAGTAGACGTAGCGTGTGCTACCGACTACGGGACTAACCTAAAGGTGTCAAGACAAGACGGGACGTGACGGGACAAGACAGGACAAGACAAGTGAAACACGAAAGGGTTCACGCCTTACAGTTCGAGGGCGGTCAGACCCTCTCCCCGTGCGCACGCTCAACCCTACCCCACCCCAGGAACTCAGGACAAGAATTACAGGGATCATTTCCGCTAGGGAAATATCCGAAACGCCCGAAGGCTTTTTGTGTAACAGGGATCACTTCCACAGAGGAAAGCATCCGAAACGCCCGAAGGCTTTTAGGTAACAGGGATCACTTCCGCGGAGGAAAGCATCTGAAACGCCCGAAGGCTTTTTGTGTAACAGGGATCACTTCTGCGGGGGAAAGCATCCGAAACGCCCGTAGGCTTTTTGTGTAACAGGGATCACTTCCGCGGGGGAAAGCATCCGAAACGCCCGAAGGCTTTTTGTGTAACAGGACACGACATGACACGTGTAGGGAGTTGTTATTCTAGGGTGTCCACACGCACGCACACGCAAGATAGTCCTATGATGTCAGCAGTTTATTGTTGTCATGCTCAGACTTCGTCGTCAAGTTTGGGCCGTCACAGGTCGTTCCGGACGCTATCATTTCGCGTCCGGTTCTCAGCACTCACAGTCTAACAGTTCTACAATTTTAAGGCTAAGGCATGGTCAAAACGCAAGTGAGTACACTTGCCTGGAATGGCGAGTGCGTCGTCTGTCCGGTGCGTCTTGTCCAGTCGTCGCGTCCGCGGTAGTCCGTCTGAAAAAAGATCACGGCGACGGTGTCAAGTCGCGATTTTCGTCAAATCCTATTTAGGTTCATTTCTAAGTTAGGCGTGGCTACCCAAACTGTTACGACCTAAAGATCATAAGAGTCCGACTCCCCCCCCGGATCCGCCGATATACCCCCTTGACTCCCCCTGGGTGAAAGGGCCCCCACCCCGGAAGACCGAGGCTATGCAGGAACGGGCGTGCCTCGCATCACTCCCCCAACCCGGCCGAGGCGCGCAACCGCAGTTGCTCGGCCCGCCGGGAGCAAAGCGCTTGGGTAGCCCCCGGACAATACCGCCAGACATGCTGACATGGTCATGTGCGTATCCCACCGTTCCAGCGACCCATAACCCGCGATTGACAAGGAGGCGCGGTCGGGCCGAACAGCCCTCGAGCCGGTCGACCTGGCCGGCCCCCATGAACCGCGGCGCCTAGAATAACATAGCCAGACCTATATAGCTCTCCACCAACGACAAACGACCTAGGATAAGGGCACAACTGACACATACGCCACCCGACCGTCTGACAAAGCGCCCCCTGACGGTTTCGCCGACTGACAGATAATGCTTTCGGCCCTGACATCCCGACAAAAGCACCCCCTAGCCGTTGCGCCGCCTGACAAAGGCAGGTCAGGCACTCCTGTTCCCGACGTCCTAGTATGAAGCTTCCGCTGACAACCGAGCCAGCTTAGCACGTTTAGTCAGCATGCCAGATCAGCCCCCATCTAGTCACCTCCCGTCAGGTATAAATACCCCCTCACCACCTACGGAGAGGGGGTTGGAAAATTCTCTCTTAATCTATCATTCACACACGAGAACAAAGGTCGTCCATATCTTTGTTCTCCCACTTATAGCTTGCCACGTGCGGTCGACACACCGTTAGTCCGACCGGCGTGTCTAGCTCCCGTTTTAAGTCCTATTACTGACTTAGGCATCGGAGGGGCTAAGGGTTGAACCCCAACCCTGCCCTTCTGACAAGTTGTTCGTGCTGCAGGAAAGCTCGCCCCTTGATCAACGTCCGCTTCGGCCTCCTGCCATCCAACCTGCCTCAGCCGCATCTGGTGAGATTCGACCCTGTGATCGCCAACGGCGACAAGTCCAACTTCATCACCCCACTAATCACCTGTAAAACAGCCTACCTAAACCACCTTTTCCATATAACCATCATGCCCTTGGTTCTCCACTATACAAATTTATTGTACGCGAGTTCTACCTCGTAACAATTGGCGCCGTCTGTGGGAATGAAGGGTCACACCCATGTTAGACTCCATGCCGATCTCTCGGAACCCTGACCACGGTAAAGATCCCGTGGGTCAGGAACCGCTTTCTCTACTAATCACCCCGGCACCCGACCCCCTTCTGGGGATGGGCACCGAAACGGAACATACTTCGGCCCACGCCGTCCTGAAGAGCTTCGAGGCCGTCACTTAGGCCAGGGGAGGCTATCCGACGGTGGGAACGGAGCCTCCACCCGGCCCCTCGGAGCCCCAGAACGTGAGGCGGAATCTCCACCCTCAGTTCGAGGAGGAGGGGGAGAACACGGGGCTCGTCGAGGAGATTGCGGCCCAGCAAAGGTTCCTGGAAGAGGAGATGGAAGTTGCGCGGCGGTGGAGCCGCCTGGGGGAGGCGACCGCCGCGCAAAGGCGTTTGGACGAAGCGGGCGAGATCGCTCGAAGGGCCTTCCAGGACAAAGAGGCCGCTCGCCACCAACTCAGCCTCATCGTCGCAGAGCGCGAGAGGCTAAGGAGAGAGAACAGGAGCAACCGAGAAATCCTGGACGAGACGACGACGGGTCGGCGGCTCGGGGACGAGCGGGACCCGTTGCTGACCAGGTCCCCACCAGGAGGGGGCAGCCCGCATCGCCTGCACCACCCCTCCGATTCCCTGCACGAGGAAGCTGTTTGTCGACAACTACGCTTCCTCACCGCCGAGCGCGAAAGGCTTCTTCGGGAGAATCAAGAACGGAGGGAGGCCCAAGGAAAGCTGGCCGAGAGGCGCTGGCGCTGGGAGAACCGTAGCCCGCAACCCGTCAAGTCCTCGACCCAGGGGAGGAGCCCCGTAAGACGACCGTCGGGCTACTCCCCGGGGCCGGAGGACCGTCGGCGGCGGAGGCGCGACCGAAGCCAGACCCCCGAGTGGCGGAGAGGGGATGCGCCAAATCACCCTACCTATCCGGAGGAGGCCACGACGCTTGCACGGTGGATCACGTCTGCCCCAAGGCCCATAAGGTTCAAACCCCCTCACTTGGCCACGTACAATGGGAGAGGCGACCCCCTCACGCACGTGCAGCAATACCGGGGGGGCGATGGAGGCGCAGGATGTGGATGAGGCGTTCCTATGCCGGCATTTCTCCCAAAGCCTGAGGGACACCGCGTTGGACTGGTACTTTGGCTTGCCCGCAAGATCCGTTGGGAGCTTTGGCAAGCTGTCCCACAAGTTCTGCCAAGAGTTCCGGGCCGGGCAGACGAAAAAGAAGCCCTTAGACTATCTCAGCATGATAGTCCAAGGGGAGGAAGAGACAACGGGTAGATACCTCCGCCGCTTTCAGGAGGAGAGACGGGCGGTGGTGACATGCGGCGATGAGGTGCTTATGCTGGCCTTCAAAACGGGGTTGCGGACTCGGAGCCTCCACAAATCCCTGCTCCGGGATCCGCCGACTGACTATGAGGCATTGGTTGCTATGGCGGAGAGGCACGCGTTGGCCGAAGAGACTCTCGGTGCAAAGGCCTTATTCCCCCCGGCGAAACCGTCCCAAGGCGAACCCCGGTCACACCCTCGGCCGAGGCAAGAAGAGGGGCACCGAGGTCGCGACCAGCTGGCCCGACCAAGGCGGGAACCGCCCGGACCTCGCCCACAAGATCACCCTGGCCCGGCGCGCGAGTTTGCTCCGGCGCAAGGGCTCCCTCGAGTCATCCCAAGACAAGAAGCCCCCCTACAGGCACATTACACGCAACTCAATGCCCCCATGATGGAGGTGCTGGCCGCGGCAGCGAGGGCCGGGTTACTGCCGGAGCCTCCCCAGGAGATGAGGTCGGATCTGGCGAAGCGGGACCCCCGAAGATACTGCCGTTATCACCGGGAACATTGTCACGACACCGACCGTTGTTACACTCTTAAAAGAGAGATCGAGCGACTGATCCAGGCGGGCCACTTGGGAAACTTCGTCGCGGGCAGGCGGGTAGCAGAAGGAGAGAGAGCCTCCCCGGAGGAGGGGGGACTGGAACCACCGGCGAACCGCGATCAGGGGGAGCCACGCCCCCCGGGGGCGGTCATGCGAATTGAGATGATAACTGGGGGGCCTTTCCCAGCGGGGCAGGCGCCCGCGATCCCGGGGGCCGACGCCCGACAGGTGATGGTGGCGGGCGCCGGCCGCCGGCCGTCGGCCGCCGACCGAAGCGAAGAAGGACACGCCGACCCCTATCACCTTTACCGAGGGAGACCGGCAGGAGGTGGGGAGCCAGAACAATGACGCCCTCATCGTCGAGGCTCGGATCGGGGCGGTTGCCGTTGGCCGGCTCCTAATTGACACCGGTAGCTCCTGCGACATCTTGTTCCTGTCAACGGTCGAGAGGATGTGGTGGAGGCGTGCAGACCTAGAGCCCTGTGCGGGCCCCGTTGCTGGCTTCACCGGCCATACGATCCCCACCGTGGGGACGATCACCCTGCCCCTGACTCTGGGGGAGGAACTGAGGGTCGTCAACAGGGGGACGCATTTCGTCATCATCGACGTCGCGTCGGCGTATAACGGAATCATAGAGCGTCCATATATGACGGCCATCGAGGCGCTCCCCAGCCTGCAACACCAGATGATGAAGTTCCGGACCCCACGGGGGGTGGGACAGGTGCGGGGAGGCCGGGAGGTGCCCGGAGACCACGACCGTACACCCTCCCAGCGTAGGAGCCCGAGGCGGGCCCTGACGGCTCTCATCCCTGACGAGAGGGAGGACTTCTGCGACCAGCGGCCGACCCCGGCCGAGGAGGTGGAAGAGGTCCCAGTGGCCTCGGATGAAGAAAGAACCGTCTCCATCGGGACAAAACTCCCGGCCGCCTTGAGAACGGCCCTCGTCGCCTTGCTCCAGGAAAATGCGGACATATTCGCATGGTCACCTGCCGACATGCCGGGGGTTGACCCGATGGCAATCTCTCACAGGTTGAATGCGAACCCAGAAGCCCGACCTGTCCGACAGAAGAAGAGAAGTGCGGGGGGCGAAAAGAAGAGGGCGGCCGAGGAAGAAGTAGAGCGGCTCCTCGAGGCCAAATTTGTTCGGCCGGTGGACTACCCCGACTGGCTCGCCAACGTCGTTCTGGTGAAGAAGCCCAGTGGAAAGTGGCGCATGTGCGTCGACTTCACCGACCTCAACAAGGTCTGCCCGAAGGACAGCTTTCCCCTACCCAGGATCGACCACTTGGTGGACCAGGCGTTCGGCTATGAGTTGTTAAGCTTTATGTACGCCTTCTCGGGATACAACCAGATACCGATGGCGGAGGAGGATGAGGAGAAGACATCTTTTGTCACCGATAAGGGCACCTTCTGTTACACCAAGATGCCCTTTGGACTGAAGAACGCCGGGGCGACCTATCAACGGATGGTAGACCGAATATTCGGCCCTCAGGTGGGGCGAAACTTGGAGGTCTACATCGACGACATGCTGGTGAAGAGTAGAAGGGCCCCCGACCACCTCGCCGACTTGCAGGAAACCTTCCAAAGGGTCCGTCGGTACAACCTGAGGCTAAACCCCGCGAAGTGTATCTTTGGCGTGAAATCGGGAAAATTCTTGGGCTTCATGATAACGAAGCAGGGGATCGAGGTGAACCCCGACAAGGTGACGGCCCTCATCGGTATGGCGGAACCCCGGACGATCCGGGACTTGCAGCGACTGAACGGCCGGATCGCTGCTCTGGGGCGATTCCTGTCGAAATCTGCGGAGAAATCGCTCCCCTTCTTCAGGGTCTTGCGCATGGCCTTTGGCGAAGCTAAAGACAAGAGGAAGGTGATCCCGTGGGACGACGACTGTGCGCGGGCGTTCGCGGAGCTGAGAGCATACCTACAGAGCCCACCGCTCCTCGCACGGCCGGAGGAAGGCGAACCCCTAGGGTTGTACCTGGCGACCAACGAGGAGGCCGTTAGCTCCGTCCTAATCAAGGAGGAAGGAGGGGTGCAACGCCCTGTTTACTATGCCAGTCGGATCCTCCGGGAGGCGGAGACTCGTTACAGCCCTATCGAGAAAGCCACCTACTACCTAATCACCACAGCCCGGAAGCTCCGACCCTACTTCCAAGCCCACACCATAATCGTCCACACCGACATGCCCCTCGAAAAGAACCTGAAGGGACTGGAGCGGTCGGGGAGGATGCTCAACTGGAGCGTTGAGCTCAGCGAGTTCGACATAATGTACAAAGCCCGGACGGCGATCAAAGGCCAGGCGCTGGCCGACTTCGTGGTGGAATGCACCACGGAAGTCCTGCCGGGGGGCCGGACAGAGCTCCCATCGGCGACCGCGTCCCCGCGGGGGATCGAGGTGGGCGAACCCTCAGCGCCCTCCCCGATGACCGCGGGCGAATTATGGACCATCCACGTCGACGGCTCCGCGACGGGGTCCGGGACAGGAGCGGGTATCGTCATTCAGACTCCTGACGGATGCTCGTTGGAATACGCCCTACGCTTCAGCTTCCCGGCAACCAACAATGTCGCGGAGTATGAAGCCGCGGTTAACGGGTTGAAACTCGCTAGGGCGGTGGGGGCGACGAACGTATTGCTCCTAAGTGACTCCCGTCTCGTCATCCAACAGATCCTGGGGAGCTTTGAGGCCCGAGAGGAGACAATGAAGCGATACCTGAGGCGCATCCAGATCGAACTCCATAAGTTCAAGAAAGCGAACATCCAGCACCTACCCCGCTCCAACAACCTCCGGGCGGACGCCCTGTCTAAGCTGGCTTCCTCCTCGGCGGTCGAGATCGGGAAGGCCATCTACGTCGAAAGCCTATTGACGCCAACCATTGACGAAGGGGAACTGATGTGCACGGGCACGATGACGTCATGGATGACCCCCGTTATGAAGTACTTGGAGACGGGGGAACTACCCGAGGAGCGGATGCTGGCTAAACAGGTGGAAAGGCGGGCCCTGTCATTCGTGCTCCTCGACGGAGTGCTGTACCACCGCCGCCGCGCCAATTTCGACGTCCTGCCCTACCTGAAATGCCTGGGCCCGGAGCAGGCTGAGCAAGTCATCCGCGAGGTACACGAAGGCTTCTACGGAAACCACCATGGCGGGCGCACCATCGCCCACAAAATAATGCGCCAAGGATACTACTGGCCGACGATGATCCGGGACGCAGTACAGTACGTCAAAAAGTGCGAGGCGTGCCAGAAGTTCTGCCGACGGACGACTGCACCTCCGGCCAACCTGATGCCCATCGTGAGCCCGATCCCCTTCGCCAAGTGGGGACTCGACATCCTGGGGCCTTTCCCAAAGGCCTCCGGGGGAAGGAAATATCTAGTCGTCGCCGTGGACTACTTCACAAAGTGGGTAGAAGCAGAGCCGCTGGCGCGAATCACGTGGACGGACATGAAGGGCTTCATCTGGCAATCCATCATATGCCGCTTCGGGATTCCCCGCTCCATAGTCACGGATAACGGAAAGCAGTTCGATTGCGAAGGCTTCCGCGACTTCTGCTCGGGCTGGGGGATCAAACTCCAGTTCGCGTCAGTCGCCCACCCACAGTGCAACGGAATGGCGGAGGCCGCGAATAAATGTATCTTGAACCCAATGAAGAAGAAGGTGGACGCCGCCCTGGGGGCATGGGTCGACGAGCTGCCGGGAATCCTATGGTCCTATCGTACCACCCACAAGGCCTCGACCGGAGAAAGTCCCTTCATGCTAGCATACGGATCGGAGGCGGTCGATCCTGTGGAAATCGGCGAAGAGACACTCCGGCTAAAGCTCTTCGACGAGGAAATCAACGGAGAAGGACTCGGCCTCAGTCTTGAGTTGATAGACGAGGTAAGAGTCCGGGCCCTGACCAGCCTCGTCAAACATATCCAGAGGATGGCACGGTATTACGACTCCAAGGTGAAGCCGCGGACCTTCAGGATCGGCGATTTGGTCCTCCGAGACGCCACCTTCCGCCCCGAGACTGCACAGCGGGGAAAGTTGGCCGCTAAATGGGAAGGGCCCTACACGGTCGTCGATATTGTCGGACCAGCCACATACATCCTGGCTACCCTCGAAGGGAGCGAACTAGTCCACCCTTGGAACGCAAAGCATCTGCTAAAATTCCACCAATAGTTGTGAGTTTTTTTTACGTGCAATATACACATTTACCCGTTTCTCCCAACATTGTTGTTCCTACACAAGTTTTGCAGTTCGCAAAACCTCCGAACCTCTGGGGCAGGGCCAACCCTAGCCACCCAAACCAGAGAAGGGCACGGGCCGGGCTACGCGCCCGCTCCCCCCCTCAAGACCTCTGGGGCAGGGCCAACCCTAGCCACCCAAACCAGAGAAGGGCACGGGCCGGGCTACGCGCCCGCTCCCCCCCTCAAGACCTCTGGGGCAGGGCCAACCCTAGCCACCCAAACCAGAGAAGGGCACGGGCCGGGCTACGTGCCCGATCCCCCCCTCAAGACCTCTGGGGCAGGGCCAACCCTAGCCACCCAAACCAGAGAAGGGCACGGGCCGGGCTACGCGCCCGCTCCCCCCCTCAAGACCTCTGGGGCAGGGCCAACCCTAGCCACCCAAACCAGAGAAGGGCACGGGCCGGGCTACGCGCCCGCTCCCCCCATCAAGACCTCTGGGGCAGGGCCAACCCTAGCCACCCAAACCAGAGAAGGGCACGGGCCGGGCTACGCGCACGCTCCCCCCTCAAGACCTCTGGGGCAGGGCCAACCCTAGCCACCCAAACCAGAGAAGGGCACGGGCCGGGCTACGCGCCCGCTCCCCCCCTCAAGACCACTGGGGCAGGGCCAACCCTAGCCACCCAAACCAGAGAAGGGCACGGGCCGGGCTACGTGCCCGCTCCCCCCTTCAAGACCTCTGGGGCAGGGCCAACCCTAGCCACCCAAACCAGAGAAGGGCACGGGCCGGGCTACGCGCCCGCTCCCCCCTCAAGACCTCTGGGGCAGGGCCAACCCTAGCCACCCAAACCAGAGAAGGGCACGGGCCGGGCTATGCGCCCGCTCCCCCCCTAAAGACCTCGGGGGCAGGGCCAACCCTAGCCACCCAAACCAGAGAAGGGCACGGGCCGGGCTACGCGCCCGCTCCCCCCCTCAAGACCTCTGGGGCAGGGCCAACCCTAGCCACCCAAACCAGAGAAGGGCACGGGCCGGGCTACGCGCCCGCTTCCCCCTCAAGACCTCTGGGGCAGGGCCAACCCTAGCCACCCAAACCAGAGAAGGGCACGGGCCGGGCTGCGCGCCCGCTCCCCCCCTCAAGACCTCTGGGGCAGGGCCAACCCTAGCCACCCAAACCAGAGAAAGGCACGGGCCGGGCTACGCGCACGCTCCCCCCCTCAAGACCTCTGGGGCAGGGCCAACCCTAGCCACCCAAACCAGAGAAGGGCACAGGCCGGGCTGCGCACCCGCTCCCCCCCTCAAGACCTCTGGGGCAGGGCCAACCCTAGCCACCCAAACCAGAGAAGGGCACGGGCCGGGCTACGCGCCCGCTCCCCCCTCAAGACCTCTGGGGCAGGGCCAACCCTAGCCACCCAAACCAGAGAAGGGCACGGGCCGGGCTACGCGCCCGCTCCCCCCCTCAAGACCTCTGGGGCAGGGCCAACCCTAGCCACCCAAACCAGAGAAGGGCACGGGCCGGGCTACGCGCCCGCTCCCCCCCTCAAGACCTCTGGGGCAGGGCCAACCCTAGCCACCCAAACCAGAGAAGGGCACGGGCCGGGCTACGCGCCCGCTCCCCCCCTCAAGACCTCTGGGGCAGGGCCAACCCTAGCCACCCAAACCACGCACCCGTGACCCTTGAAAAAACCAAAAGAAGGCAGAGGCACACAAATTGGGACGAAATGGCGTCAGTCCCGGGGTAGGCGGCCCTGATATGACTCGGCGAAACGAAAGGACGCTCGAGAAATACGCCGCCATTAATGATACACTCCAAAAGAGGACCCGTAAGAGCCACCTGGCAAAAGCGGTTTCCCACGGGCATGAATTCGAGGAGCCCATTAATAAGGACAACTCAGCGCAATAAATATGGGAGAAACCGTCAGCGAGATCTCCCTATAAATACGCCACTCACCCTTCCGAAAGACAGAGAACCAAGAGTCGGAAGACATGAGAAACCGCCACTTGACCCCCCCACCCACTGGGAAACGGGCCGGGATACAACGCCATAACAAAAGAGAAGTCATCGGTCATCAGTGGCTCCCACCGCCCAGGGCGGCGGTTCCCGCGCCTCCAGCATCTCCGACAGGATATTCCTCTTACAAATGGATCGCTAACAGGATATTCCACTTACACAAGGGAAATCCGCCTTTCACGCCTCCGTCCGCCCTAAACAAGGACGAGTCGGAGAAAGGTTGGCATCCGACCCCCGCCGGCTGGACAGGCGAGAGCCCCCAGTGCTTGCCGGCCAGTACCTCCTCGCCGTCGACCTCCGAACGAGGACCTCGGAAAGGCTGCATCCCTGACGAGCCCAAAAGGTGAGTCATGGCATGTCAGTCCACCCCGACACGATCGGGCCCCGAACCCCACCCTCAAACCGAAGCAGCGAGGCATGGGGGGGAGGGGCGGCCCGATCCTCAAGAACCTCCCCAAGACACAAGCCCCAGAAAGACGGCTTCCCTGGTGACTCCCCTTCTCAGTGCCTCTACCGGACCGAGGAAACTTTACCCAGTCCGTGGAGGGAGATGACAAAGCAATAGAGGGGAGGCGGCCCGATCGGCAAGATCCCCCCACCCCCCCTCTCTCGGGCCTAGGAGACCTTGCAACACTTCAGCACAGAAGGCGGTCACTCACCTCCGCGCTAAGAACGACTCGAGTTAAAAAGGGCCCACCCGGCCCAAAGTGACCCCTAGATCCGGAGGTCATTAAACCACGGGCAGTGACAGCTCTATAGCCCCTCCTCGAGCCGGATCTGACCCCACAACGGGCGATAAACTAAGAACTCATGTACAAGCTATAGATCAGCTCTTATAAATTTAAATGAAAACGTTCTTCCTTATATGCTCAGATTTTTCGGAGAATACCATAGCGTGTAGCTATCCCCCCGCCAAGTGCCGGGCGAGCAACACGCCACCCCCCCCCCCCCGCCTAACTGGCTTAGGACGCTTAGGAAGTCTACGCCCGCAACCCGAACCCCGCGATACCACCCTTCGAACCCAGCCCCCTCGCTCCCTGAAAGTTACCGCCAACTTTCGCCCAACAGGGAAAGAGGTGAACTGAGGCTCGCCCTGCGTAACCGGTTCGGCCCGAGATCAAATCATAATAGGGCAGCATGTCTCATCCAGAACCTCTTCGACGGCTCCCCGCCCCGCCCAAAGACAACACAAACCATCAACATCCCCTTCCCCCAGATCTCGCGATCGGGGACAAGGGCATGTTGGGGGCATAATTGGTATATTGTGTGACTCACACAAGAAGCCAGGACACGTGACTCGGAACGGACCGGTCGCGAGTCAGAAGCCGCGAAATAGGCGCCCAGTCCAGACAAGGCAGCGGCCCAGTCTCGTCAAAGCAGCGCCACGATGCGACTTGACATAATGAAAGGACGCTTGGACAACACGCCATCAGCAGCAACACGCCCCCCGAGAGGCCAGAGCAGGCCACCCGTGTCGCATACCGCCAGGGAAAAGCGCTTCCCAAAGCGCATGATTCGGCGGAGCCCCATTAATGGCACCCGTCCCTCACATTAAAAAAAACCCTTCCACAGAATCCCGCTATAAATACCCCCCTCCAGAAGTCAGGGGAGAAGGGGAGAGAGACACATGGGATTCGCATCCCCTCGCACCGGGCTTAAAACGGCCCCGAACGCCCCACCGGGCCATGAAGAAAGCCGATAGCCACCGACGGGCCTCACTTCCCCCGACGATGGCCGCCATTGCCCCACCACCTCCAACAGGATATTCCCCTTACACATGGGAGGCCCCGCCCGCCAGCTGTCCTCCTGCCCGTTACTGGATCAAAAGGCAGGTCCAGAAGGCTAGCCGCGGGCCGCAACACTCCAATTAACACCCGGCCGACGGCGATCCCCACAGGGTGTCAGGAGGGAAACCCCCAACGGCTCTCCCAGCGGCGCCACCACCGCCACCTCGTCCTCCGCCTCCCCGGGGTTCCCCCTCGGTGCGCGGGATCCCCGGCGAGGCTGGGCAACCCTTCAGCACGACGATAGCGAGGCAGAACGCGAGAAAGCGAGGAAAGGGAAAGGAAGAGGGTCCCCTCCGACGACCGAGGGTCAGCCCCTCCGAAGGGTGAATCGCCACAGGGCGGCACCCCTGATTAAAAAACCAAACATGGGTTCCCGGCGCGTCGGCCCGCCCCCGGACAATGAGGCGGTAGGAATTCGGCAGTCGACATAAGGGAAGACCGCCCCGGCGCAGGGATCTGCTCCCCCCGACGGAGCGAACGACAAATGTGGATAGCCCTCCGTCCCAACCGCCGGTTGGGCCACATCTTCTCTATTGTTGTAAATACCATCTAGATCCCCGAATAAGGGTTGATGAATAACACTCCCCCTTACAAACCCCTCCCATTGAGCCCAAGCGCACGACTGCGGGGCGGTCCGCCGGGCGCGGAACGGCCAAAGCCCCGCGGAAATTACAAACCCGACCCAGTAACCACATACGACGGCACGTCGTTATAGGGCGACGCCCCGCTTGGCACCACTCGGGATGAGACCACGCAATCCCGCTATAGCGGGACACACCCCACGGGAGCAGCGTCGCCCCTTCCCCCCTACGAGCGGGGATCCTTATCCAAGTCAGGATAGAGGGCGGCGTTACGCCATCCGAGCTGAGCCGGGCTTCCGCCTCACTCTCGGATGCCGGGGGTAATTGTTACGACCTAAAGATCGTAAGAGTCTGACTCCCCCCCGGATCCGCCGATATACCCCCTTGACTCCCCCCTGGGTGAAAGGGCCCCCACCCCGGAAGACCGAGGCTATGCAGGAACGGGCGTGCCTCGCAGCACTCCCCCCACCCGGCCGAGGCGCGCAACCGTAGTTGCTCAGCCCGCCGGGAGCAAAGCGCTTGGGTAGCCCCCGGACAATACCGCCAGACAGGCTGACATGGTCATGTGCGTATCCCACCGTTCCAGCGACCCATAACCCGCGATCGACAAGGAGGCGCGGTCGGGCCGAACAGCCCTCGAGCCGGTCGACCTGGCCGGCCCCCATGAACCGCGGCGCCTAGAATAACATAGCCAGACCTATATAGCTCTCCACCAACGACAAACGACCTAGGATAAGGGCACAACTGACACATACATCACCCGACCGTCTGACAAAGCGCCCCCTGACGGTTGAGCCGACTGACAGATAATGCTTTCGGCCCTGACATCCCGACAAAAGCACCCCCTGGCCGTTGCGCCGCCTGACAAAGGCAGGTCAGGCACTCCTGTTCCCGACGTCCTAGTCTGAAGCTTCCGCTGACAACCGAGCCAGCTCAGCACGTTTAGTCAGCATGCCAGATCAGCCCCCATCTAGTCACCTCCCGTCAGGTATAAATACCCCCTCACCACCTACGGAGAGGGTGTTGGAAAATTCTCTCTTAATCTATCATTCACACACGAGAACAAAGGTGTTCATATCTTTGTTCTCCCACTTATAGCTCTCCACGTGCGGTCGACACACCGTTAGTCCGACCGGTGTGTCTAGCTTCCGTTTTAAGTCCTATTACTGACTTAGGCATCGGAGGGGCTAAGGGTTGAACCCCAACCCTGCCCTTCTGACGAGTTGTTCGTGCTGTAGGAAAGCTCGTCCCTTGATCAACGTCAGCTTCGGCCTCCTGCCATCCAACCTGCCTCAGCCGCATCCGGTGAGATTCGACCCTGTGATCGCCAACGGCGACAAGTCCAACTTCATCACCCCACTAATCACCTGTAAAACAGCCTACCTAAACCACCTTTTCCATATAACCATCGTGCCCTTGGTTCTCCACTATACAAATTCATTGTACGCGAGTTCTACCTCGTAACACTAACTGTCACAAGTCAAAAAGTGTCCGATCAGCCTATCCGACGATTCTATCCTATGTGCACAATTCAAAAGTCTGATCGTCGACTCTATTGTTCACAACTTTTTAAGGGAGCAGAAAATAAATTTAATGAGTTTAGTTGCCGATTTTAGTTAAGTTTTCAGTTTTGGCTACGAGTGGGTTTCGCTACGAGTTACGGGAAAACCAACCTCTCCGGAGTCTGAAGTAGCGCGGACGTAGGGTCTGAACGGAGGGGTGTCTGCGGTGTCTATAGTGTCCCAACTACGGGTAGCGTAGTGAGACTCGTCCGGGTAGCGGACGGAGCGCGATCAGCGAGTGCAATCAGTCCACGGCAAAACGGCGAGCTAGCGTCGCGGGCGGCTGCGGACAGATCTCGATCATGCACACGGCTAGGGGCTCCGTGCGGTGGCTGCAGATAGCACAGCGAGAGGCGAGGTGCGGCCTTGGCGTGCGATGTCGCGCTGAAGGCAGCACGACGGCAGCGGAGGCTGGCGGCCGTGAGCGAGGGAGAGCCGCGTGGAAAAGCGGCACTGAGGGGGAGGCCGCGGGCTGTCACGGTGGCGCAGCAGGCGGGGAAAGCGGCGGCGGCTGAAGGGCGCTGCGCAGCGGCGGCGGATGGCGGATCGCGACGAGGGGCGCAGCGGATCGCGGCGGGTGGTAGCGGAGGTCTGCGAGGGCATGCGCGGTGGCGGCTGCGGGCGATCAGGGCTCGGTGGCGATGCCGAGCGGCTGAGATCGAGAGAGAGAGGGGGGACGACGCGGGGTCGCCGTGGGAGAGAGATGCCGGCGTCGGGGCTAAGTGGCGGCGGCGCGAGGGAAATCGCGACGGCGGAGGCACGGATCGCGGCGAGGTCGTCGCTTGGGGCCGCGGCGGCGCGAGATAGGAGAGAGGGCGAGAGAGATCTGAGGGGAGAGGGGATCAGTGGTCGGCGGCGTGAGGATGGCCGCGCCGCGGGGAGAGGGAGAGAGAAATCGGGGGAAATTTTGGGGGGAGGCCGGCGGCGCTGTGACTTAGGGTTAGGGTTAGGGTTAATATAATAAGATTTTATTTGATAAATAACTTTAGGATTTTAACTAAGAAGAGGTAGGTGGTGGGTTAGAGGAGGTGTAATTTGGGGTAAGTCTAGGGATAAATAGAGGGTCGGATTTGGAAAGATTTAAAACGTTTTAAAAAGAAGATTTGGCCAGATTTGTTTAACAGATTTGAATTTGAAAAGATTAGGGGCAAATCAACGGTCCAGATTTCTCCGAGCGATAATTCTCAATCCGGGCGTCAGAAAAATAATCTGAAAATACCGGGGCGATCGTGGAGACGAGACGCACAGATCTATGGAGCCTGATCATGCATAGTGCCTACCAAAAATTTACGTAAAATTCACGACGGCGTTTTGAGCCAAATGACTAAAACGTCCCTATCAATTCAACGTCGTTTTGCGAGAAAACGAGATGCGAAAAGATGTTCCCAAAAATTACTATAAAATTCTACTCGCCCAACCGATCTCAATGGCATAACACATCGCATAGATCAGAAACCGGAAATAGCCAAGAAAATACGTGCACGCTAAAGCACGTGCACGCAGAAAATTTAATAAGGTCGGAAGGCGACCGTTACACCTTGTTTTTATTTTTGTGTGGTCCGCTTTTGTTTAGGTTGAGTGATGATATATGTTTTGTCGTTGTATGATGGATGATGTTGTCTGCGACTCTTTCATATATGTTTGGTGATAATTTTTGATGTCGTCATGATGTATTTTTTTGTTGATCATGACGTTTCTTTTTGGGATGGCCATGTTGATGACCATCGGTTGATGTACTCAGCTGCTTTACATCTATATATATGATGTTGCACCCTCTTTTGTGTCACACTTTGCTTTATTGCTTACCGTATCTGTGTGATGTATGTTATGTTGTCTCCATGTATGCTTCACTCTTCTTGATGTGCTTTTGAGACAATACACGAATTTGATATTGGTTAATTCATGCTCTTCCTTTGATGTGATGAATTTGTGAAAATTATTTTCATTTCGTTTATCTAAAATGTTGATATTGGATTTCACTTCCATTACTCACATGTGTATATGATGAGATTTTATGAGTTTTTGATTCGATATATCTTTATACTCCTTGATTGTTGTTGGTTCGTATTTTAGCACTATTATTGTTGTTGTTATTTGCTCCCACCTTTTTGGATAATGCCATAGGGGGAGAGAAATAAACATACAAGATTCATAATGGATGTGCTAAGTATGTTCTAACGCTTGAATCTAAGATTTTCGTTGCCTTAGATTCAGGGGGAGTAAGATTACAATGAATAGGGATTTTATTTCCTAGATTTCTTGAATTGAATTCATTCATGTCTCACTCATTTGCTTCAATTGCTATGTAGATGCTCTAATATTTGTTGACTAACTTGATTAGCATCTATGTAGGGGGAGTAAGTTTTCATTGCGCACAATTATTTATCTTTTTGTTTATGTTTGTTTGTCATCATCAAAAAGGGTGAGAATGTTGAGTATTGGACTTCTCCCTACTTGGTGTTAATGATGAGCAAACATAAATACTTGTGACTAATCCCCTATTTTGCAGTTAATCCATTGCCTAAGCTTATTATGAAGATCAACTAGCAATGGATGACTCTCAAACGTCATTGAAGGCAAATGATATGAATTGGATGATCGTTGATTGATGATTGAAGCTCCGTAAAGACTTCAAGCTCATACGATGGAAAGAAGAGATTTTTCGTCAATGTAATTTTTCTTTTATCTCTTCTAGTATGTTGCTTTGAAGTAGAACTTTGATGGAGCACTCACACACTTCTACATTCTGTCTTAGGACATCTTTAGACTTTTGTCCTTTGATCCTAATTCAATCCTCTTGTGTTTGTGCTAGGATTGTTTATAACAACCGACTGCTTAACAGTTTACAGTCGCCTGTCTCATCAACAGTCGACTGTGTTTTGTTCTACAGTCGCCTGTTATGCACAGACTATTACAATGTAGTTTTTGGGTCCTCTCTGATTATCTCGCACAGGCTACTGTTGAACGTTTATCAGGCGCCTGTCCTAATGACAGTCGACTATGAATGGTTCATCAGTCGCCTATCTCTCCTTGCCCAAACTCTGTTTGATCCGATTTCTACGGCTAGTCGACTTATCCTGTATATACAGTTGACTGTCTATTAGATCAGTCGACTGTCTATGCTGCAACAGTCGCCTGTCTGTAAGTCTATTCTTTGACTCATCTCTCTGGAAATTTCTCATGTCTGTGACAGTCGTCTGTTTAAGGATATACAGTCGCCTGTTCTGATTGACAGTCGATTGTGTTCCTTGCATCAGTCGTCTGTCCTGTATCTTGTGAGATTTCCAGTATTTTATCTAACTTACTCTTCTCTCGGCCAGTCGCCTGTCGAAGAATGTACAGTCGCCTGTTGGTTTAACAAACGACTGTCTTGGCTTCATCAGTCGACTGTCCATGTGGTAAGTTACCGTTATGAATTCTCACCTACCCTTGCTGACTGTGCAACAGTCGACTGTGGTTTGTTCAACAGTCGACTGTCGCGAGTTCAGATTATATCCGTTGAGATTTTTCTCACGGATTTCGATTGGGTTTTTGCCTAAACTGTTTTGTGGATTTGAGAAAGCTATAAATAGAGCTTCTACTGTTCCATTGGAAGGTTACTCATTCATTGCAAAATCCTTCAAGCTTTCATTTCCAAAGATCAAAGCTCTCAAATCCAAAGCCCTAAGTATTTCCAAATCTTGTTCTCTTGCTCTCCAACCTAGAACCAAAGTTTGATCTTCTAGGCATTTGGTGCAGTCAAAAGAAATGGCTTTCTCCTCTCTTTCAAGAGAGTTCTTCAACACACATCACACTTCTCCTTCAAGTTCTACTTCAAGGCATAGGTGATTGTAAGTGTTGCTTTCAGATTTCATAACTTCTTTATTTGAATTGTGCTCTCGGTTGTGAGAGTGGTTTTTGGTTGCTCCCTGGTTGTGGGAGTCAAGGACATCGATTGTATTCGATTGCACTTGTAGGGTTGCTACAAGTGGGTTTTAAGGAAACCTCAAGTTAGGGTTCTAACTTGAGTATCCGGTGGTATCCGGGTGGTAGGGACGTAGGATTACCGGGAACAAGTCGGGAGTTGACTTGGGTAATCCGAACCCTTAAAACATATCTGTGTTTGCGTGTGTTTCTCTTTGGGTTGTTTTTCTATTCCGCACTATTTGTTGGATTGCATTTTATTTGGCGTAAATTCCTTTTAAATTTGCATAAACACTATTCAACCCCCCTTCTAGTATTTTCCCCATAGACAGGGTCCTTACATGTTGGAGACATTACCCTTGACTATTTCAATTGCAACTAAAAATATGCAAGTGTTTTAGAGTTTAGGTGATTAATTCTGCTAGATTTTCTCATAAGTTATGTGTGTACCATTAACATGAAACTGTTAACATATAAGCTTTAGATAAGCATGCAATAAACTGTTAACATAACGGGCCTCAGAGAATTGTTAACATAACAGTGTTAGTCAATGAAGGAATGAGTTGGGCATGCATTCATATCCCATCGATCATTTATTCGCTTAACTATATTAGTTTTTCGACCAACTTACTGGAGATATTTTTTTGTTTTTGTTCTCAAGCTGGCTATCTGCATTTCCAGCTGTGATGTGGTCAATTGGGTTTGAGTACCTCAGAGAATTGTCGTCGCTCCAGTTAGAACTTCTAAAGATTATCACATGGTGTGAAGTGGAGTGCAGTAGTGGCGGGAAAAGCTGGAGTGTGTGTGCACAATTCTCAGATGGTGGCAATTCAACTGGCTGTAGTGTAAGGCCGCGGACTTAAACACAGGGAACAATGTTCTTCCCGTTACCGAATTTTACATGTACAAATTACAGTTTCTTCTTGTGTCTATAAAAGTGTGGAAGGAGATGTTTTTGTTGTTTGTATATCTAACCATGTATCGTTGTGTGAATTGGCACAAGCCGTTGTAGAATTGATTGTAGCTGCTACAGATTTGAACCAGTTAGTGTGTAGTGCATTGTTGAATGCAAAGGTGTGTGATGTTATAACGTTTGACTGTGAATGCTTGTGTCACCCTAAGGAGGTACCTGTTGTGCTACTGTGGACTTGTTGCAAATGGTTCAAAAATTCTGCCAATTTGGTTTGGTGTAAGCTGCACTTCATAAAATTAATTTGGTTTGGTTGGATTTTTGTGTGTGATATAAGCCTGCATATATTTTTGTCAAACTTTGTAATTTCTTGTTCATCTCTAGAGACTGGCTATGTCAATCATTACAGCTCATATTATTGCCAAAATTTGTAATTCATGGATCATTTCTTATTCTATCTTTTCGTGTATTTCCTGCATTTGATAGTCATGCATTGACAATGCATTTTCCATTGGCTTTTCCTGGTATATTTGGACTTGATGCATTGACTTGCATGTGTCAATGTTTCATACACAATCATATGCAAATGCAAGCAAGCAAGGTATTTGAAACGTGCACCCAATTTCAACATCCAAGATCTCATGGGTTCATTGTATTTGCATATACATGTTATGCTGGATTCAGATGCTATCTCAATTTGTACACATTGCTACATGTGCATATGCTAGAAAAAGTCATAATGCTACTAATAGTGATGTATCATGATCATCTAGCTTGCATATGGGAAGGTACATGCGAAGAATAATCTCAAATAGTCAGCAAAAATGAAAGCACTTGCAGTTCCTATCAGAAGCAGATACATGGCCGTGCACAGAGCTGCGTTAAATCAGCTTGCTGCTTTCCATCCTTTGTCAGCCCACAACACACGATTTTGTAAAACAAACTAATGAGCAGAGAACCGAAACACATTGTGTAAAAGATCAAGCAACTTCTTTTCTCATGTATCAACAAAAAAGATCAAGCAACTTAAAACCCTTTTCAGTTGGTTCTCTTTTTGACAGATATTACATTTTGGGCTTGTCAATGTTCAAATCCTTGCACCAAATCTTTTCAAAAGCAAATATTACATTTTAGCATTACAGTCCACAAAAAAACTTCATAGCTGAACATAATAACCCTGACAAAAGTACTGCCGTCTGAACTGATACAACTCCATAAGTCCGAGATCCAAATAATGGACGCATGTTGGCACAAGATAAACAGATTCCTCCATCGATCCGAAGCCTGCGATGACCAATCCAATGTCAGCCAAGACCGCCACCACTCCCATCGTCCCAAGTCGCGTCAGCCAATGGTCGCTTTGCCTCGTCTCCTTCTCTTTCAGGCTCTCAACTGCATTTGTCCTTCTATTTAAATCCAATTCTAATTTTCAACAAACTCATACATAAATTATGATGCCCCCTCGATCTCAATTGTTGTAAATATGGGCAAAAAATGCAAAACATTTATACATCGATACACGGTAGAAATGTTTTTTACACAATAATTCAACAATCTATCTTTATAAGAACACTCACACTCCCCTTCCCTGCAATGATGAAACCGTTTTCGGTCCCTCACCACATTTCTCTGCATCTTTCAGCGCCTCAGGCAGAGCCCCCAAGCAGGCCGTCGTGGCCGAGGCCGCGGGGTGGGCTAAGTGGGCGAGGCGGTGGGGTTGGGGGGAGGGGGGCGAAGTGGGCGAGGCGGGGGATGAAGTGTACGAAGAGGCGGAGCGACGATCTCTCGATGGCAGAGGCAGCGGAGGAACGAGAGGCGGTGGGAGGCGATCTCTCGGTGGAGGAGGAACAAGATGAGAATCGGTGGGCAGCGATCTCTCGGTGGCGGAGGAACTCAGTGGCGGAGAGATCTCTCGGTGGCGGAGCAATGAGAGGAGAAGGGTAGAAGGTGAAATGCTCAGTGTAGAAACCGATGGAAGGTTAAAAGGTGGAAGCATGTCCTAATACATTTAAATTCTCCTAAGATGAGAAATTGAACCATTTTCGTCGAAGTGATGCTTGGCCCCACTTAAACTAATCGAAAGAACGACCGGCCGTCAGATCTGCGCGTTTTCCATCGGACGAACGCGCCCGCGTTTCGTACCCAGCGAGCTGTGCGAAATTTTCGAAGCCGAAGATTACCATATATATATATATATATATATATATATATATATATATATATATATATATATATACTAGTCATTACCCGTGCCCATAGGGCACGGTTTATTTAATGGCTGAGTTTTTCCCCCATAAATTTCAAGTTCCCCCAAATTTCAAGTTTTCCCACAAAATTTCAAGTTTTTCCCAAATTTAAGTTTTTCCCTAAAATTTAAGTACCTCCAAAATTGTCATTGCCACCTAGGACAAATTTGACACGTAGGACAAAGCTTTGTCCTAGTAGGATAAGATTCAAAATATTCAAAGGACTGGAAAAAATGGTCGAAAATGGGGGAGAATAAAAAGTGTGGGTGGGTGTGTGGGGAGGGTCCAAGGGGAAAAATGCAAAAACTGGGGTTGTATGTGCAAAATTCCTCACCTCCTCTCTTATCCCTCGAAATCTCATCTCTTATATTTTCTCTTATCCAAATTCTCTTGATAACATCCTTCTTTTATATAATAGATATAGATATAATTTTTTTTGCAAGGATATATATATATATATATATATATATATATATATATATATATATATATATCTGTGTGTGTGTGTGTGTGTGTGTGTAAATCTTCATGTGAGAACATTTTGCACGGTGCGAAAATATTTTTATCTTTTTTTGAAATTTTTTTTTCAAAAATTTTTTTTTCCACCCTCATTATATGTTGTTATACCCCCCTCAAAAAATAATGGTTGAGAAATAATGTCATTTGACCTTCAATCAAGGCATTTCATCAAATTCGTACGTTTTGAAACCGTTAAATTTGTAACGGGTGGATGGGTTCTCTAATCCCCAACGGGTTCACCCATTATTTTCCCTGGGGTATATAATTGTATGGATTAAACATCAAAAAAAGAATTTTTGAAAAAACAAATTTCAAAAAAATAAAAAAAAAGTTTTCGCACGGGTTTTTTCGCACCTGAAGATTTCCATATATATATATATATATATATATAGATTATGCATACATAGTAATAAAATAAAATCGTTTCTAGTAATCTACTATAAAAATCGGATTGTTATGTATGCACAGGCCTTCTTTATCATTTTGATTTAGTGCTTGTTGTTTTAATTTTTTTCGTAATAAAATTGTGATCTTGGAATTATGGGGGGAAATGTTTAAAATCAAACACGAAAGACTTCAAACACGTGTTAATATGCGTTGCAATAATAATAAAATTGTCAAATCCACGATAACAGGGTCTGATGTCTACGAATTATCTTAAAAAATTAGGCATTGAGAAATTAATAAACTAGTGTTGTGAGTGGGGGGAAAGGCCTTTGGCCTACCCACCACTTATCCACCCATTTACTACACCACATTAAGTGGTGGAGACTTTTGGTATCCTAGGCTTTTGGGTTGCCTAAGTGAAATTATAAATAAATCACCATAGCTTGTTGCAATGGTGAATTCTCTTCCAATATTTTCTCCAACACGTTATCAGCACTTTTGGCTCTACCATTTTGAGCTTCTCTCCCCGCAGAAAATTCTATCCCCTACTTTGTTACGCTCCTCTAATTCGTTACGCGCAAAGGAATCGTTGGTTGCAGCTGAACGTTGCGTATTTCCTCTTGGGCGTATTTGGAGCGTGGAATTTTCTTTCTACGGATCTTGTAGTCTTTGGCTCTTCCCTAGATTTTCACTCTAGAGGTAATATCCGTCGATCCCGTAGATAAACAAATTTTTAATTTAGCCATGATTTTTACAACCTCTTTTTGGCTTGTTTAAAATCTGCTAAATACAATATCATACTTTGATAAAATACAACAAAATAAGATTAAAAAAATATAAAAAACAAAAAAAAACCCCCCACAATCCCCCCCGAAGGGGGGGTTCTCCCCCCCCCCCCCCCCCGGCGACGGCGGGGGCTTTGACCCAACACCCCCCCCCCCCGAGGGGGGCTCTCCCGATCTCTGACCCCCCCCCCCCCCCCCGACGGGGGGGCGTTCCAGCGCCGCCGCCGCCCCCAAGCGGGGGGGGGGGGTCTTTTTTCCGACCCCCCCCAAGCGGGGGGGGTTCTTCTGTCCGACGCCCCGCCCCCCCTGAGGGGGGGGGGGGGCAGTCTCGCCGCTGCCGCCCCCAAGCGGGGGGGGGGGGGGATTCTTCTGTTCGACGCCCCCCTCCGGCTTCGATCCCCCCAGGCGGGGGGGGGGGAGGATTTCTTTACACGCCGGGTGTCCTTCTCGTCGTCGCCCCCCCAGGGGGAGGGGGGTTTTCTGTCGGCAGCTTGCCGATCACAGAAACAGAGGGAGGATGGGGTTGATGGGGGCTGGGATATTTTTGGAGTTGAGGGGTCAGCCTTACGGTTTGGGGGGTTTTGACATTCCACAACCCAAAATTGGGTTTAAAGGCTAATTCTGTTTATATTATAATATAATTTTTAGCTTTTATGTTGGGCCTGAAGCCCATCTGTCACAAATACATATACATTTTATGAGACAGAAGCCCAGTAAATTTTGTGTACTTAATATATTTTGCCTACCAAATACGGGCCTGAAGCCCATTAATTCTTATTGCAATATTTAAATTGTTAATTAAAATTTTAACATTGGGCCTGCAGCCCAAATGTTAACAATTTTATTTTGACTTCTTATGGCGTGAAGCCTAGTAGATTTTACTGCAATATTTATTTTGTTGATTTTTGGTAAATGGGCATGCAGCCCAATTATTAATGAAATATTACACAGATTAATATTTATGGGCCTGCCGCCCCTTTAAATTATTAATCTATATCATTTCTTGGTTATGATCTTGTCGCTTCATATTGCTAAATTTATAACACTATTGCATTATTATTAAATTATGGAATTTTAGGATTTTTTTTTCAAAATATAATTATCTTAAGGATCATGCGACCGCTCTGCCGTTAGTAAACTAACCTAACGGTGTATGACGTCTCCCCGTGGTCCGAGAGATTATTATATTTTATAGTCTATTATTCCATATTTTATATGCCTGTGTTATATACATGCGTGGTTGTTTATTTTGTGCATTAGCATTTATAAACTGCGTGGATGTTTATGTAAGCTAAAATGTGATTTTTGGGATCGGCCAATTTGATACCTTTTAAATTCCTTGCAATTTAATTTTCTTTTTTTGAGAGAATTTGTAAGTGAGGATTATATGTATTTTTGCCAAAGTCCGGTGTACCGACAAAATGAAGACGGCGTCGTAAATTGGAAAATATAGGGACCCATTCTGGGTTTCCAAGTTGTATTTTTCTTTTCTTTATGTACTGTATATTCGGACTTTGGACTTTGTACATTTTTGGGTATCTGGCCGATCCCCACATTTTGCTTACTTTATTTGTTATGCGTGAATTTCAATTTTAACTTAATTCATGCTTATTTTAAATTGCGTAGATAAATGACAAAATTGGCAAGCGTCGATTTCGAAGTCCTTGACTCTGCAGAGAAGAATTACCTGAGTTGGCGAGTGGACCTGAAGTTCCACTTGCGTTCGATGGCCCTCCTTGGGTCCATTTTGGCTCCTTCCTCGGCCCCAACAGCGGCCGATGCTTCTGCTGCATCCAGCAGCGACACTCCAACCACTGTATCCGATGTAGATAAGGCGAAAGCCATAATCTACATTAGGAAACATATAGATCGGACCTTAAAGGCCGAATACTTAACAGTTGAGGATCCAAAGGACCTGTGGACAGCGCTGGAGGCACGGTATAAACATCAAATTGATGTTATATTACCGCGTGCCAGTTATGAGTGGGAAAACCTCAGACTTTAGGACGATAAGTCCGTCCCTGAGTATAATTCTGCACTTCATAACATCACCTCACGCCTGAAGTTGTGCGGTGAAGAAGTGACAGAACATCGCATGTTGGAAAAGACATTTACCTCGTTTCACGAGAAATATGCAATCCTCATACAGCAGTATCGTGAACGAAACTTCACGAAATTCTCTGATCTGATCTCATGCCTACTTAGGGCAGAACAGAATCGAGACTTACTGCTTGCCACTCATAATTTACGTCCAGCCGGCACTGCCCCTATCCCTGAAGCCCACCACGTTTCTCCCCAGAAGTGGAAAAACAAGAGGAAGGCTAAAAACAACAAAGGGAAAGTTGTAATGAAGCAACCAAGAGGTGCAGCTCCCCAGACAAACAAAAACAATAAGGGAAAGCGAAACTTCACATGGAAGCGAAAGAACACCGAGCAAGTGTCACTTCCTAAGAAGAACTGGGAGGATAAATGCCATAGATGCGGCATGACTGGCCATTGGTCCAGAAACTGACGCACTCCTCGCCACCTCCAGGATCTATACCAGGCGAGCCAGAAGTCTCTACCTGAAACAAACTTGACGGCTGTTCAGCCGCCAACAATGTTTACTGCAAAAGACTTCGAGAATGACGACCTGCTCGATTGAGCATCATCCTTTATCTATGCATTTAGAATTCGATGTATCTTCATCTTTTATTTGCTTTAGTACGAACTTTTATTTTTGAATGTTGTTTACATTTCGCTCAAATAAAATTTTGTTTTTGCTTATATAGATGAAGTATGAGTGCCTAGTGGACAATGCCTCGACGCACACAATCCTTCGCGATCATTGCTATTTTAATAGCATAAATAAATATGACGGTCCTGTTATCACAATTTCAGGACTGTCCCAAATAATCGAAGGATATGGTGAAGCAATTATATTGCTCCCAAATAACACAAGACTTTAAATAAATAATGCATTATTCTCTCCTAAATCAAATAGGAATCTCGTAAGTTTCAAGGACTTCCGTTTAAACGGATATCACTTAGAAACCAGAGATGAAAATAAGGTTGAATATCTGTATGTAACTCGTAAGAAAGATGACCAGAAGATCATCTGCGAGCGATTCAAGGGACTCCCGTCGGGTCTATACCAAACATACATTCAACCAATAGAAGCTAATATGACTGAGCACCAGACGTGCCAATCACTGTCAGAGTTCTAACTCTGGCACAATAGACTTGGTCACCCTGGAACAGCAATGATGCGACACATCATCACTGAATCCCGTGGAGACAAATTGAAGAACATGAAGATTCTTCAAAAGGGTGAATTTCCTTGTCTCCCTTGTTTCAATGGAAAACTTATAACGAGACCATCCCTCCTGAAAGTGGGATTAGAGTCTCCTGGCTTCCTTGAGAGAATTCATGGTGACATTTGCGGGTCTCATGGCTTCCTGGCTTCCTTATTATTTGTGCCAATCAAATGGTCTTATGTGTGCCTCTTGTCCACCCGCAACCTAGCTTTTCCAAAGCTATTGGCACAAATAATAAGGTTGCGTGCTCATTTCTTCGATAACCATATCAAGAAACTACGTCTTGATAATGCGGGTGAATTTACTTCACAAGTCTTCGAAGACTATTGTCGGGCAACATGTATTGAAGTTGAACATCCTGTAGCACATGTTCACACCCAGAACGGATTAGCTGAGTCCCTTATAAAGAGACTCCAATGGATTGCACGTCCATTTCTTATGTAATCCCAGTTGCCGGTGAATGCTTGGGGGCATGCTATTTTACATGCCGCATCACTTACTAGGATAAGGCCCTCTGGAGGTCATACTTTATCCCCGATGTAACTTGCATATGGCGCACCTCCGGATATCTCTCATTTGAGGGTGTTTGGTTGTGCAGTATATGTCCCAATAGCACCACCTCAGAGGACCAAAATGGGTCCTCAGCGTCGTCTAGGTATTTATATTGGGTTTGATTCGCCCTCTATTATCAAATACCGTGAACCCCTAACAGGGGACGCATTCAAGGCACGTTTTGCTGACTGTGAATTTGATGAGAAAATTTTTCCTAAACTAGGCACACAGTCTAAGAAGCCTGAAGCTAATGAGACCATTAGTTGGGACCAGAAGTTTTTGTCCCTATATGATCCGCGTACTAATCTGTGTGAAGATGAGATCCTGAAGATCCTTCACATCCAGAATATAGTACATCTTTTACCGGATAAGTTCACGGACAACCAGAAGATTGTCCGTTCACACATCCCTGCTGCTAATACGCCAGCTAGGATTGACATCCCCATAGATGGATGCAATCAACCGGCATCAGAATTGGCTGTACCTCAAATGAAAAGAGGACGCCCACCAAGTTCAAAAGATAAAGTTCCTCGAAAGAGGAAGACTCCTGGAGATAATAAGATTATCCATCCACAGGATGCTCAGCTCAGACCAGCTACTTCTCCCCTCCTGATTTCCCCTGCAGAGGAAACAATAGGAGAAACATCATTAAATTTTGTACGTACTGGAGAAGTACTAGACAGAAATAGCACAGTCGACGACGACGATTTTGCGTTCGATATTGCCGTTCACGTCACTGAATATGACGATGACGTCGAACCACGATCTCTAGCGGAATGTAAACGCAGAGATGATTGGCCAAAGTGGGACGAGGCAATAAGAGTAGAGCTGGATTCACTCTTGAAACGCGAAGTCTTTGGACCAGTAGTCCAAACACCAGTAGGTGTAAAACCTGTGGGATATAAGTGGGTTTTCATAAGAAAAAGAAATGAAAATAATGTGATCGTTCGCTACAAGGCACGCCTTGTAGCTCAGGGGTTTTCCCAAAGACCGGGGATTGATTACGAAGATATGTATTCCCCGGTCATGGATTCGATCACATTCCGATTTTTAATAAGCCTAACTTCTCTGGAAAGCCTAGAAATGCAGCTCATGGACGTTGTGACTGTATATCTATATGGCGATATAGATAAAAATATCTATATGAGACTTCCTGATGGGTTTAATCTACCCCCAGAGATGAAAGAGATACCTCTGGACGTATTCTCTGTAAGGCTGCATAGATCATTATATGGTCTAAAGCAATCGGGAAAGATGTGGTATAACAGACTTAGTGATTTCCTTGCGCAGCAAGGATTCACGAATAATGAAGTCTGCCCGTGTATCTTTATCAAAAGAACGGGAACATGATTCGTCATCATAGCAGTATATGTGGATGACTTAAATCTCATAGGATCTCCTGCAGAGATCAATGAGATATCTGAAAGCCTAAAACATACTTTTGAAATGAAAGACCTAGGCAAAACGAAGTATTGTCTTGACTTACAGATAAAACACCTAAGAGGTGGAATCCTACTACAACAGTCTAATTATACAAAGAAACTTATACGGAAGTTTCATATGGATAAATGTCATCCTTTAGGTACTCCTATGATCGTAAGATTACTAAATGTACATAAGGACCCCTTCCGGCCTCTGGAAGAGGGGGAGGAGATACTGAGTCCTGAAGTACCCTACCTCAGTGCCATTGGAGCATTTCTATATCTGGCTAACTGTACGCGTCCCGATATAGCGTTTACAGTTAATCTCCTAGCCAGACACAGTGCAACGCCCATAAAGCGCCACTGGAACGGAGTAAAGCATCTTCTGCGATACCTCCAGGGTTCAATTGATCTGGGACTTTACTACCAGAGAGGTGCCTCCCCCAAATTGTTTGGTTATGCCGATGCAGGTTATCTTTCAGATCCACACACGGCAAAATCACAGACATGTTTTGTGTTTACCTACGAAGGTACTGCTATCTCCTGGAGATCGGTAAAGCAAACCACAACCGCTACATCATCCAACCATTTGTAGCTCATTGCGATCCATGAAGCAAGTAGAGAATGTTATTGGCTACGATCCGTTGTCCACCACATTCTTCAATCCACGGGCCTGAAGACCGGTGATTTGGATCCTACTATCCTATTTGAAGACAACGCTGCGTGCATTGCTCAACTTCAAAAGGGCTACATCAAGGGCGACAGGACGAAGCACATATCTCCCAAGTTTTTCTGGACACATGAGCTAAAGGAGGACAAGCAGAAGTTCAGCAGATCCAGTCCTGCAACAACTTAGCTGATCTTTTTACCAATCTTTACCAAAATGTATTTTTGTAAAATTTGTAAAAGGAATCGGTATGAGACAGATGAAAGACCTACAAGCCTGAAGCTTGTACGAATGAGGGGGAGTAACCTGTGTGTTGCATTCTTTTCCCTTAAGCTGTTGGTTTTTCCCACTGGGTTTTCCGCAGCTAAGGTTTTAACGAGGCAAGCACAATTACTCAGGATCCAGAAGTATCCACCCCTTTTTAGACTTATACGCTAAGACCAAAGTAATGGATGGATAAGGGGGAGTGTTGTGAGTGGGGGGAAAGGCCTTTGGCCGTCCCACCACTTATCCACCCATTTACTCTACCACATTAAGTGGTGGAGACTTTTGGTATCCTAGGCTTTTGGGTTGCCTAAGTGATTTTATAAATAAATCACCATAGCTTGTTGCAATGGTGAATTCTCTTCCAATATTTTCTCCAACAACTAGATCTATTAATAACAAGTGCAATTAAAATTATGTATTGTGTTGTGAAGGGAATTTAGGGAGAAATAGGTGTAAGGGGTTAAGAGCCCCCTACCCGTGTATTTATAGCTTTCAATAGTGGGTTGGATACCCAATTGGCCCAATGGGCCTATTCATAACACTTCCCCTTATCCAATCAACATTGAAATAAGAGGTGGATTCTTCAGGATCCGAGTTAAGGTAACTGTCTTGTTAAAGAAAGAACAGTTAACCCATAACTTCCCCTGTTTTGGGGATGTGTCTAGGGGTGGATACTTCAGGATCCAGAGTCAACGAGGTTGCCTCGTCAAAACCTTGACTACGGAAAACCCAGTGGGAAAAAACCTGTAGCCAAGGGAAAAGAGTACAACTCTGCAGTTGACTCCCCCTTATCTGACCAAGCTTCAGGCTTGCAGATTTCCTATGAATCTATACATCAGTCTCCTATGTATCTATGAGTTCATAGTTCTCTCATCCTGACCCAGTTTACATTTACTCACTCTCCTCATCCCAATCCCATATACAAGTTTCTCAAAGATACTAGTAGGCAGGGATTTGGTAAGCAAATCCGCCAAGTTATTACATGATTGGATCTTCTGTACCTCAATCTGCTTTTGCTTCTGAAGGTCGTGCGTCCAGAAGAACTTAGGGGAGATATGCTTCGTCTTGTCACCTTTGATGTAGCCGTCCTGTAGCTGGGCTATACATGCTGCATTGTCTTCATAGAGTGTAGTGGGTGCAAGAACGCCGGTCGTCAGGCCGGTGGAGGTGAGTATGTGCTGGATCACCGAGCGTAGCCAAAAACATTCCTTGCTTGCTTCGAAGATCGCAAGTAGCTCTGAGTGGGTGGATGAGACGGTCGTCATGGTCTGCTTCACAGATCTCCAGGATATGGCAGTGCCGCCATATGTGAACATGTATCCGGTCTGAGACTTCTCTGTATGAGGATCGGACCTGTAACCTGCGTCAGCATAACCAACTAAACCAGTTGATGCCCCTTTCCTGTAGAATAGACCGAAGTCTATGGACCCTTGGAGGTAGCGCAGAAGATGCTTAACTCCAGCCCAGTGCCGTTATGTAGGTGCAGCACTATATCTGGTTAGTAAGTTTACTGCAAATGCTATGTCAGGGCGAGTGCAGTTTGCCAGGTAAAGGAGTGCACCGATAGCACTTAAATAAGGCACTTCGGGGCCTAGTACTTCCTCCCCCTCTTCCAGCAGCCGGAAGGGGTCTTTGTGTACATCCAATGATCTGACGACCATCGGAGTGCTGAGGGGGTGGCACTTATCCATCTGAAACTTTTTCAATAAGTTCGATGTGTAAGTTGACTGGTGTAACAGGATCCCATCTTTAAGATGCTCTATCTGAAGGCCTAAACAGAATTTTGATTTTCCGAGGTCTTTCATCTCGAAAGCTTCTGTCAGGCTTCTAGAAATCTTTGCGATCTCTTCAGGAGATCCGATGAGGTTTAAGTCGTCTACATAGACGGCTATAATTACAAATCCTGTTGCCTTTGATCTTATAAAGATGCAAGGACAGACTGGGTCGTTTTTAAATCCTTGCTGTGCAAGGAAGTCGCTCAGTCTGTTATACCACATCCTTCCAGATTGTTTTAGACCATATAATGATCTTTGCAGTTTCACTGAGTAGATGTCACGTTCTCTCTCTTTTAGTGCCGCAGGCAAAGAATAACCGTCAGGCAATCTCATATAGATGTCTCGGTCTAGGTTGCCATATAGGTATGCAGTAACAACGTCCATGAGTTGCATATCTAAACCCTCTTGTGCTGTTATGCCAATGAGGAATCGGAAGGTGATCGCGTCCATGACCGGGGAGTATGTGGCTTCAAAATCCACCCCAGGACGTTGGGTAAAACCCTGCGCTACAAGCCTTGCTTTGTAGCGTACGATCTCATTCTGTTCATTTCGTTTTCTAACAAATACCCATTTATAACCCACAAGTTTTATACCTTTTGGTGTCTGGACTATTGGTCCGAAGACCTTGCGTTTGGTGAGTGAATCCAACTCCACTCCTATTGCCGCTTTCCACTTTGGCCAATCATCTCTGCTTTGACATTCTGTCAGAGAGCGTGGTTCAATATCATCGTCGCAGTACGCGACGTTGATGGCAATATTACGCGCAAATGTGTCATCTATTGTTGTGCTTTTTCTGTCCCAATACTCCCCAGTTCGTACATAGTGTATCGATACTTCATTTTCTCCCGGTTTTTCCTCTTCATGAGAGTTTGGGAGAGATGGGGTAGCAGGGCTTAAATTAGCATCCTGTGGTGGTATTTGTTTACCATTGCCAAGGGTCCTACTCTTTCGAGGGACTTGGTCCTTGGATCCCGGTGGTCGTCCTCTCTTTTTGAGAGGTCCAACCATTTCTGCTGCAAGCGGATTGCATCCATTTTGTGGTATGTCAATCCTAGCTGGAGTGTTAGCAGCAAGAACGTGTGATTTGACAATCTTCTGGTTGTCAGTAAATTTGTCCGGCAAGAGATGGACATTGTTTTGGATGTGGAGAATCTTCAGGACCACCTCCTCACACTGGCTTGTTGGCGGATCAAAGTGACATAAAGTTTTTGTATCCCAAGTGATACTTTCTGAAGCTTCGGGCTTCTTCGTCTGTGAGCCTAGTCTTGGAAACGATGTTTCATCGAATTCACAGTCTTCTAGACGTGCCTTAAAGACGTCCCCCGTAAAGGGTTCTAGGAATCTAATTATGGAGGGGGTGTCAAACCCAACATAAATTCCTAGGCGACATTGTGGACCCATCTTTGTCCTTTGTGGTGGTGCTATGGGGACGTATACTGCACAACCAAATATTCTCAAATGTGAGACAATTGGTGGGGCTCCAAGTGCTAGTTGCATTGGAGAAGATGACTGACCTCCAGAGGGTCTTAATTTTATTAAAGATGAAGCATGCAAAATTGCATGACCCCACGCATTCACTGGCATCTGGGATTGAAGTAATAATGGACGAGCGATCCATTACAGTCTCTTAATTAGAGATTCTGCTAACCCATTTTGGGTGTGAACATGCGCTACAGGATGTTCGACTTCAATTCCCTTAGCTTGGCAATAGTCTAGAAAGACTTGTGACGTAAACTCCCCCGCATTGTCCAGACGAAGTTTCTTTATCTGGTGGTCGGGGAAGTGGGCCCGTAACTTTATTATCTGAGCTAAAAGCTTAGATAGTGCTAGGTTACGGGTGGACAGTAGGCACACATGTGACCACTTAGTAGATGCGTCTATCAGGACCATGAAGTACCTGAACGGACCACTTGATGGGTGAATCGGCCCACAAATGTCTCCGTGGATTCTTTCCAGAAAGCTGGGAGACTCCACATCCACTTTCAGTGGAGAGGGTCTCGTGATCAGTTTACCCTTGTAACAGGGTGGACATGGGAATTTGCCTTTTTGAAGATCTTCAGGTTCTTCAGGTCAATGCCCCTGGAGTTCTTTATGATGCGGTACATCATAACCGAACCAGGGTGTCCCAGTCGACTGTGCCAGAGTTGGAATTCTGGTGTTTGGGGGCACTGCAGGTGCTCCACCATGGATGTTTCTGGAGTTTGTATACTTGTTTGGTAGAGTCCCGAGGGGAGTCCCTTGAAACGTTCCACAATGGTTTTTGAACCATTTGTAAGAGCCGTTACAAGCAAGTATTCCCTTTTGTCTTCCTCGACCGTCTCTAAGTGATATTCGTTTAAACAGATGTCTTTAAAACTTAGGAGGTTTCGGATGGATTTAGGGGAGTATAACGCATTTTTAAGTGTTATTTGTGTGTTGCCGGGGAGCAATATAATTGCTTCCCCTGATCCTTCGATTATGTTTGCTGGTCCTGAGATTGTTCTCAGTGGGCCAGAATAGCTACTTACGCTCGTGAAGTAGTCTATGTTTTGAAGGATCGAGTGCGTCGATGCACTGTCCACTAGGCAGATAAGTTCCATATCTAAAAAGGGAAAGACATTCAAGCAATAAATGAAGAGAAAAGATCTACTTTCATAAAGGTAAATGCTCAAAAAAAATATTGTTCTGACATGGAAATAAAAACTAGATACGATGCATAAAATAGAAGATACATTGCTAGTTGCATAAAAGTGGTCCAGATCTAGAGAGTGTCATCTCCCATGAAATCTTCAGGAGTCCATGAGGTCTCTGCCAACGCTGCGCTCTCCATCAGGTTTGTCTCAGCTCGAGGCTTGAGGCTTGCCTGGTAGAGGTCCTGGAGGTGTTTTGCTGTGCGGCAGATTCTGGACCAGTGGCCCGTCATCCCGCATTTTGAGCATTTGTCCTCCCAGTCTTTCTTGGGAGTGCCTCCTTTGTTGGGAATCCTCTTCTGCTTCTTGTCCACGAACTTCTGGTTCTGGGGAGGAGCTGGGTGAGTGGCCTTCTTCCGCTGCTTCTGTTCTTTCCATTTCTGGAATTTTGCCTTTTTGTCCGTCTTCTTCTTCTGAGAAGACTGGAAGTGGGCATCTGCAGGAGGTGGCAATGGAGCGGAGCCAGGAGGGCACAGGTTGTGGGTGGCAACCAACAGGTCTCTGTTCTGTTCAGCCATAAGCAGGCATGAAAGAAGGTCAGAGTACTTTGTGAACTTCCTCTCTCGATATTGTTGCATAAGGATCATGTCCTTTTCGTGGAAAGACGTAAACGTCTTTTCCAGCAACATCTTCTCCGTCACTGGTTCACCACACAACTTCAGGCGTGAGGTGATGCGGAAGAGAGCTGAGTTGTACTCCGCTACGGATTTGAAATCCTGTATGCGGAGGTGAGTCCACTCGTACTGTGCACGTGGGAGTATGACATCCCTCTGATGTATGTACCTCTCCTCGAGTGCATCCCACAGCTCGTAAGGGTCCTCTACAGTGAGGTACTCGTCCTTTAAGGTCGAGTCTAAGTGTTTCCTGATATATATAATGGCTTTCGCCTTTAATATATCGGAAACTTCCTCTGTATGAGGTGCTTTCACTGAAGCCTCCTTGTTAGCTGGGGCAGTACCAGTTGTTGCCTTTTCAGTCTGGGTGAGACTGAAACCATGAGAGCGCAGATGGAACTTCAGGTCCAACTGCCAACTCAGGTAGTTTGACCCATCAGCCTTCAGGACTGAGAAGTCTACATTTGCGAGTCTGGCCATTTTATGATCTAGCATGTAAAGAAAAAGTAGCATGTATCATTAAAACAGACATCCACGCATGTAATGTAGTCATTTTCATGGTATGAATTTTAATTAGTGTGATTTTAACATACATGCTTTTAATTAGTGTGATTTTAACATACATGCTTTTTTCAGGTAATGTGAATAATTAATTACTAAAAATTAACAATCACGCATGCTGTTAAGGGATTTCATTGTGACATTAAAACATGGTATTTAAGCTAATTAATCAACCACGCAGTTTAATGCATAAACAATGAAAACAGAAAAATGACCTAGGGCTATGGGGATCAGCCAGCCGACACCGAAAAATAAAAAGAGTCCAGTCCGAAGTTACATCAAAAAATAAAATGCATGAAAATTAAAGTACAACTCGGGAACTTCAGAGAGAAGCCCCTATCTTCATTGAGCGAACGCCTTCAGCTTCTTTTTGGTGTCCTTCGGTCTTCTTTTTACATTTTCATCCTCACATACAAAATTTCTCTCAAAAAAAGAAAAATTGCAGGAATTTAAAGCGGTGTCGGAAACCTGGCTGATCCCTAAAAACATAGCCTAATATTTGCACATCCACGCAGATAATATACTCGCGACATACAACCACGCAGATAATCGAAACACATGCATTTAAAATAATTTAAAATTGTGTGCGACGTGCAAATTTTTTTTTTTTTTTTGAAAACTTATTGCCTTTTGATCCATATTTTAATGTTTTATTTTACCGCTTAAAACCCTTTCAAATTTTCTTTTAACTATTTTGGGCTTTTTAGGGCCAAAAATAAATAAAATAATTTGTGTGAATGGGCTAATTTTCTGGCCTTATGGGCCATGAAAACAACCCATTAGGGTTAATATTGGGCCTCCCCGGAAAAAGGCCCGTTAGGGTTAGGGTTTCGGGAAACCCTAGGGGGGCCCGCGGCGTGTCGCCGCGACGGCTGGCCGCGTTTGTTTCCGCCGGCGGCGCGAAGGGCGCGCCGCCGTTTCGCCCTACGGGCGTACGGATTTTTGGATCAAAGGCGGGGAGGTAAAAATCGGGGTTTTCAACAATTTTTGATCGCTAAAAAACAAGTTTTTATTGTTTTAAACATGCAGATCTTATTAAAAAGGTTGAATTTCACCGAGTTTTTAAACTTTTTGATCCTAAAACATGCAGATCTAATGAGAAAAGCAAGTTTAGATCTAAAAGTTTGGATTTTTACCTTCTAGATTCGACGAGGAATCTAGGCGACGGTTGGTGAAGGATGCCCTTTTCGCTCCCCGTTGAGAAGATTACGATCTTGTTGAATCTGAGCGATTTGTGGATCTCCTTTCCCGCGAGCCGCCGTCTCCTTCAACGAGCGTAATCGTGCTGATAACGTGTTGTGAAGGGAATTTAGGGAGAAATAGGTGTAAGGGGTTAAGAGCCCCCTACTCGTGTATTTATAGCTTTCAATAGTGGGTTGGATACCCAATTGGCCCAATGGGCCTATTCATAACATATTGCGAACTTTTCCTGTAGCAAGCATAACTCTCCAAATTAATATGCTAATGATGATCAATTAATAATTTTCCGAACCTAACCCAAACATGAACCTGAGATTCTCAAGATTTTTCTGGGTGATTTAAAATCAATAATACAATTAAAACAACCTTGATCCTTAATCACGGGGGGCTTGCGTACGCATAGTTTCTCCTCTGTATCGTAGACTTTCTTTTATACATGCATGATCTCCAAATCGCCGCCGGCCGACGATCGTCGTCCGTCAAGAAGTAAACTGCTCGGGGAACATCGCCTCGCGGCTGATGCTCGGGTGCAGCGACACGAGCAGCTCGTTGCAGATGAGCAGTATGCTGAAGAGCCGCTTGGCGTCCTCCTGCACCGGTATCGGCTCGTCCTTGCAGTTGCCGATGCTGTTGGAGTAGGCGTCGAAGTTGGTCTTCATCGAGCGCTCGTCGCCGGCGTCGAGCTTCTCGATCGCCTCCTTGGTGTTCCTGAGGCAGTACCCGAGGCTCCGGTTGCAGGTGTTGAGGGGGTCCTCCTCGAGCGTGCTCGTCGCCAGCGCCCGCGACTTGTCCCTTGTGTCCCGCGTCTCGTCGACCAGCCTCTCGAGTACGATCCTGAGCGCCGCGCGCACGTCGAGCGGCTTGCTCTTAATGCTCGACGCCCCGGCTTGCACCAGGGTGCTGCACAGCTCCGGTGATGGGGTTTTGCCGCATATGTCGCCGAGGCTGGCCTCCTCCTTCGGTATGAGCGTTGAGATGGTGGCGTCCACGGCGGAGCCGATTTTGCCGAGCAGGCCCCCGGACTCGGTGTTGGACTCCGACTCGGAGTCGGATTCGGAGTCGGGTGCCCGCGTGGCCGTGGTGGTCGCTGTGGAGGGCGCCGCGGTGGTCGCCGCGGTGGTCGCCGTGGAGGGCGCCGCGGTGGTCGCTGTGGAGGGCACCGCTTTGGGCGTCGGGGAGGCCGGAGACGTAGGAGACCGCGAGGGCGTGGGCGCCGCCGTCGGGGATGACGATGGGGAAAGAGAGCCGCCGTCGGAATCAGTAAAAGTCATGGGAGGGGCCAAGAAGCCGTTGAGGACGGTGTCGTACGGGGAGGTCCGAGGGGCGCAGGCGGCGGAGGCGGCGGAGAGGGAGATGATGAGGAGGAGGGAGAAGAGTGTGGGACCCATGATGGGCGAGGTTTGAGAGACGAGACGAGCAGAGGGAGGGATGGGGATTTATATACGTAAAAGTGAGGGCAAATTTGAACGGGGTGACCGTTAAAGTAGTTAGCCAGGAGATTTGTGCCTCCAATTGGGAAACTAACTTTAGTTTGTTTCCAACCTTAGATTGTGGCTATGTTTTTTTCCTCCTTTATTATTATTATTTTCTTTTTTCAGCTTTTGAGCCCTTCAATTTGCACAGAACATCTATTTTTTTTTTTTTTTGCCTTTTGGCGTTTATAGAATATATCCTAATCATGTATTTGACTAGCGTTATGTTTTTAACAAAGATAATTAGAGTATGTTTGGATGTCAAGCAAAATCAAAAAAGCACATGCTTCTTCATATGCTTCATGAATTTAAACAATACATTGTGATATTTTTGGAATGAATGTTTGTGTTAAGGCTAAAATTGACCGATACAGTTGTCAAGCTAACATAAACTTAAAGCGCTGAGTTGGAGCCTCGTCAGCACCTGGAGTGGGACCATCGGTTGGAAGAACCGGAGTCGAAAGATGATGGTTGGACGTGTTGCAACCTTCGATCGACCGTCGGGCAACCGTTGCGTCGATCGTTCGAGGCTGGAGGGCTCGACGTCGACCTTCGGGGCTGGACTGCGAACGTCGATCTGCACCACAGGAGCTCATTAGGGGGTCGGATCTGGGTTCCAACCCAAGTCCCCTCCGATGCTTACGTTAGAATGGAACTTAAGGAAGAGATGGAGATTGTTGTAGCTGAGATCGACCCACGGAGGTTCGTCTCGAGACTAACGACGCAAGCTCGAATATAAGGCGGTAGAAGTGAGAAGATGGACTTCTATGTCTTAGACCTCGTACCTTGAAGATGGAACCCTTTTACCTTCCTTTGCCTGTCTATTTATAGGTAGCTCCTTCTTGATGATGTGTAACCGTCCCTCATTGATTAGGGCACGATCTTCTCTAGGATTCAAGCTAACAGCTGCCCATTTACTCGGCCCCATTAACCTTCCATCGAATGTCAGTGCTAGTCCGACAATCGAATGACCTGTTCGTCCGACTCAGCTGTAACCCGCTTATAGCACTGGAGTATTGGGTCGCGGATGCTAAACGTGCCAAGTATGCAGATACCCAATTTGGGTTCGTACCCGTGCACTAAGAATGGTCTACATCATTTGCGCCTCAGGAGTCGTGCTGATTAAGACCGAATAATGAGCAATCTCCTTAAATGCGCACGGGTTTCGAAACATTGGAGTTGATATGTGCCGCCAAAACCCTTTTTCCTTTGGAGCGATCCTCATCACTTCTGGTGGCTAGTTTTGGACACGTGGCGCACATCGGACGTCAACCGATTGGGCTTCTTAACATATAAGAGAAAAATCGAAGAAAAGGTTGAGATTTTTCAGCTTCATCTTCTTCCTTGTTTCACCTGCTTGCTTCCAGCGTCGCTTCTCTCGGAGATCGCCTATTCTTTCTCAAGGTATCTCCTCTCTTCTATCCTGATTCTCTTGTAGATTCGTCAGGCATGTTTGCTCCGGCTGTGTTCAAGGATCCGACCCCTGAGGAGCTAGCGGAGCGCCTCCGGCCTCCTCGATGTGTGGAAGTTCCTGGGAAGGGGAAAAGAATTTGGGTTGAGCCTGACCTTTCCTTTCGTCGAAGGGATCGAAAGTTGAAGGTCCCTGAAGTCATCTTAGACATGGCCGCTAGGTTTTCCCTCGATCTGACCGATGAGGTTTGGCGAGGTTGTTTCTGATGGAAATCTAGTCACACCCCCAAGTGGTTTGTTTTGTTGATGATCACACCAAATGTTGTTAAATTACTAATCATACAACTTAAGTGTGTAGGTTGTGCAATAAGCTGATTGAAGCTCGAAACATACTCCGAGAAGAAGAACTTCAACCACACACATAGAAGATGAAGATGAATTTAGCTCGCAACTTCAAAGCTCAAGCACAAGAAGAGTTCAAAGATGAAGCTCAAAGAATGTGCTCAAGCTAAAGCTAACGAGGAGCTCAAATTCAAGCGGAAGCATATGCAACTAGCGCAAACGCAACCATGGCTTCAAGTTCTTCTTAGAGTCTAGTGTGTGAGTTGGTTTTCATTTTCTTAGGATTATGTCAAAGCCAAGAAGAATTTGCACACACACAAAATGATTTTCTAAAATGTTTTTAAAACTCATTTTAAACTTATTTGAGAGCATTCTTTTCATAGAAGCTAAGTTTCAATTTGTAGTCAACTACAAACACCCAGTAGTTCACTACACTGATTTCTGTCTTCTACCAGAAAAGATAGTCTGGTAGTCGACTACCTAAGTTAGGGAGTCGACTACCAGTAGTAGCAGATTTTCTCTGAGACACTCTGGGAGTCGACTACCAAAGTTAGGGAGTCGACTACCAGCTGTGCGACCAGAATTCCTTGATTCACTCTCTCATTTATTCATTGCTTGATTTTTGGGCTGAAGTCAAACTTGATTTGAAATATTTTGAATTCTCCTTTGGCTCTATAAATAGAGACCCTTTGAGAACATTTTTCTCACCAATTTACTCTTGAGCAAAATTCTTATTCTCTCAAAAGATCTCATCGTTCTCATCGCTCTCAAAGTTCTTCATAGCCAAATCGGTTTTTCAATTTCTGATCTTATTGCTTATATTTTTTTATAATTCTTTTTAAGATCATTATTATTATTTGGCTATTGCAAATTGGTTTTCAAAATCCTTCTCTTTGATTTTTTATATTCTCAAAGGATTTTTGAAACATCTAGATTCTAGATCACATCGAATAATTTCATATTCTTTGTGTGATCTAAGAACACATCTGGATTCTAGATCACAGTGAATAAACTCATATTCTTTGTGTGATCTACGGACGATTTAAAATTCTTTTAGCCACGTTAAGCACAATTGCATATTTAATCTTGGCTATAGAATTATTGGGTGTAAAAACCAATCTCCACTAATTCATTGTGGTGTATTGGATTTGATTTTACTTGTAGTCCCTTTGTGATAAGGGTGGTTGTAAATCCTTGTTGTAGGCAAGGTGTTTGTGAAAAGTCCTCGGATTGTGAGGCAACGTAAAGTCCTCGGATTGTGAGGCAAGGTAAAGTTCTCGGGTTGTGAGGCAAGGGTAAAATCCTAGACAAGTCTAGGTGGTTGGAAATCCTAGTTGAGGCTAGGTGTTTGTATTGCTAAGGCAATAGTGGAAATCTCGTACCAGATTGGTCGGGGACTGGACGTACCCAGGGTTGTGGGGAACCAGGATAAAAATCATTGTGTTTGCGTTTGATTCTCTCTGTGATTGTTTATCTCTACTTTGTTTATCTTGATTCATTGAATATTACATTTGTAACTCATTCATAATATATTGCAAGATCAATTTCTGTATCTACTTCTCTATTGTACTTCCGTGTAATCGTTTATATCTTCATTAAGTATTCGCTTAACTGAGCTGTGCATAATATCCCTCTGGGAGTCGACTACTGTTCTTAGGGAGTCGACTACCAGAAGAGTTTTATCTCTGACTTGTTTTGAAGATTAATTAAGTTGATTAAGAACCAAGCGTAGATCACTCTACTTGGTCTCTTAGGCAACATTAGAAGGTTTTGTTTTGTGTTGATTGATTAAAGAACGAAAAAGTTTTATCTTTATACAACACTATTCAACCCCCCCTTCTAGTGTTGTTTGCCATCCACAGGATCCAACACTTGGTATCAGAGCGAGGTTATAGATGGCGTCAACCAATCATTTCCCCGAAGGACAATCTTCCACCAGACCACCACTTCTCAACGGATCAAATTATGGATCTTGGAAGAATCGGATGCGAATGTACCTTCTCTCTATCTCCTATGATCTATGGAAGATAGTGGAGAATCCATATGAAGAACCCACTCTTGAGGAAGAAAAGTGGACCAAGACGGAGAAGGACAAAGTATCTCTAAATGCCAAGGCGGTGTCCACTCTATATTGCGGCCTTGACACAACGGAGTACAACCGCATCTCCATGGCTACCTCCGCACACCAAATATGGAAACTTCTTGAGGTAACACATGAAGGTAACCAAAAAGTTAAATCTTCAAAATCTTCTCTTTATGCTGGCAGGTATGAAAAATTTATGATGGAGAAAGACGAGAACATAACGGAGATGTACACGAGGTTTACGGAGATCGTCAACACACTTGCGGGATTGGGAAAGAAGTACACACAAGAGGATCATGTATGCAAGATCCTTAGATCCCTCACTCCGGAATGGCAATCCAAAGCCTCGGCCATTGAAGAAGGCAACGACACTTCAAAGCTAACCTTGGAAGAGCTCATCGGCAATCTAATGGTGTATGAACTCCAACTGCAAGAGCGAAAGACCAAGGAACACGTTGAAAAGAAGAAGAACCTTGCGTTCAAAGCAACATTGGATACGGAGGAGTCCGAGAATGAAGTCAAAGATGAGATGGAGAAACAAATGGCACTCATCTCCAAAGGATACAAGAAAATCCTAAAAGCACGTAAGTCCTACAACCGTAAGTTCAATTCCACTAATGATGTTATTTGTTATGAATGTAATAGGCCAGGCCATATGAAGAATGAATGTCCTCTAAAGAAAAACAGAGATAAGAGAACGAACTCATATAAAGGCAAAAGGCCAAATAGAAAAGCTTTTGGGGCTTGGGATAGAAGCGATAATGAAGAGGATTCCGATAGCTCTTCATCATCCGAAAATGAAGGAAAAGCAAGCAAAAGGAACGAGCGGAATTACATGTGCTTCATGGCACGGGAAGACCCCAAGGTAAATTCCTACGATAACTCTAGTGATAGCGATAGTAGCGATGATGATGAAATTGATTATGAGGAAGAATTTCATAAAATTTGTGCATTATATGAGGTCCAACTCAAAGAGCTTTTAACTCTCAAAAAGATGCATAAATCTTGTGGTTCTAATCCTACTAATCAAGAGCTAGAAAAGATTAAAGAAGAGAACCTAAAATTGATTGGCAACAATAAGGATTTAATTGAAAAGAATAGGTTGCTCAATGTAGAACTCAAAGACCTAGGAAATAGGTTTAGAGACTTAGAAAAGAACATGACTGCCATTAAGGCAAAGCATGAGGACTTGGTTAATAATGTTACTAGGTTCAATAAAGGTAAAGAAAAATTAGATAGCTTGATTAGATCACAAAGACCCCAATCTAGCAAACATGGCTTAGGTTATAACATGACCAATCAAAATGCTAGAAATTCTTATCATCAAGCTAGAGTTCCTAAAACTGAAAATGGATATGTCAAAGTTTGGATTCCCAAAATTGGAACCGTCCAAATGAAAGACAATTACATTTCTAGTTTTATGAACAATGTTCATTTTTGTAGAGATTATAAATTTACTTATGGGAAATCTCAACCCAACTGGGTTTGGTTCCCTCTTGGTTGATGATTACATTATTATGTATGACTAATCCCACGGACCCACAAAGAAAGGGTACCAAAATTATTTGTTTGATTTTCAGGTACCAAAACTATAAGGGATTAGTAGAAGAGATCCCAATGAATTTCTAAATCCATGCATACATTAAGGGGGAGACCCAACTGCAATGATGCAAACTTTAAGGGGGAGCCTATGAAAATTTTTTTCCTTCACTTGGTATGTATACGATTATGTTTTTTTTGTGATGACAAGGGGGAGAAAAAGTGAAGCAAGCAAAAACATGAATGAATAATAAACCGCATCTAAGCAGGGGGGGTAAGTACACTTACTCATTGTTTTTTTAATCATATTATTCATAAGTTTTTCATTTGGGTGTCATCATCAAAAAGGGGGAGAGTGATGGAAATCTAGTCACACCCCCAAGTGGTTTGTTTTGTTGATGATCACACCAAATGTTGTTAAATTACTAATCATACAACTTAAGTGTGTAGGTTGTGCAATAAGCTAATTGAAGCTCGAAACATACTCCGAGAAGAAGAACTTCAACCACACACATAGAAGATGAAGATGAATTTAGCTCGCAACTTCAAAGCTCAAGCACAAGAAGAGTTCAAAGATGAAGCTCAAAGAATGTGCTCAAGCTAAAGCTAACGAGGAGCTCAAATTCAAGCGGAAGCATATGAAACTAGCGCAAGCTCAACCATGGCTTCAAGTTCTTCTTAGAGTCTAGTGTGTGAGTTGGTTTTCATTTTCTTAGGATTATGTCAAAGCCAAGAAGAATTTGCACACACACAAAATGATTTTCTAAAATGTTTTTAAAACTCATTTTAAACTTATTTGAGAGCATTCTTTTCATAGAAGCTAAGTTTCAATTTGTAGTCAACTACAAACACCCAGTAGTTCACTACACTGATTTCTGTCTTCTACCAGAAAAGATAGTCTGGTAGTCGACTACCTAAGTTAGGGAGTCGACTACCAGTAGTAGCAGATTTTCTCTGAGACACTCTGGGAGTCGACTACCAAAGTTAGGGAGTCGACTACCAGCTGTGCAACCAGAATTCCTTGATTCACTCTCTCATTTATTCATTGCTTGATTTTTGGGCTGAAGTCAAACTTGATTTGAAATATTTTGAATTCTCCTTTGGCTCTATAAATAGAGACCCTTTGAGAACATTTTTCTCACCAATTTACTCTTGAGCAAAATTCTTATTCTCTCAAAAGATCTCATCGTTCTCATCGCTCTCAAAGTTCTTCATAGCCAAATCGGTTTTTCAATTTCTGATCTTATTGCTTATATTTTTTTATAATTCTTTTTAAGATCATTATTATTATTTGGCTATTGCAAATTGGTTTTCAAAATCCTTCTCTTTGATTTTTTATATTCTCAAAGGATTTTTGAAACATCTAGATTCTAGATCACATCGAATAATTTCATATTCTTTGTGTGATCTAAGAACACATCTGGATTCTAGATCACAGTGAATAAACTCATATTCTTTGTGTGATCTACGGACGATTTAAAATTCTTTTAGCCACGTTAAGCACAATTGCATATTTAATCTTGGCTATAGAATTATTGGGTGTAAAAACCAATCTCCACTAATTCATTGTGGTGTATTGGATTTGATTTTACTTGTAGTCCCTTTGTGATAAGGGTGGTTGTAAATCCTTGTTGTAGGCAAGGTGTTTGTGAAAAGTCCTCGGATTGTGAGGCAAGGTAAAGTCCTCGGGTTGTGAGGCAAGGGTAAAATCCTAGACAAGTCTAGGTGGTTGGAAATCCTAGTTGAGGCTAGGTGTTTGTATTGCTAAGGCAATAGTAGAAATCTCGTACCAGATTGGTCGGGGACTGGACGTACCCAGGGTTGTGGGGAACCAGGATAAAAATCCTTGTGTTTGCGTTTGATTCTCTCTGTGATTGTTTATCTCTACTTTGTTTATCTTGATTCATTGAATATTACATTTGTAACTCATTCATAATATATTGCAAGATCAATTTCTGTATCTACTTCTCTATTGTACTTCCGTGTAATCGTTTATATCTTCATTAAGTATTCGCTTAACTGAGCTGTGCATAATATCCCTCTGGGAGTCGACTACTGTTCTTAGGGAGTCAACTACCAGAAGAGTTTTATCTCTGACTTGTTTTGAAGATTAATTAAGTTGATTAAGAACCAAGCGTAGATCACTCTACTTGGTCTCTTAGGCAACATTAGAAGGTTTTGTTTTGTGTTGATTGATTAAAGAACGAAAAAGTTTTATCTTTATACAACACTATTCAACCCCCCCTTCTAGTGTTGTTTGCCATCCACAGGATCCAACAGTTTCTGTGACCCATTTAGGGTTAGGGTGCCTGACTCAGAAGAGAGAGTGTGTTTCCCGTGGAAGAAGGAGGTTGGGGTGTATCTTACGTCTTTTCGCCTAGGACTTCGATTCCCCCTTCACCCCTTCATTATGGAGGTTATGTGCTCCTCGGAGCTTTCCCTCTATAGACTCGCCCCTCATGCCTTTCCTCCCTTAGTTGGCTTCATCGAGTTGTGCGAGCTTTGTGGAGTCTGTCCGACCCTCGGGTTGTTCGGGTATTTCGTTACGATCATAGCTGACCCTGACCAAGTGTGGTACCATATCGTCGATCGCCCAGGTACGAGGCTCATATACGACCTTCCGTTTTTCGATCCTGGGTGTACGGATACCTTCGTGTTCGTCGCCCTACCTGATCTGGGATCGTTGCTCAATGGCTGGAGTTCTCCGAACCCCGAGCTTGCGAGAGAGTCTCGTCTTTCTTTGGAGCAAGGCAGAGCCAGGTTGTTGCCAGGCGAGGCCGAGGCCGTGAAGACTCTGTTGAGTCGACCGGGTCAAGACAGGTCGATTCATTATTTGCTGGATGACCGTACGATAAAGATCCTTCTATGGAGCCCGGGTAAGGTATCTCGAATCTACATCTTTACCTCTGCCACTCACGGTAATTATCTTCGTTGTCTGCAGACATGACCAATGATAGCCGACGTAGCGGCGAGTCCATTCTGGACCGAGTCTGGAGGGAGCAACGGAAGAAGAAAAGGACGGTCGAAAGGTCGGGCGCTCGAACCGATCGATCGAGCGCTCTTGTCGAGGGGTCGTGCTCTCGGTCCCCCATCCCCGTCCACCAGAGCTCCTCCTCTGAAGGGGGAGAGACCAGGCAGGCATCTGGGCCTTCTTCTCGAGCCTCTTCGAGGGACGCCTCTAGCCAAGCTCCCACCCAGCTCCCCATTCCCCTGGCTTCCGTCGTGGTTGCCGCGACGCCAAAGGTGGTCGACGTCAACTCTACCGACGTCATCGAGCCAACTGGGGGAGTCGGTCAGAAGAGGGAGACGCCCTCTCGCAAGGAGGAGGGGTCTCTGAAGAGGAGGCGAGTGCAAGAAGAGGACCCCATGGGGAAAGGCAAGAGGGTCGATCCTTTTGAGACTCCAGAGGCAGCGGAGATCCTTTCAATGCCCCAGGGCCCCACGATGCCCCTCATGGATCAGTAGCCATGGGGTGACATCGTGTCACCCATCACGCTGGTTGGCTCGATCCCTGGGGAGTTCGATCGAGCGTTGCTGCTCAATAGGATTTCGTCTCGATCCTCGGGGCCGGTCCAAGGTGAGTTTCACCTGGCCCCCTTCACCATTGGCAAGGAGGAGTCAGCCCTGACGGACTTCGGGACGACTACCAGGGTAGTGAGAACTTGATCCTCCCTAGGGATTTGGAGTTCCTGCAGAAGTTGGACCTCGAGCGGATGGCCAACTTCTTTGTGGGGAGCAGATACCAGGTATATCATCCGATCCTTTGCTTTTTAGTACCCAAGTTGGTCGATGTTTTGACTGACCTTCGTTTTGCTTACAGATGTTCGTCCTCGGGGCTATGCTACGCTGTCGGGCCGTCGACTTGATTGACGGAGGTCGACGGGTGGTGGACGCGGAGCGCAGAGTACTCTGCTTCGAGGCACGGGCGAAGGAGGCAGATGAGGCCTTGGAAAAGACCCTCGCTGAAAAGGCAGCGATCGAGTAGGAGGCGATAGAGGCTAAGGATAGACTTTCATCGCTATCCGCCCTCCACAAGTCTGCCGAGCTCCAGTGTCAGACAGAGAGGTCCCAGGTTGAAGAGGAGATCGACGCCTTCAAGAAGGAGACGATCAAGCTTCGGGCCAAAGTCTATGACTCTGAGAGGTGGGCAGAAGCTAGCTAGGTGGAGAAAGCCGAGCTTCAGGGGCAAAGTCACAGAGCTCGAGGAGGCTGCCGCGAAGGAGAAGATTGAGCTTACTGCTAAGCTCACGAAGGCGATGAAGGCTTTCACCATTGTCTTGGTGTCAGGAGCGCTCCTCCTCCCTCCTAGGCAGTCCTTCTATTTGCCGATTTTGTATTTTCTGTAATTCCTTTATTGAAACGAATGAAGAAAGACTTTTTGCGACCTTATTTCTTTATTGGCATTCCTTTCTTATCTGAATATCTACGTGTGTATGGCCCCTCGACGACCTAACTTGGAATTTCATAGAAATCCTTAAGCAAGTTATATTGTGGATAGGATAGGCGTATTCACTTAGGCCCTGTTTGCTTCAAGGGAAAATAAGAGAAAGAAAATTAAAAAGAAAAGGAAAGAGAAAGAGAAAGAAAAGGAAAAAGAAACAAGATTCTTTTTCTTGTTTGGTTGGAGGAAAATTGTAAAGAAAATTAAAAAGAAAATAAACCAAACAAAAATCACACACAAAAAATAATTTATAATTAACTCACAACTAAATTCCCTTTGTTAGGCCTCTGGCAGTGAATTCCAAAAAATAAATAAAGCTTTGCTAATTTTCGTCTAGGAATTTCATCAAATAACTCATGTTCATCACAAAGATAGTCAAAAAAACAAATAAAGTCGCACTAAATTATCGTCTAGAAATTTCATCAAACACCGTATCTTCATCACAACCTCAGTCCCCATGAATTTATCTTATCTGACATAATCAACAAACGCACCTACGCCCACAATTATTTCTCAATGCTAAGCACAACATATTAGCATCATCAAGCACATCCTCAAAATACAATCATATCATACAGGAAAAAATCACAACAAAAAGGAAAATACAATAAATATCTAGAACTGAATGCTTCAAGTAGAGGGAAAACAAAGAATTATTGGAGACAATCAATGACCTCTCGACTGTAGAAAGTGTTGGTTTTAACTCCAAATACCTACCAATTACATTAGGCAATTATAGGAGTCTTCTTTGATGGCATTCTTGTCGTCGATGGCAAGGACCTGCTACCGTTGGCCACGCCCCTGGAGGTCAAGCATCTCGTCATGGAGCTTGGCAGGTTTACTGTCGATGAGGGCAAGCTCATCGCAAACATTGGAGGTGAGGATGGCCTGGGCAATGACCATGCCGATGTTGCCGGTGCCGACGACGGAGATCTTGGAGCGGGGGAAGAGGGAGGCGGAGGAGGGGGAGGAGGAGGATGGGTCGTTGAGTGGTGCGAAGGAGGAGGAGAAGGTGTCATCGTAGGCCAGATCGAGGGAGACGACGTTTTTCCTTGTTTTCTGATGGTTTGGACAGTGAAAGAAGCGAGAAAAGTTGAAGTATGATTTTTCCTTCCCTTTCTTTCTCTTTCTTTTTCTCTTATGTTTTCTTTCTAACCAAACAGTAGGAAATAATTTTCCTTCTAGATTTCTTTCCTTTTCTTTTCTTTTCCCTCAAACCAAACAGGCCCTTAATGAATATAAGCTTTAAAACCATGAATCACAATCTTTCGGCATATGCACCTACGTTGGTCGTTTGGTGGCAAAGGGTGAGACCCCTTCGACTTACGGCCAACGATGGTCATTTGATGGTGAGGGGCAAGGCCCCTTCGACTTATGGTCGACGAGGGTCGTTCGGTGGCGTGGGACGAGGCCCCTTCGACTTACGGTGGACGAGGGACGTTCGGTGGTGAGGGGCGAGGCCCCTTCGACTTATGGCCGACGAGGGTCGTTCGGTGGTGAGGGGCGAGGCCCCTTCGACTTGTGGCCGACGAGGGTCGTTCGATGGCGAGGGGCGAGGCCTCTTTGACTTACGGCCGATGAGGGTCGTTCGGTGACGAGGGGCGAGGCCCCTTCGACTTAAGGCCGATGAGGGTTGTTCGACTGTCGTTAAAGAACGATCTACTGAGCATTCATATTGAACATGCATATGATAAAAATGAACGGTCACTTTACCCTTTTAGTACAATTATTAATAATACTTTCATAGATGTTCCGGGTTCCAAGGATGAGAAAGTTCCCTATCATCCAAAGTAGCGAGTCGATAGGTGGTAGGACCGAGTACATCGATCATTGTGTAGGGTCCTTCCCATTTTGCAGCGAGCTTTCCCTGTTTAAGGATCTTAGGAGTGAAAGCAGCCTTACGCAGTACTAAGTCGCCCACTCAAAAGCTGCGTTCGTGGACTTTCGAGTTGAAGTAACGGGCCATGTGCTCCTTTTGTTTGATGAGGATCGCCAGTGCTCGTTCACGGACCTCGTCAACCAGTTGTAGGTTGAGCTTGAGGCCCTCTGAGTTTATTTCTTTCGTCATAGTATTGGAGACGAAGTGGTCGCTTGTTTACCTCGACGGGGACGACGGCCTCGCATCTGTAGGCCAACATAAAGGGTGTTTCGCCCGTCGTGGTTTTATGGGTCGTTCTATATGACCAAAATATGTCGGGGATCTCGTCCAGCCAAGTTCCCTCGAGCCTAGTTATTCTCTTCTGCAGGGGTCCGAGGATGCTTTTGTTGGCTAACTCTGCCAAGTCGTTCAACTGGAGATGGGCGACGGAGGCGAAGTGCAATTTGATCTTCAGCTCTGCGTAGAAGTCTCTGAAGCCGGTGCTATCGAATTGGGTCCCATTGTCTGTTACTATGGACTGTTGTAACGACCCGATTCCCGGGCCCGTTACTTTTTAGTATTTGCGCAGGTCCTGCAGTTACCGAGTGAAAACAAAATATCCACGATGCAGAGATGTACAAAAATACCCAAATAGTGTCCAATTAGTACATCCATATTGTACAAAAATGGTCCAACAATCGTACATGAAGGAATGTAAATACAACTGGAAACAACTCTGAAAGCTGCAGTCTCATGGTCAAATTCTGGCGCTATTAACTCTAGAGCATCTGCCTCCATATGTACGTCGTCTGCGGTGCCACAGAGATGGAACCGTAGGTAAGTCACAACAATTCTAGCAATAGAAATAAAGGAGTGCAAAAGTATGGAACAGACTGTAGTAACCAAAAGATGGTCATATAGGTACAAAAAGTAAAGTATGAGCTGACAGATAAGTAAAGTACTGGTAACTGTTCAGGTGTAGTAAGTGAAGTGCATGTGATGCATAAAGTAAAGGTGACTGAACTATAGCAATAACTGTGGCATGGCATATGGTAGCAACAATATTTCGAACACATACAATGTGATGACGATAGTTAGACATCCATGTTGTTGTAGCAACACTTAGGGAGGTGAGCGTCGTTTGGCTATCTAATAGTGTAGGCGGGCCTAATAATAAGAAGTCTAACTTAACTTCCAAATCAGCCAGTCAGTCAGGGCTTGAAGGCACAGGTCACTTCAAAGACCGCAGGAACAAGTCCATTGGTTGACCAACCCCCTTCCCGTTCCTTTCTAGACACTGATTCAGTTGTAATTTAAGACCGCTTATTATTAAACCGTTCTATCACATTCGAGTAGTCTCGACTTAGTCCGTAGAATAGTAGTAGTCGTGTCTGAAGCAATGGTATCAATCAATTATCAATTAGTGCAACATCAATCAAACTAGTGCATCAGTCTTAAATGCCGCAAGGGCCCAATAGTGTGCTCTGTAAATGTGCTCTGTAAATGCCCGAAGGCCCAATAGTGTGTTCCGTAATGTGCTCCGTAAATGCCCGAGGGCCCAATAGTGTTTTCCGTCTATGAGTACAATACAGCAATCAAACTAGTGCATTAGCCTTGGCTCGAGTGTACGATATGCAACCAGAAGTGCACCCATCCCACGGAGCAACTCGTGGAATATCTACCTACCATTCCTGCAGGGTGATGGTACAGCTTAACTAATAAGGGTGGACCCGGTCACTCCCGCACACTTCGTAGCTCAAGACTACCCCGTATCTCGTGTATTATCATAGTCCAATGTTTATATCAGTGTTCGTATCAATATGGCCTCATGGGCCCTGTATTAATCAGCTAGTGCAACAGTCTTAGCTCGAGTGTACGATATGCAACCAGAAGTGCACCCATCCCACGGAGCAACTCGTGGAATATCTACCTACCATTCTCCTTAGGGTGATAGTACAGCTTAACTAATAAGGGTGGACCCGGTCACTCCCGCACACTGTGTAGCTCAAGACTACCACATAACCCATGTTGTATCACATTTCACATTTATATCAGTATCCGTGTCTGTATCCATATCCGTATCTGTATGGCCTCATAGGCCCATCATTTCGTACATCCAATAATGTGTACAACAATACATCCATCAATGAGTACATCAAATACATTTATATGGTAGTTACTTGCTGAAAAGTCAAGGCAGAAGCCTCAACAGAGAATATCAATCCTGAGCAATGCTTTGAAGTCCAACAACTATGATATCTAATTCCATAAAAGTTTACTATCTCAATTTAGTCCGAGCAATGATTTGAAGTCCAACAACTATGATATCTAATTCCATAAAAGTTTACTATCTCAATTTAGTCCGAGCAATGATTTGAAGTCCAACAACTATGATATCTAATTCCATAAAAGTTTACTATCTTAATTTAGTCCGAGCAATGATTTGAAGTCCAACAACTATGATATCAAATTTCATAAAAGTGCACTATCCCAATTTAGTCATTTGGTCATTCCACTATTGATTAGTCCTCAAGTTAATTAGGTCTCTATTCAATTGTTTAAGTCAAAATCTGTTCTGAGACTAGGTGACATGTCCTAAGTTCATACGAGTACACTATCCAGATTTCTAAAGTTAGAATTAGAGTGACTTACACTTTTTGAGATCGTCGTGGCAAGACGAGGTTGGAGTTAGAGCTTATAAAGATGCTGGTGCACGAGAATTGGTACCTGCAAATACAAGAAAACATCAGTTACTGGTTACCCTATTTTCTACCTATTTAATCTGATCGTTTCAATTTTTATAATCGATTAAAACGTCGTCAAAAAGTGTTCTAAATTTTTCTATAGCCTAGATATAAGGAAAATAATTTTATCGGAAGAGGAAATATTTTTCAGACGCTTATAGTAATTTTTAAAATTTTTAAAAGCTCAAAATAGATTTAAAAATATTTTTAAATTAGTGACGTAATTATTCCAACATTTATTTTGGATGCAATCTACATCGGAATGGTTCAAGTGAGCTGTCAAAATGGCCGTCTCGAAGAGTACTTTAACATATATTTTTATCACATATTAGTGTATGTGAAAATATCAAGTTATTGATTTTTGAACGAAAATAACATATTTAACTTTTAGGGTTAAAAATTAATTTTGGAAAATCTAAGTGTCTGATTGAGACGAAACTAGCGCCATTGGGTCCAGAATGTCATTTCTGATTTTCTGGAGCTAGTCTCGTATTTTTCTGATACTTATATAATTTACTATTAATTTAAATCCAATAATATCATATAATAAATATTTAAAAATACATAAATGCGTATCCAAATACGTATAAAATACCTATTCGTGTATAAAAACCCACCCTCCTCCGTTTCACACGGAAACAGCGGCGACGGGCTTCCTCGTTCGACGGAGGGCGGGGTAGCTGCATGGGTGGTTGTCGTCGGCCTCGGAGGTACGGCAACTCTGGCGGTCAGCGACGACGAGGGAGCAGGCGGCAAGGGGGTCGCTGCAGCTAGGGCTGGGGGTTCGGGCTCGTGATGTTGCCGGCGTTCACTGGGGATGGCGAGGAGCTGTTCGGGGGTGGAGTCATCGAAGGAGTTCGCGGCGGCGTAGGGCGGAGCCGTGGGCTGACGGTCGGTGTGAGCTCGGGGGAGTGCTCCAATGGCAGCATAGGCGAAGGGTGTCAGTCGGAGCATCCTCGAGTCGTCGGAGGGAAGCGGTAGCGAGCGGTGTGCTCCATTACGGTGTCGATCGGAGAAGAGCGGGGGTGCTCTAAGGCGGTCTCTCCGGGCTGCAGGTGAAGGAGCTCGTGGAGGGACGTCGGAGCGACGAGCTGGGCCGGTATTCTCGTTGACGGGGCCGCTGCGGTGGTTGTGGGGAGACGGTGGGTGCTGCTGGCGGCATGGCTGGCGGCAGCGGAGCTGAGGCGACCGGAGCGGTAGAGAGGTGATGCAGGGGTGGGGGTCTCTCGGAGCTTCAGGCGGTGCTACGTATGCTTCGGGTGGCGGGGCAGCTGAGGTCGGAGCGCTCGGCGTGGAGGCTGGGGCGTCGCTGTAGCTTGCGGCGGGATGGGAGCTCGTCGCCGTGAGGGTGAACGAGAGGGGGTCGGGGTTGTTCGGAGCTGACGTGGAGAGAGAATGAACGAGAGAAAGAGAGACTGAGTGTGAACGGGGTATGGGCGAGTGAGAGAGAGAGCTGTGGGTGCGTGGTTGGCTTAGGGTTACGGGTCTGGGCTGAAGATAGAGTAGGGGGGTATTTATAGGGATTAACTTAGTAATTAGTCAAAGAGTAATTAATATATTAGGTGAGTAATAAATGATATTAGGTAGGGAATTTGACAAATTGGAGGAGGGGAAATGAACCACGTTAGGAGAAGGAAAACGTGTTTCTCAGGGTAGGTTAATTAGGGTTAATTAAAACGTTAAAAACTTAATTAGTAAAATACTTAAAAGTACGAAATTACGATTTTGCCCCTACTGTAAACATGTCCGAAAAATTACGAAAACATATCCACGGGATCGTATCATCGCGAGGATCACGAATACGAGAACCATTTCAGAGTTTGGGCTACAGAAATACGAGTTTTAAGCCAAAACGTTTAGAAAGCGGGTCTGTGGGTTCTCTATTGATTTAACTTCAGAAAATTACGAAATTAATGTGAAAAGCTCTAAATGATCATTGAATGTTACTGTAAAAGTTTGAAATCGTTTTGATGATGTTTGTATAGAAAATAAATTCATTAAGTCAAAACGGTAATAACTGAAAATGAATTTTATCAGAAATATTTTGAGTATTTGTTGAAATCTGATTTTACAAAAATACTCCATAACTAGCCTGATACTTCAAAATATTTTTATAAGAAATTTTTGAAATCAGTAAAACTCCTGACAAGCCATTATAAAATAGTTTAAAAATTGAAAAATTGGTCAAATACGTAAATAGTTTGTCTTGTTGAAAACAGGCCGTTACAACTGTGGGATGCTGATTCGGAGTGAATATTGCGTATTTAACCCCCTAATTAGTCCTATTTTGTGTCCGTATGATGCTTACTTGTTCTCTAATACATTCGTATTGTGTACATCATCATTTATTAGAGAAAACTCCTTATTTGAGCACAAAACAGAAATTAATGAAGTATTTCTGCACTTTTTATATTTTTCTTAGCACCTTCTCGATCTCATGATTCCAACGACTATTTATTTGTATTTTTCTGAGATCTGTGCTAATTACTGTGTATTTTTGAATGCAGAATACCATTTATTGGAAATAAAATAAAGTTGGCACGAATCTTGGCGCACACGTGGCGGCCATCTGGCCGTTCCCGCTCAAATCCGACTGCAACGAAGAATTATCGAGTGTGATTAATAATGGCCGTTGGATTGAGATCCAACGGCCACCATCACTCCGCTCGAAATTATCAGCGGGGGCGACGTGGCTCCATCGGAGCCGTCGACTCCCGATCCAACGGCATAGATCCTTCTAAACACGTAACTCCGCGGCATCAGCGGGCGAGATCGCCACCGTCCGATCGCTCGATCGGACGGTCCAGAATCATCCCGAGGTAAACTCGGAGTCGAAGACGCGGAGCGGGCGCGCGCGAACGTGGATCCGATAAGTACGCCACGTGGCAGCTCCTGGGCGAATCCCGCATTGATCCAACGGCTTAAGATTGCGCCGACGGTTGATAACGGGTTTGATCTGATTTTAAGCGGGTTTTGGAACCCGTTAAGACCCCAAACCCGCAAGGCTATTATAAAAGCGTATTTCTAGGGTTTTGGGGGGTATGTTAGCGTATTTTGGGACTTTTGGAGCGGCTACTGTACGTATTTTTCCAGGGGAAAATTCTGAAAAATCCCAGAGGCTATTCTTCTACTTTTCAGGGAGTTTTGGGTTCTAAAGTGGAGATTTGGTGATAAATTCTTGAACTTATACCCCGTATTTGGTGTATTTCATTGTATTTTGGCTATTAAAACGATGTATTTGGCCATGAAATCTGATTTTCCTTGCACCTTGCGTGGCTAATCTCCTTGTGCTATGGTTGTGATGTAATTAGGAGTATTTATTTGCTAAATTTCATGTCTTTAGCCCTATTATCATGTCAAAATTGCTCGTAACATTGATTTCTACAACGTATTTGTTGGGTATTTGCTTATTGTCGATATTGTTTACATCCTATATGGCTAGGCCCTGACAAGGCTAGCCAACTCATGTTCACTAATCTGAACTTATTGTTGCGTTTATCGTTTAATGAAATCAATGTTGCTAGTGATACGTATACGGCTATTTGACTAGTTTTTATCGATTCATCTTCCGACGCCTTCACGCCTTGACCGGGTGAAGCGTTGAGTTATATGAAAGACATGATATTTCAGCGATTATTAACTCCTAATGAACTCACAACCGTAGCACATCCACTTCATATGTGTTGGTGTTGACGTAGTTAGGGTCTCGCATTTGTTGATTTCCATATCTTTTCGCCCTATTTGCACGTGATTAATTCTTTGGCACGCTTTTATATACTTGAACACCATACTTTCCGACGTTCTCGTGCCCTGACCGGACGAAACGTTGAGTTATAGAAAAGGTATTGATAATCATTGATTGCACACACCCTAACGAAATCAAACCCAACACATACTCCCCATATTTGTACCTCACCAAAGTTGCCGTAATTATCGTAGGATTTTAATTTCTTATTCCAAACTCTTGATATTCTTGATTATACTTGAAAGGTGGTTAGTTATCATCGTATTATTACTCTTTACAGATTGACGTTCGTAGTTTTGCAGGTCAGTTGTCCCGTGGATTCGATACTTGGACTCACCAGGATATTACTTGCACGATCTCCTGCGCTTGGGAGTAGATCTCACATCATTTGAGACGAGGCAAGTTTTTGGCGCCGTTGCTGGGGATAACAGTACTTGCAATCTACGATTTCAGTTTGTTTGGAGGAACATCCAGTGAGATCCTTCCATCTTATAGTCTAGGATTTTTTATTTTATTTTTTTTGTTTTCTTTAAAAAAATGGAGTATATGGAATACATGAAATTCTATTGCACGAACAATTTGTATGATGCAGAATATGATAAGGCACACAAACATAGGATGGAGAAGCTCAAGATTGTTAGTTTTAATCAGACTGATTGTGAAACTTTCTTTCAGGCCTGGAGGAGGTTCACAGACATAATATCGAGCTATCCGCAGCATGGGTACACGAAGAAAGAGCTTATGGAGTCCTTCCTAGGTGGACTACGACCACAGCTGCAGGAATTCTTGGGAGTCATGACGCCGACAGAGGCGTGGAATTACATGGAGTCTTTAGAAGAGAATGAAGAAATCATGAAAGAGACTTCAGAGTGCAATTCAACGGAGCCTTCAAGCCTTGATCAAGGAGAGCGAAGCGTAGACGTACCTTTGCAACACTTGAAAGAGGAAGTTCAACTGCTTATTCAGACACAGGAGGCCACGTCCCACCAATTCCAAAAGAAATTCCTTGCTCGGAGTCGGCAGATTCAGCAATCTATTGAAAATCTTAAGCTGATTTCCACTTGTTTAGAGAAAGATAATTCTTTTGAAATTCAATTTCCAGAATCTAATGTGAGTTTATCTTCTATTGCAGGTATACCGAGCGAGCCATGTCACGATGAAGTCACGAATGAAAGCATTGACATGGCAGGAAGTGTGTGCAAAGTAGAGGATGAGCGAGCAATTTTGGATGAACAGGAGGAGGAGACGACTATGGACATGAATTCAAAGATCGTCACTATTGGTCCCGAACCATCTCCTCCATCAGTTTTTTCCCAAAATCATTTACACCTCCCACATTGACTGAGCATCATACCGAGCGTAGTGCACATTTTTCAGGGAGTTGTCATCACCATGCTTTATTTTACTTCACCTATTTTGATGACTATATTTGGAATATGTTCGTAGCGAAGAATTTTAAAATAATTTGGACTGACATAACTCATCTCTTGCAGGACATTGGTAAACAGCTTGTAGAGATGCTTGGAGTTGTGTTGCTGGGGTCCAATTTAGCCTTTGGAGGAAGATTAATCGCCGAGGAGCGCAAGGAACAAATTGAACAACTTCCTCCGCCATTAAAGATTCAGGATCCGCCATTTGAACACGGTGTGTTCTTTCCAGTAGCGTAGAATTTTATATGCTTTCTAGGATGCTTGCTTGAATAAACTCGTACCCTCTTCGATATTAAGGACAATGTCCATCTTTAGTTGGGGGGTGTGTATGAGACCTTATTTTTTTTTCAAAAGCATGGCATAAGGAAAGAATGAACCACCAATCTCACAATTTTATATCTCCCTTTTATTCCTCAAATGCGGGTGATGAGGCGTTAATTGAGTTCTAAAAATTGTTTATGGCTTGCATTAATTTTTTTTCCTTCATGGAATTGATCGTCAATATGCTATTCATGAAAAATTTCAATTGCCCTGATTAATATCTCGAAATAGTTTGAGTTTATTTCATGCATTCTAATGTGATGACAAAGCTTGAGTATACACGATTTTTTTTGAAAAGTCTTCAAGTTGAAGAGGAATTTGGTCTTGGTTATTAATGCTTTGTTCAAAAAAATTGGGTATAGAGTTGCTTATGAAAAGAAAAAAAAAGAAAAGAAAAATGAATGAATAAGTATGTCACTAATAAATAACTTGGTTGGCTCGAGTAGTACAGTCCGAGGGGTCCTTTTTGGCCTAATGCCCTATTATCGTCTGATTTGGGAGCCATTGACAGGAAACTCACTCATTTGATGGAGCGATCCAAGTTATACATTTTTCCGCAAATGTTGCTTGATGCGCGTTACGCGGAACTAATAAAAGCCAAGAAATGGTGAATACACTGAGCAACTTCAATACCCATGATTTGAACGATCTTTTTGAGATGCCAACTCCTTGGAAACAAGAAAACTAGTACATAACGACGTGTCATACTTTCGCTTGCGCAAAACGATGCTTGCATTTCATTAATTCGAACTAAATTAGAGAAAATCTCATGGGATTGATCTTGTGCATGGATTGTGTATATTGATAGTCTAGATCATGTTGAAAAGTGTATTTTTGAGCCATGCCATAAGCGATTGATAGAATTATTGTTTTACTAATCATCCGTATTCATCGCTCTTTTTGCTAGAGACTAGTAAATCGCTAGTTGGGGGTGTGATTCGGAGTGAATATTGCGTATTTAACCCCCTAATTAGTCCTATTTTGTGCCCATATGATGCTTACTTGTTCTCTAATACATTCGTATTGTGTACATCATCATTTATTAGAGAAAACTCCTTATTTGAGCACAAAACAGAAATTAATGAAGTATTTCTGCACTTTTTATATTTTTGCTAGCACCTTCTCGATCTCACAATTCCAACGACTATTTATTTGTATTTTTCTGAGATCTGTGCTAATTACTGTGTATTTTTGAATGCAGAATACCATTTATTGGAAATAAAATAAAGTTGGCACGAATCTTGGCGCACACGTGGCGGCCATCTAGCCGTTCCCGCTCAAATCCGACGGCAACGAAGAATTATCGAGCGTGATTAATAATGGCCGTTGGATTGAGATCCAACGGCCACCATCACTCCGCTCGAAATTATCAGCGAGGGCGACGTGGCTCCATCGGAGCCACCGACTCCCGATCCAACGGCGCAGATCCTTCTATACACGTAACTCCGCGGCATCAGCGGGCGAGATCGCCACCGTCCGATCGCTCGATCGGACGGTCCAGAATCATCCCGAGGTAAACTCGGAGTCGAAGAGGCGGAGCGGGCGCGCGCGAACGCGGATCCGTTAAGTACGCCACGTGGCAGCTCCTGGGCGAATCCCGCATTGATCCAACGGCTTAAGATTGCGCCGACGGTTGATAACGGGTTTGATCTGATTTTAAGCGGGTTTTGGAACCCGTTAAGACCCCAAACCCGCAAGGCTATTATAAAAGCGTATTTCTAGGGTTTTGGGGGGTATGCTGGCGTATTTTGGGACTTTTGGAGCGGCTACTGTGCGTATTTCTCCAGGGGAAAATTCTGAAAAATCCCAGAGGCTATTCTTCTACTTTCCAAGGAGTTTTGGGTTCTAAAGTGGAGATTTGGTGATAAATTCTTGAACTTATACCCCGTATTTGGTGTATTTCATTGTATTTTGGCTATTAAAACGATGTATTTGGCCATGAAATCTGATTTTCCTTGCACCATGCGTGGCTAATCTCCTTGTGCTATGGTTGTGATGTAGTTAGGAGTATTTATTTGCTAAATTTCATGTCTTTAGCCCTATTATCATGTCAAAATTGCTCGTAACATTGATTTCTACAACGTATTTGTTGGGTATTTGCTTATTGTCGATATTGTTTACATCCCATATGGCTAGGCCCTGACAAGGCTAGCCAACTCATGTTCACTAATCTGAACTTATTATTGCGTTTATCGTTTAATGAAATCAATGTTGCTAGTGATACGTATACGGCTATTTGACTAGTTTTTATCGATTCATCTTCCGACGCCTTCACGCCTTGACCGGGTGAAGCGTTGAGTATATGAAAGACATAATATTTCAGCGATTATTAACTCCTAATGAACTCACAACCGTAGCACATCCACTTCATATGTGTTGGTGTTGACGTAGTTAGGGTGTCGCATTTGTTGATTTCCATATCTTTTCGCCCTATTTGCACGTGATTAATTCTTTGGCACTCTTTTATATACTTGAACGCCATACTTTCCGACGTTCTCGTGCCCTGACCGAACGAAACGTTGAGTTATAGAAAAGGTATTGATAATCATTGATTGCACACACCCTAACGAAATCAAACCCAACACATACTCCCCATATTTGTACCTCACCAAAGTTGTCGTAATTATCGTAGGATTTTAATTTCTTATTCCAAACTCTTGATATTCTTGATTATACTTGAAAGGTGGTTAGTTATCATCGTATTATTACTCTTTACAGATTGACGTTCGTAGTTTTGCAGGTCAGTTGTCCCGTGGATTCGATACCTGGACTCACCAGGATATTACTTGCACGATCTCCTGCGCTTGGGAGTAGTTCTCACATCATTTGAGACGAGGCAGATGCCAAAACATTATACGACGGACTTCCAGACGAAGCTTCGAGCTTCCTTCCAGGTGATTTGGGATAGAGGCTCCGCTTCGACCCACTTAGTGAAATATTTGATCGCCACTATTAGGTATCTCTGTTGCCCACTCGCTGGCTTGAATGGTCCAAGGAGGTCCAATCCCCATTTGGCGAAGAGAACGAGACTGACGATGTGGATCAGGTCAGTTGGTGGGGCCGAGCTGATCTTCGAGAACTTTTGGCAGGTTGAGCACTGTTGAACGTATTCGACGGCATCTTTGAACATTATTGGCCAAAAATACCCTTGTCTCATGGCTTTCAAGGCTATGGATTTCCCTTCACAATGGTTTCCGCAGTCACCCTCGTGGATCTCCTGGATCACGTAGTGTGCTTCCTGTGGGACTAAGCATTTAAAATAGGGAAACAGTCATACCTGGTCCATCGTCTTTTGTACAATGAACCATCCAGCAGGACGAATTGGTAGGCTTTCTGCTCTAGCTTTCACGCATCCACCAGGTCGGTCGATTTTTCCTCGATGTTTAGGTAACGGATGATTGGATCCATCCATGTGACCTCTTGATCGAGGTTCAGCAGTTCTTGTGCCGGTCCGCTGGGGTAGGGTAGATGTTCTACATACACGGTCCGACCAAGTCCCGCAGGGATGGAGGATGCAATCTTTGACAAGGCCTCAGCTCGATGATTCCTCGACATCGGCACGTGATGAATCTCTACGCGTGCAAATTTGGCGAGCTCTGCTTTAGCGGTTTGCGCATAGTTCTGCATCGAGTCGTCGTGCACTTCGAAAGTCCCATTCAGTTGGTGAACAACGAGACTGGAGTCCCTGAGCAATTGGACCACTCTCGCCCCTAGGGCTCAAGCCAGTCAAAATCCGTTGATGGCCGCTTCGTATTCCGCCCCATTATTGGTGGTTTGGAAATTGAAGCAGAGGGTGTACTCGAATACATCGTCCCAGAGGTTTGGACGATTATTTCGGCCCCGCTTCCAGCTTGTGTGGATGAACCGTCAGCTTGTACGATCCAGGATCCCTCGTCTTCGATTGCATCTTTTGCTCTGCTTGTTGAGGACGAGGGGATAGCCTCAAGCAGTGTGCTAGTTGCACATACCTCTTCCCAATGGCAGTTGTCATATGTGAGTTCAACGATAAAGTCAGCGAGAGTCTGTCCTTTGATGGCGGTCCTCGACTTATATTGGATGTCGAACTCGCTTAGTTCGACCCCCCATTTCGTCATTCTCCCTGATCGGTCGAGCCTCTTCAGGGTCTGCTCCAAGGGAGTGTCAGTGAGGACCAATATGGTGTGTGCTTGAAAATATGGTCGTAATCTCCTAGCGGATTGGACCAGCGGGAAAGCCATCTTTTCGATCCTCAAGTAGTTGACCTCCGTGCCTCGAAGGACCTGACTGACGTAGTAGATGGGTTGTTGTAACCCAGCGTCTTCTTTGATGAGCGCCAAACTCACGGCCTCTTCGGCAGCGGCCAGGTAGATGATAAGCTGGTCATCTTTATCTGGCTTGGTCAAGAGCGGTGGGGTGTGAATTTACTCTTTCAACTCTAAGAAGGCTTTTTTGCCGTCTGCATCCCATTCGAAGATTCTCTTGCCGCTCGAGGCAGATGCTATTACCTTCCTCAGCATTCTGAAGAAAGGTAATGACCTCTCGACCGACTTAGACAGGAATCGTCACAAGGCTGCTATCCTTCCGTTCAGCCTCTGAAGCTCTCTGAGAGTCGAGGGCTCCTTCATCGTGATGATGGCAGCAATCTTGTTAAGGTTGGCCTCGATCCCTCGATTTGTCAGCATGAAACCGAGGAACTTCCTCGAACGAACCCCGAATGTACATTTGGCGGGGTTTAGTCGAAGGTTTTATCGCCGGATCTGTGCAAATATCTCTCGGAGATCTGCAAGGTGATCCATTGGCTTCTTCGACTTAACCAACATTTTGTCAATGTAGACTTCTAGGTTTCACCCTATTTGAGCCTCGAAGACATCGTTCATCATGCGTTGGTACGTGGCCCCTGCATTTTTCAAACCGAATGATATTTTGGTGTAACAGAATAAACCTCGATCAGTGATGAAAGAAGTTTATTCCTCATCTTCTAGTTCCATTTGAATCTGGTTATATCCGGAGAAGGCGTCCATGAAGCTGAGAAGCTAGTAGCCCGAAGCACTGTCGACCAGATGGTCAATTCGTGGTAGGGGTAGCTATCCTTAGGGCATGCCTTGTTAAGGTCGGTGAAGTCGACGCACATTCGCCACTTGATGTTCGCCTTCATTACCATCACGACATTCGAGAGCCATTCGGGGTACTTGACTTTTCGAATGAAGCGGGCCTCCAGAAGTCGATCCACTTCTCAGCTTTCATCGTTTCGCCTCCCATGTTTCTCTTCTTTTGCTTCATGGGCTTGGAGGTCGGGTCAACCTCCAGCTTGTGGGACGCTACCTCAGGGTCGATGCCGGGCATGTCCTTCGGGGCCCAAGTGAAGATATCGACATGCTCTCTTAGAAGGGAGATTAACCGCTCTTTTAGGTCGCCAGGGAGTAGCTACCCGATTGAGACGGTTTTTCCTTCCTCGCTGGAGACCCTGATGTTCTCTATTTTTTCGACCGCGGCAGGCCGTCGATCTTCGATCCATGGGTCGACCGAATCAGCCTGCTTAATCCTCCTCAGGGCGGTGAACATCGTGTAGCATGACCGCACCTGTTTCTGAATCCTTGTCGCTCTGGAACTTGATCATCTGATGGAAGGTTGAGACCACCGCTTCTATGGCATTCAACAGCGGTCTTCTGATGATCCTGTTATGTGCCGAGTTGATCTTTACCACCATAAAACTGGTTAGGCGAGTGATTTGTTGAGGATATGTACCGAGGGTCACTGGTAAGGTGATGATTCCTGCTATCGGAGCGGAGTGTCTGGTGAACCCACCAGGGGTCCCGTGCAAGGCGTCAATTCCACGGATGACATTCTTATCCTCTCCAGCGTAGTGAAGAAGAGTATGTCGCATGAGCTTCTGGTGTCAACAAGCAACCTTTTCACGACGATCTCTTTGATGGTGGCCGTGATGACAACGGTATCATCGTGCGGTAGTTCTACACCTTCCAGATCTTCATCTGAGAAGGAGATAGGAGGCGTTGAATCTCTAGGGCGCTTTCACCCCATGGATACTGTCATCAACCTTCCAGTGTAGGAGCTTTGGAGAGAGGTTGATAGTTCCAGGTGCAGGGTGTCACGCCTCGCTTCCCAAGTATGGAAGGCGAGACGCTAAGAGGTCTGCTCAGACTTAAAGCTGTGAATCTACAGTCTGATACGCGTCTATGTGTTCATCCATTCGCAAATTCTTGCATTGCAATGAAACAACAACAGTAATAATTTAGAAAGCAGGCAATAATTAACCAACATTCAAAAACAACATCCAATCTTTATTCAAAGAATCCAAAGATAAAGTCATAAAAGAAGTACAAGAGTCTAAAAAAGGCCCCAATCATGGCCGAAACTAAGACATAGATAAGGTGTTACGCACCGAAAAACCTAACAGCAGCAACTAGGAAAACAAACAGCAACTAAGAAAAAGCCTCCAGCTGAGACTAGGATAGGTCTCCGATATCCTTGAACTGAACGTCAGCAGAAGCCTCAAGCTCGATGTAAGAGAATTGATCGTCCTCAGCAACTACCTCAGACTTAAAGCCTAAAATGCGACACCCAAAGAGAGAATGGTGCATGTCAGCAAAAGTCTCCAAAAGGTGAAAAGGAAGAGACTTTTGTGCAAGGAAACATAAGGATAATGAATGCAACTAGCAGTTTAAAACCTGATGACATGGCATAATATTTAATAAATGCAGTAATTTAAAATGAACATGATAGTTAACAATGCATGTCACGTCGTAGCAAAAAGCTACTAAACAATATTTCACGATTTCACGAAAAGCTAGTAATCACGTCGTGCACAGAGTTTACGTCTTTCAGCTGAAGTTGCTGTACGGCCACACTTCTACGCTGAGTGACTGCTTAACCCTATCCCTCCACGTGTGTCTGAACTGGCGCTCAGCTTCTGGTTCACGAGCCAGGAAGTGTTCATTTGGCATAGGGTTTGCCTAGCCTTTACATGCTATATGAGTTAGAATCCTACTCGTCGCAGCTTATGGTTCATTGTAGGGTGTGCTACGCATTCATGGCAAGACAATCAAATGCATGAAATGACATGTGATATGCAACATTGATAGTATAAAAGGCAGTTATTGAATGTGTACATTATATCAGAAGTAAACGTGACATGTGATATGCATGAACGTGGCATGGCAAGGGTGTCGGATCTAGCTTCTTTGTCAAGCTAGATTAAGCATGAGTGTCTAAGCAACTATCATTTCATCGCCTAGCCTCTTTTACACAAAATCTCAGAATAGCCTAAATATGGTTTAACATTAACTAATCAAGTTTCACTTGCCTGAAATAATGTGCCGCAAATCTCAGATCAAAGGGTCCAGAATCTTCCAATGTGATCAAACCAAATTCCAACCTACAATCCCATATTAATTAACTTCGATTAGTTATTATCCAAAGCAAGGAAATTACGGCTTTTAATCTTGTTAAATATGTGGGCGTTCGGGTTCCTACGTGTCGGGGCTTACCTTAACATCACACGAAAGCTAAACTGACGTCGGGTAGCGATGTCAGGGGTTGGATTCCGGCAGCGTGCAAGGTACGGCGTGCACGGGGTGGCTCGTTGGCTTGAGGGGAGGCGTAGCAATGGCAACTATCAACACGAATGTCACGCCCCGCTTCCCAAAAATGTGGAGGCGAGACGTGAGAAGGTCCACACAAACTTGAAGCTGTGAAGCTCCAAGTCTGATAAGCGTATAAATTATCATATGGCAGGTCCTTGCAACGCAAACGAAACAACAATAATAATAATGGAAAGAGACAAAGGAGAAATCTCTGAATATCCATTGAATAAATTACAATATCATAGAAAAGCCACCAGGCTAAAAGGAAAAGAGTCTAAGGCCCAAACATGGCCAACAAGGTAACATACATACAAAGGTGCCACGCACCAACAACTAACAGCAAACCTAAACAAAGAAGTGAACACGAGCGGTCTTCAAGATAGGCCCCTGGTGTCCACTCACCACCACAGCAAACATCAGCATCAGCAACACCTTATCCCCTGCAACAAAACTCTGGCTCTGGGTCTAACATGTGACACCCAAAAGAGAGAGGGGCACATGTCAGCAAGTCTGGAAAGACTTGTGCAAGGAAACTGAAAGTGAACTAGCAACCTAGCAGTTATAATAAGATGCAATGACATGGCATTTAAGTATGATGCGACAGTTTTAAAGGTAGGGAAGCCAATCACTCACGATGTAGCAAAAGCTACCAATCACTATTCACGAATCACGATTATCACTGTTATCACTATTTGTCACGAACAAGTAAACACGTCAAGTCAAGTACAAGTACAAGGGATCACTCAGCGAGTGTCCTATTGCCCGCAGGCTGTGTAATCAAGTCGGTACAAGGGATCACTCAGTGAGTGCCCTATTGCCCGCAGGCTGTGTAATCAAGTCGGTACAAGGGATCACTCAGCGAGTGCCCTATTGCCCGCAGGCTGTGTAATCAAGTCGGTACAAGGGATCACTCAGCGAGTGCCCTATTGCCCGTAGGCTGTGTAATCTTCTGGTCACGAGCCAGGAAATGTATTCTGTTTGGCATAGGGGTGCACCTAGCCTCCATATCGAGCGTTGGGGTTAGCAACTTACTATGCTCGCTTCTGGTCACGAGCCAGGAACTATCAGTTTTGTAGCGTGAGCTACACATTCACGATAAACAATCAATGTATGCAATGACATGAACAGATATTCGCGTACCGTTGATTGTATTTAAACGTGACAGGCAAAATGCAATGACATGAACAATATTCGCATACCGTTAATTGAAATTAGACATGACAGGCAAAATGCAATGACATGAACGATATTCGCGTACCGTTAATTGTAATTAAACATGACAGGCAAAATGCAATGACATGAACAATATTCGTGTACCGTTAATTGTAATTAAACGTGACAGTTTAAAGATGCATGGATGACATGCACAGATAATACGCGTACCGTTATTTGTAATTAAACGTGACATACAAGCATGATGAGGGTGACGGACCAAGCTTCGTTGTCAAGCTAGGTCAATGGCGTCTAGACGGCTATCCTTTCACCGTCTAGTCTCTTTTACAATAGAGCAAGGTAATGGCCTAAGACATGGCCCAAAACCCTAAGTGGCAAGTTTCACTTGCCTGGCACCGAGGAGAACGATCAACGAAGGCACATCACACAAATTTGTTATCTACGGGAATGGATCACTGTCATGGAAAAACAACATTAGAATGGTAACTAATCCGTATTCACAATCGAACCCTACGATTTCTAATGATCCATTTTATTAGGGTTTCACAATTATAAAGTGTGGGTTATGAGATTATTAAAGGAAGAATACTACCCGTGAAGAAGCGGAGGAACGACGTCGAGAACTACGGCGACGGAAGAACGATCCGGCTCAGATCTGGAAATGGGGAAAATCTGGAGAAATGGGTTTGGATGAGGCTTTTGGGGATTTGATGAGGGTTTGAGGTTGTGGAGAGGTAGGATATGTGAAATGAGGGTTTGGATGATGATGGATGAGCTTGGGATGAAGGATCAATGGTATGGGGAAGAAGGGGGCTCAATGGGGGAGAAATTAGGGTTTGGGGTGATGAGGAAGAAGAAGAAAACGTTTGGGGCGTATTTATAGAAAAGTGTGGCGGCTAGGGCAAAACTAGGGTTTCTTGGGCTGATTAGTCGGTCAAAGAAGGATGGCTGACCGACTAGTTTGAGAACTAGTCGGTCGGTCGAATAACTGTGACCGACTAAGAGCAAACAGTAACTCCTGAAGGAAAAATGAGCTTTGAATTAGTCGGTCTGTGAAGGCTTGTCAACCGACTAGTTTGAGAACTAGTCGGTCGGTGAGTGTTCATTGACCGACTAAAGGCTGAATTCTGAGAGAGATCATGGAAATGAGAGTTAGTCGGTCTGAGAAGGATTCCTGACCGACTAGTTTAGCATCTAGTCGGTCGATGGTTGTTCTTAGACCGACTAAGAGTAAACAGTAACTCCTGAATAATTGATTGAATGAACTAGTCGGTTCCAGTTGATTTCCTGACCGACTAGATTGGAATCTAGTCGGTCGGTTGATCTTCTTGAACCAACTAACGTGCACGAAAAGTCTCGAAATGGAGCGCGAAGGTCTGGGATGAATTCTAAGGTTTCTAGGATCAACCTATCGCTAAGATATGATCGATATGAAGCTCGTCACGAGTGACTTACTCCGAGTTCAATGATTCTAAGGAAGAAGCTAGAAGGTCACATCAAAAGGAATGAAAATGAAAGCTAGGAAATCTCAACGAGATGAATGAAAGCGAGAACTATGGAAATGGAAACCACACAAGGAGAGAACCCACCATCACAAGCAAAACACACTGATAATCCAATCATACAAAAACCAGTCGTTACAACGAACGCAGGACTGCAAGTGGCCAGCGGCAGTACAGGGGAAAGGGAGGCCGGCTATGGGTGCTGCGGTCTAGGGGGTTAGCAAGGTTGCTATGCATGCACGGAAGAAGATGAACGGCAGGGGGTCTTGCAGGGAGGGGCCGGTGGCAAGGGGAAGGCCGGCGGTAAAAAGGAGGGTGGCCGCATTAGGGGGACTGTTGTGCGGTTTTGAGGGAGAGAGGGGGCCATGCGGGATTGCGCGGCAGGTGGAGGGCTCGCTGGAGTGAAGGAGGGTGGCTAGCAGCTTGTTAGGGTCGTGGAGGAGGCTGGCGGTTCCAAGGGGCTCGAGTTGCTGCTGTTGCATGGAGAAGATGGACGCGCGCTGGGGTGTTTGGCCGGAGGTGGGTGAAGTGAGGTGAGGCCGGAGCAAAGGAGTCGCCGGCGGGGAGAGGTGTACGTGAGTTTTAAGAGGCGTATGGGTTTTGCGTTTGGGAGAAAACCCTAAGGTTGTGAGTGTAGGATCCTACCAAAACAGAGTTAGGATCGATAAATAAAGTTGAGACTTACGCTTGCGTATGCGACACGGTAGTCTCGGAACTTTGCCTTCGGATTCGCCACGATGGATCGAGTCTTCTCACGAACGGAGTAAGGCTACTAAATCCACAATCTAAATCTCTACTTTAGATTAAGAACTTGGATAAAGAGAGAGGAAGGATTTCGGCAGAGCTTCGCTAGAATGAAATGCATGCAAGAAATGCCATGCAAAAGTGTAAGGAAATGGCTAACCCTTGGGTCTTATTTATAGCCCCCAAGGTAGTTATTTTAGGGTAAATTGTTCCTTTGGAACAATTTAACTAAAGCGTACCATCATACATGGCACATTATAAGCTTAAGTTGTACCATATGCATGGTACAACATAAGCTTAAGATATTCCCCCTTTATTAGCCATATGTCGCATGCACTTATGCATATATAATGCGACTTTCCCACTCATCCAGAGATCCTCTCCGCAAGGGAACAGATTCCCTTTGCACACGACTTCGTGTACGCGACGTTCGAGGTCCGTATTCCCTCGTACATCCCCCACAAGGGTGTACAAACGTCTTCCATATCCAACATCTCCCACTCACACTTGAGGGGATTGTAAGAGAACGTCTTTCTCTTAGTTCTTTCATCTATCATACCGAGAAATAGACCGTGCGACCGTCATGCGCGTAGAGTCTGTTGTTGTGCACTTGTTAGAGATACACAACGACCTCGAAGGTGCAAAGTTGAGTAGTTCAACACATGCTTTACCCTAGATTATTTCTTCACATTTCTTATACTTTATATTCAACAATTGAATCCCATCTGGATTACAATTGGCTGGCCAGCTTTGAATCATTAAAGTCCAAATGCGAATATGAAATCAATCTTCCTCTTCTTGCGAACCTTCTGATCTTGACTTGATTCGCTTTTCTAACGTGCCCCGCCGAGCCGAATTATCATAGCCCATTAGCAACACGCTAAGATAGCGATCATCTCGTCAAATCTAAAGGAACCAATTGGAGTCCTTGAGGGTAAGAGTTAAGACCCGTATGGCCTTTGAGTCTCACATAATAGCAAACACTATTGCTACTAACTCAGTGGTCGAAATGCATACGTGGTATGAACACGTATTACAACATCACTCCTTTCCCAGGGAGAGTATGTCTTAATGATGTTGTACGGATGAAAGATCAGACACCACAGTGCCTATCTTTTGAGTCCCCTTACTACTCATGAAATATTCCCGGACTCTCATCCTGCATAAGACAGATAGGATTTAAAAAATCCTATGAGATCTCTTTCAAATATCCTTGTGATATAGATCTCAGATCTTTTGTAAGCATCCATATGATGCAGATCTTTTATTCGACTATCTTGTTTAAGTCACGACTTAAATCATTTAATGATTTTGACTTTAAACTAGTCTCATCTCTATCTTATCCATCTGATAAGATAAGGCGGTTGCTCATGTGAGAGAGCCAACCTTAATCTGTCCGACATACACACAATAAAATAGCTGAGACTTAAACACAAATGTACATAAAATCATTTGTAAGAAACTTGTATGCAAATTAAACTTTGATCTTCTATAGACATGGAAAATATTATATGATACAGCTCAGCACCTACGCATTCCCATAGATGATAAGTGTATGAAAAAACACATCTCTGGGGATCGCCTTAGTAAGGGGATCCACTATCATCTTATGCGTGGATATGTATCCTATGTCTACTTACTTCCGTTTGTCATAGTTCTTCGCAAACTTGAATCGAATATCAATGTGTTTGGTCTTATAATGAAATTTTAGGATCTTTGACATAGGCAATCGAAGCTTGATTATCACTGTATATAGGAACAGTGCTTGAGTCAGTGGCATCCGTCAGCCTGTCTAAGAATTTCCTAAGCCAAACAGATTCTTGGACCGCCATGCCGAATGCTACAAATAGCATAATGCATAGTCCGCAGTCCCTTTGAGGTACCTTAATATCCTCTTCACCGCTTTCCAGTGTGCCTGTCCTGGGTTGGATTGGTAACGGCTTACCATACCAACAGCATAGAAAATGTCCGGTCTGGTACACATCATGGCGTACATCAGACTCCTGACAGCACTGGAGTATGGAACCTTTTCCATAGCTTTCTTTTGGATCTTTGGGACACATTTCCAAACATAGACCCTCGCCTTTGGAGGTAAAACGCACGACAGGAGAGAAAAATCTCTTCGTAGTTTATTCATTCCTGTTGCGTGAAACCTTTCGCAACAAGGCGATCTTTATATTTCTCGATGGAGCCATCAGCCTTATGCTTGATTTTGAGAACCCACTTGTTCCCAATGGCTCTACGTCCCTTAGGTAAATCAACCAAGTCCCAGACTTGGTTTGTTTTCATGGATTGAAGTTCTTCTTCCATCGCCACTATCCATTTATCTTTAGCAGGGCATGTGACGGCCTGTTTGAAATTTGCAGGTTCGTCATCATCTTGTAGTAATGTCATGAATGTTTGAGGAAATTCATCCTCAAATCTCAGAGGTGTTAGCCTCGTTCGATTACTACGTCTTACTTGAGTTTGATCACTCCCACTTGGAATGATATCACTCCCACTTGGAATAACATCACTCCCACTCGGAATAGGATTGGTATCGTTCGTATCATTCATAGGTGAAGTTTGAAATGTATTTTCTTTTTCACCAAGAATTCTCCCACTCGAACGTTCCGATCCTTCTTGATCCCAAGTCTCAAACAAGGATAAGTCTTGACTTATCTCACCCTGTCTTGGAAACTCGTTTTCCAAGAAGACAACATCCCTCGATTCGAATTCTATAAGACCCCCATTGTCCTCTTGACCGACGAAAACATATCCTTTGGAGTTTTCAGCGTATCGGATGAAGATACACTTCCTCCCACGTGGCCCAAGTTTGCCATATTTGTGAGAGGATAAATGTGCATAAGAGGCACAACCCCAAGGTTTTAGAATGCTTAAGTCTGGAGTTCTATTGTTCCACAACTCATAAGGAGTAGAACTTACCGACTTCGAGGGTACACGGTTTAAGATGAATGCTGCCGTCAATAATGCATCACCCCCAAAGGTGATAGGCAAATTTGCCTGAGACATCATTGATCGGATCATTTCCATCAATGTCCTATTTCTTCTTTCCGCAACACCGTTTTGTTGCGGAGTATAAGGCATAGTTATTTGATGAACTACGCCTTTTTCATCACAGAGTTCCTTAAAACTCGTTGATTGATATTCTCCACCCCGATCGGTTCGCAAGACCTTTATCTTGCGATTTAGTTGATTTTCCACTAAACTCATATAGTTTTTGAAGCAAGTTAAAGCTTCATGTTTGTGGGAAATCAAATAAATGTGACCGAAACAGGTGAAGTCATCAATGAAATAGGACTTCCCGTGTCTTGTCTTAACATTCATTGGACCGCAAATGTCCGAATGGATAAGCTGTAATGGAACTTCGGCCCTTGTGCCAGTTCCAAATGGCTTGCGACAAGTTTTCCCTACAAGACAATGTTCGCAAGTTGACATTTCAACTTTTGAAACATTAGATAGCAAGCCACTTTTGGTAAGTCTATCCATTCTAGTTGGTCCAATGTGACCAAGTCTTGCATGCCAACAAATGATCTCAGATTCAGAGTTAGAAGCATTTGTCAAATGGAAACTTTCATTAATAGAAGAAGAATCATCACACATAGTGTTTAATACAATCAATCCATTACAAACATTACCCGACCCAACTAAAGAACTATTACAAACAAGGTCAACATTTTGTTTATAGAACCTCCATTCATAACTTAAAGACTTTAACATGACCACGGATACGATATTCCTTCGAATATCTGGAGCAAAGAGGAAGTCGTGCAATAATAGAGTCCGGCCGTTGTCGAGAACAAGCTTGCATGTTCCGACGCCCTTGACTTCAACACGAGTGTTGTTGTCGACGTATATCCACTTTGTTCCTTGAGTTATCCTTTGATACTCTACGAAGAACCTTCTGTCCTTCGCTACGTGGTCTGTGGCCCCTGAATCAATCAACAAAAATAGTTAGATTCAGCAAGAAACATGGAACTAGAAACACATATGTAACTAGCCCTACAAGTTACCTTATCACTTCCATCCGTACACGTATGAGCGAAGTGACCGTACTTGTTGCACTTAAAGCACTTGATCTTCTTCAAGTTTTTCTTCTTTGAGTGCACATTCTTTTGCCACTTTGTCTTCTTTGAGGTTTCCGGTTCTTGCTTTCGTTCGTTCACAAACCTTAAGCGTTTATTATTCCGCTTATTTCCTCCATGTGAGGAAATAGCGGCCATGTGCACTTCTGCACTAGGTTTTGCGGCTTGAATCCGCTCTTCCTCGAGTTCGAGGTGTTTGGATACATCGCTTAAAGTTTTAATGCACTCATTATGAATGAGGTGCATTTTCATGTTATCCCAGCTATCTGGGAGTGAACGAATGACTGCTTGGATCTGCTGTTCGTCAGACAGCGTAAGACCCGCATCCTTCAATTCAGCTATGAGATTCGCCATGTGGCGGAGATGCTTTTTCATAGAATGATCTCGCCGCATCTTGTATGAATCAAATTGAATATTTAAGGAGCGGAGTTTGGTAACCGAAGTTCCACCAAACTTTATTTCTAGCTCAGACCATATGTCTTTGGCTAGGTCGAATTCCCGAAATAGACGCATTATGTCATTGTCCATTGCGGACAGTAACATAATACGTGCTATTTTGTTCTTTCGAGTCCAAGTCTCATAAGCTTCCCGGTCCCTCTTGTGTTGGGCCGTATTGCCCAACTCAGGTTCTTCCATTATGTTTTGGAGTGTTTCAAGCACATCTTGCTCCTCCAAAACATATTGGATTTTTATTGACCAAAGTTTATAATTGTCGCCATTGAGCTTTTCACCTTTGTTAAGCTCTGCGACAATGTTCTTAGAAGCGGTAGACATATTCGATTCAAAAAACTGCAAAGAAGATGATAAACACGATCAAAATTCTATGCATAAAGTTTCGATTCTTTAAACACTTGATAAGTTCCTTGGATGCGTTGAAATGTTACTCTAGAATCGAGAAGTTCACTACGTTCCCAACTACCATCTAGAAGTAACTTTCAAAGTATCCCTCTTACTTATCTCAAGTAAAAAGAAATCAGAAATGATACCCGTATGGTACCGGCAGCGGAAAAATACTTTTGAAAAACATATCTTTCAAAATGGAATAGGTGAGAGTTTGCGCAAAGAATTTTAGCGCAACAATTGCCAAGCCACGAGACCTGTTCTACACACCCATGGGTTAGATAACCATGGCCGGATCGTGGTAGGACTTGGAATTCTAAATTGCGCTATCCCGATTAAGGACGGGACATAACCTATTTGAAAATGCCTTTTTCAAAAAATTTGAAAATACATTGGCTAATCTCCGTAGAGTAGAGCACAACGTCTATAAGTTCATTGGCTAATCTCCGTAGAGTAGAGCACAATGACATGGCTAATCTCGCATGAAGTAGAGCATTACGGCTAATCTTCAAGGAGTAGAGCACAATTTCATAAGTACATTGGCTAATCTCAGTAGAGTAGAGCACAATGACTTGGCTAATCTCGCATGAAGTAGAGCACTATGGCTAGTCTTCAAGGAGTAGAGCCCAAGTTAAAAAAAAATTCATAAAATGTTAGCCCCGTATGGGCTAATCGGCACATTCGTGTTTGACCAAGGCCTTTTGACACCCCGTATGGGCTAGTCGGCAAATTCGTGATCGACCTAGACCTTTCACCAGATTGGTCGACCAAAACACCCAAATTGGTCGACCAAAAATTTGTCTTCATCACTCTCGGCCAGTGCCGATCAGACCGGCCCTTGGCCAAAGAACAACCGCTGCCAGGGCCGACCGTGGCACTGGCAGCGGCCAGGCCCTGGCCTCTGCCAGGGCCGGGGCCGGCCAGGCCCTGGCCGGCGGCCAGGGCCCCTGCCCTGGCCTCGGCCAGGCCCTGGCCTGAGGCCAGGGCGCTGCCCTGGCCCCTGCCAGGGCGGCCTGGCCCCTGGCCGGGGCCAGGGCCCCTGCCCTGGCCCCGGCCAGGGAGGCCAGGCCCTGGCCTGGCCACGGCCAGGGCCTTCTGGCCCTCGCCGTGGCCGACCAGGGCCGGCCCTGGCCCTCGCCGTGGCCGGCCAGGGCCGGCCGACCATGGCCCGGCCATGGCCTATTGGCCTTGACCGGCCATGGCCCTTTAGCCATGGCCGGTCTCCCCCCTTTCATGGGATGGCCGCATGCACTCCTCCCCCTTGATGGGGTGGTCGCCGGTGGTTATTGGCCGTAGCCAACCCCCTCCGCATGGGGAGGGGGGTGCATGGCCTTCATAGCCCATTTGGCCATGGCGCACATGCACTAAAATTCATCTTCTCCGATGGAGATAACTACCATCATCATCCTCGATGAAGCACCCGTTCGTCGATGAAGCACCCGTTCGTCGATAAATTAGTTATTTCTTAATGGCCGTGTGCCAAAAATGAAAAATAACATACTACGTGAACGGTCGGTTCTTCCCGTCACGGAGAGTTCCTACCATATCCGTAATGATAGGAGACCCTAACGTGAAAAGAACAACCGCTGCGTTCTCTCCGTCACGAAGCGTTCCTACCATATCCGTAATGGTAGGAGACCCATTCGTGAAAAAGACAACGACTCGTTCATAGTTTCGACGGGGCGGCGGTTTGACCGGGGTGAACCCGTATGGCTCTGATACCAATGTAGGATCCTACCAAAACAGAGTTAGGATCGATAAATAAAGTTGAGACTTACGCTTGCGTATGCGACACGGTAGTCTCGGAACTTTGCCTTCGGATTCGCCACGATGGATCGAGTCTTCTCACGAACGGAGTAAGGCTACTAAATCCACAATCTAAATCTCTACTTTAGATTAAGAACTTGGATAAAGAGAGAGGAAGGATTTCGGCAGAGCTTCGCTAGAATGAAATGCATGCAAGAAATGCCATGCAAAAGTGTAAGGAAATGGCTAACCCTTGGGTCTTATTTATAGCCCCCAAGGTAGTTATTTTAGGGTAAATTGTTCCTTTGGAACAATTTAACTAAAGCGTACCATCATACATGGCACATTATAAGCTTAAGTTGTACCATATGCATGGTACAACATAAGCTTAAGATATTCCCCCTTTATTAGCCATATGTCGCATGCACTTATGCATATATAATGCGACTTTCCCACTCATCCAGAGATCCTCTCCGCAAGGGAACAGATTTCCTTTGCACACGACTTCGTGTACGCGACGTTCGAGGTCCGTATTCCCTCGTACATCCCCCACAAGGGTGTACAAACGTCTTCCATATCCAACAGTGAGTGCATACGTTATGAAGTGAAGGGTTTTGCTAAAGAGGGTAGAAAAGGGGTGGACTTAAGGGTAGATTAGAGAGAGTGTGTGAGAGAGGGAGGGTAGATTTAGTGTGGCAAATAGACTAAGAAATATTTGATATGATACATATGATTCCCAATGGGATTAGATTAGATTTGAATTAGGGATTCGATTTTGAATTAGCTTAGGGCTAATTATAGATTAAAGATAATTAAGGTGAAGGGTCAGCCTAACAGTGTCCCAAAAATACAAGAAAAATATCGGGACGACCGTGGCGATGAGAGGATCGAGAATACAATGATCGATCATGTGCTAGGTTCACGAAAAACGATACTAAAAATAAATAGCCAAACGTCGAAGTCTAAAAGTTAAGCCACCCCTTCATTCAAAGCTAATTTGTGAAAGAATGACTCGTGAAATGATGTTCATAAAAAATTTCACAAATAACTACTCTCTCTGAGGGTCACAATGATATATAACTTTGCACGTTTGGGATACAAGAGGATGTCACAATAAATACACGTACGAAAAAGAAAGTACGCGCTGAAAAACACACGGTCGAAAAGCGACCGTTACAGGAGGACCTCCCGTTGCCATGTTAATGATCTCGACGCTGGGGGGTCTTGCGACAACCTGGAAGACGTGGTTGGGCAAGTCGACATGGTCGAGTAGTTTGTCGTTCGGGATGTCGACTCGTGGATTCCCACAGACGACACTAAGCTGTTAAGGCCAAAATTGACCGGTACAGTTGTCAAGCTGACGTAGACTCAAAGCACTGAGTTGGAGCCTTGTCAGCAGCTGGAGTGGGACCCTTGGTTGGAAGAACCGGGGTTGAATGATGATGGTTGGACGTGCTGCGACCTTCGATCGACCTTCAGGCGAACATTGTGTCGATCGTTCGAGGCTGGAGGGCTCGACGTCGACCTTCGGGTCTGGAATGCGATCGTCGATCTGCACCACAGGAGCTCATTAAAGGGGGTCGAATCTGGGTTCCGATCCAAATCCCCTCCGAGTTTAAGTTAGAATGAAACTTAAGGAAGAGAGGGAGCTTGGTGTAGCTAAGATCGACCCACAGAGGTTCGTCTCGAGACTAACGTTGCAAGCTCGAATATAAGGCGGTAGAAGTGAGAAGATAGAGTTCTATGTCTTAGACCTCGTACCTTGAAGATGGAACCCCTTTACCTTCGTTTGCCTGTCTATTTATAGGTAGCTCCTTCTTGATGATGTGTAACCATCCCTCAACGATTAGGGCACGATCTTCTCCGGGATTCGAGCTAATGGTTGTCCATTTACTCGGCCCATTTAAATTCCCTCGAATGTCGGTGCTAGCCCAATGGTCGAACGGCCCGTTTGTCCGACTCAGTTGTAACCTGCTTAGAGCGCGGGGGTATTTGGTTGCAGATGCTAAACAGGCCGGGTATGCAGATATCCAATTTAGGTTCGTACACGTGCACTAACAGTTAGGATTTAGTGAGGGAGCATGAAAAACATTATACAATCATGATGTTCAAAATTCCTATTTAGAATATAAATTTTAAATTGTAATTATTTTTACGAAATAATGTATGTATGCTGTATATGCTGCCAACGCACACGAAAATTAAAACATACACTCTTGGTATCACAATGATAGCAGCATGAAAAAAATTCCTATTTCATGTTAGTGTTTGGGTTGGGGTTGGGGTTGGGGTTGGGGTTGGGGTTGGGGTTAGGGCTAGGGCTAGGATTATGGCTAGGGTTAGGGTTAGGGTTAGGGTTAAGGGTTAGGTTTCGGGGTGGGGGTGGGGGTGGGTTGTGGTTGGGGTTAAGTTTAGGTTAATGAGAAATAGAATTTATTTTAATAGAGTTTATTTTAGTTATATTGTCGATATCAAGGAAAAAATAGAATTTATTTTAATTTTAGTTTAATGAGAACCCAGCCATGTTAAAACATACACTCTTGGTATGACAATGATAGCCGCATACTTTTCTGAAAGAGTCGACTATCATTTAAAGGTTCTCAAAATAGTTAATTTTGAATTGCAAAATTTTATTTTGGCACATATATAAATGCTTGATAGACAATTATTTGTAAATTTCATTGTCAATTAAAGATTTTGATGCTTCTTGACAAGTCGTTTATGGAAATATCGGATCTAAACATGACTGGAACCCGAAGATACGTAGAGTGGATAGATGCATTCTTAGCGTATTCTGATGCCAACCCTCTATGCATGCCAGTGGAAAAATCCATTGCCCTTGCAAGAGGTGCCAGAACAATGAGATCCTTCAGAAGTACATTGTACCTGTCCATTTGGTGCCTCACGGGTTCGACCCCAATTATAAATTTTGGAGTTACCACGAAGAAGGTGTCATAACAGAGGGGATGCTTAGGGTAGAAGAGGGTATTGTGCATGGAGATCAAAGGGCAGGACATGGATACAATGCTGAAAGATATTGGTGCTCCGAGCGAAAACCGTTCAGATGATAATCTTCACTCCGTTGACTATGATCAATTGAAGAAATTAGTGGAGGATAATGAGTCTGATTTATACGAAGGATGCACGGAGTTCACGAGGCTATTATTCATGATTAGACTGATGCATATACAAACCCTTAGCAGAATGGCGATTACACATTTTGAGATGTTGTTGAATTTATTGAGAAGGGTAGTTCCCGGTAGGAAGGAAAGCATTCCAGCTACTCATTATGAAGCGAGCAAAATCGTTAATACGTTAGTGCTCGATTACAAGAAAATTGACGCGTGTCCTAATGATTGCATTCTATATTAAAAAGACAACAAGGAACTAAACAAATGTCCAACGTGTCATGTTCCCCGGTGGTAATTTGAACAAAGAACAGGTGTGAAGAGGGATGGTCCTACAGTCCAAAAAAATAAGCAGACTCTGATGAAGGTTCTTCGTTATTTTCCAATTATACCAAGGCTGCAGAGGTTTTTCATGTCTGCTGAATTGGCTAAAAAATGTGATGGCACGCCACCGACCGCAAAGAGGATGGAAAATTGAGGCATCCTGCCGATGGGAAAGCATGGAAGCATATCGATTGTATTTATCCCGACTTTCCAAGGGAGACAAGGAATCTTAGGCTTGGTCTTGCAAGCGATGGGTTTAATCCGTTTGGAGTGATGAGCTCTAATTGGTCCACTAGGCCCGTGTTGCTGACCCCGTATAACCTCCCGCCTCATATGTGCATAAAGCAACCATACTTGATACTGTCACTATTGATACCTGGAAAATATTCGCCTGGAAATTGTAGGATCTCCCGGCACACCAAATACACTAGAGGGGGGTGAATAGTGTATATGACGATGAAATTACAAATTTAAAAGTTAATAAAAAGATGCAATAAAAGTGCAGAAGTAAATAAATACAATACAGAGAGTGGCAATCACAAACACCAAGATTTATCCTGCTTCGGATCCTTGTGATCCTACGTCCAGTCCTCTACCCCGTAGAGATTTTCAATCCACTATAACACTTGCCCCGCAAGTAACAACATACAAAAATGGCAACACTCTCAGTGTTCCAAACTTTGTACAATCTCTACACCAAGAGATTCAACTTACAAAAGAAATGAAAATAACACCTAAAGCCTTGATGAAGATTTCGAATGAAATTCAAGGAAGAGATGTAAATGAAAGATTCAAGATTTCTAGATTTAGAATGAAAGAAACAAAATTGAAAGTTTCAGTTTTCAATTGAAGAAAAGAAATTTCAAAATTTATTTCTTCAAACTTAAAACAATGGCAGAATTTCTGCAGAATTTCTCTTGTGGAGAAGATAGAAAATGATTTCTAGAGAGAAAAGTTGTAAAAGAGATGTGTAAAAGAAAGGATGGGGTACTCATATATTTATAGGATTGGAGAGAAGTTATAAAAACTAAATCCCAACAGCTAGAAACTGCCCCAAACGGATAGAAAAAATTCGGTTCTGAAAACTGCAAAAACGGCATTAGCCTGCCAGAAAAAAGTGTTGGTCGGCTAATTTTCAAAGACAGAATTTGACCATTAAATTTTACAGACGTGAATCAGTCATAGAAAGGAATATACCCATAACATTTCATGGTCTAACTCGAAAAGAAAAAAATTAGTCTGCCAGCCAATTTCACCTGGGCGGCTAATTTTTTAAAGAGGAGTTTTGAGAAACGGAAAAAAGCAGTTTGTAGATAAAGGGTAGGAGAGACCCTAGGTATCTAAATGAGTCATCATAAGGCTTAAAACCCTATAAAAGAAAATTTACATATATTACAATAAGCCGTAGATATGACTTCATCTTGATTTTGAGTAGACTTAGTGCAGATAGCTGTAGTAGGCGATTATGTCCAAGATGCACATGTTGAGAAGTCTTATGTCATGATGTATATGTGGTGTAATCTAGTTTTCTGCAAAAAAAGAGTTAGTAACAATAATAATAGTAAGTTTGTCACATCAAATCCATATGGAATAGGAATATGGAATTATGGAATTCCAACATTCTCCCCCTTTTTGATGATGACAAACTTTTATTAAAAATAATATATTAGTAATCATTGGTTAGCAATTACAGATTTGTAATCATTGATGATGACAAAGTTTCTTGCATACTAATACTCCCCCTGAATAAATGCATGGTATTTTTTCCCCCTTTGTCATCCACAAAAAAAGGATAATATACAGAAAAGTGAGGAAGCATAATGAAGAGAATAAACTAATATTAGAATTAACTAACGTCCAGAAAATACTAATTTGAAACTGAATACTGACTTTATTTGATAAAGACATATGAGAACATTAATAACAGAAGACTTAAAAAATTAACAACAGACTGATTGTATGGGACCCAAAACAAAAAGACACACTGAAAATAAACTAAGCAATATATTATAATTAGGGTCGGATAAACAATGCAGATAGACCAACTAAAGCACATTGAAACAGAACAACACAATTACAACCATTTGACATATTGAAAATTTTAAAACAACAGACCAACAAAAGTGACAAAATAAAATAACAACATAGGCCTAGTCTAGGGCCAGTACAACCGAAACCAATTAAGTCCAAAAATAACGGAAAGCATCAAGTAGCCATAGGAAAAACAACTGCAGGGGGTGTCCAACTAAGGGAGCAGACATAGGATCATCTCGGAAAAGGTAGGCAGATAAAGCAGCCTAACGGCGACAGCTAGGAGTTCCATGGATGGGAGAGGTCAGATTACGGGATGATGGACAATGGTGTGCGAGATTGAGATCCTCAAAAAGGGAAAAGATTTGCGCTTGCGATGCTTGGATCTGACTAAGGATGCGAGCATGCTGCTGAAGGGTGTGATCATATGTACTAAATTGCCCTTGAATTCCGGCAAAGCCATCAGTAACATGTTGAGTCAATGTATCAACATTGGTGTTCAGACGACGCAGCAAAGAGGAGTTATTTTGCCGTCGAGAATAAACATCATCGTGGGTGACGCACACTTTCTTGCGATGTTGGCCAGAGGAACCCAGGGTTGTGGAAGTATGGGTGTCGGCCAGATCAATCTCATCATCGTCGTCAGAAGGAGAATCACGAACCTCCAACTTCATACTAGCGAGAGTGGAAGCATCAAACTCAATTGGGTTGAGGATCGGAATGTCATCGTTCGAGGGGATGCGAAAGTGATGCAAGATGAGGGTTATGAGGCAGGGTAAATAGAAATGCTGGTGAATGGGTTTGGCGAGGGTATGGAGAAGAACTTCGGCCCAGTTGACAGGAAAGCCACCCATTACAGCATAAAGGCATTTCAAAAGACGAGTGCTAAGATAGTTGCGGGAGCCAGACTTGGGAACAAGATTGTAAACAACGATTTTCACTAGGATGTGTGGAGTTGGGAGAAGACGGCTAGCACTCATTTTTAGGGAAAATGTGGTTGCCAGTCATATGTTTAGAACATCCACTATCTAAGATCCATCTTTCCTTTTTGGGTACCTGAAAGATAAACATGAAACAATGATACCCTTTGCTTAAGGGTCCTTGGGATTAGATCTTAGGAAGCCAAACCCAAGTAGAATTTGGCTTATTTATATAATTGCAAGAATGAACAATAGATTGCATGGAATTGGAAATGAATAAATCTCTATCATATAAACAAGAATCCTTAGGAACCCATATACTTAGAGTATTAGGTTTCCTATGAAATGCATTTGAAATATTTTTAATGTTTGAAACATTTCTTTGTGAAGAAGAAATAATAGGATTAATTTTTTTCGTGTAAATGAATGCATGATTCTTCTTTTATGGTTTAACAAATGTTGTTTTACCACAAAATGAAGATGTGTTACAAGATTTGGATATATTCTTATTTGAATAGCACAATCCTTGTTTATGATTTGTTGGATACTAAAATTGAAGCAAATCATCGAGATTAGTCTTACCTTTGTTAAATTTATTAACATTAGCAGACATCTCATCGTATTTTCATCTTTAGTGATGAAACACTATTATCCATTTCGGATAGTCGTGTATGCAATTCTTGATTCTGATTTTTGAGAATTTCATTCTCTTTATTCAGATTCAAGATTTGAGAAAACAATAAGTCTTTCTCAGTGTTAATTGTATCAAATGGAATGCATTTAAAAGAAAATTCTTGATGTTCAAGCATTAGAGCATCATTGCTTTGTTTCAAAGACTTGTTGTGCATTTAGTCTTTTGAAACAAATGTAAAGATAATTAAAAGCGTCTAATAATTCTTCATTATCAAAAGAACTTACATTGGTTTCATCACCTTGTGCCATGAAACACATATTGGCTTTTTCTTCATTATTGTTGTCTTCTTCATCAAAAGATGAATCCCAAGTTGCTGCGAAGGCTTTCTTCATTCTGTCAAACTTTCTTTCTCTCTTGGAATGTTTATTGTTGTTGTTGAAAGTCTTGAACTTTGATTTGAGAAGAGGACAATCCTTCTTGTAATGTCCTGGTTTATTACAATTAAAACAAAGAGAAGAATCAGTATTCTTAGATTTAAAATTTTTATACTTACCTTTTCTTAAGAACTTTCTGAAGTTCCTAGTAATGAGAGCAACATCTTCATCATCGTCTGTATCTGAATCATCGATATCTGATGATACATTGAAGGCAAGAGTTTTCTTCTTTGAGTCTGCTTGTTCCTTGCAGTCTTGAAGTTGTACTTCATAGGCCATCAAATTACCAATGAGACTTTCAATGGTGAGTGTTGATAAGTCATTGGCTTCTTCAATTGTTGTGATCTTCCTTTTCCATTCTGGTGTCAAGGCACGAAGGATCTTCCTGACTTGTTCTGTTTGAAAGTATGTCTTTCTAAGAGCAATTAGAGAGTTTGTGATATCTGTGAATCTAGCAACCATCTCTCCAATTGTCTCGGTGTCCTTCATTCTGAATAGTTCAAACCTGTGAACAAGAACAGAAATTTTAGTTTCCTTAACCTTATTAGTACCTTCATATGTTACCTGAAGTGTATGCCATATGTCATATGATGTTTTGGCCTGGGATACACGATTGAACTCATTGTTGTCCATGGCGCAGAATAGTGCATTCATTGATTTGGAGTTGGGAGTTGCGACGGATTTGTCATTGGTAGTCCATTGGGCATAAGGAGTTGTAGGCTTCTCGTATTGAATTTCCAACAAGTTCCAAAGTTTATAGTCGATGCTTTGAAGATAGATCGTCATCCTTGTCTTCCAATAAGAGTAGTTGGAACCGTTGAATAGTGAAGGTTCTTCGTTATTTCCCAATTATACCAAGACTGCAGAGGTTTTTCATGTCTGCTGAATTGGCCAGAAAAAATGTGATGGCACGCCACCGATCACATAGAGGACAGAAAATTGAGGCATCCTGCCAATGGGGAAGCATGGATGCAAAGGAGACAAGGAATCTTAGGCTTGGTCTTGCAAGTGATGGTTTAATCCGTTTGGAGTGATGAGCTCTCGTTGGTCCATTACGCCCGTGTTACTGACCCCGTATAACCCCGCCTCATATGTGCATGAAGCAACCATACTTGATACTATCACTATTGATACCTGGGAAATACTCGCCTGGAAATTGTAGGATCTCATGGCACACCAAATACACTAGAGGGGGGGTGAATAGTGTATATGACGATGAAATTACAAATTTAAAAGTTAATAAAAAGATGCAATAAAAGTGCAGAACTAAATAAATACAATACAAAGAGTGACAATCACAAACACCAAGATGTATCCTGCTTCGGATCCTTGTGATCCTATGTCCAGTCCTCTACCCCGTAGAGATTTTCAATCCACTATAACACTTGCCCCGCAAGTAACAACATACAAAAATGGCAACACTCTCAGTGTTCCAAACTTTGTACAATCTCTACACCAAGATATTCAACTTACAAAAGAAATGAAAATAACACCTAAAGCCTTGATGAAGATTTCGAATGAAATTCAAGGAAGGGATGTAAATGAAAGATTCAAGATTTCTAGATTTAGAATGAAAGAAACAAAATTGAAAGTTTCAGTTTTCAATTGAAGAAAAGAAATTTCAGAATTTATTTCTTCAAACTGAAAACAATGGCAGAATTTCTGCAAAATTTCTCTCTTGGAGAAGATAGAAAATGATTTCTAGAGAGAAAAGTTGTAAAAGAGATGTGTAAAAGAAAGGATGGGGTACTCATATATTTATAGGATTGGAGAGAAGTTATAAAAACTGAATCCCAACAGCTAGAAACTGCCTCAAATGGATAGAAAAATTCGGTTTTGAAAACTGCAAAAAATGGCATTAGCCTGCCAGAAAAAAGTGTTGGTCGGCTAATTTTCAAATGACAGAATTTGACCGTTAAATTTTACAGACGTGAATCGGTCATGGAAAGGAATATACCTATAAAATTTCATGGTCTAATTCAAAAAGAAAAAAATTAGCAAGCCAGTCAATTTCACCCGGTCAGCTAATTTTTTAAAGAGGAGTTTTGAGAAACGAAAAAAGGCAGTTTGTAGATAAAGGGTAGGAAAGACCCTAGGTATCTAAGATGAGTCATCATAAGGCTTAAAACCTATAAAAGAAAATTTACATATATTACAATAAGCCGTAGATATGACTTCATCTTGATTTTGAGTAGACTTAGTGCAGATAGATGTAGTAGGCGATTATGTCCAAGATGCACATGCTGAGAAGTCTTATGTCAGGATGTATATGTGGAGTAGTCTAGTTTTCTGCAAAAAAAGAGTTAGTAACAATAATAATAGTAATTTTTTCACATCAAAACCATATAGAGTAGGAATATGGAATTATGGAATTCCAACAGAAATGATATCGATGTTTTCATACAGCCTTTAATTGATGATCTGAAGCTTTTATGGGAACAAGGTGTGGGAACTTTCGATGTCGTGACAAAGAAAAGTTTCTGCATGCATGCTATCGTTTTATAGACGACAAACGACTTCCTGGCGTATGCTAATCTATCTGGTTGGTCGACGAAAGGTATGACGGCTTGCTCGGTTTGCACGACAGGTTTTGAGGGAACATTCCTGAAATATATCTGTAAGTTTTGCTTTTGGCAGAACAAAAGATGGTTGCATGCAGGTCCTAGTTATAGGAGACATGGACAGTTGTTCGACGGTAAAACCAACGCCAAGAAGCCCCAGAGCAGCTAACTGGAGAGGACATATTTGAAGCACTTCACCCTTTGCGGGGAGTGAAGTTTGGAAAGAACAGATATAGTAAAGAGAACCATCTTGGTGTTAAAAGGCGGATTGCAAAGGTAAAAGGAAATAGTAAGGACAAGGGCAAGGGCAAAACTAAAAGAAGAAAACCTCGAATGTCTCGTACAGATTCTAACACAGCAGATGTTCAATTACTACCTAGTGGTTGGTCAAAGTTTAGTATTTTCTTCTAATTGCCACATTGGATGACTTTGAAAATATGTCACAACCTGGACGTCATGCACATCGAAAAGAACATATGTGAAAATCTGTTGTACTGTTGTATACCTTGATGAAAGACACCAACAAGTCAAAAGACAGAGTAAAGGCTCAGCTTGACTTAAAAGAATTGAATATACGTACTGAATTGCAGGCTGTACAAAAGGAAAATAACAAGTACGACCTGCCAGCTTCTCGGGTCACCCTTTCAAAAGATGAAATTCATAATTTGTGTGTATTTCTCAAGTCATTGAAGACACAAGATGGATATGCTTCAAATATATCAAGATGTGTGCACGTAGATTAGATGAAGATATTTGGATTGAAGACACATGATTATCATATCTAGCTACATCAGTTGCTTCCGGTTGCATTACGTCATGTCGATAAGAAGCTTGCAAAAGTTCTGATACAGTTCTGTGGGTTCTTCAGGCAGGTGTGCTCGAATGTGATAGACGTTGGTGAGTTTGAAGATTTAGTGGCGCAGGTTATTCTTGCAATGTGTAATATGGAAAAAAAATTCATGTCTTCATTCTTTACCATCATGGTTCATCTTACTGTGCACCTGGCACATGAGGCCCGCATTGCAGGCCCGGAACAATATCAGTGGATGCACTCCGTTGAAAGGTGAACGCCGATGCCATATATTATTCTATTTTACTAGGACCAAAATTAAACGTGAATTTGAATTTGTTTTATGATTTTTGAACCGCAGGTATCTAGGGCTCATGAAGCAACTTGTGCATAATCGTGCATGTCCAGAAGGGTCAATATCCAAGAATTATACGTCAAACGAGGCCTTGATGTTCATATCTTGTTATTTGCAGGGTATAGACACAAGGGTAAATCGTCCGACAAGAGTTACTGATGGAGTATTCTATAATGATTATGCAGAGGACACACGATTTAGTAAAATTGAGCTTGAACAAATACATTCATATGTTCTAAATAATCTATCGATATTTGACTCCTATCGGAGGTAATAAAGCTGAGTTATTCATTTTTGTAAGTGGTTTAATTCCTAAGTTATAATAATTTTCTTTACTTGTCCCTTAGTCTTCATATAGAAGTACTCCAAGCCAAATTGCACGCCAAAACTCTCAACCAAAAGGTTGCATATGCACACTCTAAAGAATTTACGTCATAGCTGAAACTGAAGGTAGCGCACTGATTTCTCACGATGGTTACATGCCTATCACAAAATCATTTTCAAGGACGTGCTTTTATGAATATGATTCGTATTTATCTTAAAAGTGGCAGAGCAATGTGTTCACGGTGTACGGCTATCCGAGGAGATCCAAAAATACACCAGAGGTCCTGACGGCAAAGTACATCGATCTTAAGGTTATTCTATCAATGGTTACAGATTTAATACCATTGAAGTCGAGAAGGACCGATGCACCCAAAATAGTGGAATTTTCTCGTCCTTTACGCAGTTGTCATATGTAAGATCCCAATATCAACAACCAAAAGAAGTGCAAATATTCTATTATGGCCAGGTTGTAGACGTGGTTGAGATATTTTATGGCTTTCAGAAGGAAGTGAGCCATGTTATGTTTAAGGTGCAGTGCTGTAAGCAAGGAAAGAAGAAGGACGACTTGGGCTTCACGGTCGTTAATCTGATGAAGGAAATCTATCTGGAGGAGAAGTTCATGTTTGCATCGCAAAGAAAACAATGTTTTTATGTTAAAGATATAATGGTAGACGATGATTGGGTAGTTCTTAGAAGTCCGCCTAGAGCATATGCACCGGATGAAACGGGTTCTGAAAAGGGCAATGAAGATGACGAAGATGTTGTACTCGTAGGAGATGATGGCGTGGGCGATTTTTCAATTGAGACAAATAATGAAACGACTGATGACATCACACCGTTGCATATGATATACTCGATTTGACGATCACAAGCACGGGTATTGTAGAAGTGGAGTGCACAAGATGAAGAAACACAATAACCAAAGTCATTTCATCTACCGTTCGGACTCGGGCACAAAGGGCGTCAACATCAACCTCAAATTGTTGAACTTTTTTCATTACTAAGCGATAAAAATATGTAAATGTATAAAGATGTTCATTACGATGATTTTTCTTGGAATCAATAAAGAATGTGAATTACTACATTTTGTTTACATCACTTTTATTTCATATAAATTACGCAAATATTTAAAGCACTTAAGCATCAATTTTTTTAATTAATAAATATTATGAAGTGCATATGAAGAGAGTTTTTACCACAATTTTTTAAGCGGGTACAGGGACACCCCAGACCCCTCTGCCATCTGGGTCAGGTACGCATATTTTTTGGTTTTAGTACGGCTGTATAACGTGCCCATTTTAATTTTTTGGTAAAAAATGTTAAAATGCTTCATATATTTTCAGGCAGTGCAGGTCATGGCTCCCCTTCGGTACATACCACCCTGCCTTCTGGGTCAGGTACGCATATGTTGTAGTTTTATTACGGCTGTATAACGTGCACATTTTAAATTTTTGGAAAACTAATCGGTAAAATGCTTCATACATTTTCAGGTCGTGCAGGACATGGCTCCCCTGTGGCACATACCACCCCGCCCACTGGGACAGGTACGCTTATTATAGTTTTAGTAAGTATCTAAATGTGGACCTATTAATTTTTTGTATAACTAATTGCATAACATTCTTTTTATATTTTCATGCACTGCCGGACATATCCCCTCTTCCCCACATACCACACTGCCCACTGGGACATGTACGTATATTTTTATTTTAAATGTTCAGTCTTGTTGGTTAAACTAATTGAATTTGTAATTGTCTTATTGCATGTGGATGCAGGTGACCTAGAGGATTTACATATGGAGACTCCCGGGTCGGCCGAGTCACATGCCGCCTCCACTTCTCAGACTGCCCCACTGCATGTCGTAGTAGAGCCGGTGTTGTACATTCCATATGACTCGGTAATAGAGCGTGTTGCCTTACCGATGGCCTATAGGTACGAAGAGGCAAATAGGAGGCAGCCGGACGTGTTAAACATGCAATGACATGTTACCGAGCAGTTGGCGGCCATAGTTGCACAGAGGATGATGAAGGCCAAAGCTGAGTGCTTTCAATGACAGGGTATAATGTAAACAGATTTATTTTAATTTTATACAATTATTTAGTATGTTTGGTTTTTCGCAGGCACAAATCCTCCCCCGAAGAAGGGACGAGGCAGCACGAAAATTTCGACCTTGATTCCTGGAAACGGGGAGCTGGTCGTTATACAGTGGAGCCACCAAGCTCCCATTGGCTCATGGGCAGTAAAATTTAATTATTACCTTGCTGCCCAGGCTAAAAGGTTAGATTATTTCAACATCTGCCTGACGTGGAAGGATCAACAGTACGAGTCCTTGGTCACCCGTTGGCGGAAGATCAACGTAAGTTTACTACCTTTTAATTTTAGGTTCTTAATAGGTATTTACGGTTATAATGTATTTGTTATCTGTCATCGCGGCATTACGTCCTGGACCAAAACCCGAAGGCCTGGACCTACTGCATGGATAATATTCAGGACGGACTTGTCCAGTGGCGCAAGGAATTAAAAAAGAAGTACTGGCAACGGTTCCTTGAGGACTGGCAGCGGTTCTGGCATTTGAACAACAGTGCTGACCTGGTGCAGTTCTTTGGATATTGTTTCCTGTGAGAGTCTCCTGAAGAGCAGGCATATTTCATATTTTTGTAAACACATATTCTATATATGTATTTTTTGACATACTCTAAAATTATATAGAAAATTTCGACAACAGCCACCGCCAACCACAATGCACCTCGAGGATATGAGCATCATGGCGGCTCGAAGAGCTTCAGCCAGATTGGGTACAAGCTGGCACGTCAAGTAAAATGTTTTAATTAAATTTTGTTACAAAAATTTACATTATGATAGAATGTGTCTAAATTTTTCTTATTGATTGTAGGGCCGCCCGGGTATTGAGTCTTTGGTGGAGCATACACTTACTAAGGCCCACCCAACGTATAATGATCCCGATAAGTGGCAAACAATCAGCCGCTGGCGGTTAGTACAAGATTACGTTTACATTATATTATGCAGTTTTAATGCATGGAGTATTCAGGAGACCATCCACAATGCTGCTGATGTGGTGAGGTCACAGTCTCAGGCAGGGTCGAGTGCCACGAGGCCTCTCACTAAGGTTGACGATGACTCTATCATTGCGGGGACACTGAGAGGGAGGAGGAAGAACCGGTACCAGATGCGAGGCGTAGAGAAGTGCGACTACGAGGACTCGGCCGGTTCTTCTTCACAGCAGGAGGGTCTCACACAGCCTCCCCAGTCCATGGGTTCCGGGCATAGCTCAGTTTTAGGCGATCTTGACATAGGTCGTGGAGGATATGAGGAATCTGAAGAAGGAGAATGCATTTTCAATCCTGTATGGGCCTTAATCCAGCAGAGATGGAGGTTATCATGCTCATGAGAGCAGCGCAAGTAATAATTTCCTATAACAATTCCTTTTATAATATGTGCTATGTGTTTATGTGTATACATTCGTGTTATTCATTAGGTTTATGATTCGTAACACTAGCACGATAAAGAACAATCCTAATAAGTTTTAGGGTTATAAGTGATATTTGGATTTAGAGTATAAGTCGCTGAGTATGAGTTCGTTTATCTCCCCATATAAGTTCTCAAGAGGGCAATTCAAATGTGGTTTTAGATTAAAGGTTTTAGATTAAATTGAATTATACGCAGAGTTAAGACTATATGGTTTACGGTTATATGTTATATATATATATATATATATATATATATATATATATATATATATATATAAAGGGTAAAGTGTTCCTAGGGGGACTCCTTAGATTAAATCTAAGGAGTCGCCCTCATTTTCTCCCATCTCCCACAATTTTTTTTGAAATTTTTTTCTTGGGATTGTTGTTCATCTCATGGATGGTCAACATACCAAAAATCAAGTCATTCCAATACTTTTAGAGCCCCCATCTACCCCTTGCAAATTTATGTGTTTTACAGCACGTTTTCAGACCGTTGAAGTTGCAAGGGATAGATATGGGCTTTTAAAGTATTGGAATGACTTGATTTTTGGTATGTTGATCATCCATGATGTGCCCAACAATGCTATGAAAAATAATTTCAAAAAAAATTGTGGGAGATGGGAGAAAGTGGGGGCGACTCCTTAGATTTAATCTAAGGAGTCACCCTAGGAACACTTTACCCATATATATATATATATATATATATATATATATATATATATATATATATATATATATATATATATATACTAGTCATAACCCGTGCCCGCGGGCACGGTTTATTTAAGATTTCCCCCGCGAAATCTTTGTTCCCTGAAAAATTATTTCCACAGCCAAAATTTAACAGAACAATAAATTAGCGTAAAAATATTTAGCGACACCGGCGCCTTCGGTGCGGGCGTCTTCGACGCGGAACAACAAATTCGGCGCAGGTGCCTTCGGTGCGGAACAACAAATTCGACGTCGAACAACAAATTTGGCGCCCGCGCCTTGGGCGCGGTACAACAAATTAGCATTAAAAAATTTAGTGGACGCCTTCGGCGTAGAACAACAAACCTCAGGGTTTTTTACGCTAATTTGTTGTTCCGCTAAATTGTGTTACTCTAAATTTTTTATTTTGTTTAATTTAATGGTCATACTTCTCCACAATCTTTCCCATCACTTTTAATTTCAAAGTTTAGATTCCCAAGACACTTTTCCCCCCAAATTTAATCTCCACAATCTTTCCCAAGGCACGTCTAATTTCAATGTTTAGGTTCCCAAGGCACTTTCCCCACCAAATTTAATCTCCACAATCTTTCCCAAGACACTTCTAATTTCAAAGTTTTGGTTACCAAGACATTTTTCCCATCAAAATTTAAGTTTTCCCACTAAAATTTTCACAAAATTCAATCTTAACCATTGATTTCCCAAGATCAAATCACTGCCACTCTTTATCTTTTCCTAATCAACCCTAGAATTCAAAAAACGTTATCAAATATATAATAGATATTAATATATTATGGCCACTTAAACCACCTTTACATTTTTAGATACCCATCATCTCCACAGGTACGGGTTCTCTTAAGAAAGTATGCATTACTTCTCTCTCTACAAAAATAGAAAAGCTTTTAAAAAAAGCAAAAGAAACAACACAGTCACTCACTCATACTCTCTCTCTCTCTCTCTCTCTCTCTCTCTCTCTCTCTCTCTCATCCTGATTCGCGACGTCCTAATCCTAAACCTTATCCATAGAATCTTCCTTTTGTCTTCGCCACCCGTCCTATCACGCCTGGTCCAAACGGTTTAACGGGCATGGCACGTCGTATCCGAACCCATCCGTCATAGACTCCGATAGCCGCCACAGCCTCGATGCATCGTGTCCGCTGCTCGCCAGTGACGATGGAGACGCTTCATTGCAGTCCGCAAAGTATTTCCCCGTTGACCCTGTAAAGCCCGGGTGCGTAGCCACGTAGCAAGTCGTTGCTGCCGCCTGCGGAGCATCAGACCGCTCGGTTCACATTCATAAAGTAGAATATTTGAACAAACAAAATACAGTTTGTTAATTAATTAATCTCACATGAGGGATGGTTTTAAGTAGCTTGGACATTAGGAAGAAGACCAGATCTGCAAATAACGATGGTTTTGTTTATAATTTACATATGATTATTTTAATGTGATTTGCGTTTTGTTTTAAATAAAAAGTTAAAACTGTTGACAAACCTGTAACAAATCTCTCGCGGTCTCGGGTGAGTCGGGTCCGCACGATCCCCGGATGGACACAGTTAACTATCACGTTCGCTTCCATTTGCTAAAAACAGCATTAGAAATTTTTTACTTAGTTTCTAAATTTGTTTATTTTTAAATAAATTTTTTAGATAGTTACAAACCTTCAATCTAGACAGCGCATACGCCTGATTCGCATCGTACGGTCTGTGTTTTTTGATCAGGGGCCAACAGATCAATTATCTTTTTCTATTATTAATTTTTCAACTGTACTACTCAAAACTGAGCAGAAAGTTAAGGGCAATGAAATGGTGGAAATGCCATTTGGGAGCCTGGTTGCTAGCTCACATTTTGTTGTGGGTGATGAGATCGAGATATGCGATCCAGTCGTCGGAGAACCAGCCGTGGATGCTCGAATAGACGTTGACAATGCGGCCTTGGATCCCAGTTTCCCTCGCCGTTTCCTTCATTTTGTTCAGTAGCAGTTTCGTGAGCAATAAATGGCCTGAAAATTTACAGGTTTCAAATTTTTATCTGAGCCAAAATTAATAATTAATTTTTTACCCTCTCAAAATAAGTTGGTTGGAGATGGTGATCACCTAGACAGTTTGTTGCAAAGGTCGTCTCGATCCCATCCTCTGATATAGCATGCTCGTGCGAGCACTTTCCCGCGTTGTTTCTGCAAATTTCATTTGGTTGGTTGTTTGTTTATGCATTCATTTAGAGAGAGAGAGAGGTTATCTACTCACATCAGGAGATTAAGAGGGAGATCGAGAGAGAGGAAGCACGATGCGAATCTTCGAACGGAAGAGAGAGAGCTTAGGTTGAGAGGGAGCACGATGATCTCGGATCCCGGGAACTCCAACCCAATCCGAGCCTTGGTCTCCGCCGCCGCCTTCAAGCTTCTCGTCGGCAGGATCAGCATCGCCCCTCGCATCGCCAGAACCCTTGCCGTCTCCTCCCCAATCCCTGACGTGGCACCTGCAACAACCACACGTTCTGTCGTCAAAAAACAAACTAAAAAGATCAAGAATTGTCGTCGAAGCAAAGCAGTTTCCATTTTCTGTACCGGTGATGATGGCGGTGATGCATCGGAGGTCCGGCTATGCTCAGGTAACCTCCTCGGCCGTCGACTTGGATCCGAAATCGCTAGCACCGGCGGACAACGCAAGGAAATTATCACACAGGCATTTCTATTTATGCGTTACAACCCAAAGATATTTTATTTCTGCTTCTCTTTTGGGGAAGAGCAAGAGACTTTTTGGGAAGCTCTCTCCCAAAAATGCATCTTTCTCTTCCCCAAAAATCTGTTGATATCCCTTTTTACCTTTCCAAAAAAAGTCTTTTGATATCCCTCTTTCTCTTACCCGAAAATGATTTAAAAATCTGAGTTTAAAAGTATGTTGCTATCAAATGGGACCCACAAATATAAAAAGTATGTGTTAAAATACAAAACAAACATCCCAAAGTTTAATCCCAACCATCGATTCATCAAGATTAAATCATGGCCGTCTTTTATCAACCAGTTTGTCCTAGTCAGCTTGTCCTAGTCAGCCCTAGGATTCAAAAATCGCTGTCAAATGTATAATAGATATATATATATATATATATATATATCAAAAAAATGTGCCTGAGGTTGACCTCAGGCAGAATTACCTGAGGTCAACCCCTCTGTTCCTCAGGCAGAATTACCTGAGGTCAACCCCTCTGTTCGGATGTTGTAGGTATTTTTTTTTTGAAATTTTTTTTTGCAGTAGGTAGATATACTTGTTATGTAGCTCCCCACAAAATTTCAGCTCAATCCGACACCGTTTGAGCCACCGTTCATCGATTTCAAAAACGTTGCGCAAAATTGTCCAGAATTCTGGACAGTTTTGCGCAACGTTTTTGAAATCGATGAACGGATGCTCAAACGGTGTCGGATTGAGCTGAAATTTTGTGGGGAGCTACATAACAAGTATATCTACCTACTAAAAAAAGAATTTCAAAAAAAATTCCTACAACATCCGGACAGAGGGGTTGACCTCAGGTAATTCTACCTGAGGTCAACCTCAGGCACATTTCCCTATATATATATATATATATATATATATATATATATATATATATATATATATATAAGGAAATGGGGGTGCCTCCTTAGATTAATATATATATATAAGGAAATGGGGGTGCCTCCTTAGATTAATATATATATATAAGGAAATGGGGGTGCCTCCTTAGATTAAATCTAAGGAGGTACCCCCATTTCCTATATATATATATATTTTATATATATATATATATATATATATATATATATATAAAAGAGTAAGTGTGCGTCTTTATTTCAAATCTGTACAAATAATACAAATGTGCGTCGTAATAGGGATTATTTTTTAATAGAGAAAGGAGCGGGTACAAGCGCCGTCACTTCCTACTATTAAATCCTAATCCCTATAACTAAGCAAGACAAGTAATACAAGCCTCTCAATCAATACAAGAAGAGGGTACATAACTCTCGAAAAATAATTACATGTCACCCCATATCACGGAATCCCCAATTTGCCAATGCTTCAATTGCGTCTTCATTATCCTCTCCATACAAAACCCTGTCATTAAGAGCGATCCTGACGTCAGCTGCGATGTCCTCAAATAGGTGTATTTTGCTTCTACTTGTGTTAGTAAATACTCTTCTGTTTCTCTCATTCCAAACATGCCAGACAACAGCCGCAAGAGCCGTTTTGGCGAGTATGCTCAATGTGTCCTTCCCCCCATAGTGCCCAAGGAAGTAGCTTCCCACATCATGCAAGGAGTATAAAGTAATTGCTCCCGCACCCAGCTTCAAGAGACATATGCGAATCAAATACTGCGTGTAAGCGCACTCAAAAAACAAGTGCCCAGCACTTTCATCCCGGTCCTCACAGCACAGTACGCACGTGGCATTGATATCTCCCCCCCCCCCCCCCCACTTTTGATTTTTTCTTTTGTAAGTATTTTTCCATTCAAAGCCCGCAGTAGGAACACAGCCATTTTCGGAATGCAACCCGCAAACCATACTAGTCTGTGATACTGGAAGAAATTACCTCGACTTCGAACCCCCTCCCACGCCGAACGGAAGCTGAATTTCTCCCCCGAGCACCAATGCCAATTATCTGCACCCGGTTTCAGGCGGAAAGAGCTGATTAGCGCCTGCACTTGGATAATCACTGGATCATTTGCCCAATTTGATCCATTCCAGTAGTCTCTTACCGTCTTCATTCCTTCTCCTTCAGGGGGATCATATAGGTTCTTGAGCGGTCCGCAGGGAAGCCAGTTGTCATGCCAAAATAGGGTGGTCGTGCCATCATTCACCTCTCTTTTGATCAGTTTTTGAGTGTAGTTTCTGCATTGTAGGAGAAACTTCCACGTGCCCGAGTGGGAAACAATCCCAGAGGCACCAAAAAACCGGTCCGCACCCCCATAGGTCTGTCCCATAAATTTTGCCCACATCCCCTCTTTGGCCAGCATTCTCCACGTTAGCCTTACACCCGAGGCAATATTAAGCTCAGAAAGCAGCCTAAGTCCCACTCCTCCTCCTTCTTTGGGCTTGCAAACATCTCTCCACGCCCATACACAGGAAGTTCCCCAAATAAATTTTCTGCATGCCCTTGAAATAGTACGAAGGACAGTAAATGGGATCCTAAATGCTTACATCCAGAAGGACACAATTCCATGAATGACAGTCCTTACCAATTCAATCCTCCCTGCTATGGATAATGATGATGAAGTCCATCCCATTAGTCTTTTTTTGCATTTGTCCACCAACCTGGCATACATAGGGGGCTTGGGATATTTGGATGAGAGAGGGAGACCCAGGTATGTTGTGATGGTTGTTACCATTTTGATCCCTAACAAAGCCGCCAATTCGGAAGGATTTTTAGTGCCCTTGCTAAATATCCCAGCACTTTTATCCCAATTGACCTGAAGCCCAGTAAGATTAGAAAATTCTTCCAGCAAGTTGTGAAGGCCCCTTAATGAGAATGAATTTGCCCTGCATAAAACCAGGAGATCATCTGCGAAAAGAAGATGGGAAATAGAACCTACCCTCCTCATGGGCTGAATGTTCCTCTGGACAATGGATTTGTTCATCAGAAGAGAGAAGGCTTCCATAGTAATAACAAAAAGATACGGTGAGAGGGGATCCCCTTGCCTCAGCCCTCTATTTCCTTGGAAATCACCAGAAGGGGAACCGTTAATCATAATTGAATAGGAAGGGGAGGAGATACAACCCTGAATCCAACTGATGAAAGTGCGGCCAAATCCTATGCGATGGAGGATGTAGTAAATAAACTCCCTATTTACACTGTCGAAGGCCTTTCGTAAGTCCAATTTGATGCACGCCCTTGCCCCCATGGGATTACTGAAATCTCTGATCTGCTCATGCGCAAGCAAAGAACAATCTGCCAGAAGTTTATTTTTGAGGAAGGCAGATTGATTGGGAGATATAAGCTCATGGATTACCTCTTTTAGTCTGTTACATATAACCTTGCTGATGATCTTGTATAGCACATTACAGCAGGCTATAGGTCTGTAGTCACCTAAGCCCGCAGCATTTGCCCCCTTTGGCACCAGAGTAAGAAAAGTGTGGTTTATACGCCCAAGCAACCTCACAGTTCTGAAAAATGACTGGACCGCCTTCACTACATCATCTTTGATGAGATTCCAGTTCCTTTGGTAAAAATAGGCATTGTAACCATCAGGCCCCGGGGCCTTGTCTGCACCCATTTGAAAGACTGCATTTTTAATCTCCTCTATAGAGATTCTTCTCTCAAACCACCTGACTGCCTCTGTAGTAATAATACGTTTAGTAACCAGTTTAGGAAAGATCTGCCAATAATGGGTTTGATTATATAAATCCATGTAGAAAGTTGGGGCCACATATGTTAGTTCCTCAAATGTCCCCATTTTGTCCCCATTTGGATTGATTAGATGACCCATGTTATTTCGCCCTTGCCTAGCCTTCATTGCTGTGCAGAAAAACTTTGTATTTCTGTCTCCTAGGCTTAGCCAATCCTGTCTGCTTTTCTGCCTGTACATTTCCTCCTCCATATCCAGTAATTTAGCCAATTTGCATTATAACTGCTGTTCCTTTTGTTGTAATTCCTCCTTCTGGTGGAGGGCAGGATCACTTCTTACCTCCTCCAGTGCCTTGCGACAGGTGGGAATATTGTGATTTGCCTCTTGATGTTTAGCCCAAGACCGCAATGAAACTTTAAGTAATCTGAGCTTTTGAACAAGGCAAAACATGGGGGTACCAATAACTTGCTGCTTCCAATTTTCTTCAATGAGCTCATTAAAACCAGACCATTTTGTCCAATGATTAAAGAACTTAAATGGTTTCGGGGAATAAGATACCTGGGCATGAAGGTTGATCACCATAGGGGAATGATCACTAGTATGAGGATCAAGATAGTCAACGAAAGATTCTGTAAGCTTGGAGATCCAAACATTGTTGCAAAGCACCATGTCCAATTGAGCTGCAATTCTCCCTCTCCCAATTCTTTTGTTGCACCAGGTAAGTCTGGATCCAGCAGTCTTCAGTTCATGGAGAGAGCAATCTTTAACACAATTATAAAAATCCTCTACCATGTTTTCATCCAACCGCCGCCCCCCTATCTTATCTTTCGTGTATAGAACACAATTAAAATCCCCCCCAATAAGCCAAGCTTCTCCTTTTAGTGCCATAGCTTCTTCCCTTAGGTGTTGCCATAGGATACGCCTTTCTGTGCTAGTGTTTAGAGCATAGACCACCGTAAGAATGACCGTAAGGCCACCCGCATTTTTGCAACTCAGAGTTATATGCTGGTTAGAGGAGAATAACTGTTGTGCATGCCATACTGTAGGATCAACTCCAATCAAAATCATACCCCCATGATGCATGGAATAGTTATCCAGAATATCCCATTTATTAGGGAAAGAAGCTTTTATTCTCATATTACCTGCCTTCAGCTTAGTTTCCAGCAAGGCCACCATCGTTGGTTTCAGCATTCTTAGCCTGTCTTTAAGATCTCTACGCCTCACAGAGTTGTTGAGGCCCCTCGTGTTCCAGATGAACACAGACATTAAGAAGAGTTGGGGAGATCTCGCAACTGGGTACTGTTCAGTCGCGAACTTTTACGAACCTTGACACCCTGGACTGGTTTTGAAGCGGTATTGTCTTTAGACTTCATACCCAGTTCTACCTGCTCATCTTCAAATTCCGGATTAATCATTGACAAGACTGCTGGCATTGTCTCAATCTCCTCCTCGTTTTCTTCCTCAAGAGATGGGTGGACCTCAACTGAAGGGTGCGGTACAGGCGGTTTTGGCTGTACAGCAACAGAAGGTGTAGAATCCACCACTTTGACAGCTTCAGCTATCGAGTTGTTGTGTACCCCAGAAATCGACAATAGTTCCTGAATTTTCCCTTTGCCTTTAGTGTTACTCACAATTTGCTCCCCCGCATCAGCATGCACTACAACGCTGTCCCCTGCTACATGCCTTTGAACGGTGTCCTCCACATCAGCCCCATGTACCGAACTAGCATCTGCATCATTTAATTTTGCATTTCCTTGAGTAGAGACAGCAGGGCTAGCAGTATGCATTACCTTGTCCTCTATTTGGATTGAAGGAAGCTTTATGGTATCCGGACATTTTGCATTTGTATAACCAAAACACTCACAGCGGCTGCAACGTGGGGGCTCTCCCTCGAACTTAGTAGTAATAGTAATGACAACCCCGTCATCTAGCTCAACATCCATAGACTTTGGCAAAGGTTTCTTAGCTTCAACCTCAACTAAACATCTCACATAAGAAAGACGTTCCAATTTCGCCATTGCACGATCCAGGCAAAGATGATATATGTGTGTGTGGGAGGGGGAGGGGGTGAGTAAAGATAGATAATTCCATATATATCTTAATCTTAATTATTCCAAACACATCAAAGTTTGGATATAATTAAGTTGTAGAATGGTATCATACATGAATTCCTTGGGGCGATAAACGAATTCATACTCAAAGAGCGACTATCCTTCGATAGCCGCACTGCTGTTCTATGTAGTGTAGTCCTGATCCAACAAAGTAATCAACAAATCTAGAATACAACAAAAAACTAGATCAAAATTAGATAGTCGTGCATGCATTAAGGAAGATATATTGCTTAAAGACTATACTGGGATACAAATCAGGACTGGGCTTGTTGGGTATGATATTAGTCATGACAGTTGTATGAAGCATAAAGCTACGGCAACAACTACTGATACCAAGCCCAACCCCCTCATGCCAGGTTACTACGACTACTACTCTCAGCCTCTCTTACCTCACCTCAACCATACTAATCACCATCGCGACTTAGCAATGCCAGTCACACACTTATCTCTCATTGAGGCCGCCACTGAGGCAGTGATTGGCGAAGTGAAGGGTTTTCTGGGTCCTTAAGGCCATAAATACGAGTCTGACCTAAGTCGATCGGACGAAAACAAATCAGCAGCAGAAAAAATCAACTTAAAACAATTTTAAGTCTAGCCCTAAAGATTAACAAACCTTAGCCAATATCTCTACTATCCGGGAGGCGGGTCCGACCAACCCCTAAGGATAGATCTATCTAACATTTGCAATTTATAAACACATGAATATTTAAACAACATACCTTTCACTTCGTTTCCGCAGAATACGAAGCGTCATTTTTAACAAAATTTCTTTGGCCCCGCACCGCTTCTCACAATCCAAACCGCGTCCCGAGCCGCACCTCGTCCCGAGCCGAACCACTTTCTCGAACCGCACCGCGTCCCGAGGCGAGCAACACACTTGTCGCTGAGCCAACCACGCGTCGAAGAAGATTTCATCTTGAGTGGATCCTTCGTCAAGACTTCGGATCCGATCCGAGCTCCTTCATAGCTTTGCTAGAGCTCGGACAGGAGCAAGGAAGAAATTTATGGAGAAAGAGAATATTTACTTTAAGCTCAGATCCGGCCTTACTCACGTTTAATGGAGTTACTCAGATCTGGAGCTTAGGACGAGTTTCAAGGAGGGGAGTAGGCCCCAATTTATATAGGCGGCTGACCCCCTCCCCTTTACTCCATATCCGATGTGGGACTAAAAAATTTGGGAGAAAAATTAATTAAACTTTGCCTTTCACAAATGCCAAACTTTGGTGAATTTTTCCTCCCTCATCGTTGAGCTTCGCAAGTGATATAACATATCAAATCGAAGAGGGTTGAACATGTTGGCCTAGTTAGTTTACTAACTAGGTCGTACGATTAAATTTTGATGATGACAAACAAGTCATGTATGGCTAACATCTTTCATTAAGTGCTTTTAGGGGAAAAGTGCAAAATAAATCGTGATTATATAAGGACAATAGTGCAAAAAGCGAATAGTCTTACATTATCAATAATGAAGATGAGGTTTTGGATTGGATACTCAATGGATTTTCTACTTGATTTCAAACTCCATGTTCTCAACCAAAATAGGCGGCACCTCTCCAATCACAAATCTTAAATTGCCGCATGATCTTCATTAATTAGCATCAGCCGATTTTCTTTTGAAGTGGAGGCGCAACATAATCTTTTGAATTACAAATTTTTTGAAAACGTTTGGGTTTTTCAAGAAAAAGTCGCAAACCCAAACTGCCATATTATCTCAACCAAAAAATATTCCTTTAAGTCTGCCACATTTCTTTAACAAAGGAACACACAAAAAACTCACGCACGAACTCCAAAAGGCTGCCGATTTACTGATCATCAATTTTTTGTGTCTCTGATCAACGCACGCACACAAGGAGAATCAAATCCAATGCGTTTGATTTTGTGCGCAGTCCTCTGTAAAATCCTTACACACGCACCCAATGAAATAAATGGCGTTTCCTCTTTTTTTGGGTCTTCTGATTTTCAACGTAAGCCACTTCCTCCTGTCAAACAAAAAAAAGTCACGCACCATTCATAAATATTGAGTTTTCGTTTTGTGGCGCTTCTGAATAACGCATGCACGAAAATCCTTGATCTATGATTTGTGCGGTGATTACAAAAAAAATTACACAATGTTTTTTGTGCGGCAGTCACAAATTTTTTCTTTTGGCCGAGTTATTTTTTTGTGTTGCAACTTCTCCTGTGTTCTCCCTCATTTTTTTTGGCAGCTTCTTCCAAATAGTCTTGCGAAACATTAAGGAGTTCAATACGTCCATCTTCCAGCGACATCCTCATGGCAGAGACGTGTGATTGGAAGCAATATCCTCCATCGACTTGTAGCCATTTCAAGCGCATATTCCAGATTTGTGCATTCAACTTCGTGCGCTCATATCTCCTGATCCAGACGTCAGATCGACTTGCCGTTTGCGCCCACACAACCACATCTTCATGCCCTTCACAACGGAAATATTTCCTTTGCTCAGTCCATAGTGTTGCGGGGTAAAACTCTTATACAATAAATTTGTATTAAGGGGAATCAAGGACACGGTGGTTAGGATTTGGATATGATTAGGGTAGGCTATTTGACAGGTAATGAGTGTAGTGATGAGGCTGAGTGCACTACGAAGGCCGACCATGGAATCGATTCTGCGAGGATTCTGCCCCACGATCGCACTGCCGGAGGTGGGAGTTGAGCGCTGCCTGTGAAGACGAGCTCGCCTGCACAAGGAACAGATTGTCAGAAAGGCCGGGTTGGGGTCCAACCCTTAATCTCTCTGATGCCTAAGTTAGTATTATGGCTTAAAAGCATGGGCTAGGCACGCAGGTCGGACTAAGAGTGAGTCGACCTTACGTGACGAGCTATCAGTTGTGCAAGAACAAAGATATGGAAGACATTTGCTCTTGTGTACGAGTAATGAGATTTCAGAGTTAACTTGCCAACCCCCTTCCCCGATGGAGGTGAAGGGGTATTTATACCTGATGGAAGCGGTTAGTTGAGGCTGACCTGGCGTGCTGACTCAACATGCTGAGCTGGCCCATCTGTCAGTGGAAGCTTCGGACGAGGATGTCAGGATCTGGTGTGTCAGCCATGCTTTTGTCAGACGGCGCAAAGGCCAGTGATGCTTTTGTTAGGGTGTCAGATCCGAAAGTACCAAGGGTCAGTGGGCACAGCGGCCAGGGGGCACTTTGTCAGATTGTCGAATGGCGGAAGTGTCAATGGCGTCCTTGTACTAGCTTGTTTGTCGTGTCCGACATGCCAAAGAGTCACCAGACTGTGTTTAAGGAGCGAGGCCGCAGATGGGTCGCTAGACCGCTCCTGATTGATGACGAGCGATCCGGTTGTACACCTTGCAAGCTACGCCTGGCGAGCTCGAAGGGGAACGGGCTTGCAACCGGCAAGGATGTGGCGGAGTGCGCCCCTCCCACTAGTCGAGGCGGAGGGCACCCTTCCCCTAGTCGTGTTGGACTTTTAGGGTCGACGGGCGCCTAGCGGGCCCTGGAATAAGTGAGCGACCTATGAGGTTGGGGTGAAGAGTGCCCTGTCGCTGGTCTAGATGGCCTTCATGAAGGATGGGGTGAGCTGGCCGGGTATCTGGCGGGCTTGGATGGAAGGTCGGACTATCACGATCTTTAGGTCGTAACAATTGCCCTCGTCATTCCAGTTCGAGGTGGAAGCCCGGTTTGGCTCGGATGACGCACCACGTCCCCTCCCTGAAAAAGGCGGTTTGGGTTTCATTCCGTGCTTGGAAGCGTCAACGGTGGTCTTGGAGTTTCCGCCCTGCTAGCCATTATTACGATTTGAAAGGGCGGGGGAAAATCGAAGCGTCTCTGCTATTGAACATGTGACGAGTGGCTGAAGCGACTATCACACCAGTCGAGGCGTCAGTGTGGCTCAGATGGGCATCGCGTGGCGATGCATCAACAGTCGGGATGGCCCGCAGCTTGCTATAATTACGGGAAGGAGGGGATCGATCGGAAGTTTCTCCCGATTTATACTTCCCTACGCGCTTTCCCGTTTCCGTTCACCGCTCACCGACTTGCTGTCGTTTGCTCTTGCCGAAGATTCGCTTCCGATTGTCCCCTTAGCTCGACTGCTCTGCTAGGTAATTTCTTGATCTTATCGATCAATGGCTTCTCGTTTTGAGTTCGGAGGCGGTAGCGGGGCAGTAGAGGAAGAGTCAGTGGAAGAGGAAAGGTTATAATGTATTTGTTATTTTTCATAGCGGCATTACGTCTTGGACCACAACCCGAAGGCTTGGACCTACTGCATGGATAAGATTCAGGACAGACTTTTCCAGTGGCACAAGGAATTGAAAAGAAGTACTAGCAACGGTTCCCTGAGGACTGGCAGCGGTTCTGGCATCTGAACAACCGTGCTGACCTGGTGCAGTTCTTTGGATATTGTTTCTTGTGAGAGTCTCCTGAAGAGCAGGCATATTTCATATTTTTGTAAACACATATTCTATATATGTATTTTTTGACATACTGTAAAATTATATAGAAAATTTCGACAACAGCCATCGCTAACCACGGCTCGAGGATATGAGCATCATGGCGGCTCGAAGAGCTTCAGCCAGATTGGGTACAAGCTGGCACGTCAAGTAAAATGTTTTAATTAAATTTTGTTACAAAAATTTACATTATGATAGAATGTGTCTAAATTTTTTCTTATTGATTGTAGGGCCGTCCGGGTATCGAGTCTTTGGTGGAGCATACACTTACTAAGGCCCACCCAAAGTACAATAATCCCGATAAGTGGCAAACAATCGGGCGTTGGCGGTTAGTACAAGATTACGTTTACATTGTATTATGCAGTTTTAATGCATGTAGTATTCAGGAGACCGTCCACAATGCTGCCGATGTGGTGAGGTCACAGTCCCAGGCAGGCTCGGGTGCCATGGGACCTCTGACTAGGGTTGACGATGACTCTATCATTGCAGGGACACTGGGAGGGAGGAGGAAGAACCGGTACCGGATGCGAGGCGTAGAGAAGCGCGACTACGAGGAATCGATCGGTTCTTCTTCACAGCAGGAGGATCTCACACAGCCTCCCTAGTCCATGAGGTTCCGGGCATAGCTCAGTTTTAGGCGACCTTGACATAGGTCGTGGAGGATATGAGGAATCTGAAGGAGGAGAATGCATTTTCGGTCCTGTATGGGCCTTAATCCAGCAGAGATGGAGGTTATCATGCGCATGAGAGCGGTGCAGATAATAATTTCCTGTAACAATTCCTTTTATGATATGTGCTATTTGTTTATGTGTATATATCTGTGTTAGTCATTAGGTTTATGATTCGTAACACTAGCACGATAAAGAACAATCCTAATAAGTTTTAGGGTTATAAGTGATATTTGGATTTAGAGTATAAGTCGCTGAGTATGAATTCGTTTATCTTCTCATATAAGTTCTCAAGAGGGCAATTCAAATGTGGTTTTAGATTAAAGGTTTTAGATTAAATTGAATTATACGCAGAGTTAAGACTATATGGTTTACGGTTATATGTGATATATATATATATACACACACACACTAGTCATAACCCGTGCCCGAGGGCACGGTTCAATTAAGATTTTTCCCCGCAAAATTTTTGTTCCCTCCAAAATTTTGGGACATATAATATTCTCTTTCAAAAATTAAAATAACAACAATTTAGTGCACAAAAAGTTTGACGCCTTCGGCACGGGCCAAACCACTTCATTACTAACAAAAAATTAGTTTGTCCATACATATTCCACTTAGGGTCAAAGTTTAAACAATTATACAACAAATCATTTATGTATGACTTCGGGCTTCTTCCCAGTCTAAACTTGGCCTTCTGCTCTATATCCAGCCTAAGCTTTAATAAAAATCTAATGTGCGTCACGCTTTTCGGAGAGAGAATAAAATAAGTGATGACACTAAGAAGTTTATTCATGATTATATTACATGAATAAAAATCTACTGAAGCAAATGCAAGCCTGTAGAAAAATACAATAAAGTAATAAATCATGAATAATACTGCATTAAGGATGAAGAAACAATGTTTTAGTTAGTATCATTGGATCGAAGGGGGAGATAATAGCAATTATTGATGGGGAGATAATAGCAATTAATAATAAATCATGAATATACACAATAAGTGAATATTTTACACTGAGAGAATAAAATAAGCAAAGCAAGATTTCCATCCCGAGGACACATAATTTTATCAATATACACAAATGTAGCACCATTGTACACCTACATAATGGAAATGTTCTCATAGCATTCAAATCATCAAATAAGGCAACTTTTGGCTTAAACTTGCGAAGTTAGACAAACTAAAAATTTACACACGAAGGTATTGTCACTACCACATCAACTGCATTGTCGAGCAATTCTGCTATGGCTGGAATAGGAAATACATCAGCAATACAGATGCATGTCACCGACATATGGGTGCAAAAATTGACATGGAGTGAAAATACAAACCACATTGGACTTACAGCCAAAAGCCAATTTATGAGAAGTGGCATTTGAATGGAGAAATTTGGGATGGCCTCGAACCGATTTTGATAACCTATTCAACGTACAACAACTCAGAATGCACACCATTAGCAACAAAACAGAGAAAAGATTAGTCTTTGACATATAAATTGGTGCAAGAATCTTGAATATTATTTTATGATCATGGCAGACAATCTTCTTCAGCTCCATAATCCCCAGCACTCCAGAATTGCCAGCTAGGTGCTCTTATGGATCGAGGAAGATGAGACACTGGACTAAACTCGTTATCGATTAAGCTTCCAACGCTTGTGTTTCCCGATTCATCCCCCGAACCAAATGTCGATGTCAAATAAGGTCTTTCGTCTTTCGGATCAGCTGTGTTATTTGATTCGTCACCAAATATGTATGAAATCCTTGTTTAGATAACTGAACCATATTTTTGTCATCCGAAGAAAAGATATATTAGGCTTATGTTATCGGTACAAAGATACTCATAGAGAAACATGCTATGTAAAAATTTTGGGTTACTGTTGAAGAATGGGGTGGAAATGTGCATACCCCCTCAACCAGATCAGCTACATCTACTCCGAACATCCAGAAAATATAATCATAGCTCATAAAAGAAACATCAAGTGTATCATGTAAAAGCCCTGCTGCAACAACTGTAGCATTAGCACCAATCTTTGCTAACAACCCCAATACTAAAAATAGCTCATAAAAGTATGGAATGGGATTTGATAAGAAATGAGCTGGGAAAAAAATCAAATCCCAAATAAAACTCAGGGGGAAAATGATTGGAACTGCTCGATCCAAAATTACATATGGACTTCATTTTTTCCATCTAAAAACCCAATAGATAAGGACTTCTCTGCTCATACAAAAGCCCCGCATTTATTCATCTTCTTCCAAAAGTAGCAACCCAAGCTTCATAAATGAATCAAACCGAATGAAAAGTATCCAATTTCTAAAAGATAGAAATTAAAAAAATGAGTTCACCGAAAATTATTTGTTTCCCCAGCCTCTCGCTTCGACAGCCGAAAATTAGAAATCTCTTCAACCAGCTATCGTCGGCCCAGCCTCTCGCTTCGACAGCCGACTTTGCCGCTCTCTTCAGCATCCGGGCCTCCCTCGGCCTTCGGTCCATGGACTGGCCCCTAAAAGCAGACCCGTGCTCCAACTGGACCGGCGTCGCGTGCCACTCGGGCCGGGTCGTGGGCCTCAACCTCACCGGCCTTCGTCATCCAAGAAATGATCTTGGAGAGAAAACAGAAATGATCTTGTTGGAGAGAAAACAGAAATGATCTTGTTGGAGAAGATGAAGAAATGGAAGAGACGGGTTCTTCCTGCTTGCTTTTGGAGAGAAAACAGATTTGATCTTGTTGCTGTGGGATCTGCTGCTTTATGGTGGGGATATAATGCCTCTTGCTCTCCCCAACGCAAAACAACTGGCTAATTGACGCCTCGTTCCCCGTTCCCCTATTTTGGGGAAGAGCAAGAGACGCCTCGTCCCCCGCGAAAAGCACTTCCCCAGTTTATTTTTTTCAAAGCGTGTGATGTCTTAATTCAAAAAAAGTTGGACCCACAAATATCAAAATTTAATCCTAACCGTTCATCATCCAAGATTAAATCCTGGCTATCTTTTATCAACCAGTTTGTCCTAGTCAGCTTGTCCTAGTCAGCCCTAGGATTCAAAAATCGTTGTCAAATGTATAATATATATATATATATAATATAGATGATATATGTGTGTGGGAGGGGGGAGGGGGTAAGTAAAGATAGATAATTCCATATATATCTTAATCTTAATTATTCCAAACACATCAAAGTTTGGATATAATTAAGTTGTAGAATGGTATCATACATGAAGTCCTTGGGGAGATAAACGAATTCATACCCAAAGAGCGACTATCCTTCGATAGCCGCACTGATGTTCTATGTAGTGCAGTGCTGATCCAACAAAGTAATCAACAAATCTAGAATACAACTAAAAACTAGATCAAAATTAGATAGCCCTGCATGCATTAAGGAAGATATATTGCTTAAAGACTAGGCTGGGATACAAATCGGAACTGGGCTTGTTGGGTATGATATTAGTCATGACAGTTGAACGAAGCATAAAGTTACGGCAACAACTACTGATACCAAGCCCAACCCCCTCATGCCAGGTTACTACGACTACTACTCTCAGCCTCTCTTACCTCACCTCAACCATACTAATCACCATCGCGACTTAGCAATGCCAGCCTATCCCTCATTGAGGCCGCCACTGAGGCGGTGATTGGCGAAGTGAATGGTTTTCTAGGTCCTTAAGGCCATAAATACGACGTCCGGCCTAAGTCGATCGGACGAAAACAAATCAGCAGCGAAAAAAATCAACTTAAAAAAATTTTAAGTCTAGCCCTAAAGATTAACAAACCTTAGCCAAGATCTCTACTATCCCGGGGGTGGGTCTGACCAACCCCTAAGGATAGATCTATCTAACATTCGCAATTTATAAACACATGAATATTTAAACTACATACCTTTCACTTCGTTTCCACAGAATACGAAGCGTCATTTTCAGTAATATTTCTTTGGCCCCCGTGCCGCTTCTCACAAGCTGAACCGCGTCCCGAGCCGCACCTCGTCCCGAGCCGAACCACTTCTCGAACCGCATCGCGTCCCGAGGCGAGCAACACCCTTGTCGCTGAGCCAACCACGTGCCGAAAAAGATGTCATCTTGAGTGGATCATTTGTCAAGACTTCGAATCCGATCCGAGCTCCTTCATAGCTATGCTAGAGCCCGGACATGAGCAAGGAAGAAATTTATGGAGAAAGAGAATATTTACTTTAAGCTCAGATCCGGCCTTGCTCACGTTTAATGGAGTTACTCAGATCTGGAGCTTAGGACGAGTTTCAAGGAGGGGTGTAGGCCCCGATTTATATAGGCAACTGACCCCCTCCCTTTTACTCCATATCCGATGTGGGACTGAAAAATTTGGGAGAAAAATTAATTAAACTTTGCCTTTCACAAAGGCCAAACTTTGGTGAATTTTTTCTCCCTCACCGTTGAGCTTCGAAAGTGATACAACATATCAAATCGAAGAGGGTTGAACGTGTTGGCCTAGTTAGTTTACTAACTAGGTCGTACGATTAAATTTTGATGAATACGAACAAGTCATGTGTGGCTAACATCTTTCATTAAGTGATTTCAGGGGCAAAGTGCAAAATAAATCGCGATTAAATGAGGACAATAGTGCAAAAAGGGAATAGTCTTACATTATCAATAATGAAGATGAAGTTTTGGATTGGATACTCAAGGGATTTTCTACTTGAATTCAAACTCCATGTTCTCATCCAAAACAGGCGGTATCTCTCCAATCACAAATCTTAAACTGCCGCATGATCTTCATTAATTAGCATCGGCCGATTTTCTTTTGAAGTGGAGGCGCAACACAATCTTTTGAATTACAAATTTTTTGAAAACATTTGTTTTTTTCAAAAAAATCACAAACCCAAACTACCGTATTATCTCTACCAAAAAAAATTCCTTTAAGTCTGCCACATTTCTTTAAAAAGGAACACACACAAAAACTCACGCACGAACTCCAAATGGCTGTCGATTTACTGATCATCAATTTATTGTGTCTCTGATCAACGCACGCACAAAAGGAGAATCAAATCCAATGCGTTTGATTTTGTGCGCAGTCCTCTGTAAAATCCTTACACACGCACCCAATGAAATAAATGGCATTTCCTCTTTTTCTTTTACTTACACAAGAACTACATAGCTAAGTATTCGACTCTTCTATCTGATTGAATTAGTTCAAATACTTCTATCATTGTGTTCACTATTTTATCAGACTTGTGTTTCATCAAGAACACGTGTCGTAATAAAATGAGAATACCTTATATCGGCTTATTTAGACTTGGGTCCAGGTACATCTGTATGTACGAGACTATGAGTTCACCAACGCATTCTCCCACTGTCTTACAGATGGAATTTTGGCCATCATATCTTTGAGACAAGTTTCACAAGTGTCTATAGACTTCATAATACAAGAGGTCAGACCTCTCTTTATGTGACTTGTGAAGCTTAGCCTCTTTGGTACGGCCTAGTCTATTTAGCCATATAAGTTTTTTTATTATCTTGTGTATTCATGTATTAACATTTAATACATTATCGTTATACAAATTACTCATTGCTTCAGAAGCAATGGTGACGACATTCGCCAAAAAATGTTAGACGTCCTTTATGGTTCAAGAAACAACAATTGCTCCCTTTTCCAACACATATGACAATCTATTTTGTATTACGATTATCCTGAAGTCGTGACACCAAATATGTCACATTGTCAGTCTCTCCTACTTATGTCTTTAGTAATGATAGATAAATTTTCTTTCTCGATTGACTTTCCTTAATGCCTTCGTCCTTTTCTAAATCTAATTTAGATATTACGTGTCTCAACAAAAAATAATAGGCATGCAAACATCTCATGTATCCAAATGCTTGAGCTTTGAAACCTTGAGTGTGCTCAACAAGTTGCTCGTCTCAAGATCCGGTTGGGATACATAGTCTTGCATCGCTCATGCACTCATCTTCGATTCAAACAATTTGATTGAAGTTTCGAACTTTGCAGATCGAAACCTTTTCCATACAACCTTGAGTTGACTAAACAAATTGTATAGAGAAATACGCTTTGAACATCGGTATATTCAAGCTGCCCCTTATAGAGGCGAGTGACAGATAGCGTGCATTTATTTTGTTGGGCCTAGAGCTTAAGGAAATCATTTTTCTCAAGCCTATGTTTAAGAAGGTCATTTTAATGTCAATGAGAACATAGTTCAGTCTATCAATTAGCATTTGGGTTGATATTCCTTTAACCAACCATTTGGACCAGTTAACTTATTCTTTTATGATATTATGTTTTTTGATTCCATCGGTAAACATAGAACTACCTTAGTTTAGCATATTGTCTATTTTAAATATAGATAGAATGTATTTTATCTAACTATAACCTCCTACTATTTTTGCAATCATTTTTAGCCATAATAATGAACGATTTAATTAAATTAAGTTAAATGGGAAAGAGATCCAATCACCCTGAGTCTGACAACATTGAGTGTGCTCAACAAATTGCTTGACTCTGCGATTGGTAGATGACTCTTCATCAATCATATCGTATATGATTCCCTTATTTTTTTCCCTTAGCCACTTATGATCACGAGTGTTCTCATCCAAATCACAATGACTAGTTTAGTCGCACCCTTGTTTTCGTGTCCAGCCTAACTTACACCGGCGCTCGGTGTATGGGCACAACTTAAGTCTAGACTACATCTCATGCATTGAGAAGTTGGTTTCGACAAAGTATCTATGACATAACTTGAGTGTGCTCAACAACTATAACAAAGAACCTATAGTTGCCAACCTCTAAAACAAGGAGAGTTACAGCTAACCTTGAAGAAGATTTTTAACGCAATTGACTAGATTAGACGATGTCACATAACATAATTCGCATCCTTGCGGTACACCGGAACACGGCCATGGATTTGACTAGGCCAGTATCACTATCCCAAGTCAAGCTAGGGTGATCTTCAACACTAGTCAAAACACACTAGACCTGATCATGGTCCATGAAAGGAAACTTATTATTCATATGTGTCCCGTACGATTAGAAATTGCTTCATTAAAATTAGTTAATCATATCAACTGGTTAATCCTAAAATTTGAAATTATTAGGATTGGTTAATAACTTTTATTAATGGCATTATCAACTATAAGGATTTTAGGGTGCTATCCTAATCATGTATTAGGCATTTTAAAAAATTCAAGTTGCAACAATTTAAATCATAGCCTTTTGTTCGAAATTATTTTTAGAACAATTAAAATAATAATTAAGAGAGGGCTACCCTAAACAGGAATTTAATTAGTTGCATCAATTTTTAAATCAAAGCATGTCTAAAATTATCTCATAATTTTTCTGGAAGTTTTTAATGGCTATGCTAATAGTCTTTCTTGAATTATCACATAATTAAAATTGACTAATATAACCAATAAAAACATTAACTAAACAATTTAGCATGGCATAACAAAGCAATTAAAATTTATCTCATAAAAATTTCTTGCTAAACGTGCAACCTAAAATTTATCATATAAGTTTAAGTTACATTAAAAATTATCCCATAATTTTAAAGATTTAATTTTAAAATAAAATTAAATCTAATTTCAAAAACAATTTTCAAAAATAAAAAACGTTGCTTTAAAAACAAAATTTTTAAAGTCTAAATTAAAACTTCCATCTGATGGAGAAAACATGATGTATCACAGACATTTTATAAATTGTATATATCAATGTAGACCATGGCTCTGATACCACCGACGGGTTTTTTGTGTCCTTATGGCCATAAATATGACGTCCGGCCTAAGTCGGTCGGACAAAAACAAATCAGTAACGGAAAAAATCAACTTAAAACAATTTTAAGTCTAGCCCTAAAGATTAACAAACCCTAGCCAAGATCTCTACTATCCAAGGGTTGGGTCCGACCAACCCTCTGAGGATAGATCTATCTAACATTTGCAATTTATAAACACATGAATATTTAAACTACATACCTTTCATTTCGTTTCAACATAATACGAAGCGTCGTTTTCAGCAACATTTCTTTGGCCCTGTGCCGCTTCTCCCAAGCCGAACCGCATCCTGAGCCGCACCTCGTCCCGAGCCGAACCACTTCTCGAATCACACGGCGTCCCGAGGTGAGCAACACCCTTGCAACTAAGCTAATCATGAACCGAAGAAGATTTCACCTTGAGTGGATCCTTCGTCAAGACTTCGGATCCGATCTGATCCGAAACCGTGTCGACTTTGGTAGACAAGAGTTTACTTGCCGAGGAGGCATATGCAGACATCGGTAGGTGCATTATGTTGCGCAAAAATTGAAGGCCTTCCTCCTTCAATTTTTGCATAACATACTACACCTACCGATGGCTGCAAATGCCTCATTGCCATGTCTACCAAAGTTGACACGGTTTTGTCCTTCTCGGATGTACCATCAGTGATACTGTTATGTTAATCAAGATAGTTCCATAACGTCGCTCTGCAGAATGGCCGTATTGAGTGTTGGTGTTTCATACTAATGTTATTTTGATGATGATCACAACATTATGTTGTTTCTAATGACTTCCTTGTTTTAGTCTCATAGTTATATTTCAAGAATATTATTTTTGGAGACTAAACACTTGGTGTAAGGATGGACATCAAGTGGAGAAGTGCCAAAGCTTGGACTCAAGGAGTGCCAAAGCTTGGAGATGATGTGGAGCATCAAGGCATCAAGATTGAAGCCATATAATCTAAGGAAAGCAATGTAATCCATGTAACATTTCATTTGTTGCTTTCTTCTTTTTGAGTCTATGTTTAATGTAATACCTTGATAAATGTTCTACTCATTCATGCATATGAATTTAACCATCTTAGTGAGCCATAGGATTATCATATAATTCAACCCAATAGGCTCATCTTGCCCAAAGACTCATTTAGAGTCTCTGGCTCTCCAACAGTCGCCTGATGAAGGTTTTACAGTCGACTGGGTGATTCCAGTCGCCTGTCGAGCCTTCTACGGTCGACTGTGGTGCACTGCTCAAGTCAACATTTCTATTGACTCATACTTGAGCTTTTGAAACAGTCGAATGACGGTAAATTTACAGTCGCATGTCTTCCAACAGTCTCATGTGATTTGTTCATCAGTCGACTGTGCGCAACTCGCATTGTCTGGGCTTTATCCCAGTTTGCTAGTCAGTCGACTGGTTCAGCATTTACATTCGCCTGTCCATTTGACAGTCGCCTATATACTGGCCATCAGTCGCCTGTCTGCAAACAGTGCAAAAGAGTGCATCTCTCTGTTTTATTCCATCTCCTGCAGCAGTCGCTAGCTGAAGGATTTACAGGCGCCTGTCCTATTTACAGTCGACTGTATTGACTTCATCAGTCGACTGTCATGGCTCAGATTATAGCTGTTGGAAATTAATTAGTCATTGGACAGTCGACTGTCATTTGTTCATCAGCCGATGTTGGTGACGTTTTTGCCCAAAATCTAGTCGTTGCAGCTTTTTGTTTTTGGCTGTTTTCTTGGCTTTTGAGAGTTCCTATAGGGTTCCTATATATATGAGAGGGATGAGTACATTAGAACTTCTTGATGCTATTGAAAATCTTTAGAGATTAATTAAGCCACTCTCAAACTCTCTCATTTCCCTTTTAGAGCTCATTCTCTCCTTCATGCATTGAAGTCAAGCTCAAGGGAAATCATCCAAGTGCTTTCAAGCTAATCGCATCACTTGGAGATCCTCTTCCATGCCTTACATTCATTAATGAGTAAGTTTATCTCAAGGCATATGTAAGAGTATTTTTACTCTTTATGCATGCTAAGAAAATATTTTCTACTCCTAAGCATGCCACACCACCCCTCTTGCAAAGGCAAAACACTTGCCTAGGAAATCCTTGGGTTTATGTATTCCCACTAAAGTTAGTGTGCAAGAGAGGGATAGATACATCAACTCTCTAGTTAGGGATGTGATCACCTGATCGGCCTGGAACTAAGTACGAAACGATGTCGTTTACCGCAAGCGCACGGTATAGTGGCAAGCGGGTATTGAACACGGGAAAACGGTGCTATACTACCTATCTACTCCTAGGTTGAGTTATAATTGCGGGTTTATTGGTGGATGTGGAGTATGGAGTGTTGTAATGGTGATGGATGAGAAGGTCGTGTCACTCGATATCGCAAACAAGTGAGTCCACACAAAGAAAGAAAGAAAAGACTAGGGCTTTAGGACTCACCACTAGGACCGTCGGACGTCGATGCTCGGTTGAGACTTTTACGTTGCGTTGGTTTTATTGGGGATTTGTAGCATCTAGAAAGTGAATTCATGCGTCTGGGCATCATGAATCTAACGTATCGCATTAACCCCGCTCTCGCGATGGCGCATACGATAAGTGCATTAAGGATCTACAAATTTCTCACCACTCTCGTGGTTCAAACGCTCTCAACTCGTACCACTTTCGTGGGTTAGAGCTTCGAGGTATTTTGGTGGCTCTTATAGACGCAATGGCAGTAGCCGTCAATTAGTAATATAGTTCATCGGTGGATCCCCTCAAGACACGAGCCGGGCATAGTCACATACCTCAGTTGAATCCACTACCTCCCTAATTAAATCCATAGGATACTCCTTAAGCTAATCGATTCCACCAACCGTGAGCACGATCTCAGTACGAGTTCTCCTAAGGATTTTGCTAGATCAACCAAAATACAACCCCATTTATAACCAACGCACCATAAAAATCCTAACTTTACGTCTAAATCCTAAGATCCATGGGCTAATCCCTTAGCCCTAGATAGAACTACACAAGCATCATAGGAAAAACAATAGAAGATTCAATAATAGCAAGAGAATTCATCCTAGCATGCATCAACGAGATATTCAATCAATAATCACAAAGAAATAACAAAAATAGAATCAAAGAGAGAAAAGTACTTATCTTGATAGAAAGGATGGGCCTAGGGCATGGCCTAACGCCCAAAAAGATCGTTGCCAAAAAAACTCTAAAAAATCTCTCTAAAACTCTCTTCAAAAATCTCCCTCCAAGTCTCTCTAAATCTCTCTACAGAACTCTCTAAATGACGGATGCCCAATATCCCCCCAAAACCCTCCAAATCGTCCCCAAAAATCCGGGCGCAGCTTAAAGAAAGGGCCCACAGCGACTCGGTCGAGCACAAAGCTGCTCGGTCGAGTCGTCCTGCTGCTCGGTCGAGCATCCCTCCTGCTCGGTCAAGTACGACAGGGAGTCGAGCTTCTCCGAAATATGTCGCTCTATCAGACCGACCCAAGTAGGTAGCTTCTCGGTCGAGTGTGCAGCTGCTCGGTCAAGCAGTACGCTGCTCGGTCGAGCACCCTGATGTTCAGCCAAATAGGACGTCAAAAAACACATTTCAGCACACTGCTCGGTCGAGCAGTCAACTGCTCGGCCGAGCAGTGAACTGTTCAACCATATCGGAGGTAAAAAATGCATTACAGCAGATTTTGCACACTACTCGGTCGAGTAGTGCATTGCTCAGACCAAGTAGGGTACTGCTCGACCGAGTAGGCTGCTGAGAACAGTTTCAGCACTACACCATCAACTTGTAGAAATTCCCCAGGGCTCATCCGACCTCCGATTGGCACATTCTTGGTGAGGTTGGAACCATCTTGAAGTCTATTATCTGGGAAAATATCAAAAAATAGTGAAAAATCTCAGATGATAGCAAATTTGGAAATAGTACACGGCTGTCATGTTTCCAGCACTTCAGGTCGTTCGATTCCTTCGCCGCATCATAGTTCAATCGAGCGAATTTTTCTCTTGCCCTTCCTTGCTACAGTATTCTCTTTGGGCTCCTCGATAATGTCATCATGAGTCTCATTGGTACTCTCACATCGTCGATCGTCTTATTGACTCCAAATTGCTCCAATATCGTCCAAATCCCTGAAATGGACATAAACGCTCCGAAAGTCATATTATTCCAATAATGAGCATAAAAGCATATGAAACATGTGATTGAGCAATCATTTTGACGTGTAATCAAATAGATAAAATGTGAAATATAATAACACATCATCACCTCATGTGATTACATTAGGAAATCAAACTCCTCTTGGGTTTGGTTCCCTAATGTTTAGGTTCCTCACACATAAGCATATTGCATGGGTATTGTGCTTAAATGTTTATTTTAGCATACCCATTGGTTGTGTGTGTTTCATGATTTTGAAAATGTTTTCAAATTTATTTTTCCTGAAAATGGGGACCTTAGGGAATACATTGTCATGCATGCATTCTTTGATCCATATGTATGACAATGAAGAAGTTAATATGTTATATGTTTAAAATATTTTTAAAACATACTTTGACTCTCATTTTGGGGTGTCTTTGGGAGCATTGCTTTGCAATTGATGTCATTTCAATTGGTTAGTTTTAGTCTCAAACTCAACCCCTTGGATATTGTCAACATGGTTCATGTTAGGGGCGGCAAACGGGTCGGGTCGGGTCGGGTCAGGTTTGGGTAGGGTCAGGTTTGACCCGACCCGAATAAGGGTAAACCTGAACCCGACCCGAATTAAATTCGGGTCAGGGTTTGGATACCAGTACCAGATCCGGCCGTAACCCTGGTGACCGGTACCTGACCCGGTTTGTCTTACAAGTTGGGTTTGGGTCGGGTTTGGTGTGAAAGAGTGATTATTTTGCAAAAAAAGTTCGAGTTCGGGTTGGGTTCGGGTCGGGTCCAGGTCGGGTCCGAGTCGGGTCCGGGTCGGTTCGGGGTGAAAAGAGTGAAATACGGGTCGAATTCGAGTCAACCGGGTCGAGGGGTCAAACCCGTACCCGACCCGGATTTTTATCCGGGTCGGTCGGGTTGACCCGAATTCGACCCGACCTGGATTGGCCCCTACCCATACCCGACCCAAGAGGCCGGGGTCGGGTCTATTTTGCCACCCCTAGTTCATGTTGTACTTTATTTTGGCAATGTCAATGTGTATCATTGAAACTTGATTTTTCCATATCTATTGCTATGATACACTTTAGGCTCATGGCTCTAATTATGTTTAACAATTGGTAAAGAGGATAATCTTTCAGGATTCTTTTTCTACAATTGGTATTATCTCAATTGTTAAAGATCGTTTATCTTCTTCTTTACAATTGGTGTTAGATCATAGAAGTCAAAAGTTTGACCATTTCGATGATCTAGGGGACACATGGGATAGTGATTGATACCCACTAAATTTTTACAATTTGGTATCATACATTTCTTTTCTTTTGCATATTGTCACATCTTTTTTTAAGATGAAAAGGTGGATATTTTTTATGTCCACCTTTTTGACGATGTCAAGGGGGAGAGATATATGCATTATGTAAATCTTGTATTTCGTACATATGCATATTGGGAGAGAGAGATATATCTATGGGGAGAGAGGTATATCCATATGGAGAGATATGTGGGATTATATAAACCATTCATGTGTGCATGTTATATTCGTATTGCAATTGGTTTATGTAATCCATGCCTATTATATGTCACCATGGTTTCTCATAATTTCATTTGGTATAATGAGTATTTACAATTGTGTATCTCATTTTACAATTGGTGCATATAAGTAGGGGGAGCTCATTAGCTTTGTGCTTTGTTTTCTTTATATTTACATAATGTGTGTCATCATCAAAAAGGTGAAGATTGTTGAGTATCGGTGTTTCATACCAATGTTATTTTGATGATGATCACAACATTATGTTGTTGCTAATGACTTCCTTGTTTTAGTTCCATAGTTACATTTCAAGAATATCATTTTTGGAGACTAAACACTTGGTGTAAGAATGGACATCAAGTGGAGAAGGGCCAAAGCTTGGACTCAAGGAGTGCCAAAGCTTGGAGATGATGTGGAGCATCAAGCCATCCAGATTGAAGCCATATACTCTAAGGAAAGCAATGTAATCCATGTAACATTTCATTTATTGCTTTCTTCTTTTTGAGTCTAGGTTTAATGTAATACCTTGATAAATGGTCTGCTCATTCATGCATATGCATTTAACCATCTTAGTGATCCTAAGGATTATCATATAATTCAACCCAATATGCTCATCTTGCCCAAAGACTAATTTGGAGTCTCTGGCTCTCCAACAGTCACCCGATGAAGGTTTTACAGTCGACTGGGTGATTCCAGTCGCCTGTCTAGCCTTCTACGGTCGACTGTGATGCACTGCTCAAGTCAACATTTCTATTGACTTATACTTGAGCTTTTGGAACAGTCGACTGGCGGTCAATTTACAGTCGCATGTCTTCCAACAGTCGCCTATGATTTGTTCATCAGTCGACTATGCGCAACTCGCATTGTCTGAGCTTCATCCAAGTTTGCTAGTCAGTCGACTGGTTCAGCATTTACAGTCTCCTGTCCATTTGACAATCGCATATATACTGGCCATCAGTCGCATGTGTGCAAACAGTGCAAAAGAGTGCATCTCTCTGTTTTATTCCATTCCCCTGCAGCAGTCGCCTGCTTAAGGATTTACAGGCGTCTGTCCTGTTTACAGTCGACTGTATTGACTTCATCAGTCAACTGTCATGGCTCAGATTATAGCCGTTGGGAATTAATTAGTCGTTGGACAGTTGACTTTCATTTGTTTATCAGTCGACTGTTGGTGACGTTTTTGCCCAAAATCTAGCCGTTGCAGCTTTTTGTTTTTGGCTGTCTTCTTGGCTTTTGAGAGTTCCTATAGGGTTCCTATATATAAGAGGGATGAGTTCATTAGAACTTCTTGATGGTATTGAAAATCTTTAGAGATTAATTAAGCCACTCTCAACTCTCACATTTCCCTCTTAGAGCTCATTCTCTCCTTCATGCATTGAAGTCAAGCTCAAGGAAAATCATCCAAGTGCTTTCAAGCTAATCTCATCACTTGGAGATCCTCTTCCATGCCTTGCATTCATTAATGAGTAAGTTCATCTCAAGGCATAAGTAAGAGTATTTGTTTTACGTTGTTATTTCATTGAAACCCTAGCTTTCTGTGTGAAAGTTAGTTACTCTTTGTGTGAGAGTATAACCTTCTGTGTGAGGGTTGGTTGAGATCTCTTTGTGTGAGAGTTTGAGTCTCTCTGTGTGAGAGCATAAGTCTTTCTGTGTGAAAGCAAGGATTTCTCTGTGTGAGAATCCAAATCCTCTGTGCAAGTTCTTTCTGTGTGAGAGTAAGGATTTCTTTGTATAAGAATCCAAATCCTCTGTGTGAGGTATCTCTTTGTGGGATTGTATTCACTTCTCTTTGTGGGAATATTAGTGAATATTGGTATGGCTGGACGTACCCAAGTTTTGAGGAACCATGGTAAAATCTTGTGTTTACTTTTGTTTTGATTGTGTTGATTAATTCCTCTTGTATTTATTATTCTGCATTTGCAAGTTAAATTTTAATTGCAAGATTTATTGCCATTACACTATTCACCTCCTCTCTAGTGTGTTGTTGTTAGTATTGCAAGGGTAAGACGATCCTTACATGCCGAGGAAGAAAGTGTTGAAGTGTTGATGGGCTAGAACCTTAGTTATGGTACTAGATGCGATGATACGAGACCCAAGACTACATATGTTCTTCTTTGTTCTTCCTCGGGCTACATCTTCCATGAAAACCCATAACGCACTCATTCTTTTGTCGGTATAGTATCCATGGATTACTATAACCTTAGCCGTAAGGCTCCACCTTCATCATACCATCGTCAGGTTGAGGACCCTTTAGTACTTCAATAACCACTGCACTACTACTATGTCACTCACTGCCCACCTCCTCCACCTACTAGCTGTTTTGACCCCAAAGTTATTGCTACAGCACCTACAACCGCAACCCTACTACACATTGTTTCCTTCTGATCCAACCCATCGTCGCAATATCTTCGCAAAGTTCTTATTACTACCCAACCCTTTTCTTGCTCATGACAGAGGACCAAATTTCAACACCCACATCAGAATCATCACTGTCCATGTTGGGGTTGGTGAGAGAGCTCCTCTTCACTCTTTGCCTCTGCTCCTCTAGTACTTCACCGATCACCGCCTCAATGGCGACCTCAATGAGGGATAGGTGTGTGACTAGCATTGCCAAGTCGCGATGGTGATTAGTATTATTGAGGTGAGATAAGAGAGGCTGAGAGTAGTAGTCGTAGTAACCTGGCATGAGGGGGTTGGACTTGGTATCAGTAGTTGTTGTTGTAGCTTTATGTTTCATACAACTGTCAAGACTAATATCATACCCAACAAGCCCAGTTCTGATTTGTATCCCAGTCTAGTCTTTAACCAATATATCTTGCTTAATGTATGCACGGTTATCAAATTTTGATCTAGTTTTTTGTTGTATTCTAGATTTGTTAATTACTTTGTTAGATCAGCAATGCACTACATAGAACAGTAGTGCTGCGATCGAAGAATAGCCACTCTTTGAGTATGACTTAGTGTATCTGTCCATGGAGTTCAAGTATGATACCATTCTACAACTTAATTATATCCAAACTTTGATATGTTTGGATTAATTAAGAGAGAGAGAGAGAGAGAGAGAGAGAGAGATATATATATATATATATATATATATATATATATATATATATATATATATATATATATGAGGGAAATGTGCCTAAGAATGACCTCGGGTAGAGATACCTGAGCACACCCCCGCTGTTCGGGGTTTGTGAGTATTTTTTTTTGAAAATAGTTTTTTGTTGTATTCTAGATTTGTTAATTACTTTGTTAGATCAGCAATGCACTACATAGAACAGTAGTGCTGCGATCAAAGAATAGCCACTCTTTGAGTATGACTTAGTTTATCTGTCCATGGAGTTCAAGTATGATACCATTCTACAACTTAATTATATCCAAACTTTGATATGTTTGGATTAATTAAGAGTAGAGAGAGAGAGAGAGAGAGAGAGAGAGAGAGAGAGATATATATATATATATATATATATATATATATATATATATATATATATATATATATATATATATATATGAGGGAAATGTGCCTAAGAATGACCTCGGGTAGAGATACATGAGCACACCCCCACTGTTCGGGGTTTGTGAGTATTTTTTTTGAAAATTTTTTTTGCAGTTGGTAGATATACTTGTTATGTAGCTCCCCACAAAATTTCAGCTCGATCCGACACCGTTTGAGCCTCCGTTCATCGATTTCAAAAACGTTGCGCAAAACTGTCCAAATTCTGGACAGTTTTGTGCAACGTTTTTGAAATCGATGAACGGAGGCTCAAACGGTGTCGGATCGAGCTGAAATTTTGTGGAGAGCTACATAACAAGTATATCTACCTACTGCAAAAAAAAATTTCAAAAAAAATACCCACAAACCCCGAACAGCGGGGGTGTGCTCAGGTATCTCTACCCGAGGTCATTCTTAGGTACATTTTTTGCTATATATATATATATATATATATATATATATATATATATATATATATATGAAAAGTTAGCTCGATCCTTTATAGAGAAATATACAAAAGTGTTACATCTTAAAGTAGGCCTGAGGTTTTAATAGAGGGAGGAGAGGGCACAAGCGCCGTCACTCACTACTATTAAATCCTCATCCTAAAAAATTTCTATACAGCAGAAGAACCAAAGTAGGACCCCTAGGGGACTTCAACCATTATGTGTGTGTGTGTGTGTGTGTGTGTGAAAAATGGAGAAGAGCTGACAACGCTGGAAATTTTTCCAGCGCTGTCCGCATTTTGGGCGACCTAAAAGTATTTGTTTTGAAATTTTTTTTGCAGTAGTTAGATATACGTGTTAGGAAGCTCCCCACAAAATTTCAGCTCAATCCGACACCGTTTGAGCCTCCGTTCATCGATTTCAAAAACGTTACGCAAAACTGTGGACAGATTTGCGTAACGTTTTTGAAATCGATGAACGGAGGCTCAAACGGTGTCGGATTGAGCTGAAATTTTGTGGGGAGCTTCCTAACACGTATATCTAACTACTGCAAAAAAAATTCAAAAAAAATATTTTTACCTCGCCCAAAATGCGGACAGCGCTGGAAAAATTTCTAGCGATGTCAGCATTGGCCCATTAACCTCATATATATATATATATATATATATATATATATATATATATATATGACATTATCTATCTTTACTCCCCCCACACAAACTTAAATTTTAGTGAAAAAACTTAAATTTTGGAGGAAAAAGTGTCTTGGGAACCAAAACTTTGAAATTAAAAGTGTCTTGGGAAAAATTATGGAGATTAAATTTGGGGGGAAAGTGCATTGGTAACCTAAACTTTGAAATTAGAAGTGCCTTGGAAAAGATTGTGGAGATTAAATTTGAGGGGAAAAGTGCCTTGAGAACCTAAACTTTGAAATTAAAAGTGCTTTAGGAAAGATTGTGGTGAATCATGATCCATCGCGCCGAAGGCGCCAGCGCGAAGGTGCCCGCCCGAATGCGCTAAATTTTTTTACGCTAATTTGTTGTTCCGCGCCGAAGGCGCAGGCACCAAATTTGTTGTTCGACGCCGAATTTGTTGTTCCGCGTTGAAGGCGCCTGCGCCGAATTTGTTCCGCGTCGAAGACGCCCGCGTCGAAGTTGACCGTGCCGCTAAATATTTTTACGCTAATTTATTGTTCTGTTAAATTTTGGATGTGGAAATAATTTTCGAGGAACAAAGATTTCACGGGAGAAATCTTAAATGAACCGTGCCCGGGGGCACGGGTTATGACTTGTGTGTGTGTGTGTGTGTGTGTGTGTGTGTGTGTGTAAATATATATCTCTCTTTCCCCCTCCTATAACCATATAGCATATCACCTATAACACTTTGTGTTTGGGTCTGCGTATATATATCAGTAGAAATTACCCATGCACATAGTGCACAGGGATCAAAGTCAAAACACACACGAGTCGGAAACTGCACGCAGCCAAAAATGAGGGGAAAGTGTGGATTTGTGTGTGAGAATCGTCGGGAGGTAAAAGGGGGAAGGATGGGCCTAATTGCAAAAAACACGGGGGTAAAGTGGAAAAAGACCGATGGCATACACGTAAATAGGTGGAAGAGTGAGTGGTTTTTTGGTTGTATGGAAAAGCAATGGCTAGCTCGTACTTCATGGGATGAGGATGAGCTTTTATTTGGATGCATCAAGAAAAGCCCTAAATCACACACAATCTCTCACCCATACCCAATTGGGCTTATATTTGGATATCATATAAATATCAAGATGGGATACGCTTTAGGGCTAGTGTTAGGGTTAGTGTTAAGGTTAAAATGAGTCGCGGAGTGGAGTTTCCCATTGATTCGTGCCAAGCGTACACATGTGAATGCAAAAAATGAAGGGCGCGAGCTCTGGGCAGATTCTGCCGAGTTTACTAGGCAGACTCTGCCCAGAGCTCACGCCCTTCCTTTTTGCATTCACATGTGCACTTAAGTGCACGCTTGGCATGCTTGGCTCTGCCCAGTTTCTGGGAAGTTTCTGGGCAAACTCAAATTTTGGTCAGTTTCTAGGCAAACTCAAATTTTGGTCAGTTTCTGGGCAAACTCAAATTTATGTATTTCTTTTCATGATATATAATTTGGTGTGTTTACTCGTTTAATATTTTTTGTTTTACCGTTTAAGTTATTATTATTTTTTGGTAGGGTTAACATGGCGAGGACAGTCCTTCAGGACCTGAGGGTGGCAGTGGTGGCGATGGTCGGTAAGGGGCGATGTTGGTCTTGGCGAGGGCAGTGGGCTTGGGGGCGATGGTAGCGGACATGGGGAAGATGGTAGCATGCATGGGGACGATGGTAGCGGTTGATGACGGATATGGCGATGGTGTGGGCTTAGGGACGCGTGGAGGATGTTATTATTTATTTATTTTTATATGTTTATTGGTTTAAACTGCGGACATGGAGGCCGGATATGTATTATATATTATATTTGCTCGAATTTTTTAATGAATTTGTGTGCATTTAATTTTAATTAGTTGTTTGATTTATTTTGTTGTATATAAGTACTTATTTGATAGTTATAAATGTATATTATATGTAGGAAATTCTGCAATTTTTTATAAAAATAATTTTAACCTATCGACCACGGACATATCCGTGGCCGATAGTACTAGACGGCCACAGCAATGTCCGTGGCCGATAGTTATCGGCCACAGATAATGTGCACAAAGTTGACGATTTTGTGCACATAATCTGTGGCCAATAAATTTGTCCGTGGCCGATAGTTTTATATAGTATTTTATTCGAATTATCGGCCAGGGATATCCGTCGGCGTTATTCCGTGGCAGGTTATCGGCCACGGAATGTTCCGTGGGCAAAACGGGTATCAGCCACTACGGTATCGGCCACGGCTTTTCGACCACGGATATGTCCGTGACTGAAAGCCGGATACGTAGTAGTTTACCTACAACATCATTGATACTACATGTGGAAATTGGATGCAACCATGTATAACACACGAAACAAACCAACCAAGCAAGATGGGTATGAGTGGAAGAAGGCCTCGCGTTGCATCGTTGCACACGGCTATCAAACCCACCTCTAAGAAAGATGGGTATGAGTGGAAGCTGTACATGCTGAGCGAAAAGTTTAAACGAGTATTGACCTGCCAATGGATTCTATTAGATAGTACAAATGACGTAAAGACTAAAGATTAAATCACACTCCTAACTACATTTGGTGATGGTTGACCAGACTAGGTTTTCATATAATGAAGATGTTCTAGTTTCATTTGATGTCTAGATAAGTCACCCTATTGGCACTCAAAACTAATCGTCTTAATGCGCTGTTGGTATGTAAAACTATACCGGTTACCATGAATATAGAAGTCCACTTACCATGAATATCATACAAGCCTTACTATATGAATGAGTGCTAGGGAAAAAACTATACCGGTGAGGTCACCATCGAATCAAACTTGGTAAAAGGATTCAATGAGCTTAGATGTCGTCATATTGCTATATAGCAATAAACATTCCTGGGATAAACCCTTTTGTTGAGTCATTGGGCCGGAGTTCGAGGCAACTCGGTCGACGGATAATTAAGGCCCAACAGGCCCGCCAAAGAAGCCCGATGTCGACTCAGTCAAAGCCAGAATGGCTAGTCGACCGTTGGGTCCCTCTCGCTCGAACGTGGGATTAAAAGCGGACTCGAGAATCTCGGGGACATGTGCAACATTTACTCCTATTAATGGAGAAAGATCATGGCCCCATTATGGGTGACCGTTATCCCCCAACGTCTCCAAAGGGACCCTAAACGTCTATAAATAGGGGAAAGGGTCACATCTTCAAGGTACGAGGTCTAAGACATAGAACTCTATCTTCTCACTTTTACCATTCTTATATTCGAGCTTGCGTCGTCAGTCTCGAGACGAACCTCCGTGGATCGATCTCAGCTACACCAAGCTCCCTCTCTTCCTTAAGTTCCATACTAACTTAAGCATCAGAGGGGATTTGGGTCGGAACCCAGATCCGACCCCCCTAACGAGTCCCTGTGGTGCAGATCGTCGATCGCAGTCCAGCATCGAAGGTCGACGTCAAGCTCTCCAATCTCGAACGATCGACGCAACAGTCGCCCGAAGGTCGATCGAAGGTCGCAACACTTCCAACCATCATCATTCGACCCCGGTTCCTCCAACCGAGGGTCCCACTCCATCTGCTGACGAGGCTCCAACTCGGCGCTTTGAGTCTACGTCAGCCTGACAACTATATCGGTCAATTTGCCTTAACAGTTTGGCGTCGTCTGTGGAAAAAGTTAACCAGCTTGACATACCAAAGCAATCCAAAAGCTATGACAGCTGGGCCCAGCAACGTCGAACCGGTCGAAGGTCTGAAGGAAAAGCCAAGAGCAAATAGCGTCTTGGTAGAGGACGTCACGGACTCCACAACACCACCACCTCGACCAACGGAGGAGGCAAAGGAGCCCGGAGTGACTCGAAGAGAATTCAACCAATTCACCTAGCAGGTCGATAGGAGCCTAGGCGCATTGGCGGCTTTAGTACGCCAGAACATGGGGAGCCCATCCCCCGTAAATGAGCCGTCGCTGCCTCCGAACCCGTACCTGACGCCAACGAGAGGGTCAGCATTCCTCCGAGATCTGGGGGACCCAAGAGCGGGGATTAACCTCGACAGTTCGGCCCCCCCAGCCCACCAATACAACGGAGCCGGGGTCGATAATCGAGCTTTCGTGCCCCAGGGGGAACCCCCCTACTCCAATTACCGGACGGCCACCCGCGACATCATAAATCAGGTAATATATGGAGCACCTCCAGGTTATAACCCGCTAAACCATGCAGGTGGACACGCGAGAAGGGAGGAGATCATGAATCGATCCTCCGGAGCCAACTTCTCGCAACCCGGAGCGGGAGGATCCGTGCTGGTCCAATTCACTATTCGAAAGACCCCCTGAAGGAGAATATCATCTCCGCTACTTTTCTTCCCAAATTCAAGCTCCCTGCCCTACCAGCTTATGATGGCAGAGGCGACCCATGGTCGCACATTCAGAAGTATTTGAATGTCATGCTACTCCACGGAGCCGACGAGCCATACCTTTGTAGAGCTTTCAATGCCACTCTGACCAAGAGGGCCGAAAGCTGGTACGAAGGGCTACCCCGCTACTGCATCGGCTCATTCGACGAGCTGGCAGAAATATTCTGCAAGCAATTCGCCGCAGGACGACGACCCAAGAAGAGGTCGTCCCACCTCTTCTCGCTCAAACAAAACGAGAACGAGTCAATCCGAGCCTTCGTCCAGAGATTCAACGACGAGAGGCTCGATGTAGAAGAGATGCCGGATGTGACCATCATAGCGACGCTCACCCAGGCTGTCAGGAACAAGCACTTGAGGAGGGCCCTTCACCAGTTCTCCCCTAACACCGTCGCAGAGATGCTCAACATAACAGATCGGTTCACTTCCTCTGAGGAGGCGGAAGAGCCATCTGGGGCTAATGTGAAAAGCACCCCCTCCTGCCGCGGAGACGCGAGGCGAGAGAGACCAAACTCGGGAACCCCCCGCCAGGAATCCCGAGACAAGAGGCCTAGGGAGAGGAGGCCTCGAAGCAAGGACTGTCCTACCTACGCTAAACCGGTCGTTCCTAAGACCGAAGTCCTCGCCTACGCCCCGCGAGAAGAGCTGATTCAAGAGGCTGCGAAGAAGGGCAAATACGAGAAGAGGGACGATCTCAAATTTTGCAAATACCACAACGACTATGGGCACGACACAAACGATTGTTGGACTCTCAAAAAGGAGATCGACTCCCTAGTCAAACAGGGACACCCCAAAGGCCCGGCAAGTGATCCACCCAACAAGGAAGGATCCTCGAAACAGAAGGGCAAGATGATGGGATCACCTGTCACCAAGGTGGTCGACTGATGAACCAGCCAAAACTCCTGGTGAATAAAGATGAACGACAACAACTCCAACGTCGATCGAAAAACACATGTACGCCTTTCCCATTTTCCTTTCAATAAAGCATGTTTTCCTTTATTGAATAAAACTTCACTTCTTTGAGCCTTTGTAAAGTTTGTAGAAATTACCCAATTAAAATTTCCCTCGAAAAAGGACCCGATCCTCAAAGAGGTGTTGGGAAAGCCTAACTTACGTAGATGCAAATGAGCATCAGCCGTAAGTCGAAGGGGCCACCCCTTCGCTACTGACCGACTCTCCTAGACGAGCGTCAGCCGTAAGTTGAAGGGGCCACCCCTTCATGACTGAACGACTCTCTCGAACGAGCGTCAACCGTAAGTCGAAGGGGCCACCCCTTCGCGACTGAACGACTCTCAGAGACGAGCATCAGCCGTAAGTCGAAGGGGCCACCCCTTCGCGACTGAACGACTCTCCTAAGCGAGCGTCAGCCGTAAGTCGAAGGGGCCACCCCTTCGCGACTGAACGACTCTCTCGAACGAGCGTCAGCCGTAAGTCGAAGGGGCCTCCCCTTCGCGACTGAACAACTCTCTCAGACGAGCGTCAGCCGTAAGTCGAAGGTGCCACCCCTTCGCGACTGAACGACTCTCTCAAGCGAGCGTCAGCCGTAAGTCGAAGGGGCCTCCCCTTCGCGACTGAACGACTCTCCTAGACGAGCGTCAGCCGTAAGTCGAAGGGGCAACTCCTTCGCGACTGAACGACTCTCTCGAACGAGCATCAGCCGTAATTCGAAGGGGCCACCCCTTTGCAATTGAACTACTCTCCTAGACGAGCGTCAGCCGTAAGTCAAAGGGGCCACCCCTTCGCGACTGAACGACTCTCTCAAACGAGCGTCAGCCGTAAGTCGAAGGGGCCACCCCTTCGCAACTGAACGACTCTCTCAAACGAGCGTCAGCCGTAAGTCGAAGGGGCCGCCCCTTGGCGACTGAACGACTCTCTCAAACGAGCGTCAGCCATAAGTCGAAGGGGTCTACCCCTTTGTGACTGAACGACTCTCTCAAATGAGCGTCAGCCGTAAGTCGAAGGGGCATTTCCTTCACGACTGAACGACTCTCTCTAAACGAGCATCAGCCGTAAGTTGAAGGGGCCATCCCTTCGCGACTAACGACTCTCTCAAACGAGCGTCAGCCGTAAGTCGAAGGGGCCTCCCCTTCGCGACTGAACGACTCTCTCTAACGAGCGTCAGCCGTAAGTCGAAGGGGCCACCCCTTCGCGACTGAACGACTCTCTCAAACGAGCGTCAGCCGTAAGTCGAAGGGGCCACCCCTTCGCGACTGAATGACTCTCTCAAGCGAGCGTCAGCTGTAAGTCGAAGGGGCCACCCCTTCGCGACTGAACGACTCTCTCTAGACGAGCGTCAGCCGTAAGTCGAAGGGGCCACCCCTTCGCGACTGAACGACTCTCTCAAGACGAGCGTCAGCAGTAAGTCGACGGGGCCACCCCTTCGCGACTGAACGACTCTCTCAAACGAGCGTTAGCTGTAAGTCGAAGGGGCCACCCCTTCGTGACTGAACGACTCTCTCGAATGAGCGCCAGCCGTAAGTCTAAGTGGCCACCCTTCGCGACTGAACGACTCTCCTAGACGAGCGTCAGCCGTAAGTCGAAGGGGCCACCCCTTCGCGACTGAATGGCTCTCTCAAACGAGCATCAGCCGTAAGTCGAAGGGACCACCCCTTCGCTACTAAACGACCCAAACCCCATATCGTCAACCACGAATCGGGTAGATCTCTTCCTCTCCATGGAACATGGTGGTCAAATCCTAAATGTGGTTCGATGGTCTATCCTCGATCATCCCAAAGCAGCGCCTAACCCATCGAAAGGGACCATCAGGCATTGAGACCACCACGAGGCGTGAGCGACAACAAACAAAAAGAGGCAATGACATACGAGAATACACAGGCTAATTCTCTTGTCACTCTCCATTACAAAAGATTGTTTTCACTTACATTCCCCCATATACATTCAAAAATTTCTATCAGGCTAATCTTACAGCGGCCGTTCAGGCCCTCAATCTACCTCCAATGCGGCCCCAGGCTCCGGCACCCCCGTAGCAACTGCTCTTGCTTCGTCGCCGGCCATGGTGGTAGCCTCGTCCACTAGAGCTGCCTCCTCCATGACTCGGCTCGACTCGTCGTCGCCTTGGCTAGACTCATCCTCACCGAGGTCCGGAAATATCACCGGGATCTCGTCGATCTCCGCAGAGAGGTCAGAGAATCGATTCCTCATCTCCAACCGACATCGCTCATAGCCCTGCTTATATAGCTCTTCAAAGTCGACGAATGAAGCCGTGAAGTCCCGAATCGCCTCCTCTGCAATGACGTCAGCTTCGACTCTCTCCTCCAACAGAGCATTCTCCGCTTGCTCTCGTAAGGCGATCTGCTCCGCCTCCCTCCTACGAGACTCGCTTAGCTCTTGCTCGAGTTTCTCGACGATTAACGACCTCGTCTCGGAGAGGCAGCTGATTCTTTCCAGCTCAGCCTGGGACTTCATCACCCTTGATCTGATGGCCTCCAGAGTGACACCGTGATCGGCCACAACCGAAGCTCGACGACGCAACGTCGTGGTCGCCACAAGAGCCTGCACACAACATCTGACCGTCAGCTTATGTGCTGATATTGGCATCGATAGAAGGCCCAAACAATACTCACCTGGACGCTGGCATGGACGGCTATTGACGCAAGCCGTTCATAATCGACCTTGTCTACGACAGCCCTGTCCCGTGGAAGGGTCGCATTCTCGGCGATACGGGAGGCGGCCCCACAGTCGAGGAGAGCAGAGTCCCCATGCCTCAATGGAAACCTCGCCTTGACAAGCTCCTCCTCGGAACAGTCGAGGGGAAGCCTGAGGAGATCGGTCCCCCAGCAGCATCGGCATATACTCCTCAAGGATGTCTTCAGGCAACCCTACGGAGGGAGACAGACCCCCCAGGGCCAGGTGTCCCGATGCACGCGAAGATCCGACGGAACCTGAGTCTCCCTCGAATCCTCCTCATGGGGTGCATCACTCCCTGGCTGGGAGGCCTGCTCCACGGAAGCATTCGACCCAGATGGCTCCGAGTCGCTGAGGAGGATCCTCCGCCGCTTTTTCCCCCCCCCAGTGCAACCACCTCAAACTCGGAGGTGGACCCTTTCTTCTTCTGCTGAGAGCGAGCCACCTGGGCAATCCCTTCAACGATCATGGGCCAATCTCCGGACGGCTGGACCATCGATCTTGATGCGGTCAACGCTCGGGGTGACAACATTCTCACCTCTGCCTCTCTGATGGAAGCCTCGACCGCTTCCTTCAAGGCGAGATCTACCTTATAATCCACGCCGGTCATACCTACTGGAGCAACAAACGAGTTAAATCAAGCGACGAAGGTCGAACAGTTGGCAAGCACGGTCGAACCGACCTTTCGTCCACACGGTTCGACGCAGCACGTCGTCCGACCACAGCCACTCGACCGATCTCATACCCTTGGGTAAGCTCTTCAGAGTGTCGGTGGCCTTCTTCTCCTCGACTGTCAGCGGTTTATCCTCGGCAGGCCCCAAATCAGGGGCGCCCCAACCGGTACAGAAGCTTGCCTCCCCCTGGAAGACCACAAACACAAACTCGTCCTTCCACTTGTGGTTGGAGGTGGGAAGATCTTCCAGCAGCTTCCTCCCTCGACGGGCCATTATCGTATACCACCCTAGAGTCTTAAGGGGAGGGATCAAGAAGAAGTGGTTGAACAGACACAGGGATGGCTCGATTCCCTTCATCGCGCACAGAATTATGAAGCCCATCAACATGCCAATAGCGTTCGGCATCAGCTGGCAGAGGGAAATGTTCAAGGTACACAGGAAGTACCACAGGAAGGGATGCATGGGAAATCGAAGGCCCCGTTCGAAGGCTTTGACATAGACCCCCGCTTCCCGATCGCCGGGACGATGAGCCCTCTCGTCCCTCCCAGGCAGTCTGATTTGATAATCAAGGCGAACAAAATTCCTCTGAAGCGCGTTGATTTGGTCGGCCTTGACTTTGGACCGCACATTCGCCAGCAAGCCCGGCTCCATGACCCCCTCCTGATTCTTCTGGATGGCGGTGACAACATTCCTTCCAGAGGCAGAGGACGAAGCCATTACTTTCGAGAGAATGAAAATCTGAATCGAGCGAATGAAGACGGTACTCCCGCACTCCTTCGCTGGAACCGTCATATATGGGCGAGGCGGCAACCACATGATGGAACACGCGTCAAGGATCCAAGGACCCAGAATGTCTTGGATTTCGAACCGACAAATCATCTGAATCGACGAGGCGGGCGTTTTGGCGCCTAGAACTCGAGTGCTATTTTCTCGACTGTCGCGCCCCATTAAATGCGATGTAACATCGCTTGACCTCAGCAGATGGACCCTTGAAGGTCGCACGACGGGGGTCATTGTTGAGTCATTGGACCGGAGTTCGAGGCAACTCGGTCGACGGATGATTAAGGCCCAACAGGCCCGCCAAAGAAGCCCGATGTCGACTCAATCAAAGCCAGAATGGCTAGTCGACCGTTGGGTCCTTCTTGCCCGAACGTGAGATTAAAAGCGGACTCAAGAATCTCGGGTGCGTGTGCAACATTTACTCCTATTAATGGGAAAAGAGTGTGGCCCCATTATGGGTGACCGTTATCTCCCAACATCTCCAAAAGGACCCTAAACGTATATAAATAGGGGAAGGGTCTCATCTTCAAGGTATCAGGTCTAAGACATAGAACTCTATCTTCTCACTTTTACCATTCTTATATTCGAGCTTGCATCGTCAGTCTCGATACGAACCTCTGTGGATCGATCTCAGCTACACCAAGCTCCATCTCTTCCTTAAGTTCCATTCTAACTTAAACATCGGAGTGGATTTGGGTCGGAACCCAGATCCGACCCCCCTAACGAGTCCATGTGGTGCAGATCGTCGATCACAGTCCAGTATCGAAGGTCGACGTCGAGCTCTCCAACCTCGAAGATCGATGCCCGAAGGTCGATCGAAGGTCGCAACACTTCCAACCATCATCATTCGACCCCGGTTCCTCCAACCGAGGGTCCCACTCCAGCTGCTGACGAGGATCCAACTTAACGCTTTGAGTCTACGTCAGCCTGACAACTGTACCAGTCAATTTTGGCCTTGACACCTTTGTATCGGCATATTTACTAAATATAGACCAAATGTTCACACCTGTTAAGTAAAACAGCTTCTCTAGGTGTGGTAGAAAAGTGATCCCCTTTTGCATGATGTCATGCAACACCCACAACAAAGTAAATACCAAACAGATAAAAGAATGCAGACAGTCCCCAAAGGAGTTGAAGAAATATGCAACCCAACTTCCATCACAGACGTACTATATGCCTATAGAGCCCATGTATTTGTACTCAACCACAGGTTTAGAGGTAATCAAACTTGTTTGTTCAAGAAAGATCAAGGAGCTAAGCTGCAAGTATTCATCAGGAAACTCATCGGGGATACAGAAATTAAACCACCCTTACGTGAAGAAAGTCACATTTACAGTGGACGTCTAGCAAGAAAATGTCACCCATATACCCAATCTCATGCCATTGTAGTTGATGTAGTGTTCATTAACCAACCAGTAGCTAAAGAATTGTGATGATAAGTTCACTCTCAAAAGATGCAACATGGCCATTAAGCTTTCTCAATATGGTAAGATCTGAAACTATAGGGAGAAAACACTAGATGGATGAATAGTGCTTTATTGACAATAATAAGGAAATTACGCCAAATTAAAGATCCCTTATGCAACCTTAATGCTGAATAGAAAGAGAGAGCAACGAACTCAGAAAAACAAACACAAACAAAGGATTTACATTGGTTCAGATTCACCGAGTCTCCCCGACTCCTTTGAATCCTACTCCAGCAACCTACTAGAAAACCCGCCAGTGATTAGTGATCCAGTTCCCAAGTGAAAAACCAAACACTTTCTTCCACTTCCCAAACCTGGGAATGGACTACTCTCACAACCCGAAAGGAACTTCTCAAATATCAAAGAGAGAAATATGACTGAAATATGAAACAGTTTACACAACATATGCCTTGAATAATACTCTTTAGAATGAGGCAAGAGGGTGTGTGTGATGTGCTCTAAATGATGAGAGTATGAGCACTTACTACTTGTCTCAAGAAGATTAGCAATGAATGATAGAAACTTGATCTTGAAAGCTTTGGAGACAAGTTGAAACTTAGAGCTTGAGCTTGAATGGCTTTGACTGCTCTTGAATGCTCTAGTGAAGAATTAATAACTTGAAATCACTTGAGAGTGTATTTAATTAAGTCTTAAGAGCTTAGCTAACTTCTCAAGTCAAGACATCAAAGCCCTTAAATAACTCACCGAACTCTGTCCAAAATCTGTTAAAAGTCCCAAGCATTAAATGCTGAAAATGGCTATTAACAGGTAGAAATCATAGTCGCCTGGAGTAGAACGACCAGTCGTCTGTTGTACTGTTCTGACTGGATCATAAATGCAGTCTAACAGACACTTGGCAGACGTCTGAAGAAGACTTCCCAGACATCTGGTCCACTGCACAGTCGTCTGGCTCAAAGGTATTAGACGTCTGATCATACAGATAGTGATGGACTAAGTTACTTGAAATATATTGGTCTGAATACCCAGACGTCTGATGTTCATCATCCAGACGTCTGATCGACCATATAGACCTCTGAAAACACATCTTCAGATGCCTTAATCAAGACTTGACTGCAGAGTTTAAGATACTGGAAATTTTGCTCGTAATTAACCAGACGTCTGATGTATATCATTCAGGCGTCTGATACAAAGGGAAGATGTCTGGAAACATAACATCAGACGTCTGACTTCTGTCAGTCAGCAAAGACCGAGATACTGGAAGTTCAGCTAGAATGAATCAGACGTCTGGAGTTCTTCATCCAGGCGCCTAACACATTGTGCAGACGTAAGGAATGAGAACTTTAGACATCTGTACTGGGTAGGGTTTTGGAGAACTGAATATGCATAAGCACCAGTCGTCTAGAGATCAACTACCAGGCGCCTGGGTAGGCTGAAAATCTCTACTTCGAGATTATGCAAGTTCTAACCTATGACATTCAATGATATATGATCTAAAGTGTTGTGACTGTCATGAGTGATATTCTATCCAGTCTATTCAAGGCTTAACATGCTAATTCAACTAAGAAGTAAATAAAGAAAGATTTACATATTTAATCCTCTTCACTTCCTATTGAATTTCGTGAAGACTTTCATTGAGCTTGTTGAGTCCAACGCTTTGATTTCCTTGCGTTCACTCCTTGATTTCCATGCTTCGTTGATTGATGTCCTTGCATCAACGATCCGAATCATCGTCTTCATTTGAAGTGACTTTATCTATATTGACGATGCTTTCATTAACTACAAAATATGGAGATTAGTCATAATTGATTATACTTGTTTATAATCAAAACCACATTGAGAAATCCAATATTCAACAAATGTAACATGAAGTATACCCGAGTAGCAATCAAATCTCAGATGTTGGCGGATGGTCTAGCAAAAAGCGCATGTGATGCCAACAAGAAGGCCAATGATTGGGGATAAAGATATTCACGTGTAAATACCAAGACGAAACACCAGTTTTGATGATGCATATCAAACTAAATAAGAGCAAGGGGATAAGGTTTCCATGTACATTCATTAGAAGATGTAGTCAAAATTCCACTATACGTAGGGAGTGAAGAATGGCCTCATCACTTAATTCATGTTAGTCATTTTACCTAGCCAAAGATTAGGAAGTGGCCATACCATACATTCCTTATTATATCACCTAAGCAGAGGTTGGGAAATTTTCTCAATGCCTAATCTCCATTATATTGCCCAAGTCAAAAATGAAGAAATGGGCTACATGCTCAATCCCTGGCATACCGTCTAAACAGGATAGAGAAATGCTGTCTGCACCCCTACGCATGTCTAAACAGGATAGAGAAATGCTGTCTGCACCCCTACGCATAGGGGTGCATTGACTTTTCTCTTCTAAAATTAGAAAATCTTTAAACTTAATTTTCAAATCAACCGATTTTTTTTCCTTTTAAAGTTAATTTTGGCACTAAAATTTATATGCACCCCTATTCATAGGTGTGCAGATAGCAAATGCCATAGGATATCAGGAAGTGGCACAAGCGCCCACTTCACCTAAGAAGTAGTTTCATATCCATCACCTAAATAAGATGATAAGTGCCGAGTCCACACCAACTCTAAGTATCAAAAGTAGGGGTGTGCATAGGTCCAGTGTACCCAGATACTCGATCGGAACCTACCCGAACGGGTAGGTTCTGGGTAGATAGTTATTGGTTCTGGGTAAGTTCTAGGTATGAAAATTAGGAACCGACGGGTATCGGGTCCGGTTTCGGTTCCCGTTTATAGGGAACGGGTACCCAGAACCGGATCCGATATTTTATATATTATAATATTATTGATCAAAATATATAAGAGTGATCCACCCTGAATGTATCTAATTTGAACTTATAATATTAGGGGGTACAACTTGCATCCTGAAGTTCTGATCAACGCGTAAGTTCATCAAACAATGCATTTGAATCAAAGATCATATTGTTCTCTTATGCGTTCAAAAGAGCAGTAGAGGTAAACGTGAATCATTCTTCCATATGTCTAGCTTTATCTAGTAGAAATGACTGATCAGTAAACCTTTATCACTGAAGAAAAAGACTATAGACAATATTTTACTTCCAGATTGATTTTTAGTCATATGTATTTGAGGTAATTGTCATGCACAGATCATTTGGAAATCATTGTTCGTAATGCATCACAAATTAGATTTTTTTTTTTACAAGGTACCCGGAACCTACCCGGAACCATAGGGTCCGGGTAGGGTTCGGGTATAGGGTCCAACTGGGTAGATTTCGGGTCCAAATTTTAGGAACCGGTCCCTTACCGGGTCGGGTCCGGGTAACATAAAAAAACAGGGTACCAAAGAAGGAAAAATGAACATCCAACCCTATCTACTGATCAGTGCCGAATCACAACTAAGGAAAAATGAATAAAAAAACAGGAGAGAAAAAAAGTGACTAGCGCCGAATCACAACTAAGGATGGAAATGCAGTAGATAATGAATATCTACTGATCTAGTCGACTGGCTATAGTGCATCGATAGACTACAAGCAATATGTTGGACGCCAAATGTCAAATCCATACCAAAGAAGGAAAAATGATAGACATCACATCCTTATAAACCTAGTCGACCTACCAATACAAAGATGATCAAGACTATATACAACCCTATCTATAGGGGTGTATGTGATGATTGTGGTTAAAAAAAGGCAAAAAAATTAATGATTAAAGAGTACGAAGAACATTGGGATGTGATATAATTCTTTTTTTTGGCATTCAATCATGACATGCACCCCTTTAGATAGGAGGGGTGTATGTAGCAATTCTCTACAAAGATAAGCTGAACGTATCCAGTAACAAATGGGGGATTTGTTGTCAAAAAAGTGACATCCAAACAAACCAATTTATTCCATTGCCTCAATCAATAAGATACATGACACCTTGTACACCTTGTACAACGGCAAACCAAAAAATGCCAAGAATTGTTTTATTCCTGCATGAACAGACACTTGTTTCCTCCTAAAAAATTTTAACCATGTTATGAATAGGCCCATTGGGCCAATTGGGTATCCAACCCACTATTGAAAGTTATAAATACACGGGTAGGGTGCTCTTAACCCCTTACACCTATTCTCCCTAAATTTCCCTTCACAACACGTTATCAGCACGATCACGCTCGTTGGAGGAGACGGCGGCTCGCGGGAAAGGAGATCCACAAATCGCTCAGATTCAAGAAGATCGTAATCTTCTCAACGGGGAGCGAAAAGGGCATCCTTCACCAACCGTCGCCTAGATTCCTCGTCGAATCTAGAGGTAAAAATCCAAACTTTTAGATCTAAACTTGCTTTTCTCATTAGATCTGCATGTTTTAGGATCAAAAAGTTTATAAACTCGGTAAAAATTCAACCTTTTTAATAGATATGCATGTTTAAAACAATAAAAACTTGTTTTTTACCGATCAAAATTGTTGAAAAATCCGATTTTTACCTCTCCACCTTTGATCCAAAAATCCGCACGCCCGTAGGGCGGAACGGTGGCGCGCCCTTTGCGCCGCCGGCGGAAATCAAACGCCGCGGCCTCAAGCCGCGGACTGCCGCCGCGGCCCCAGGCCGCGGCCAGTCGCCGCGGCCCCAGGCCGCGGCCCAGCGCCGCAGCAGCCGCGGCCTGAAGCCGCGGCCCTGTGCCGCGGCCTGCAGGCCGCGGCCCGCCGCCGCGGCGGCCGCGCCATACGCGGCCAGCCGTCGCGGCGACACGCCGCGGGCCCCCCTAGGGTTTCCTGAAACCATAACCCTAACGGGCTATTTTTTCGGGGGAGGCCCAATATTAACCCTAATGGGTTGTTTTCATGGCCCAAAAGGCCAGAAAATTAGCCCATCCACATAAATTATTTTATTTATTTTTGGCCCTAAAAAGCCCAAAATAGTTAAAAGAAATTTTGAAAGGGTTGAAAGCGGTAAAATAAAACATTAAAATATGGATCAAAAGGCAAAAAGTTTTCAAAAAAAAAGTTTTTGCACGTCGCACACAAATTTAAATTATTTTAAATGCCTGTGTTTTTGATTATCTGCGTGGTTGTATGACTCAAAAATATTATCTGCGTGGATGTGCAATATTAGGCTATGTTTTTAGGGATCAGCCAGGTTTCCGACACCGTTTTACTATTCCTGCAATTTTTCTTTTCTTTTGAGAGAAACTTTGTATGTGAGGATGAAAATGTAAAAAGAAGACCGAAGGACACCAAAAAGAAGCTGAAGGCGTTCGCTCAATGAAGATAGGGGCTTCTCTCTGAAGTTCCCGAGTTGTACTTTATTTTCATGCATTCTATTTTTGATGTAACTTCGGACTGGACTTTTTTATTTTTTCGGTGTCGGCTGGCTGATCCCCATAGCCCTAGGTCATTTTTCTGTTTCATTGTTTATGCATTAAACTGTGTGGTTGTTAATTAGCTTAAATACCATGTTTAATGTCATAATGAAACCACTTAACAGCATGCGTGATTGTTAATTTCTAGTAATTAATTATTCACATTGTCTGAAAAAAAAGCATGTATGTTAAAATCACACTAATTAAATTCATGCTATGAAAATGTTTACATGCGTGGATGTCTATCTTACTCAGTTAAATGATACATGCTATTTTTCTTTACATTGCTAGATCATAAAATGGCCAGACTCGCAAATGTAGACTTCTCGGTCCTGAAGGCCGATGGGTCAAACTACCTGAGTTGGCAGTTGGACCTGAAGTTCCATCTGCGCTCTCATGTTTTCAGTCTCACACAGACTGAAAAGGCAACAACTAGTACTGCCCCAGCTAACAAGGAGGCTTCAGTGGAAGCACCTCATACAGAGGAAGTTTCTGATATATTAAAGGCGAAGGCCATTATATATATCAGGAAACACTTAGACTCGACCTTAAAGGACGAGTACCTCACTGTAGAGGACCCTTACGAGCTGTGGGATGCACTCGAGGAGAGGTACAGACATCAGAGGGATGTCATACTCCCCCGTGCACAGTACGAGTGGACTCACCTCCGCATACAGGATTTCAAATCCGTAGCGGAGTACAACTCAGCTCTCTTCCGCATCACCTCACGCCTGAAGTTGTGTAGTGAACCAGTGACGGAGAAGATGTTGCTGGAAAAGACGTTTACGTCTTTCCACGAAAAGGACATGATCCTTATGCAACAATATCGAGAGAGGAAGTTCACAAAGTACTCTGACCTTCTTTCATGCCTGCTTATGGCTGAACAGAACAGAGACCTGTTGGTTGCCACCCACAACCTGCGCCCTCCTGGCTCCGCTCCATTGCCACCTCCTGCAGAGGCCCACTTCCAGTCTTCCCAGAAGAAGAAGACGGACAAAAAGGCAAAATTCCAGAAATGGAAAGAACAGAAGCAGCGGAAGAAGGCCACTCCCCCAGCTCCTCCCCAGAACCAGAAGTTCGTGGACAAGAAGCAGAAGAGGATTCCCAACAAAGGAGGCACTCCCAAGAAAGACTGGGAGGACAAATGCTCTAAATGCGGGATGACGGGCCACTGGTCCAGAATCTGCCGCACAGCAAAACACCTCCAGGACCTCTACCAGGCAAGCCTCAAGCCTCGAGCTGAGACAAACCTGATGGAGAGCACAACGTTGGCAGAGACCTCATGGACTCCTGAAGATTTCATGGGAGATGACACTCTCTAGATCTGGACCACTTTTATGCAACTAGCAATGTATCTTCTATTTTATGCATTGTATCTAGTTTTATTTCCATGTCAAAACAATATTTTTGAGCATTTATCTTTATGAAAGTAGATCTTTTCTCTTCATTTATTGCTTGAATGTCTTTCCCCCTTTTTTTAGATATGGAACTTATCTGCATAGTGGACAGTGCATCGACGCACTCGATCCTTCAAAACATAGACTACTTCACGAGCGTAAGTAGCTATTCTGGCCCACTGAGAACAATCTCAGGACCAGCAAACATAATCGAAGGATCAGGGGAAGCAATTATATTGCTCCCCGGCAACACACAAATAACACTTAAAAATGCGTTATACTCCCCTAAATCCATCCGAAACTTCCTAAGTTTTAAAGACATCCGTTTAAACGGATATCACTTAGAGACGGTCGAGGAAGATAAAAGGGAATACTTGCTTGTAACGGCTCTTACAAATGGTTCAAAAACCATTGTGGAACGTTTCAAGGGACTCCCCTCGGGACTCTACCAAACAAGTATACAAACTCCAGAAACATCCATGGTGGAGCACCTGCAGTGCCCCCAAACACCAGAATTCCAACTCTGGCACAGTCGACTGGGACAACCTGGTTCGGTTATGATGTACCGCATCATAAAGAACTCCAGGGGCATTGACCTGAAGAACCTGAAGATTCTTCAAAAAGGCAAATTCACATGTCCACCCTGTTACAATGGTAAACTGATCACGAGACCCTCTCCACTGAAAGTGGATGTGGAGTCTCCCAGCTTTCTGGAAAGAATCCACGGAGACATTTGTGGGCCGATTCACCCATCAAGTGGTCCGTTCAGGTACTTTATGGTCCTGATAGACGCATCAACTAAGTGGTCACATGTGTGCCTACTGTCCACCCGTAACCTAGCACTATCTAAGCTTTTAGCTCAGATAATAAAGTTACGGGCCCACTTCCCCGACCACCAGATTAAGAAACTTCGTCTGGACAATGCGGGGGAGTTTACGTCACAAGTTTTTCTAGACTATTGCCAAGCTCAGGGAATTGAAGTCGAACATCCTGTAGCGCATGTTCACACCCAAAATGGGTTAACAGAATCTCTAATTAAGAGACTGCAATGGATCGCTCGTCCATTATTACTTCAATCCCAGATGCCAGTGAATGCGTGGGGTCATGCAATTTTGCATGCTGCATCTTTAATAAAATTAAGACCCTCTGGAGGTCAGTCATCTTCTCCAATGCAACTAGCACTTGGAGCCCCACCAATTGTCTCACACTTGAGAATATTTGGTTGTGCAGTATACGTCCACATAGCACCACCACAAAGGACAAAGATGGGTCCACAACGTCGCCTAGGCATTTATGTTGGGTTTGACACCCCCTCCATAATTAGATTCCTAGAACCCCTTACGGGGGACGTCTTTAAGGCACGTCTAGAAGACTGTGAATTCGATGAAACATCGTTCCCAAGACTAGGCTCACAGACAAAGAAGCCCGAAGCTTCAGAAAGTATCACTTGGGATACAAAAACTTTATGTCACTTTGATCCGCCAACAAGCCAGTGTGAGGAGGAGGTCCTGAAGATTCTCCACATCCAAAACACTGTCCATCTCTTGCCGGACAAATTTACTGACAACCAGAAGATTGTCAAATCACACGTCCCTGCTGCTAACACTCCAGCTAGGATTGACATACCGCAAAATGGATGCAATCCGCCTGCAGCAGAAATGGTTGGACCTCTCAAAAAGAGAGGACGACCACCGGGATCCAAGGACCAAGTCCCTCGAAAGAGTAGGACCATTGGCAATGGTAAACAAATACCACCACAGGATGCTAATTTAAGCCCTGCTACCCCATCTCTCCCAAACTCTCATGAAGAGGAAAAACCGGGAGAAAATGAAGTATCGATACACTATGTACGAACTGGGGAGTATTGGGACAGAAAAAGCACAACAATAGATGACACATTTGCGTGTAATATTTTCATCAACGTCGCGTACTGCGACGATGATATTGAACCACGCTCTCTGACAGAATGTCAAAGCAGAGATGATTGGCCAAAGTGGAAAGCGGCAATAGGAGTGGAGTTGGATTCACTCACCAAACGCAAGGTCTTCGGACCAATAGTCCAGACACCAAAAGGTGTAAAACCTGTGGGTTATAAATGGGTATTTGTTAGAAAACGAAATGAACAGAATGAGATCGTACGCTACAAAGCAAGGCTTGTAGCGCAGGGTTTTACCCAACGTCCTGGGGTGGATTTTGAAGCCACATACTCCCCGGTCATGGACGCGATCACCTTCCGATTCCTCATTGGCATAACAGCACAAGAGGGTTTAGATATGCAACTCATGGACGTGGTTACTGCATACCTATATGGCAACCTAGACCGAGACATCTATATGAGATTGCCTGACGGTTATTCTTTGCCTGCAGCACTAAAAGAGAGAGAACGTGACATCTACTCAGTGAAACTGCAAAGATCATTATATGGTCTAAAACAATCTGGAAGGATGTGGTATAACAGACTGAGCGACTTCCTTGCACAGCAAGGATTTAAAAACGACCCAGTTTGTCCTTGCATCTTTATAAGAGCAAAGGCAACAGGATTTGTAATTATAGCCGTCTATGTAGACGACTTAAACCTCATCGGATCTCCTGAAGAGATCACAAAGATTTCTAGAAGCCTGACGGAAACTTTCGAGATGAAAGACCTCGGAAAATCAAAATTCTGTTTAGGCCTTCAGATAGAGCATCTTAAAGATGGGATCCTGTTACACCAGTCAACTTACACATCGAACTTATTGAAAAAGTTTCAGATGGATAAGTGCCACCCCCTCAGCACTCCGATGGTCGTCAGATCATTGGATGTACACAAAGACCCCTTCCGGCCGCTGGAAGAGGGGGAGGAAGTACTAGGCCCCGAAGTGCCTTATTTAAGTGCTATCGGTGCACTCCTTTACCTGGCTAACTGCACTCGCCCTGACATAGCGTTTGCAGTAAACTTACTAGCCAGATATAGTGCTGCACCTACACAGCGGCACTGGGCCGGAGTTAAGCATCTTCTGCGCTACCTCCAAGGGTCCATAGACTTAGGTCTATTCTACCGGAAAGGGGCATCAACTGGTTTAGTTGGTTATGCTGACGCAGGTTACAGGTCCGATCCTCATACAGAGAAGTCTCAGACCGGATACATGTTCACATATGGCGGCACTGTCATATCCTGGAGATCTGTGAAGCAGACCATGACGACCGTCTCATCCACCCACTCAGAGCTACTTGCGATCTTCGAAGCAAGCAAGGAATGCTTCTGGCTACGCTCGGTGATCCAGCACATACTCACCTCCACCGGCCTGACGACCGGCGTTCTTGCACCCACTACACTCTATGAAGACAATGCAGCATGTATAGCCCAGCTACAGGACGGCTACATCAAAGGTGACAAGACGAAGCATATCTCCCCCAAGTTCTTCTGGACACACGACCTTCAGAAGCAAAAGCAGATTGAGGTACAGAAGATCCAATCATGTAATAACTTGGCGGATTTGCTTACCAAATCCCTGCCTACTAGTATCTTTGAGAAACTTGTATATGGGATTGGGATGAGGAGAGTGAGTAAATGTAAACTGGGTCAGGATGAGAGAACTATGAACTCATAGATACATAGGAGACTGATGTATAGATTCATAGGAAATCTGCAAGCCTGAAGCTTAGTCAGATAAGGGGGAGTCAACTGCAGAGTTGTACTCTTTTCCCTTGGCTACAGGTTTTTTTCCCACTGGGTTTTCCGTAGTCAAGGTTTTGACGAGGCAACCTCGTTGACTCTGGATCCTGAAGTATCCACCCCTAGACACATCCCCAAAACAGGGGAAGTTATGGGTTAACTGTTCTTTCTTTAACAAGACAGTTACCCTAACTCGGATCCTGAAGAATCCACCTCTTATTTCAATGTTGATTGGATAAGGGGAAGTGTTATGAATAGGCCCATTGGGCCAATTGGGTATCCAACCCACTATTGAAAGTTATAAATACACGGGTAGGGGGCTCTTAACCCCTTACACCTATTCTCCCTAAATTTCCCTTCACAACAAACCATGATTTCTCGTTCATTAATATGCGCTCATAGTTTAAAGGCTAATTTTCACAAACCTAGCTTTTTCCATAATAATATCATTAAATTACAGAATAGTACTATATACTCCGCTTTTTCACATTTGCTCCTATATATAACGCCGCTAAAAGTCAAATGTGAAATATAGGTTTAATTTATGAATAATTTTCACAAAAGCTACCTTTATCTTTCGCAATTTTGCAACAATATTACCTTTGTCCTTCACAAATTACATTACCTTAAAGGAGCAAATTGGGAAAAATGACAGTATATGAAAAAACGAAGTATATGATAGTATTCTTTACTTTAGAGAGAGAGAGAGAGAGAGCAGAGTATACTCTCATGAAAACACCATAAAAGAAAATTGAAGTTTTGTGCAAATAAGCCTAGTTTAAAACCATAAGGTGGAAACATGAGAGGAGACAGGATGAGGAGAGAGTAGAATTCTAGAAGGATCAGCATGGGAAGGAAACTGAAATTGGTTTAGGCACTCGCTGATGATGGGAAATGATCCGCAAATTCAAGACTTACCTTGATTAGTTGTTGCCCCATGAAATTGGTTAAGATGGGTGTTACGCTGACTTTTAAATAGTACCAATAAATGAAAAATGAATTTTTCCTTACAGGAATGAAGCATTGCCAAGTTATGATTATTATGAATGAGTGTTGGCGCAGGGACAAATGCAAAGTCATTAGAAAGGATCAATCTGAAATAGAAGATGAGTAGAGGGATGTCAAAATTAATAAACACATTGATATGGAATCCCAATATTCAATATTTAAATCCTTACAAACAAAACAAAAGGATCCAAAATCATAATGTCCGAAGAAAATACATCCATGAACTGACTAAATAAGCGAGTGCAGAACATAATACTCTGAAGGCTGATAGCAAGTTTACAATTGCATCCATCAATTGAGCTCATATCACACACCCACCCTCTCTCCCTACTACCTTTAGATTAAAACTTGCATGCATGGTGAATAACGCATTCATTCTAAAAATCTCTTGGATCAACGAAAAACACGCGACAATGGCCGCACCATTGCCATATCGCCATATGTGCTCGTTCTGCTGCTGTCGACCTTCTTCAATAACTGGACATCATCAATGTGCATGGGACATGGGCCTTCATTGAATCACCAGCACCTAGCTCAGTGACAATTGCCTTGCAATCCTTCAAGCTTCCTCCTACATTGCAAGTTCCAGAGGGACTTAATGAGACCCCATGCACCCTCTTCCCTTCCCCATGAAACCCATAGAAGAACAAGAATCCAATCATACTAAGAAGTTTGGATCATCAAGCACAGGTAGAAACTTGAAGAACTCGCAGAAAAATGTTCCATATGAAAATTTTCACCCTCGAATGTAAGATGAAATGAGCATTATGAACATAATGAGGTAACATAATCTTTGATTTCTAACTTTGGAGTATTTTGTAATGCACTTGTTATATTACATATGCAAACAAATTTTACTTCTAGTTCAAGTAATATCGATTCTTCATATGGTTTTTATGAATGTTTCAAAGAAAATAAAAGTAACGTAGGTAAAATATACAGCATTTATTATGAATTTGTGAGTTAGCGTACTGTTTGCTTGTTACTTCATTTGGTGTAAAGTGCTAGTACATTGAAATTTCAGGAAGGCAGTTCTATCAAAATCGTTTGTTTCGGATAAATAAAACATTGAACAGTCTCTTAAAATTATTATCAGGGAATCTAATGAAAAAAATCTCTCTTCTGTGGGTAATTAAGTTTTATATATATATATATATATATATATATATATATATATATATATATATATATATATATATATATATATGAGAATAATGGCTATCATACGCCATATGAGAGCTTCTCTCATACGCCCTCTCACATAAAACACCCAAGTACAACCAAGTACAAGCCCATGTGGGCTTGTACTTGGGTGCTTTATGTGAGAGGGCGTATGAGAGAAGCTCTCATATGGCGTATGATACCCATTAATCCCTATATATATATATATATATATATATATATATATATATATATATAAACAAATGGTTCTGATTATCCAAAAAATACGGGCGGGTGAACTTTTTGAGACCGCATATAAGGCCTATGTCATATGATACCCATTATTCTTGAATCTAACGTTATTTCACCCTCGATCCCTTGTTGCAAATTCAAACGATTACAGAACTTTTCGTAACAAATGAATCGAGGGTCAAATCCACCTAAAATTCACCTATATTTAGGCTTAAGGGTTTTAGAATATATACAACGACCTTGAAAAATAATTCCAAACATCAAGGGTGAATGGGTTTTTTGTGCAGTCAGCACAGGAAATTCCATGACAAATTCCGCTGACAGCACATATCTCGTTTCCTCATATACACATATACATATATGTACTGTTAGCACGAAAAAATTTCACATGCTGACACACATATACAGCATTTATATTTATTTTAAAAAAAATTCAGATATTCTACACATCATGGATGATCAACATACCAAAAATCAAGTGAATCCAACGCTATTTAGTCCTTGATTTAATTATTACAAAATCAATGGTTTCTGAACTATAGACTTTTTGTGACGAGTAGATCAAGTGTCAAATCCCTTAGGGTTCACTGATATTTGTGGTTTTTGGTTTTTAGACTGTGTTCAACACCAAACAAAAAATTAAACAAAAAACTCATGTTAATGTTGAATATTGATGTGATATGCTTCATATTGAGTTTATATGTAATATATTGGTATATGTGATGTGTTTGAGCTCATTTGTGACATAATTGTTAGACACAATCATATGGTCATATATATGAAGTTATAATTCGTATAATGTGACATAGTTGTGCTATGTTTACTTGAAAATTTTTGATAGCATTGTTCTTTTTTAAACTCATTTTGAAATTTAGTTCACTTATAATTTCAAAAAGACTAGATAAAACTTTTGAAAAGATATCGCAAACGATTAGATTTGGTACATGATTCTATAAGATGGAAAGTCGTCCTCTTCAAGAAGATATTCTATTTTCATGCATCTTAGTTTCTCAATTTAAGAAAAGTTTCTTCACTTATGATATGCTTCAACATTCTTTTGAGAAAGAGATCTTCTTCATGGACTTCGATGAAAATTTTTGCTATTTGAATTTCTATGGTATTGAGTCGCCTTAAGATTTAAACATGTTTTGATGATCAAAATTGAGAATGAATTAATCTTTTTGAGTTTCTATATCACTCATCTTGTGATTTTTTATTTATAAGAAATTACATTGGAGTTGTTTTTTATGTTTACTCCTTTAATTATGACATATGAAAATTATTTTATCACCCTTTTTAATAATGTCAAAGGGGTAGAAAAATAAGAAGCAACAAATATGTGGTGATATGTCTGAAGGAGAATTTCACTCGGTATTTAACAATTGGTATCAGATTGGATATACGTCGATATAATTGAAGATAATTCGTTATACTTGAAAATTTATACTTTTGAGTAACGTGCTCAATATTTCTTAAAGTTATTTTATCACCCTTTTTAATAATGTCAAAGGGGTAGAAAAATAAGAAGCAACAAATATGTGGTGATATGTCTGAAGGAGAATTTCACTCGGTATTTAACAATTGGTATCAGATTGGATATACCTCAGTATAATTGAAGATAATTCGTTATACTTGAAAATTTATACTTTTGAGTAACGTGCTCAATATTTCTTAAAGTTACTCTATATGATTTGAAATAACTTCATTGCTTGACCATCATTGATATCAAGCACAAATTGATTGCTCTTAGTGTAAACATATGATTTTAGCACATTCTTTAATACATGTGATACAAAGTTGAATATGCTTAAATATACTAATTTCTAATATGTATTGATGTGGTTAGACTTTAGATTGTTTTATTTTAACCATGTGCATTTCTGCAAGGAGAGTAAATTTATTTTTTCATATTGTATGTATTTATGTTTGTCATTGCTTGAACATCATTGATATCAAGCACAAATTGATTGCTCTTAGTGTAAACATATGATTTTAGCACATTCTTTAATACATGTGATACAAAGTTGAATATGCTTAAATATACTAATTTCTAATATGTATTGATGTGGTTAGACTTTAGATTGTTTTATTTTAACCATGTGCATTTCTGCAAGGAGAGTAAATTTATTTTTTCATATTGTATGTATTTATGTTTGTCATCATCAAAAAGAGAGGCAAAATTGAGTATTGAGTCGCTTTTATGTAAGTTTTGATGATGAGCAAATATTTTGTATGCTAATGAATCATGAGTGCGTGTATAGGTATTAAAGAGTTATCTTAGTGAAGCTCAACCAATACCTATGAAGTTTAAAGAATCAAAGACAAGGAGATGGTTAGGAAAGGACAACATCAAAACTGAAAGAAAAATATATATTTGGATGTAATTTTATTCTTGTCTTAGATTTATGTTAAAGCATTGTTAAAGCTCTCTCTCACACTTAAGAAACTATATAAAAAGTTTTAAAAAGTTTTAAAAAGTTTTAATTAAGTTTCCTATGTTTAACTTAGCCAACCCAATGATTTTATAGTGTATTAGTCGACCAATTTCCCTATACTAGTCGACTAGGAACCCTATATACTAGTCCACTAGGAAACCTGGAAACTGCTTTGCAGCATGTTCAAACTTTTTTATACAATAGTCAAGAACACGTGCAGGCCCAACACCAACATCGTATTAGACCATTCTCCAGGGTTTGAGCATGATACCAACCCTGCCGAGTAGTGCAGAAGGCAAGTACACATGATAGTCGGCTCTTAATTGCAAAGTGAGATTTCAACCAGTTTTAAGAACAATAATTTTAATAAAAAAGACAGGAAAAGGAAAAAAAGCGTCTTACGGAAAATGATGTCGATGAAGGCAGTTTATTGTTGTCATCAATGTTAGATTCAACAAGAGCCACGGTATGAAAGGATTCATTCAACAAGAGCCATGGTATGAAAGGATTCATGCCAGGAGATTAATAGAACTCTGCAAACAAAATGAAGAAGAATAAGCATGGCGTTAATGCAAAAATCAGAAACAGATATAATCAGTTAAGATGCAGGCAATTTGGAGCGCAAGCAATACATACCCTTTTCGCCATTATGTCACTGTTGAGTTGCCAAGCCAAGCATATCACATGCACACATGCCGAGGTGGCGGGAACCACAATGTCAAATTTTTCTCTCCCCTTCACTGGAGCACCAACTATTTATGCTCCAGGGGCATAAGTTACTCTCATTTTTCATATGTTCACATATGTTGCATGCTCAACATGTACTCAAAATCTCCCAACACTGAACGTACTTCGCATGAAAGTTGTGGCAGGTAACAATGAAATTTTCATAAGAGAGTCCACGAATTACAATTCAAAAGGTGCTAAACATGTGGCAAGACGAACTAGCAGAGCATACAACATTAAGTTTAGTCCAAACAAGTATGAACATCTTACACTCGGTCCAAACAAGTAGAAACGTAGTGTAACTGAAGCTCAAAATACACCGACATGTAATGAGATGTGAAATCATTCTGCATGGCGAGTAACAAACATCATTTTCAGCAAGAATAATCTGGAGCCATCTTGAACCTATTTGTAGAAGCGGGTGGTACCATGAGGTTGATCCCTGCCGCTTCACTAGCACAAAATTATTAATGAAGTTTGCTAGTGCCTGAAAGATCTTAACAAAGAATGTATCTCGTCTCATGCAAGAGGAACTGATATTATGGACATGAAGATCTGCAGACAGTCATAAGAATGAAGAAAAAGGAGATGGGGCATCCACAATTGGTTGATGACAACTCCAAGTACATAGAATGCAGGAACTCCATGATTTCAAATTTTATAATGAAATGTACATTCTTCTACATGATCCATTGTAGCATAGAACACATAATACCCGTTCTATTTATTAATAGAAAGAACAGCAAAAGAACAAAAGAAATCTCTCTAGTGCACTTGGAGAATATTTCACGCATATTTTCTACTTTGTTAAGAATAGTTAGCAGCTGTATGAGGATGGATTGGGTTAGCATTACTAATTAGGGTAATTATGCACCGTGTGGATTTATACAATGCTGATAGCTGCTAAATGTGACAATCCTTCGACAGGAACATCGTCACACAGCATTTCGTTTGAAACTCTGTATCGGAGTCCATGTAAACCCAGTAACTATACATGTTAATTTCAATCAATGATATCTGGAGCTGTTACTGGTTTGGACCCTCTTAACCCTTGAGAAACTGCTCGGCAACATCCTAAAGATAGGCTGCAAGCATTTCCGGCTATTTTCTCCATGTATGATGAAGAGAAAAGTAGAGATATATCAGAGTAGAAATGTGGAACAGTAGCAGTATCAACTGCATAGTGACAGTACATCTGTAGGACAATGAAGCCGCCACCTCCACCTGCTTGCATTCATCAAATGTTCCAGCAAATTAGAAATGAATTATAATATCAAAATCATGCTTGGATTAAAAGATAATTTGACTGCATAACGAAGCTAACTATTATTCAAACTAGAAATTAATTGAGTCATGGCAGAGGTGTATGATCATCTCAACATCAGTATCACGGACTATATGATGAAGGCCAAGGCAAAATGTCATTCCAAAGAAAATATCATGCTAACTTCAAAATGCAATTCATAGCTTAAAAGTCATAAGCGTCAGTTTCTTATTAACAGGATTGGTGAAGAAACCGGTTTTTGTTCAGAGGTTAGCACAATTCACTTCTATGGAGAGAGTAATAAAGTCAAAGCATGAATTCCAGAAGAAAAAAATATAGTATGCTTTTAAGCTCAGATTTCCTGATACCATTGAATAGACTAACTTCTGTACTTAAATCATTTCCTATAATGAAGCAGACGAGGATGCACTACAATTGTTTAGCCTTATTAATGATGTTTGTGCTCGGCTGTAGTAATAACATCCGCCTTTGTTGGTCATTTTCATTTTTTAAGTATTTGGTGCAAAAGATTAAGTTGATTGGTTTGGGCCAACAATGAATAACAAGCAACCTTAACATTCTTTCTCATGCGAACCTTTGAGTTATATTGAAAAGACCCCAGCCGCAACATAATTTGCACGAAGATATACAGAATAAATGAGGTAAATAAAGATATTATTAATTGCCAAACAAGATCTGAAAGCAGAATCTGTAGAAGTTACTGGCCAGCTTGAGTAAATGAATGAGCATGAATGATAAAATATCTTACTTCATGCAAATTGAGGATCCAATGAGAAAAGCTTCCTTTGTTCAGATGTTGGGTTTGACAGCCATTGGCAGAACATCCATGCAGCTCCTACTACTGAGGTCATAGAGAGCATTGCTAGGACACCAAAATGGGCAACATCATTTGCTATTATTGCTACACCTAGCATTAAAAACTCTGCAAGGCTTGCAATTGAGATCTCTGTTGCCCCAATCAAATTTGCTTTGGCCATGGGAATCCCGGTCTGAAGAATTTGTGTCCCCACAACATCATAGGACATATGGCCTAACCTTGACAATACCTAGAAAACAGTAGCCCAGGAAACGTATATCCTCTGGTAAGGATTTATGTATTGAATTGCATGCACATGCAGCTAAGCAGATTCACAAAGTCTAAAGAAGAAAGAGTCCGCAGATGCTCACAATCAAAGAGAGGAAAAGAAACAGTGGTGTTTGCCGAGATATCGAACTGCTGCAAACTACAGCGACTGCCATGGTTAGGAGTAAAGCTTGAAATAGCAAACCAACTGCTCCTGCCTGCCAGAAATGAGCAGCATTTAGTACTAATTGAGGAAGCAAATATTAATGAAGATCAGCAATACGTGAGAGGAATACCTTCAAAATGCCAAGCTTTTTGACTAGAGTTGCAGATATGAATGTTGCTGCAACGCCCATGAAAGCACACAATCCACTGAACCCACCAATAATAGATGGACGTGTTCCTGTTGAACGTCAACATGATACAGTCAGGATGGCATGGGCACAGATTTGAAACTTAAATTTAACAAAATAACAGCAAAACACATCCCATCTAGGCTCAGAAACCGGAAATTTAATTAATGCCCCCCTTAATTTGGATTACATCACACTAAATGCTATGTATATTTTTCTCTTAGAAGGGAATCCAGACCATGAATAAAATATATCAAATTTTATGCAAAGTCAAAGTCATCAAAAAGATTTAACAAAAATAAAGAAGGGCTCAAAAACACAGGAGGAATGCTGACATACGATGAGTGCCTGAACATCTTAGTCTAATCAGCATGTTAATATGAAAAATGAGCAGACCACCATGCTAAATGAGAGTAAAAGCCTTCTGAAAGGGAAAAGGCCAATTGAGGTTCAGGCCCCAGTATGAACCAACAGATACTAAAATATCACCTCCTCATTAATTTTCACTTCTGACATACTGCACCTACCTGGCTAGCTTGTAGCCTTAATATAAAAAGCCTACGAGTAAAAAGAATGTTCTTGTGCTTCAAACTTGTTGAAGCCAGCATTAAACAGCACACAGAAGTTCAAAAAATATGAAGACCTGATTTTCACACAGAAAATAAGATTAACATGACCAACTTTTAACCAGGAAAATAAGCGTATTATATTATCAACTTGTTGTGAAGTTATAGACGAAGGACAAAAAAATAATCCAACATATCAAGATTGAACTCTAGTATTTACAACTTTCGTCAACGAACTAGCTGTGTAAGCATTGACAAACAATGAAAAGTCAACTCAGCACGGTAAATATGTCATAGTTGGGGGTACACACAAAAGGAAATCCAATCACTCAACTTTCATGCTGAAGCTACATATGACAAGAATGCACTAAGAACTTAGGTGTCACTATTAGAACATCGATTAAGAGTGCAATCAATTCAATATGGACCTTGCCGATAAGAGATAAGAGATGGAGGTGGAGGTACAATGTTGAAGGCCTACCATGATGCATTAGGAATGCAGTCATTATGGCACCCGGAGCGAGAGCAATATTGAAATAAAGGAGCACATATGATATACTTGCAGGAAGAACAGGTTGATGCTTATATTCCATCCAGCCATGTCTTATGGCATCCATTCCATGTTTCACTAAAATTGTACAAAGTGAAAAATATAATTAAAATTCCACAGAAACATATACAATGTGAGAGAGCGCACACTAAGACACAGTGAAAGCAATCCCACCTATCTTCCCAATACTTGGCAGATGATCGGCTCCAAAAGAGAGCTCAGAACTCTGAGGAACTTTACAACGGTCAAGAACACCACTTGAAAGCCCGTTGATAAGCTGACCTAAAATAATCTGAAGGAAAAAGCGGAATTCAGATATGTTTTTAGCATTGCAATTGTTGAGATTTAGGCACAATGGTTACCAGAACAGGTAATGTGCACATCATGAGACCAGATGCCAGCTTTAGGCAGGTCACAGTATCATACTTGGATAGTAGAATGCCAAACATAGAAGCTCCAGCTATCTGCAGGCAACACCAATAAAAAGATTGAAAAAGAAAATTAAACAAGAATCAGATTTGCAACTAGGCTACGCAGGGGATGCAAATTTGTAATTCAAGTAAGGGCTACCAGAAGTATGAATAGGCTAAAAGAAACTGCAAGAAAATCCACGAGTCCACATCATGTATGATATCAAATCCATGACAGGATCCTCAGAAATTGCCACCGAGTTTTGCAAAATGTCCGTACATCAGTGGTTTATCACATAAGAAGGGACCTGGATTCCAATATTTGTAACATGTGTTCGACAATCAGAAACATAATGCACATGAAAACTGAAGGAAGATTGGTGACTAGCTATTAGATCCACTTTGTCCAACTATGGCAAGAACTAGGTCTTGTGGAAATGATCGGCTATTCAGCTATTTCGGCTTTTATATTATCATAATAGTGAGTCTGAATATTTGCACAAGCACTCCATACAAGTAGCAGCAATCAAATCTTTACTTAAGTGATATGAACAATGCAAAGTATTCAAAAATAAATGCAGCAAATAATCACCTCGCAAACAAGATCGATTCGGCTAAGAGTGGCATTTGCCTGAGCTAGTGCAACTGGTCTATTTGCACCTGCTAACTTCACATAGGAGCATATCCTCACGTGAGAAAAGAAGCAATAAATAACAAAGTAGGAGAGCCCACGGCAAGAAAGAAAACATCCAACTTACCAGCACTACCCAGTCACGCTCCATGGTAACCCCCAAAGCCAGTCCTGAAATTCTTTCCAGCGCCCCAGCTATCACCAGCACAATAAACCAAGGCTGAAGAAGCACAGCTGATGCAGATGTGCTACGTGCTGTACTGAGAGCATGTATGATCATTGCTACTGACAACAATTGGGCAGCTGTCTGACAAAATTCAATGAATAAACCCATGTGTGAAAACTAGAATGGTGAAAGGAACAGGAAAAATTTAAAACATCCAGGAGAAACTGGTTCAAATAATTGTTCTTACACACCTGGACAAAATTCAAACTGTTATATGCAGGAAGCCTAGGAAAATGATCCATCAGATTACCAATCACAGGGGCCCCAATAAAGATTGAAAGCTGTAGGATAAAAAAATTGTCATGACTTCTTTCCCTGGTTCCTAAGAAAAAAAGGATTGCCCTTCACATACCTTAGCGAAAAAACCCAGAACAGCCACTGGCAAGAGACTTGGATGAATAACTGCAACAGCAGCAGGCCAAGCAAAGTTCCACAATTGCTCCACCAAATTCCCCGCTAAGGAGCTTGCATACAAAGCTGAAGACAATATTTGCCTTGTGTGAATCTCGTAGTAAATGAAGATAGATGAAAAAATAAAAACCATACAGAAACTCCCTGACAGATATGTTCTAAGCAAAATATTTAACATCTTTATTTTGCAACTTGCTACATTTAGAACCTGCATCTTTTGCATCTCATTTGTGCATACAGTATAGACAGCACATGCAGAAAAAAAGTTGGAGAGAACTGATAGACATGTTTAGGTGTAAAGACAATATGCATATATCTTTGGTTTGAGTGTATGATGCTTAATGACAAGCAATTGAAAAGGGATATATCCTGTTGTAAATGTTAACACAAAGGATACTGCTCCAAAATAATGTATTCTTGTATTACTGCATTTCAAAGCACACCAAATAACGAGGTTAAACAAGGCAGGAAATCATCACTCAAACTTATCAATGGAACTCCGGGGAGATATAGTACGGAAACTGTGGACTATCAGCTTAGCTTTTGAGCAATCCCATCATTTAACCATCACACAGAGCCCACCGTTCAATTCTTTAGCCTGACAGCCTTCCTGAACCGTCATCTAAGTTCAACAAGCTAAATTGTCTGCCTAGCATAAAAATAGTGACACTCATACTCTGGTCAGCAGTGGCGGGAAGGCATGGTCAATTGGGAGCCAGGAACAAATTGGTTTTTTTTTTGGTTTGGGAGTGGGCGGTGTGGGGTGTGGGGTGTGGGGATTCGGTTTTTTTATTCTTCTCTACCGATCACAAATCGAGGCCCGAGTATGCGAAGCATTATTCCTACCATAAAGCCCATTGCAACTAGACTATTAATTTTTCAGTCAACATTTACTTGGGAACAACATCTGTAGGTGGATTGACATCAGAACTAAAGCGCGTGAAAACCCACTTCCACTTTTACGGTTTTACCCTCTCAATCCAAAAAATCATCGTGGTTAAGAAATTCAATTGAAAAGTAAGTTATATCTTAGGAATAATCCCTCGTATTTGGATGACTCCTCATTTCAAGGCCAGGAATGATCATTGCAAACCAACCAACCTCCCCCAAAACACAATAATAATAATAATTATAAAGATTACAAATTCCATAATAGTGCCAAAACAAATAGATAAATAAATCAGTGTGCACATCCATCCATGGCACGACCTTGTGAATGTACTTGCAGCCTCTTTTAATCTTACATTAACCTACCACCAGACCATTGGAAGACTACATTAATCGTCTTTTCTTTTTTCCTTTTTCATCATTTAGGAAAAATTCCAGGAGTGCAGTGTTAGTTTTAGCACCGTGCTAAGCTTGTTAGCCTGTTAAGAGTATGTTTCCAAGAATGCACAATGGTTTGCTTTTTGCACCACAATTATCATTGCTCCTATCGAATTTTCTACATAACCATAGCCATCAACATTCTACAAATATCAGGGCAAGATGCATTGCCACAACAACCCGTTGGCCTAATGGTTCCATGTCCTTGGTTTTTGCACTTCCAAGGGATGAATTCTATTTCCAATTTCTAGGTGGTTGATCTTTGAATCTTCTGTGAGTGTACTTTTGTTTTATCATTTCTAGAGTTTGCTAGTTTATCGTTTGGCACATAGGTGTTTTCCGACACTCCCGTCTAGTCCATCAGGTAGGCATGTGGTTGGGTATAGCTTGCACACATATATAAAAACGTAGCCCCTTTAGCTTACTTAAGCTTCCTAGTAATCAATTCATATTCAAATCGCTGGTGCAACTCTAAACCATCTTCATGAATAGATATTACACTTACAGGCGAACAGTAGGTAGTTGGACTTTGCCACACATGGTTATCATGTCATCATTCAAGCTTTCTTTACAACTTCAGACATAATCACCCTACCCAACCCTTGTTACTCATTAATTAAAAGATCAGCATTGATTAACCAAAAGATTTGGCTTCTTCGATATCAGCAAAGCTCCATGTAACTTTAGGTCTCAAATGTTGTATATATAAGCTTGATTGGAACCATTTTATGGTTTCAGATTTCTATTTTCCTTTATAATTCTTATTTTATAGTGTGCTCAACTTAAGTCAATGGTTAGAAAAGAAACTCTCTAACTATTTTAAGATGGGAAAAAAAACTATAATTTGGAGACACGGACACGAGTGTCTCACTCTGACACAGGCATGAGGTATCGGACACGGCTATCCAAACTCTAGAAACGATGACACTATTATATATGAATATTTATTCTACATATATGTATAATTAACTTTTATTTATTTATTTATTTATAGGAAAATTTTCACATGCAAAGAACCACCCATGCAAAAATCATGTGAAAAGGATTTTTTAAATTTTTTAAGATCCAAAATATTGGATGTGATTTACATATGCTAATACGCATACACACCAAAAATCAAAAAATTCATCATATTTGCCACTCGATTGGATCGTTATAAGATGTTCTATTGTTCTAAATTTGTAATCCCTTGATCAAATATCAAATTCCTTTAGAGTTAAACCATTATTTTTCTAGGGTATATGTGTGTGGACTAAACCTTGAAAAAAATTTAGAATTAAATTAAATTAAAAAAATTCGCACCATCTTTTTGAGCGAAATTTTCACACATGAAGGTGTGTGTGTGGCTGATTTATATAATAAAAGACTTGGTTTTAATGGATTGGTCTATAAAACAATAGGTTTTTTTCAAAAGATGGCATAACATAGTTCATATTGTACATAATTTTAAGATGGATAAATATATACATAATTGTAAATGTTCAGACACGGATGAACATGTCATGTCCGGTGTGTCAGACACGGCAATATTTGGTTGGAAGGAAGTATCCTATATATCATAGAAATAAATGCAGTAAAGGTGAACAAACATACATATCAATACTAGGCAGCATACTAGGCAGCATCTGCTTTATGACTGGTTAATTCTTTTATCTTATGTAATTACATATTGCTAATCTAACCATCCAACAAGTTATAATTTATTCTTCTGCAATCATATCCCTAATCAAGGCATGGTGACAAAGGAGCAAATATCCCAGTATGAAACATTATTTTTGACTAATGTGCTTAGTATAAGTGTGAGTGTTGCCTACCATATAAACCTGCCGGATGAGCTGGAGTAGCTGCTATAGCATCTTGTTCCTCTTCAGATAGTACCTTATACATGGAGTATTGGCAGTAAGGAATGAGGATAAAGGAATATATAAATTCCACACCAAATTTACTGAAACACAAGAAGATCAAGTAATGTAATTATTGAAATTGTATTGTTTTACAATGGAAGCTTTACCGGCAGTTCAGTGAAGATGGTAGTTACATAGGTGTCTTCCCCCAACAAACTCAAAGATTGGGCGTCCAGAATATCAGGTGTTAGGTGAACAAATGGAAGTGAGCAGTCAGGTTGAAGTGACGGACATTCTTCAGGGATCTCATCCAATGTTGAAACATTGTCTAGATCAACATCAGCATTTGTGACCAAGCACTTCGCATTGAAATTTCCACACCTGAACACGTATAAAGAAATTTGTCAACTTCCATGATCATAAATCTGAAAATATTGCATTAAAATCAGCTAGTGCAAAACAAAACACTATGCACCAAGGCCACGCACATTCAAAAATAAATAGAAGCAGCAAGGGGAAGCAGCTTGCACGACTTACCCATCGAACTCACGATTTTGGAACGAATTAATTTTCTTCCTCTTTTTTGTTCCAGTTGTAATCAAATAACTAAACCAAAGTTTGGCAGCTTTCCCCAATGAAATTATAACTATTAATCTCTTCATGTCCTCAAATCATCGGGTGCTGGTCTACAACTAACTATCCACCCAAGGTATTAAATAACAACTAAACTAGAATACATACATAAGTTGAACAGTTGAAGTTGAACCTAAGGCCTAGCAAACTCCAAACTTTAATAAAGCTTAGTATTACTTATATACACACAGTAGCCATAGCAGGAACACTGCTTACTCGTAGTTTCATTATAGCTGACATTACCCAAAAAAAATTCAATATTTGCATAGGTAACTAACAAAACTAGGAAGTTGAATTGCCTTAACTAGACAAATTTTCTATGATAAAAACAATAATTAATTGTGTCACCTAACTCTACCCATGGACTTGAAGAACACTATATTTACACTATCCGGCTACTATCCAGTTTGTGGCTTATCGTCACACTTCAACTGCACTAACAAAAATAGAAGAGGTTCCGCTGCAGATTTCCGCTGCAGATTTCCGCACACATTTAATCGAACTTAACTTTTCTGTGTATTATGAAATATTTTGAGTCATTGAACTTGATGTTCTCGGCATAAATCTTTTCAGCTTGTCTTGTGTGTGCTTGATTTTCTATGTCCACACAACCCTCTAAAAATGTTGTTTTACTGTTAGCATGATGTCACTTGAGAACTGTGGAATTGTACATAGGCAAGATGCAATCGATCTATTTCCTTTTGGAGTTCCTTGTTGTGGCACTCAACCATCTTTACAATGACACATATGATATTGTAATGAGTTTTGCATTCATCTCCTGCAAAATCTGAAATAGACCAAGAATCAGAATATGATAAATATGATAGCTGAATACACCTAAATGAGATGACTGACTTCAGTTCAGGCCCAACCACGTATATAACGCTGTTCTAACATGATAATTTGATCCCACATTTTATCATTTCAACCAAAAGGCATCACCGTTCTCATCAAAATCATATCAAGCCTCCAATTTAAGAACAATTAAGAAAAAGATCAAAAGATCACCTGGAAATGGATATTCCGAGAGGCCTCAGCCGCCGAAGAGGGAGAAACGGGCAACACCGGCGGCTAGAGAGAGACGGAATCGAGCAACCCCCATGAATGGAGGAAGAAACAGATAGGAGAGAAGAAAAAGGCGGCGGCGACAGCGGATGGCGAGGAGGAGAGATGATAACCAGGCCCATGGATCCTTCAGCAGCCTCGGATTCACGAAGCGAGCCCCTTCCAATTCCCTACTCATGCAGCCTCCGGCACGAATCCTATGTCTCTACGGCTAGGGTTAGGGTTTCGGACTCCCAATTACTCAAATCCTCTCTCTCTCTCTCTCTTTCTTCGGTGATGGCGTCCTTATCCTTTTCGTAGCATCGACAGTAGTTCACTGTGTTAACGAAGGACGGAGAATTCGAGGTAGATAGGAGGAATCGGAGAGGTTTAAGCTGAGGATCGAGTGTGATGACTTCACAGGGAACAGAATTCTGTGGTGGTGGTGGGAGTTGGGTGTGCTGGAGCGAATTATACCAGATAATGCCCTGTGGTTGCCTCCGGTTGGTTAGGAGATAGAGCATATAGGGCGATGACGATGCGGGGTTATTCTACTCGCACGCCAATTTTTGGTTTACACGCACGACACTTCATGCACAACCCAACTTCTATTTAAAATTTTAGTTTCTATTTTACGCACATCCATCTTTTCAAACATCGTCATTTTTATTTTTCTCGTCCTTTAAAATCCAAATCCCACAAAAAATAGAAACTCAGTCAATGGATGTGGGACCAGCGTACAATCAAAAAGGAGAGAGAAGCATGTTGTGAGTCTAGATATTGTCTTGGGGTACAATGGAGAAGAGATTCAATGAAAAACAATAGATGGAGGTTAAAGGGCGGGAAGCCCCAATGACACAACCGTAAGTAAGAGTGCTGGACGTGTTTATTGTGTGTGATGTGATGTGGCATGCTTGTGTGATTGCCACATGACACAAACATGCCGCATGTGGCAACATCATCAAATGGATAATAGATAATTTTTTTGTTAAAGAAGATAAAGATGAAGATGACAAAAAAACAAAAATGATGATAAAGACAATGATGTGTCAGAAAATGTATGTTGAGGTGGTTGTATATGAAGGTTAGTGTTCGTGAAATTGATGAAATTTATGAAGCTGATGAATTTGATTAAAGTGATGAAGATGACAGGAAGAAGATGAGGAAGATGAAGAGACGGCGACGACAATGTGTAAACGAGTAGAAATTTTTGAGAGGCATGCAGGAAGTCAAAAAGGAATGTTGAAAAGGAGTGAAAGTTTGTTTTGAATGGTAAACTTGTGAGTAAATAATACGTGTGAGAAGTGTAAGTCGATGTACATGCAGAATTCCTAATGGATGAGATGAAACGATGTGGATCCCACACGAAGGAGCTTTAAAAAGTGATGTATTTCACAAAAGAAACGTTATCTTATTAGATAATATCGGAGATCCCACATAACTACTTTCAGTTATTAGGGGCTTAATCAGATGAGATTTGTTGTAACATATTCAGTTGAGATTTGTTGTAACATATTCGGTTTAGTTGTTGTAGCTAAATTAGTTTAGTTGTTGCAACTTAATCAAGTTGGCAACTCTATAAATTGTAATCTATTTTTGATCAATAGAAGCAAACTCATTTTGATCCTTTTCTATCATGGTATCAGAGCACTAAAATTTTTATCTTTCTTTTCATATATTTCCCCCATCTCTTCCACTCTTATTTTTCCATTATTCCTTTCACTCATCAATGGCAACGCTAAATACAGCCAACTCATCTGTATCATCTTCGAATCCAATCAATCCCTCGGACTCGCCCTATTTCATCCATGCAAATGAGAACCATGCGTTGGTTCTCGTCTCTAATCCGCTGAATGGCCTAAATTACCATTCGTGGTCTCGTTCAATGAGGATGGCGCTCTCCTCCAAAAATAAGCTGCAATTCATCGACGGCAGAATTCCAGTACCGGAGAAGGCTGATCCGACCTATTCTTCTTGGTCGCGTTGTAATACGATGGTCCTCTCTAGGATCCTTCACTGCATCACACCTTCCATCGCTCAAAGCATCATTTGGATCGATTCTGCCATCGACGTTTGGCATGATTTGAAAGATCGATTTGCCCAGGGGGATGCTTTCCGCATCGCTGCATTACAACAAGAAATCTATAACCTAAAACAAGGTAACCTCTCTGTTACTGATTACTTCACCAAACTGAAGGTTCTTTGGGATGAAGTTATCAATCTGCGTCCTATTCCATCTTGTACTTACTCAACAAAGTGCTCATGCGGAGCATTAGATACTGTGCGGATGTATCAACAAAATGATTATGTCATTCGCTTTCTCAACGGGTTGGATGATAAATTCACCGTCGTCCGGTCACAGATCATGTTAATCAATCCTCTTCCATCAATCAACAAGGTGTTCTCTCTCGTCATCCAACAAGAAAGGCAAATGACGGGCCATGGTTCACCTGAAGCTGATATGGCTGCCTTCACAACCCGAACCGCAGCTCCTCAACCTGGCAATGGACGGCAAACTTCTTTTCAATCACGACAACGCCCGATGTGCACTCATTGTGGTCTTGCTGGACACACAATTGACAAATGCTACAAAAAGCATGGTCCCCCCCCCCCTCGGCTACAAGCCACGCCATCGCCAAGAAGGAGGCCGTGTGAACATTGTTGATAGACCTCCCCTCACAGCTAATTTACAAGTGCACAATTCTCTCGGTTTGGATCAAGCTTCAGGCACTCCTCCGGCATCCGCTTCCTTTCCATTTACCGCGGACCAATACGCCAAGATCCTTTCCTTAATTCAATCCCCAACCAATCCATCTCATGAGTCATCCATTCCACAAGTGAACTCACTCTCTACCAATTTCAAATTGGGCAAGACACAAGAAGGTAACTTTTTTCCTAAAAACTTGTCCATTTTGCCATCACATTCTTTATGGATTATCGACAGTGGAGCTACTGACCACATTGTATCCTCTCCTAAATTTTTTACCTCTTACGTCCTTTCATCAAACACGTTTGTTAAACTGCCAAATGAAGAACGTGTTCCTGTTCAATCAATAGGCACAGTCCAGTTATCACCTTATCTTCATCTTACCAACGTGTTGTGTGTTCCAAAGTTGGCTTTTAACTTGATTTCTGTTAGCAAATTGATTAAACAAACCAAAACTCACTTGTTCTTTCATGATGTCTTTTGCCTCATACAGGATCAGCACTTGAGGACGATTGGTACAGCTAAGGAGCATAACGGCCTATATTTCCTGCTTCACAACGACTCTGCAACATCTCATACTAATCCCATATCATGTAATTCATCTATTACTGATATTTTTTCTTCCCCTTTAGTTGATGTGTGGCACTTTAGATTAGGGCATGCCTCTCCATCTCGAATAAAGCTTTTAGCAGACAAGCATCCTACTATTTCTTCATCATGCAATAAACCATGTGAAACTTGTCATTTGGCAAAACAAAAAAGAAATCCGTTTCTTTAAGCACATCCAACACATCTTTTTGTTTTGAGTTAATCCACATTTGGGGACCGACATCCACCCCTTCTTTGCATGGCCATTCATATTTTTTGACGATTGTTGATGATTTTAGTTGCATGACTTGGTTATATCTCATGAAATCAAAATCTCAAACTCGCCCTCTTTTGCAACAATTCTGCTCCATGATTAAAAACCAATATTGCATGACAGTGAGACAAGTTCGAAGTGATAATGGGGTTGAATTTGCAATGCATGATTTCTTCTCTTCCAAAGGTATCATACATCAAAAATCATGACCCTACACCCCTCAACAAAATGCAGTTGTTGAACGAAAACATCAACATTTACTTTCTGTCGCAAGATCACTTCTAATTCAGTCCTCTTTGCCCCTCTCCTTCTGGGCAGACGCTGTTACTCATGCAACACATTTAATCAACCGCCTGCCCACACCCCTCTTAAAAAATTCCACACCTTTTGACATCCTTCATGATAAACCACCTACATATGATCACATCAAGGTCTTTGGATGCCTTGCTTTTGCTTCAACTCTACCATCACAACCTACAAAATTCCACCCAAGGGCACAAAAATGTGTGTTCATTGGTCACCCAATTGGCACCAAAGGGTATAAATTGTATGAATTGGATACTAAGAAAATTCTTATTTCCAGAGATGTGCGCTTTTATGAACATGTCTTCCCTTTTAAGCGACTCTCCACAACTACACCACATCCTGACTTGCTGCATTCGGTTCTCCCCTGCCTTCATATGATTTTGATTATACTCCAGCAGTAGATCAGTGGTTGACTCGGAAAACGCGGACGGGGCACGCCTTCCACTCCCAAGCGTAGGAGCGTCAATGCAATATAAAAATAACCGGTGAGTACCGGGTCGGATCACAGGGACAATTCGTTCTACTTTCACAAAATTGATCGATAACGAAAAATAAAACGTGAAACAACCACCTCAATTACGGTGGATAAGTGTGGGAAAAAGTGGTGAAAACAAAAATCTAACCTAAGTGGCTAGGGGTGGAGAGCTGAATCGGCAAGCAACGAGGAGGACTCGTGTGGTGTGCATGTAAATGAGGCCGTGGATGTGAGAATTCATCCCAAATATAACTCAATTGATCTCCCGGCTAAGGGACGAACAATCGGTGGATGTGGCATTTCATCGAACATGTGGGGTGCAATAAAACTAGTGTATGAAACAACGAGAAATACTTTAAGCAAATAAGAGAGGGTCGGCTACGATAGTTCCCCTCTATGGATTACCCACTAGGGTTCCATCAACAACCAACATCTCAAAGTTTCATCCACCAATTTTGAAAATAGATACATGCTAGAGATGAAATTCACAACCCAAACAACAACAATCACACAACACAACAACACAAGCAAGATCTAGCAATTCATGATGAAAAGAAGACATCTATATCTCAAGAGATAATCATCCAATACAATACAAGTTGCTAAACCAAAATTACACAAGAGTTAGGAAAATTTTCACCAATGTGTCACTCATGAATGAAGTTCTCCTCTCCCAAGTGCTCCTCCAAGCTCCAAGCTCAATCCATGGCCTCCTCCCCCATCCAAAGCCTCAAAATCGCCCTAAAACCGCAGCAAAAACCCCCAAAACCGAGAGATCCCTTCAAAATCGCACAGGCAGGCCTATTACAGGCATTGCGGGTCGGATCGGATCGGATCCGACCCGCAAACCACGCCCCAACCCCGCCCGCATCCGCGGGCGGGCCCCACTTCAAACAGCGCGCGCCTGCGCTGTATTCGGGCGGGCCGCCCGCTCGAAAAATTCGAGCGGGCCAGCGGCCCGCAGATCATTAAAAAAACAAATTTTTTTTTAATTATTTTATTTACAGCAGCAGCGGCAACGCGGGTCAGCCAGTGGGCCGGCCCGCATAAGTGGGCTTTTATATATTTTTTTATTTTTTATTTTCTAAAAATCCAGAAACTCTTAGAAATTGCTTCTCATGCTTCCATAAATCACCAAAAATACCCAGAAATTTCCAAAAATCCTGGAAAAATTCCAGAAAATCCAGAAAAATCCCAGTAGTGCCTGAAAAATACGAGAAGCAAAAATTAGCTCACAAAAACCACATTTTACGTATAAAATACGAATAGGCTTCAATAATACACAATATCACAAATACGCCCGTATTAAAGCCAAATTTAACACGATATACACATAAAATGCCCGAAAATGGGGGGGGGAAACAAGCAATTTATATCCCGAATCACACCCCCAACTAGCTTTTTGCTAGTCCCTAGCAAAATACGCGATAAATTCGGATTAAATTGAATGACATGCACCAAAATCACAATATCTTCATGGCATACTCCAAAAATGAGATTTCCAATTGATTTCAAAGCCAATATACCAAATATATGAAAGCAAACAACAAATGATACTCTCCTCAATCTAATTCAAAGAAAAGTGAAGAAATAAGCCCCGTATCACACGTATCGGGATATCACGATGTCAAAATTTCCAATTTTCATGAAAATGGCCAAAACGAAAAAAAAAAAATTTCATCTAAGTTGTGGGAGATGAGATTGCATCACTCATGTTGCTTATTCATTCATTTTTTTCCTTTTTCTTTTCTTTTTCTCTTTTTTTTGTTTTTGGATTTTTCATGTTTATGTTTTGCATTCACGCGATAACGCCATAAATGCAAACACCGACACATTTGCATATACGCGATGACGCTATATATGCAAATGGATGGAATGATCTTCTAAATCTCATCTTTGGCGTCCTCCCCAATGTTTCGTGGGGCACCGGCTACTCAATTCAATTAGAAAGAAATATTCACTTATACTAACTTTCTTTTTTTTTTAATTCCAACACTAGTTATCAACTCATCCACCCACTTCTAAGAAGAAAACAAAGCAAACACAATTTGGCCACTCCCAATCCAATTAAAAACTACACCATTCATCCCAAACATTAAATCGCTTACACTAAACTTTTCCCAAACTATCTCAAAGAGAGTATCACAACATCGAAATAGTTTCATACATGGTATATTAACATTCGACTCCAAATTGGAAAAGAAATGAAAACGTGCCAATCAAACATCGAGAAATCGATACCAAAATGATAATCCGAAAAATCGCATGGCATTAAGCAAGTAGGGACTAAACAAAGCTAAAGGCGTAGGAACGAGGAAGCCAAAATATGATATGCAATGAATTCATGGAATGAGGCGAAACTTGGAGGGATCTCAAAAAAAAAATTTAGGCTCAAAATACTAACAATCCTAGAGATTCTAACACTCTCCCCCCAACTTAAAATAAGCATTGTCCTCAATGATGGGAGAGTACTAGATCTTGGCAAAAGATCCAAAAAAAAGAAAAGAAATGCATACGAAAGCAAAATGCAAAAGCAAACTAACTTTTAATTTTTATTTATTTACACTACATGGAAAGAACACACCGTGGCAAATGGCGGATCTCGAATCGATAACGGTGGTGGCAACTGCTCGATCATATCCTTACGCTCCTCCGCGAGCGTCGCCACATCCAATGCCCTACCTCCATTGCGGGCATCACTGGCAAGCGACACAACCCCAAGCATCTCCTTGTGATGGATTCCTGCAAAATGGGGGAGATGGGTCGTGTCAAAAATAATTGGGCGAGAGCGCCCATCCAAATGATAAGCTTGCCAAAATGGGTCGTCGAAATGAATAAATGAGTTTACGATCAAATGACGACAATCCGAATCATTATAATATGGAAGTAAATAATTTGATTCGGGAGTGGAGGGAAAAGAAAGATGGGAACTTCCCTGAAATGTGATGCTAGGCTCTGGATGATGCGCGGCCTCAAGAGGAGGTGGAAGTGGCTGCAGAGAGCAAACTGGAGTAAGAGGGAGCTCGGGCTCAATATATACCATCTCGCAATCCCTGCCGCTATCCTCTTCCTCGAAATCAATATCAACACCAACAGTCACTGCGGCACTCCCCACAACTGGTAAATGCTCCTGACAAACCTCCTCGATGACTGGCAAGTGCGCATCCTGAGGCGAGGGAAGTGACCTCTTCCCAAAATACTCAAGTGCCTCGACCTGTGAAGCTAACTCTGAAGTGGCATGTGGCTCAGGCTCCATGGTGTACTCGATCTGCTCTCGGCCATCATGCACATCCGCTTCATCCTCAACCTCAAAATGAAAATGCATCGTGTCACCGTCGTGGTCGACACGCACTCCGTCATCTGTCTCCTCTGACTCCTCAATATATATATGCCCAAACTCTTCTACTTGGCCCCAATGCACCCTCTTCACAGGTCTCTCTAGATAATCCATAAGGTCGCACTGGAATGAGCCCTCAACTGGCTCCTCAGGCTGGCACTGGACCTGCAGCTCTGCATCCTGAAGTGGAAGCTGAGACTGACCATCATCCTCATATCCAAGTGACGGCTCTCCAGATGGCGCAGTCCGCTCCCACTCTGCAAGGTCCCTCAGGTAACACCAAGAATCCTCTGTCGAATACTCAAAGAACTCCCCACCGCAACTCATCTGCACCAAATCTCGCCCAGATGGCGATAACCCTGTGTAGAAGATCTGCAGAAGATGATCCTCGTGAAAGCTCTGGTGTGGGCACGCAAGCACCAAATCAGTGAACCTCTGCCAAGCCTGATGCTAGGCCTCCCACTCAGCCTGGATAAAGCTCGCTACATGCTCCATGGCCTGCCGCCCATGTACCTGCTCCAAAAAGATAGGCAAAAACACTCGGAGAAATTCTGCCTGAAACGACAACCAAGTAAAATGTGAGTCGAGAGACAAAGAATCAAACCACAATCTAGCATCATCAAGTAAAGAATCGGGAAAGAATCTAAAATATATGCAATCATCATCGATATTCCCACCAAGACATGAATGCATCCAATCTTCAAAATTTTTAATATGTAAATGAGGGTTCTCCCACTCCGTGCCATGGAAATATGGCGGAAGTGGGATATCCTCCAAATCAAAGTCCGAAAAATTTGAAGATGATGCCATGTTTTTTCTTTTAAAAAAAATTTCTCAAAAAAAATGAGAATAAACAACCAAAAGACTCAATAAGTGGAAAATAAATAAAAGAAAAGACACACACTAAGAGATAGAAGTATCACACTAAAAATTTCAAAATCGATCAAAAATTGCTACTACTAGAAACCGTTGTCCCCGGCAACGGCGCCAATTGGTGAGTGTTAGAATCTTTAGGTTTGTTAGGATTTTGGGCCTAATTTTTTTTTTTGATGAATTCCTCCATGTTGCGCCTCATTCCATGAATGTTATTGCATATCATATTTTTGCCTCTTTGTCCCTACGCCATTAGCTTTGCTTAGTCCCTACACGATTTCATTCTATGCAATTTTTTGGATTATCACTTTGGTATCGATTTTTCGATGTTGGATTGGCACGTTTCATTTCTTTTCCATTTTGGATTCATATGCGAATATACCATGTATGGAACTACATTATACGTCGTGATATCTCTTTGAAACAATTTGGGAATAGTTTGGTGTAAGTGATTGCATTTGTTGGGATGAACGGTGTGGTTTTTAATTGGATTGGATTTGGCCATCTTGTGCATGCTTTGTTTTCTTCTTAGAAGTGGGTGGATGAGTTGCTAATTTGTGTTGGAATGAAAAAGAGAGTTAGTATAAGTGAATGTTTCTTTCTAATCGAATCGAGTAGCCGGTGCCCCACGAAACATTGGGGAGAACGCCAAAGATGAGATTTAGGGGATCCTTCCATCCCTTTGCCTATATAGCGTTATCGCGTGTAGGTATTGGTGGTCGTGTTTGCATTTATAGCGTTATCGCGTGAATGCAAAACATAAACATGAAAAATCCAAAAACAAAAAAAAAGAGAAAAAGAAAAGAAAAAGAAAAAAAATGAATGAATAAGCTTCATGAATGATGCAATCTCATCTCCCACAACTTAGATGAAATTTTTTTCGTTTTGGCCATTTTCATGAAAGTTGGAAATTTTGACATCGTGATATATCCCGATACGTGTGATACGGGGCTTATTTCCTTACTTTTCTTTGAATTGGATTGAGGAGAATATCATTTGTTATTTACTTTCAAACTTTGGGTATATTGGCTTTGGAATCAAGTGGAAATACTATTTTGGAGTGTGCCATGAGGATATTGTGATTTTGGTGCATGTTTTTCAATTTAATCCGAATTTTTCGCATATTTTGCTAGGGACTAGCAAATAGCTAGTTGGGGGGTGTGATTCGGGATATAAATTGCAAATTTTTCCCCCTAACTATCCCCATTTTGTGCCAAAGATTAGGCTTAATTGTGCTCTTTTTGGGTATATTTTCATTTCATATCAATTTTAGGGCTTATTCTCATTCTTGGTACAAAATACGGTTTTTATCGTCGTTATTGGCTTCCTATTATTTTTGCTATGCTCCTGCCATTATTTCGATCATATCGCCATTTTTTGGGATTTATTTGAGCATTGGAACATTTTATATAGCTTATTGGGATGTCAAAATTGTTTTTTTAAAAGTCATTATATTTATTTTCACATCAATTGGACTAATTTTTTCTTCCCGTATTTTTCAGGTACCCCTAGGAGTCTTGGGAATTTTCCAGAATTTTTTGGGAATTTTCTGGGCCTCCTAGGTATTTTTGGTGATTACTTTGAAGGAGAAATAGGGTTTAATACCCCATTTATAAAGAAATCAAGGTGCGCCACGTGGCCAAATCAGATGGCGCCACGTGGCGCCATCAGCCGCGCAATCACAATGCTGGGCCGCCGCCACTGGGATTTGTTTAAAAGGAAAAAAAAGGTTTTTTTTTACTTACAACGGGCCGGCCCGAAATGCCGGCCCGCTCTGGCCAAGGCCGCCCGCGCGGGCGGATTTTGAGCGGGCCCGTGGCCCGCTCACAAATCGCTCGCCCGCTTGATGCGGGCGAGATTTTTGAGCGGGCCGTTGGCCCGCTCACAAGCGCAGGCGCGCGCTTATGCAGCGGGGGCGGGCAGCGGGCGCCCGCCCCCCAAAAGAACCCGACCCGATCGGGGATTAAACGGGCCTGATGCGAAAATTAGGGGGTTAGCTCGGATTCGGGAGTTTGGCTGCGGTTTCTTAGCGTTTTTAGGGTTCTTGGAGGGGGAAGAGGCCATTAAAGGATGAAGGAAGCTAAGAGGAGGAGCTAAAGTGGAAGGGGATGCTTCATTTGGAGAGATTTGGGTGAAATCATTCCTCTCCCTTTTGTAATTTGAAATCTCTCTTTTGTAGTGAACTTTGGGTGATATTTTGTATAAAGATTTCATCTTGTGTTTCATGATGATAGAGTAGTTTTAAATTGTATGGGATGTGTGATTAATTGAGTTGGTTGTTAATATTTGTTCAATTTCACTCTTGCCCTAATTTTGAATGTTGATGTTGGATGTGTAATTAGGGCACAAATTTAATTGGCTAAGTCCCGAGAGGGCAATTTGAGAAAATCCATGTTCTTAATTTGATTAGTGTCTTGGTAATATTTCCATCCTATTGCAAAATTATTGTGTTTTTAAAGCTAAATATTCCGATTGGGTTTCCTTAGCCGGATGACCGATTGTGTTATATGCGGTAATTTGGACTTGATTAACGCCAATTTTAATGATCACACAACTCATGCTCTCTCTCCTCGCCATTCACTTCCATCGTTAGTTTAGGTAGTTGTAACACACTTTAATTTTCTTTGTCTGTCAAATTTTGTGAACATAGAACGACTTGTCCCTTAAACCAATTGATCCCACGGCGGCCCAGCATTGTATTGCGCGGCTGATGGCGCCACGTGGCGCCATCTGATTTGGCCATGGCGCACCTTGATTTCTGAAAAATACTGGAAGCGACGATAAAAACCGTATTTTGTACCAAGAATGAGAATAAGCCCTAAAATTGATATGAAATGAAAATATACCCAAAAAGAGCTATCCCGAATCAATCAGCATGCTCAAGCATCTCCCAACCCTACACCACTGCCTCCATCCGATGTTGCATCATCTTCAGATCATATACCATCTGCTATTGTTCCTTTAAGGAGGTCTACCAGACTTCCACAGATTCCCGCCTATCTTCACGACTATCACCATCATCTACAGACTTCCTTAGCTGTCACCAATGGGCTCCCACTTGCTGCACCTATCATGAAAGGTACTCCACACACTCTTGCTCATGTATTATCATATGATAAACTCTCCCTTCCCACCAAATGTATGCTTTAACCATTTCTTGCCATATTGAACCTCAAACCTACAATGAAGCCATTCAGCACCAATGCTGGAAAGATGCTATCGATGCCGAAATCCGAGCTTTGGAGAACGATGATACCTGGACATTAGTTACCTTACCACCCTCCAAACATGCCATTGGGTGCAAGTGGGTCTACAGGATCAAATATAATTCCGACGGAACAATTGAGAGGTATAAAGCTCGCTTGGTGGATAAGGGGTTCACACAACAAGAGGGTTGGATTATTTCGAAACTTTCGCTCCAGTGGCAAAGATGACCACCATTCGCACTCTATTGGCTCTCGCTTCTAACCATAATTGGTTTCTTCATCAGCTTGATATCAACAATGCTTATCTACATGGATCATTAGATGAACAATGCTTATAAACCAGTAATAGTCACCTTGGCTTCCTCCTGGTTTCCATTATCAAGATCCAAATATGGTGTGCAAGTTGAATAAATCGCTATATGGATTAAAGCAAGCTGGAAGGCAATGGTATGCGAAATTATCTTCTGCACTCTTATCACAAAATCTCATCCAAGCACCATCCGATCCGTCCTTGTTCATTAGATGCCAAGGTGACTCTTTTCTTGCATTACTGGTTTATGTTGATGATGTTGTCCTAGCCAGCAATAACATTGAACAGATCAACTCCATCAAATCTTATTTGCATGAAGCATTCAAGATTAAAGATATGTGAAAACTCAAATTCTTCCTTGGCCTCGAAGTAGCTCGCTCTTCACGGGGTATTCACCTCTGCCAAAGGAAATATGCACTTGACATATTAAATGATTATGGGTTCTTGGGTTGCAAGCCAGTTCCCACTCCAATGGTCTCTTCCTTGAGACTTACCTCTGGAGCAGAGGATGATCCTTTGGTTGATGCACTCCATCACAGAAGGCTAGTTGGTCGTCTCCTTTACCTCACAACCACCAGGCCTGATCTGACTTTTGTGGTCCAGCCATTATCCCACTTTGTGGACAAGCCTCGACATCAACATTTGCAAGCCGCTCATAGAGCTCTTCGATATGTGAAACAAGCACCAAGTCAAGGTTTATTTTTCCCTGCTTCATGTGAGCGTCTCCAAATTCGCGCTTTTGCTGATTCAGATTGGGCAACTTGTCCAGAGACAAGGAAATCTATCACCGGCTTTTGTGTCTTCCTTGGTGATTCGTTAATTTCTTGGAAGACAAAGAAGCAATCCACGGTCTCTAAAAGCTCTTCAGAAGCTGAATATCGTGCATTAGCTACAACAACATGTGAACTACAATGGCTGGCATATCTTCTTCGTGATCTGAAGCAAACCTTAAAGGTTTCAACTCTTCTATTCTGTGACAACCAATCTGCAGTTCATATAGCTGAGAATCCTGTTTTCCATGAGCGCACGAAGCACATTGAAATCGATTGCCACATCACTCGCCAAAAAATTATTGAAGGCCTATTTAAGCTCATGTCGGTTCCCTCTCAAGCGCAGTTGGCCGATTTCTTCACCAAGGCTCTTCCTCCTGATGTCTTCACCGCATTTATTTCCAAGCTTGGCTTAGAGAATTTACTGGCGCCAGCTTACGGGAGGGTATTAGATAATATCAGAGATCCCACATAACTACTTTCAGTTATTAGGGGCTTAATCAGATGAGATTTGTTGTAACATATTCAGTTGAGATTTGTTGTAACATATTCGGTTTAGTTGTTGTAGCTAAATCAGTTTAGTTGTTGCAACTTAATCAAGTTGGCAACTCTATAAATTGTAATCTATTTTTGATCAATAGAAGCAAACTCATTCTGATCCTTTTCTATCATATCTTTCACTATTTTTCGACATTAGTCAACTTCATAAATTTTGGAATACTATGGCATACTTCATTTTTTTTTCCACTTTCCTCATGTAACATGGTCAAGGCCAAAGGTGAAATGGTGTATCTCATCCTATTAGTCTTAAAACTAAATCATGTAATTCATTTTTGTGGCCTCAGACGAGTAAAAATACCATAAAAATCATGTGATTGCCGGAGCTAAATGGAAAAATAGAGATCAATAGAGTATATATATTTGAAAAAGGTATAAAGTGATGTTCTTTAATATAAGGAGTTGAGTGTAGTATTGCATAAACCAGCCAAATATAACGTGGTTGTTTTGTACAATTTAAAAACGGATGGCGTTCTTGATATTTAAGAATGATTTGTGAGCCAATGATCTAAGCGTTATTATCTGTCACAATTTCATGACTATGACCAATTCAAAGAAACATTACATAGCACGAATGTTGAACATATGATCGAAACATAGGTTTGCATACAAAATTCGGTTCCATTCATCGTAAAGCTCTCAAGAATCTCGTTGGTGTGGATTTTTCAATACCCAATGTATAAGATAAATTTATATTTAAATTGGTTTTTAATTGCGAGACGTGTTGTGAAGCATATGTTTAAAGTGCTTATAAATGTGTTAATGAAAAACGGGTGATATCTAATAAAAATGACTGGCACGTCGATGTGACACATTATTGGATAAGGAAAAAGTACAAGCAAATACCACATATATGCTAACCTTTTAACTTAGCTAATGGAAACGCTACATCTCATCACAACTCATCATTTTTTAATCAGTTGTCACGTGTCTTCCATTAATTTTTTTTAAATAAAGTTTAGCGAACTTGTAACACACTGTTTTCATAAATACGAGTATTGTACTATGTATTTTGATCGTATTTAATATGCATAAATTTTTCATATATTTTGAAGATTTTTCCTTAATTTTTAAAATTATTATTATATAAAACTCTATTTTCGAATATTTTAATCTATATTTTGGATAAAGATAATGTGTTGTATTCTTTACAATACATAGGTATGGCTAAGGGTATTATTAAGGGTATTTACAATCTCTAAATAAAGAAAAATCATAATTTCCTATGCATGACACCTCACTTCTTAGGTGTCATTTGGTTAGCTAGTTTTCATTCTAATTATGACACATAATCTCGCACTTGTCGCTTTATGTTTTTTGGATGAAAATACAAAATGAAAAAAAAAATGGAATAGAAAAATAAAAGAAGTGAATTACAATCACATCTCTCCCTCTCCCTCTCATCCCTCCCTCTTACTAGGTTTCCAATCTAGTCGGTCAGTGATCCTTCTTAGACCGACTAACTGCTTCAGAAATATGACCGTTGGGAATCTTTTGAGCACGATTTTTCTTGCCTCTATAAATACAAACCTGATTCGTTTGAGGCAAGGTAAGAAGTCCATTATCAAAGTTATTTCAGACCTAAGAGAAGAGTTTTCTCAAGCTATTTCCAAGCCCTCTCTTCTCACCAAGAATCTCTCATTCACTCTTTGAGCCAAATTCCTCAAGAGAGATTCTCTCCATTGTGAGTCTTCCAAGCCAAGGAGCTTGAATCAAGGTCACCAACTCCACTCTAGGCTTCCATTGCTGGTCAACTTCTTGGAGCTAGGGTTTGGTGACATCTTCTTCCTCAAAATCCCTCTTTGCCCTAATTTGGCAAGTATACTCAAGGCATAGGATTTTGTGGTAAGTGTTTCATTATTTCATCGCATTTGATATTTGAATTATTCTCTCGATTGTGAGAGAAGTGTTGAGTATTGATTCCCCCGATTTGGTTTTGGATGATGAGCAAACATAAATATCGTATACTAACTATTTGTGAGCGCAATTATGGAGATCGTCGCCAAAAGAATACGTACATCAAAAGCGACGTCTCAAGACTTCTCAATACACGTGATCGTGTGCCTAAAGTTTCGTTGAAGCTCAAGGAGTTTTATTGAAGTCAAGAATGAGGATTAAAGCTTTGAATACGGTTCGTCATGTATTTTATATTGTCTTCTAGCTTCATAGATTAGAATGTTAAGCCTTGAGTAGGACTTACATTATTATCTTCATTTCGCTCATATCTTAGAGCTAGGATTATCTTAGAAGCCATTAGAAACTTTCCCGAAGCCTATCGCTTCTTCCCTCGACTTCTAGTGCATGTTAGTTGGTTCAAGTAGAAGAACCAACCGACTAGATGACGATCTAGTCGGTCGGCAATTCCTCTTGAACCGACTAGAATGCCTTGCTCATTTCAGCCTAGCTATGTTGATCAATTAGTCGGTCAAAGAAGAGTCACCGACCGACTAGATGACGATCTAGTCGGTTAGGAATCCTTCTTAGACCGACTAGTTGAGCTTTCCTCTGTACATGCCTAGTTACTGCTATCGTTAGTCGGTCAAAGAACGTTTGTCGACCGACTAGTTGATGAACTAGTCGGTCAACATTTGTTCTTAGACCGACTAAATCTACTTGAAGACAGCCTTATCTATTTCAACTATTAGTCGGTCAAAGTTCACTCACCGACCGACTAGTTGATGAACTAGTCGGTCGGCAAGTCTTATTGGACCGACTAGTTGTCATCTCATGTACTTCGACCTTTTGGCTGTTCAACCATTAGTCGGTATACGTTGTATCACTGACCGACTAGTTGATGAACTAGTCGGTCAGTGATCCTTCTTTGACCGACTAGTCTGGTTCAGAATAGAGCCGTTGGGAATCTTTTGAACACGATTTTTCTTGCCTCTATAAATACAATCCTAATTCGTTTGAGGCAAGTTTAGAGGTCCATTATCCAAGTATTTTCAGACCTAAGATAAGAGTTTTCTCAAGCTAATTCCAAGCTCTCTCTTCCTCACAAGAATCTCTCCCTTCACTCTTTGAGCCCTAATCCTCAAGAGAGATTCTCTCCATTGTGAGCATTCCAAGCCAAGGAGCTTGAATCAAGGTCACCATCTCCACCCTAGGCCTCCATTGCTGGTCATCTTCTTGGAGCTAGGGTTTGGTGACATCTTCCTCCTCAAAATCCATCTTTGCCCTAATTTGGTAAGTCATACTCAAGGTATAGGATTTTGTGGTAAGTGTTTCATATTTCATTTCAATTGATATTGCAATTGTGTCTCTCGGTTGTGAGAGAGTGTGTGATCCCGGGTTGTGGGAGTCACATGTTCATTGTGTATGATTTGGTCTTGTGAAGGTTTTTCACAAGAATTTCATAGTGCTAAATCTTGAGTTAGAGTTTCTAACTCAAGTATCCGGAGGGGATCCGGGTGGTTGGGACGTAGGACCACCGGGAACAAGTCGGCGAGACTTGGGTGGATCCGAACCCGTTACATGCTTTGTTAGCGCTTGATAATTCTTGTCAATTGTTGTTTGTAGTTTAATTCCGCATTGTTGCTTGTATGCTTGCACAATAATTAGGAATAACTCTCTTGATTATTTTAAAGTACTATTCACCCCCCTCTAGTACGTGAGCAGTAGCTCCTCAGGGCACTACAAGAAGTGTGTGATCCCGTGTTGTGGGAGTCACATTTTCATTGTGTATGATTTGGTCTTATAGAGGTTTTCTACAAGAATTTCATAGTGCAAAATCTTGGGTTAGTGGTTTCTAACTCAAGTATCCGGAGGGGATCCGGGTGGTTGGGACGTAGGATCACCGGGAACAAGTCGAGGAGACTTGGGTGGATCCGAACCCGTTACATGCTTTGTTTGCGTTTGTTAATTCTTGTCGATTGTTGTCTATTCCGCATTGTCGTTTGTGTTTGCACAATAGTTAGGAATAACGTTCTTAATTATTTTAAAGTACTATTCACCCCCCCTCTAGTACATGTGCAGTAGCTTCACAGTGCACCACAATTGGTATCAGAGCCAGAGTTCAAAGCTATGACAAACAACGACTACAACGTCTTCAAGAATCGTCAAGGAGCTTCTTCAGTTTTGGAAGGGCAATCCTCAACTAGGCCTCCCTCCTTCAATGGTACCAATTACGGGTACTGGAAATACCGGATAGAAACGTTCCTCTGGAATACTTCACTTTGGAGAGCCACGATGAAGGAGTATGTCGAGCCCGCCGAAGAAGATTTCGCTAAGTGGACTTCCGCAGAGGTCGTAGCGGAGGTAAGCAATGCCAAGGCAATGAATGCCTTGTAATGCACTTTGGAGCCCGAAGACTTCAATAAGATATGCACATGTAAGAGTGCATATCAAATCTGGAACTCCCTCCTCATCTTGCATGAAGGAACAAGTAGGGTAAGAGACTCCAAACTTGTTGTTGTAAATAAAGATTTCGAATTATTTCATATGCAACAGGGTGAGAAGATGAAAGAGTATTATGCTCGATTCGTTGACATTACCAACGAATTGGAGGCTCTTGGGAAAACCTACACCCAAAAGGAGAAAGTCTCAAAGATCATCGATGGACTTCCTTCTTGTTGGGAAAAGCATACCTTCGCCATCGAGGAAGGTAATGATAATAGTAAGTATACTGGCATACAACTAATGGGTACCTTGATGTCTTATGAGGTACGCAAGGACAGCAAGCTCATGATGCAAGAAAAGATGATGTCGTACTTGAAGCAAGACGAGCCAAAGAAAAAGGCGATTGCTTATAAGGCCGCTCCATCTACCGATGATGAAGAATCGGAAGAAGAGTTAGACATGGAAGCTTTGGCCAATTTGGCAAAGAAGTTCAACCGATTCTTCCAAAAAGGTAAGTTGAAGAATAGGTCTAAATTTATTTCGACTAATGTCTCCTCTCCCGCGTGTTATAAATGCAACAAGCCAGGACACATCAAGCCGGATTGTCCTCTAAACAAACACAAGGAGAAGTGGAAGGCATCCAAGCACGACAAGTCGAGAAGGTACAAGAAAGGACTTGTCGGCACATTCACCGACTCCGACGAGGACTCCTCAAGTGGAGAGTCGGATGATGAAAAAGCGGAGAAAGCACACATGTGCTCCATGGGAAGAGAAGAACGTGTTCAAGAGACTTCCTCCGAGGAAAGCGAGGAAAGCGAGGATGAAAGCGGTGAGGTAACGATGGACGAACTTAGATTATCTAATGAACAACTTTGGTGTAAGTTTTCTAAATTAGCTAATCGATTTATTAAGACTAAAAATGAACTAACTAGTCTTCAAACCTCGCCTAAACCTATCATCGTCAACAACGACACCATTGTTGAAGGGTTGAGAAATGAGATTGTAAATCTCAAATCTCAACTTGAGCATGTTCATATCGAGGACTCGGATGAACATGTGATAGCGGATTTGATGTCTCAAAATTCAACTTTGAGTATTGAGAATAAGAATCTCAAGTCACGTGTTTTTTGCACTCACATCGCAAGTGTCCACCTTGGATGCTTCGATGCATTCTCTCACCGAGAAATATGAGTACACATTAGGCCGAGTCAATGAATTCAATAAAGGTAAGGGCCATTTGGATAATATCCTAAATGACTTACTTCCGGCCAATCATCACATTGGCTTGGGGTATAAGATGGGAGATTCATCCAAATCGTCCGCCACCTTTGTTAGGCCAACATCTGATGCTTCTACTAGTGGGAGTAAACACTTCATGGGTAGTTCTTCTACCAATGGTGCTTCCGCTAGGTACACACCCCCATTTGGAAAGAAACCCACTTTGGGTGGACATCCAAAGAGGGGTCATGCTTTCATGTATACCATGCCACGTAGGAACGCACATCCTACTCCACATGTTAGCACGAATGATGATTTTTATGCTCCGCATCCACGAGCACGTGCACACCATGTGAGACAACCTTATGCACGTGTTCCACCACATGCATATGTTCATTCACATTCTCATATGAATAAGTATCATCATGCACCATTGCATCATATGCCATATGCTTACCCACAACATGCATCACATAGAAATCAACAACGTATGCATGTTCCCAATAGGATTAGGACTCCCAAGACATACACTATTTGGGGTCCGAAGAACACAAGCATGCATGCTAAGGATATGTATGTGCAATCATATATTAATGATATTATTTTGAATGATGATTATGTTGGGAAATCACGGTCCTCGTGGACTTGGTTTCCGAAGGGTTAGTTTCCTTTAACCCTTCATTGCTTGGTACCATAAGTTTAATTTCATTTTATGGGTACCAAAGCAATTGTGGTAAGAATTGGTTTATTCTTTTTATTTGCATATTGGTCTTGGATGTGCATGATTGTTTGAAACTTAAATTCATATTGAATTTGAATTTAGTTAGGATATAGGTTACAATTATTTGAATTTAATATGTTAAATTTGGTGCCTAACCCATATGATCCAAAAGGATTTTTGGATACCAAAATGTTGTCTTCTAGGTTAAATCCATCATGGGATACCAACCCTACCAACTCTTTGATTTGCAAAGGATTTTCATTCAAATGGAGTTGATGGTGCTTAAGTGATGCACCAAAGTATGGGGAGCTTAATGTTGTAAGTATGTTCTTACATTTGATATACATTTGGTATCCATGTGTTTTGAATGCATCCATTGGTAGACTATATTACAATTGATGTCATTTTGTACTAGATTAGTGTATGCCATAAGTTTTATGATGCTCTATCTATTTTCTTTGGCATAACACTTTTGCATGCATCTTTTGGTTTTCTCATTGGATTTATTTGTCTCTGATGTTGATTTCGTCGCTCGACGATTAACTTGGTTAAATAGAATTGATTTTATGAAAAACATAGAATTGTTTTCCATGCACTATTTAACCTAGAATTTTGATATTGGAGAGTATGTTACAAAACTCAATATGTGAAATTGATTTGAGTTTTGATGATTTCGTTTTTCGATTTTCGCCTATGGTTTGATGATTTCGTTTTTCGATTTTCGCCTATGGTTTGATGATTTCATTTTTCGATTTTCGACTATGGTCACGTTGGCCCGCTTTGATTTTCTTCGGTATTTTACATTTGGTATTTTACATTGGTGTCATTTGGACCGTGGTCGTATTCTTAGACTCTCATGCTTTTACTTTTAGCCATTGTAATCTTGTCGTTGATCTCCTCCCGCTCTTTTTGCTAATGCCAAAGGGGGAGAGAATTAATAATGACAATGTGCTAATTGATAATTCAAAGCAATTTACCATGGATCTAATTTGATATGTTAGATTCAAGGTGGAGTTAAGATATAAAAATGGATTTAGATCCTAAATTGCAATAATAGGATTCATATTTTATATTTCCCTCGTCTGCTTGATGCGTATGATTATTATTGAATACGGAACTAGCATGTCATCAATGCAGGGGGAGTACGTAAATTTCATTTGAATCATTATTATTGATTATTATTTATGTTGGTTTGTCATCACCAAAAAGGGGGAGAATGTTGAGTATTGATTCCCCGGATTTGGTTTTGGATGATGAGCAAACATAAATATCTCGTACTAACTTTCTGTGAGCGCAGTTATGGAGATCGTCGCCAAAAAAATACGTACATCAAAAGCGACATCTCAAGACTTTTCAATACGCGTGATCGTGTGCCTGAAGCTTCGTTGAAGCTCAAGGAGTTTTATTGAAGTCAAGAGTGAAGATTGAAGCCTTGAAGACGGTTCGTCATGTTTATATTTAGTGTCTTCTAGCTTCATAGAATAGAATGTTAAGCCTTGAGTAGGACTTACATTATAATCTTCATTTCGCTCATATCTTAGGGCTAGGATTATCTTAGAAGCCATTAGAAACTTTCCCGATGTCATGGCCTGTTTAGCCCTATACGGCGACTGATACGATAGTCCTCTACACGCGAGTAGAGAGAGTATAATGAGTAGATAAGGAGTAAATTGGCGTGAATGTGGCTCGTGGCAGTCATGTGAATTTGTGAAAAGTGTAGGGGCATTTTGGTCATTTGACTACACGGGTGGAAGGGTGTGTGTGGAATAAAAGTGGGTGTGTAAAGAAATGTCAAACTTGTAAATTTATAAAGAGTGGGTTTGTGTGTGAGGGGCTAGTGTAAAAATGGATGGGTTTAGTGGCAAGCTCGTAAATTTTTAGAAAGGCCAGGGGCAAAACGGTCTTTTGGTCAAAAGCTGCTGTGCGTACACACTTAAGTTGTGTGTATATAAAGTAATGGCAAACTTGTAAATACTTGAAACTTGAGGGGTAATTTTGGAAGGGTATTAATGTCATTTTAACATGTTCATGCTTATCCTAGAGTAGGTTCTAGACATAGATATTTTTAGGGGATTCTAAACACTTCTTTACTCTTCTCTTTCTTTTCTTTTTTTTTTCCAACCTTATCTCCCTCTCCCCCACCCTAAACCTGGCCGAAATTCTCCTCCTCTTACCCCCTTCATCCAAGCTCAAACCCCTAGCTTTAGCTTCCAAAAAAATTCAAGGAAAACCCCTAGTTTCCAAGAGAAAGAAAGGTGGAGAGAAGAGGAAGAGAAGAGAAAGAGAAGAGGATTGCTTTGAGGTAGGATTCTAACCTAGGGTTATGGATTTTTATTTAGAGCTATGAATATGTTATGATGATATTTATGATGTTTATAATCTTGGTTTCATGTTTGGTGTGTGCAAAAGACCCCAAAGATTGAATTTTTCCTTGTATTCCCTAGCCAATTTCCTTCTCCTGAAAAACAGAATTCTGCTTGTGTGTTTGCACATCAATTTTAATTTCTGTAGTCGGAATTAGATTCTGAAAAAAATATATCCATGTAGCTCATGAAGTTCTACCCCAAATTCATATAAAATTTGCCATATGTTGAGTTCAATAAGTAGGAGAAAGAATTCATTATTTGCAAGATGTCTGAAAATCTGTCAATCTGTACACAGTTCAGAAAAATGAGCATAGCTACCTGCATACTCTATGGATTTGGTTGATTTTGGTCTTGTTGAAAACTTAAGAAGTTTTTCTAGATGTTCATCATAGTGCCCATATGTCGTAATTCTGTCTCCAAAAGGCTTAAAATTGGCTTTGAAGACAGGTGCAAAAATCTGTCTGCAGAACAGATTTGACACACTTGACTAAATAATTCACTATAAAGCATATACTACATATTTTTATCTGAAATTTTAACTGTGAATCCAGGACTAGTATATCTCCAACTTTCATTCAGTAAGTTTTGTCAAATTCATACGAGAAATTGATGAAAAATGCTGACTTTATCGCTATTTCTGCAAATTTCAGCATGTTTGAATGTTTTGGATGAAGTTGGATTTATGTGTTCATATAAATTTTCACCCCAAAATGCATGTATGATGTTGATGCATGTATGTAAGTTTGGTTAACTCATTTGTTACTGAAATTTGATTGTGTGACACTACTCATTTATATGACGAACGCCATATGTTTGATAAAATGCCCAAATGAATTTGAAGTTGGAGAAATCTGGAAATTGGCCATTACAAATGTTGTGCCATGTAATACTTTTGTAAACTTGTGCATGGCCATTGAATATGATGACACATGACATATTAACTGGGATGTCTCGATCTGCTCTAAGGCGGGTGAGCATCCTGGAATGGGGTTGGGGGAAGTTTGGGTAAAACTTAACTTTAAGGGGCTGGACTGAGAAGTTGAGAAAAGTGATATGTGATATGCGATACTTACACCCACTCGCCTTTACCAGGAGTGGAGGGGACATATGGAGGTTGTGTTACCATGTGGAGAGCCTCACTCCTGCCAGGGACGGGGGAGCTGAGAGGCCCGACGTACAGTGCTCGTGTCCACTGCGTCGTGTGCTAAATTCACCCCTCATTTGGGGTGAGGTTCAGGCCCTTATCTTTAGGTGATACACATGCTTCCAAATATATCACTAATATCAACTAATTAATGAACCATATATGTGTTGTTGTTGTTGTATACTTGTGTGTTGTACTTTTTACCTTGGTTGCTTGTACTTTTATTACCGTTACACTCATAACCCTAAATGATGTTCCCTGCCCTAGTTAGTTTCCTACTGGGCACATTTGACGTGCTCAATTTACTTTTCAGGTCTTGAGCAGAGGTCACCAGAGCTGAGTCTCCCACAGGAGATCCCTTAGATGTGGGTTTGAGTTTGGGTATACCACTCTTTTGGGATGTGTCTTGTAGTGTGAGTTGGGTTGAGTGAGGTATGAGTTGTATTTTGTAGTTATGTTATATGTTGGTGGCTTGTAGCACTTTTCATGTATGTACTAGAGACAGTTCACTTGTACTTGACACTGGTGTGTGGTATTTTTTTAGTTATATGGTTTGGTGGATATGTACTCTTTGTGATGGCTATGTGTGTTGCTTCTTTCTTTTATATATGTATGATCCCAGCATACGCAGTGGCCTGCTTATTGTGTGTTTACCTTGCACGCTTGGTGTATACCGCGGCTTGTCAGGCTCCACCCTCTCTTTTCCCCGCCATGGGACGTCGTATAGGTATATGTGAGAATGGGGCGTGACACCTGAAGCCTATCGCTTCTTCCCTCGGCTTCTAGTGCATGTTAGTTGGTTCAAGTAGAAGAACCAACCGACTAGATGTCGATCTAGTCGGTCGACAATTCCTCTTGAACCGACTAGAATGCCTTGCTCATTTCAGCCTGGCACCGTTGATCAATTAGTCGGTCCAAGAAGAGTCACCGGCCGACTAGATGACGATCTAGTCGGTTAGGAATCCTTCTCAGACCGACTAGTTATCATTGCCTCTGTACAGCCTAAGTTACTGTTTACAGTTAGTCGGTCCAAGAACATTCATCGACCGACTAGTTGTGAAACTAGTCGGTTGAAATTTGTTCTTAGACCGACTAGTGTAACTTGTATTCAGCTTCTTTGATTTCATCTCTTAGTCGGTCAAAGAACACTCACCGATCGACTAGTTGGCAAACTAGTCGGTTGGCAAGTCTTCTTAGACCGACTAGTTCATATTGCCTGGAACTTTCTCTTTTTGCTGTGAGCCTGTTAGTCGGTTCATGAAGAATCACCGACCGACTAGTTTCCAATCTAGTCGGTCAGTGATCCTTCTTAGACCGACTAACTTCTTCAGAAATATGACCGTTGGGAATCTTTTGAGCACGATTTTTCTTGCCTCTATAAATACAAACCTGATTCGTTTGAGGCAAGGTAAGAGGTCCATTATCAAAGTTATTTCAGACCTAAGAGAAGAGTTTTCTCAAGCTATTTCCAAGCCCTCTCTTCTCACCAAGAATCTCTCCTTCACTCTTTGAGCCAAATTCCTCAAGAGAGATTCTCTCCATTGTGAGTCTTCCAAGCCAAGGAGCTTGAATCAATGTCACCAACTCCACCCTAGGCTTCCATTGCTGGTCAACTTCTTGGAGCTAGGGTTTGGTGACATCTTCTTCCTCAAAATCCCTCTTTGCCCTAATTTGGCAAGTATACTCAAGGCATAGGATTTTGTGGTAAGTGTTTCATTATTTCATCGCATTTGATATTTGAATTGTTCTCTCGGTTGTGAGAGAAGTGTGTGATCCCGGGTTGTGGGAGTCACATTTTCATTGTGTATGATTTGGTCTTGTAGAGGGTTTCTACAAGAATTTCATAGTGCAAAATCTTGGGTTAGTGGTTTCTAACTCAAGTATCCGGAGGGGATCCGGGTGGTTGGGACGTAGGATCACCGGGAACAAGTCGGGGAGACTTGGGTGGATCCGAACCCGTTATATGCTTTGTTTGCGTTTGTTAATTCTTGTCGATTGTTGTCTATTCAGCATTGTCGTTTGTGTTTGCACAATAGTTAGGAATACCGTTCTTAATTATCGTAAAGTACTATTCACCCCCTTCTAGTACCTGTGCAGTAGCTTCAAAGGGCACCATAGTATTTACAGTCACCTGTATATTTACAGTCCCCTGTGAAATGGTCATCTATCGTCTAAAAGGCGTAAGTGCAAAAATTGCATTTTATCAACTCCATTCCATCCCAAGTGATAGTCGCCTGCTGCAGGATATTCAGTCATCTGTCTATTTACAGTCGCCTGTGAAATGCTCTACAGTCGTCTGTGCGTAACTTGCATTTTCCAGGCTTCATCCCAATTTGCAAGTCAGTCGACTGATGAAGTATTTACAATCACATGTGTAGTCTTCTACAGTCGCCAGTCCTGGCTCAGAATATAGCAGTTGGGATTTTTCTAGCCGTTGACCAGTCGACTGTCAGTTGTTCATCAGTCGACTGTCTGTGCCGTAAACTGCCAAAATCTAGCCGTTGCAGATTTCTTCCCTTTGGGGTTTTGGTTAGTTTTATGGGCTCTTCTTGGCTTCCTATATATAGGAGATGTCTTAATTCATTTAGAATTCTTGGTTAATGTTGAATATCTTTGAGAATCAATAGCCACTCCTAATCTCTCTCATTTTCCTCTCATGAGCACATTCCTCTTCATGCATTGCAGCTAGCTCATAGAGAAATTCTCCAAGGGATCTAATTCTCATTCCTTTTCTTGGAGAACATCTTTCTTCTCTTCATTTCATATACTCAAGTGAGAAGTGTTAGGATTCATTCCTAGAAGAGAGAAATATCATCAAGTGCAATCAAAGCCTCATCTCAAGCACTTGAGTTTCACTTGCATGTCGTCTACATCACATTGGTAAGATCATTTCAAGGCATAGGTAAGTGTTGTTTCGTTTCGTTGTATTTTTGAAACCCTAATTCTCTTTGTGAGAATTAGTTACTCTCTTTGTGAGAGTTTGGTTCTTTCTGTGTGATAGAACAAATTCTCTGTGTGAGGTCTCTCTGTGTGAGAGTAAGGATTTCTCTGTGTGAGAATCCAAATCCTCTGTGTGAGGTATCTCTGTGTGATATTGTATTCACTTCTCTTTGTGGGAATCATAGTGAATATTGGTGTGGCTGGACGTACCCAAGTTTTGGGGAACCAGAGTAAATCATTGTATTTGCGATTGTTGTTGTTGCGCACTCTGTTTAATTTTCGCTGCTTATTGTGCTGTAATTTTAGTAACTTTTAATTAAGCACTTTACTTGCCATTATACTATCCACCCACCCTCTACTGTGTGTAGCCCCGCAGGGTCCCTTACAGTTTTTTTATTAAAGGATAAATATTTGAAATGGTGTCAAATACGGGATAATATGCATGTGCTGACATAGCATGGTCAATATACAAACTGAATTCTTGGTCTTGTTTTTTATTAACAGATAAATAGTTGAAATGGTTTCAAATACAGGGATAATATGCATGTGCTTATCAACGTAGGTATTTTCCTGCACGTTGAGCACAAAAACACGGTCTAAAACCACAAAATCTGTAACGGTCGGTATTTTTAGGTATGTGTGTGCTGGTATTTTACTTCCGATTGTCCGAGTGTTTTTATCCGTAGAATCGACGCGAGCGCGTCTAAATTTTTTCACCATAGTTTAATAGTTACTTTAGTTAAATTTAATTTACTAATTTTACTAATTACTAATTACGTTTACTAATTATTTTAGTTAATTAATAATTACCTCATATTAATTATCAACCTAATTCCTAATCGTTTAAACACGTCTCTTCCACGTTTATTTTTCCTCCTCCACGATTTTCTCATTCAAGCTGATGCATCCCCCTAACCTACCAAACTTCATTAACTCTAAACCTAATCGTTGACTAAACCTTCTCCCCGATTAATGAACCTGTCCCCTGCCTTCTCCTACTTTAAGGATCACCCTGCTGCTTCCCTACAAAAAAAAAATTATCAGCATCTCCCCATTGTTTGCAGACAAAGCACCCTTTTCCGTTCATCAACAGCCATACCCAACTTCAACATCTTTCATACCAAAATCAGCCAAGCACAAACAAAATCCAAGCCAAAAAAAAATCAAAACTTGAAGAAAGGAGTTCTGAAAGTATTTTCAGATTCAAACCAACAAAAAAAACCCCATAGATTCAAACAACTTCAGATCTGAAAATAATTTCAGATTGTATTAAACCCAAAATCAACAAAACCCTCATCCTCTTCCCTTCTCTTCCTCCTCCCCTCCCTTCCCTAGGCCGACCACCCCTCATCCCTACCGCCGCCGTCGCCTGAGCTGTGCAGCCGCCGTCCCCGCTGGCCGAGAACCCCCTCCCTTTTGGCCGTCGTCCGCCCCCTTTGGCCTGCTGCAACGAAAAGAAGGAAAAAAAAGACGGGAGAACGAGAAAGAGAGACAGAGAGAAAGGGGTGAGTAACAGATGGGGGGAGTTAATATAAGGTCTATTAATATTATTATTATTAATAATGATAAGGTTAAAGTTATATTTTAATAAGTTTTATGATTAATTTTAAAGATATTATTATAAGGCTATACAAGTTATGTGTAAGTCAAAGTTAAGTTAATTCTGTTAACTTAAGTTAAGTTAATTCTGTTTATTAAATTAAGTTATTATTATTAAATAAGTTTAAGTTTGAATTTCTAATCTAAGTTTTTAAAAGCTATTATTTTATAACCCATTATCAATAAATAGGTTAGTAGTTAATTTAAAGTTAAGTTTTATTAACAGTTTCGTGTGGCTAACTCATTCGTAACCCGTGTAAACCAGGTACACCGACCGCCTTTCAAAACACGCCTTTCACGACAAGGCGATTTTTGGTAACTCATCGTACCCTTGACATGGGTCTTAAAAACAAAAACAAATGCATGCCAACCTAGTTTTATTTCATTATCACAGTGTTTCCATTTTTAAACTGCTAGCTAAAATTGCACAGTATCGTAAAGGAAGCAGAATTGGGCTACTTGACATGATTGACAAAAAATTGTGACTGGAAATGTAAAATTGCACTGACATTGGGTTTTGGGGTAACTTATAATGGCGAGGGTACGGGAGCGACTAGTCCAGACTTTGTTGTCACCGTGCAGGTTCTAGCAACCCATAACAGTGCCGGTGACAACCATCACAGATCACAGATTATTGCACAGTACTCAGAGAATTGGTTCGCCCGGGTAGCACCCGCGGCAAGAGTTGGCCTCTTGGTTGCTTACTGTACCCCGCATTATAAGTCACAGTCTAGGTAAAGGCACAATTAGACTCTCGCATCATAGTTACTTTTATCATTGCACCTTTAACTGCTAGAAATTGTTGATAGCTGTAAAACTGTGAAGTTTACTTTTTCTGCTCATTTTCTCTTACTATTATTGATCGTACTTTACCTCTTTTCTTTTAAATTGCCATACTTGTATATTTGTTTCAATATCCATGTATAGAGATACTTTGAGTTACGTCTGATCCTGGCGTCCCTTCTCTTTGTGGTGGACTCGCCAGATATCTCACAGGACGAGGAATTTGCACCAGAGGCCGCAGACGCTGAGTTTGTGGTTGAGTACGACCAGCAGGACCAGCATGACCCTGTGTATTGAGAGTGAGTGTGAGAGATTTGCTATGTTGCTTTCAGTGTGGATTGATGTATCTTTTGTATTCTGTTGTATTTTCCTTTCCTGTTAGCTGCTGGGTTGTAATAAGGTTGTAAAACCACTTTCATTATCAGTATTTTGGCGTATTTCTGCAACAGAGCCTGTGTTGACTTCATTGGTGCCTAGCAGGACTTGTGCATGTCCAAACAGTAACGGGCCACGTAAGTGGGTCGTTACAAAATCTTGAATATAAGTGAACCCTAATGGGATTTGGCAATTGATCCACTTGATATACAAAAACCTATTCTTCTTAAACCGTTAATTTTATACAGATTGAATCGAGTGTCAAGTAGCATTTGACTCACTTGATTTTTAGTACATTGATCCTTCATGATGTGTTGAACACATGTGTTAAAAAAATTTATAAATAAATAAATGAATACGATGTATACGTGTGACCCTCAACGATACATATATTCAATTCAAATATTTAACGTTTATTTCTTTTATTGCCAAACTTGCATTTGCTTTGCGAAATATACATATCTTATTGTATACGTACGCTTTTAGCATTTGGCGGAAAAAAGATATTTTGTTTGATATACGACGAATTTAAACACACGAAAGAAGGAAATTTTTATTTTGCATGATCAAAATCTATTTAAAGAAGAGGGTTCATCTTGCAAAATCTAAAATAATAGTGGGGGGTAGCCCCCTAAACTCAATATAATAGAGATATTTTTATGCAAAGGTTAAACTCAGACCTCATGTGATCTTTTTCAGATATATTTTTTAAATGAGTTTTTCTCATATTAGTCCCTTAAATCTTACATAATTTGGTATTATTCCCTTAAATCTTCGAATTTTGAGTTTAATCCCTCAAATTTTAAGCCGTTAACCTAAATAGTCCCCCCATCATATATTCTGTTAAATAGTTAGATTAATTAACGATTAATTAACAATTAGTGTTAATTAACACGTCAGCACTAACAGCCACGTCAGCGTTAACGGAGTTTTTTAACGGCAAATTAGGGTGGGAGACTATTTTGGTTATAGTTAATGATTTGAGGGATTAAACTCAAAATTCGAAGATTTAAACAACTAATATCAAATTATGCAAGATTTAAGGAACTAATATGTGAAAAACCCTTTTTAAAAATTCTTTTTCCCTTTCTTTCATCTCCCAGCTAACATTATCCTCTTCGTTCTCTCCTCGCTTCTTCTTCGTCTTCTTCGTTGTGTTGCTCTCAAGCATGAACAGCTCCAATCTTCAACCTCTCTCTAACTCCTCTTTATTCCCTTAGCTCCCAATTCTTCTTCAATTCACCCCTCTCTCATCTCCATGGCCTCCTCAACTCCTCCCTATTTAACTCCGCCCAAATCATATCAATCCCCTCTCCCTAACTCCCACCATCACCAGAAACCCCCCAACAAATTTCACCCTCCTCCTCTCACCTCCTCATCCTCGACCTCAAGAGCTTCCCAAAATGCTCTCCCCTCAACTCCCCCTCCCACCCTCACCTCCGACTTCCGCCGGGCCCGCCCCACGAGGACAATCTCCAAGCGCAACCCCACCGCCCACTCCGCCACCCCCAGCCGCCGCCCTGCCGCCACTCCCGCCGCCGCCCGCCTCCTCTCCCACCTCCTCGCGTCCCCGAACACCAGCCAGCTCCCACCTCAACTCTCCCTCTCGATCCCCGACGACCACTGCTCGATCCTCCACTCCCTTGCCGACTCCCAAAGGCCCGGCTCCCCGGCCACCGCGCTCGAGTTCTTCCGCTCGTCGCTGCCGTTGATGCGCGATTCCAAGGAGAAAGGCAAGCTCTTGACCGCCGCCATCTCGTCGTTGGGCAAGCTCGGCCGCCCCGAGCTCGCGCGACGGCTGTTTGATTCCGCTGTTAGCGATGGTTTCGGCAACACTGTGTTTGCCCACTCGGCACTCATCTCGGCTTATGCGAGAAATGGCCGGTCAGCCGACGCCATAGAGGTCTTTAGGCTCATGAGGCGCAAAGGGCTCAAGCCCAATGTGGTCTCCTACAATGCGGTCATCGATGCTTGCGTTAAGGGCAACGGGGACGTCAAAACCGCCATCGGGTTCTTTAGGGAGATGATCGGGGGGAAGATTAGGCCGGATTCAAAGACGTTCAACTCGTTGCTGGCCGGGTGTAGTAGGGCTGGGCAGCTGGACTACGCGCAGGCCTTGTTCCAGGAGATGACGACGATGGGGATTGGGAGGGATATATATACTTACAACACGTTTATCGATGCGGTGTCAAAGTGTGGGAACATGGATCTCGCCATTTGGATCATGTCGGAGATGCCCACAAGTAATTTGAGGCCGAACGTCGTGACTTTCAGCACTTTGATTGACGGGTACTCGAAGTTGGAGAGATTCGACGAGGCTTTGGGTTTGTACAAGGAGATGAGGATGCTAGGCATTAAACTGGACAGGGTTTGTTATAATACATTGTTGTCTATCTATGCTAAGACCGGGCATTACGAGGAGATTGCCAGGGTTTGTGAGGAGATGGAGGCTATGGGGATTGATAAGGATACGGTAACATACAATTCTTTGATTAGTGGTTATGGGAAGCAAGGGAGGCTCGACATTGTTAGCCTCTTGGTTCAGGATATGAGGGATAGGAGTGTTTCTCCTAGTGTGCTAACTTATTCGACTCTAATTGACATTTACTCAAAGGCAGGATTGTACGGAGACGCTGCCAATGTGTTCTTAGAGTTCAAGGAGTCAGGTTTAAAGGCGGACGTGGTTTTGTACAGTTCTTTCATTGATACGCTGGCCAAGAATGGACTGGTAGAATGCGCGGTGTGGTTGCTTGATGAGATGGTGAGGGTTGGGATCGAGCCGAATGTGGTCACATATAACACTGTTATCGATGGTTTTGGTAAATCTAGTGTGTCTGTGGAGGAGGAAGGTGCGGGCATTTTTGGTCCAATCGTGAAGGGGTTTGGGCAACCAATGGCTGATGAGGCAAGGAGGAGGTCGGAGGAGTTGTTCTGTATCTTGGGATTGTTTCAGAGGATGGTGCAGCAGGGGGTGAAGCCTAATGTTGTGACCTTTTCCGCCATACTAAACGCTTGCAGGTTCATATCTCTCTCAACTGTTAGTATTTGCTTACTTCTGGATTGTATTAGTTGTGGTTTTATCAAATTATATCCAAGATATAGAAATATGGGCATGTATGTTATGTGTTTTCTGAGGTCACATGATATGCCGACTAGTTTTATGAATATATGAGTAACAATAGACTCTTATTTGGTCAAAATTTACCGTTTCCAAATATGTCAATTTTATTATGGAGGGACTTAAGCGAATCTATCTCTATGATTAGGCAACTCTGCAGAATCGACCAATCAGTGACATGGCAAAACTGAATATCATGTAGGTAACGTAGTCTATCATTAACAATGGTATGCTTCATATTTGAAATGAACTTTGTTTTATCTTAATGATCGTTGTTAAACATGAAATATTGTACTTTTTTCATGTTTATATGATACATGATAGCATAAGTTTACTGATTTAAAATAATCTTGGAAATGGATTATGGTCTGAAGACGATTGCGGTCTTTTGACAACATCATATTTCACTTGGCTATCTTGGTTTTGTCGGTTGCATACATACTTTACTTTCCCTCTCAGAAACTTATAAGGAGGTATGGAACTTGTATTTGACAACTTATTTTCTTTGAATTATTTATTTATTTATATCGTTATTTTTGAACCAGCATCAACACTGTCATTTGATAACTTAAACTTATGATCCTCATCTGCCATCTATCTTGTCAACTATACTTGTTTTTGTGATTGTATGTAATAAATACATGAGCACCATCTGCTGGGAAAAGCTTGGATGATGACTATGACTGATATATTCACCATGATTAGTGCAAAGGATGTATCCATCCTGTTTCATATTCACTTGAGTATTGAGATTCATATTACCACATTTCAAAACAGATTTCAGTTGCTGGTTGTCTTCTAGCAAACCTTATTCTGCATGTGCTGACAACTCTCTCCGTTCATGATTGGATGTTCTTATTGCAGTCGTTGCAATTCATTTAAAGATGCATCTATATTGTTAGAACAGCTACGGCTGTTCGATAGTTTTGTCTATGGGGTTGCGCATGGGCTTTTGATCGGCAGCAGGGAGGTGTGGATGCAAGCCCATTCACTGTTTGATGAGTTAAGGCACATGGATCTTCCCACTTCCGCTGCTTTCTACAATGCTCTTACAGATATGCTATGGCATTTTGGTCAGGTAAAGTTAAAAGATTCAGGTTTACTCATTTCCTCACCATTCCAAGAGCACAACACGTACTGATGTTGATGGAATATCTTTACCGTTCTCATTTATGTGTCCCTAAAAATTTATTCGGTTCCATGGAAATAGTATGGAAGCTAGTTTTCAAAAGAACTTTTTTGTTTTGTTGATCCATTGGTTCAACACAATTTTCTTATTTTTATGTTTGTGTACACAAAAGGATGACAGAACCTTTACTTTTCAACTTTTCAAATTATTAAAACATGCTGGTTTCCCTATGTAATTATCAAGGAACGCATACATTCAGGCAATTGTGCATGTCATGGAAAATACTTCTTGTTTATGGAAAAGCATACATGCTAGACTTCTCTTCTATAAATTCCTTAGACAAAGCAAACCCGCAAGGGGGACAAAGCAAACCCGCAAGGGCCACAACTATTCTTTAAAGATTTATTTTTAATCATTTACTGGTTCAGCTTTCTCTCTTTGGTTCATATACTGGAAGACATGGTGATCATACTTTTTAGTTGAGCCTTTAATAAATTTCTATCAAAGTTAATATCAGAATATGTTTGACAGACTATTAATTCGGGCATCAAAGAAAACCAACTGCGTGCAGATTTCCCGTTGTCTTTAAGGCTGCTGTAAATTGTCCATGATCCGCATGGAGATGGTTTCAACCATCTGGGTGCGATTGTGTGAAAAGACATGTACAGTAAACTCCTCAAACTTTCCGAAGTCCTTATAGAAAATGAAGAACACATACTCTTTTATATACTCAGATGCAGATAACAAGGAAAATTGCAGAGGCAACATTAAATTAAACCATATGATGCAGTATCTTTACATACTGAACTTTGAAGCTTTCGCTGATAAGTCATGTAGTTTTTGAACAAGTCTCTGTCACATGGCCACTCCGATCATGAATCTGCGTCATGCCAGAAATGTGTCAACCATGTTTTTTGGATACACCTGTCACATGTATTCTTCTAGTATATGTGCCACATGTCCACTTGTTGCATCCACATTAAGGTAGCCGTGTCCATCCAACAAAGGAATTGGTTGTGTTAGGTTTTGTCTCTACTGCTAGTATATGCTTTACTTGTCATTTGTGGCACTCCGCTAATCGTCTCTCTCTATGTACTCCTTGAAGCGTTCAGTCAAATTATCTGGGGATGTTGGACATCTTGTTGAACGTTTTGTTGCGTCCGAACCACATTATCTGAAAAAGAGACAAGTCTCAGCTGAGCTTGTTGGATGTATTGTTGAACAGATTGTTGAACCTCCGTGTTCAACATGCTGTGTCTATGTGCGACTGTTGTAGATCGAAGCCTGAGGTCCGCGTGATCTTAAGTCGCCATTTATATCAGTTCAGGTATTTATGTTGGTTAATAACTGCTGATGATTTGATTGGCTAAGAATATCTTTCGGTACCATTCGTGAAGAATTAGTTGAAGATATCTTCGCTGGCAAGATCCTGGCAACGATCTTCTGCGGAGATTTAGGGATCTCTTTCCATCTATGGGAGTTGCGGTTATTGCTGTTATTATGTCGCCTCTAGATTGATTGATCTAGTGCTGATTGAACCGAGATTGATGGGGTGGCTGGCATTTAGGGTTTGAGAGCATTGGCGGCTAGGTGGAGACTTCTTTCGGCGGAAGAAGTCCTCTGGTATATACTCCGGGAGGGAGGCCGGCAACCACGCACGTGGGATCAAGGGAGTTGATCTTGTCGGTGGTGCAAGGGGAGCTTGCAGGCAAGGGGAGCTTGCCAAGAATACTTCACGGGGTTGATTGCGATCACCCCTCACGGTTTGTTTTAAGGATGAGTGTGTTCTTCCTTATAGAAGCGTGAATTTTAGAGTTTGTATTCTCTGATCTTTATAGTGAAGTATTCTATTTTTCTGGGCGTGACCCCGCAGATGTAGGTGTGCGCACCGAACTGCGATACCAAGTCTCTTGTGTCCCTGATTGCTGTGTGTCATTTTGTTGTTCTTTATGTTCACTACTACGTACTGAATTTCAATTGGTATCAGAGCAGGTCATCCATATTACTTTGATTTTTTCAAAGTGGGTGTGATCTTGTGTGTCAGTACGCTCATCATGAATACAAAAGAAGGTGCCTCTGTTACTCGTCCCCCTTTGCTCACTGGATCGAATTACACTTATTGGAAGTCTCGTATGCGAGCTTTTATCAAATCCCTGGATGGCTTGGGTTGCTATAGTTGAAGGATGGAGCCCTCCGGTTGAAATCAACAAAGAAGGCAAAGAATGCATCAAACCTGTGAGAGACTGGAATCCTGATGAGGAACGTGCTGCCTTAGGAAACTCAAAAGCGGTGAACGCCATCTTTATTGCCGTTGATGAAGAGCAGTTCAAGCTTATATCAACTTGTGAGCACGCTAAAGAAGCTTGGGACATTCTTCAAAACATGCATGAAGGAACCAGCACTGTTAAGGCCTCAAAACTGCAAATGCTCGCCTCTCAGTTTGAAAATCTGAGAATGAATGAAAACGAGACGGTTGCAGAATTCAATGGAAGATTGGGAGATATTGCAAATCAGGCGTTCCAACTGGGTAAGAAGTATTCACAAAAGAAACTTGTTGAAAAGACCATGAGGTCCCTGCCAGAAAAATTTTCAGCAAAGATTGCTGCGATAGAGGAAGTAAGGGACACATCCACCATGAGATTAGACGAACTCATGGGCTCCCTACAAACTTATGAGATGAATCTCAAACAAAACAAAAAGGAGAGGGGAGTTGCCTTAAAGATTGAAGCCAATGAATTGTCAAAATTCGATAATGAGTCAGAACTTGAAGATGATATTGCTCTACTCACCAAAAACTTTAGTAGGATGATGAGAAAGATTAGCAACAAAGGTCAGAATTTCAAAGCTACTAATAAGATGGTGCGGTCAGGTCCTCCTGCTGGTGAAAAGAGTGCTGGTCGCCCTACTCAAAGGTATGATTCTAAAAACAAAGGAAAGGGAATACAGTGTAGAGAATGTGAAGGGTTTGGTCATATACAGGCAGAATGTGCAAACACCCTTAAGAAGCAAAAAGAGAAATCCCTCGCCAGCACCTGGAGCGATGAAGACTCTGGAGGGAGTATGGAAGATGAAGACATAACTAGTAATTATGTTGCATTCACAGCTATTCTGAATGACAAATCTGAAGGCTAGTCCTTCAGTCATGTCGAACATAATGTTGCAACATGTGCTTCAACATCCAAGCACAAGGAAGGAAATGTTGTACGAAATGTTGTGACAAATGGTACAACATGTGACAGTGAGGTTGAATCAGAAAATGAAAGTGAAGAAGATATTGATGATGATGAGGAAATTCGCACAGCTTATCAAATTATGTTCTACAAATGGATGGAAATCTGTGCAGTTAACAAGAAACTGAAAGATGAATGCTCTAAGCTGAGAAGTGAGAGGGATGCGACTCAAGCCAAACTTCTGAAGACTGAAACAAGCCTTCGAAACTGTGAGAGAAATATGAAGAGAGCTTTACTAAGAGCTGAGAAGGCAGAAAGCACTGTCAACAGGTGGAACTCAGGAAAAACCAAACTTGATGACATCCTCAACATGGGAAAGGTGGCCGGAGATCGAACAGGAGTTGGATACCACAGAGGAAGTCATCTACACACACTCAAGACCAGAAGCAGTCTCAATGTTAAGGAGCATGTTAAAAGGAGTCTACATGATGAGGACAAGTCAAGAGGGAAGAACAGAAAAGGTACTACATCTAGGCAGCCCATATGCAATTACTGCAGACAAATAGGACACAATGATTGGAGCTGTTTCAGGCGCATGAAGCACTTGAGTGAAGGAAGAAATGTTTATCATCCGCAACAGCGAACAAGTATGAAATGGATTAAGAAGTCTGAGCTGTTCAGTATGGTTGCTTGCACATCTTTGGCTACCTTTGCAGAAAATCAGTGGTATTTTGACAGCGGTTGCTCTCGGCACATGACAGGGAACAAGGGTCTCCTATCGGAGTATACTGCTGGAAATAAAGGCCATGTCACTTTTGGGGATGGACAGAGAAGCATGGTTGTTGGAAAAGGAAATCTGAATATGACAGAAACTCTGAAATTGAAAGATGTGATGCATGTTGAAAACTTAAAGGCTAATCTCATAAGTATCAGTCAGTTGTGTGATCAAGGTCTGCTGGTTCGATTCAACAAAAATGAATGCCTTGTGTTTAATGGTGATGAAATGTGCATTCTTTCCGGAAAAAGATCCAGCGACAACTGCTACCTGTTGCAAGAGCCTAACAGATGTCTGAGTATCACCACGGATGTTTCTGAACAGTGGCATCAGAAACTAGGACATGTACATTTCAAGACCTTAATGAAAATCTCTACTGCAAGAGCTGTCCGTGGAATGCCAACTTTAATCAAGAAGAAAGGAGTGTGCGAATCTTGCCAACTGGGAAAGCAGAAGAAAGTAAGTCACAAGCAGATCCAGAATATCACAACTTCAAAAACTCTGGAGCTGCTACACATGGATCTGATTGGACCCACTTCAGAAACAAGCGTCGGAGGTAAGAAGTACATCTTTGTATGTGTTGATGATTTTTCACGGTTCACCTGGGTGGATTTTCTAAAGGAGAAATCAGATACTTTCGATGCCTTCAAGAAATTGTGTACTCGTCTTCAAGTTGAAAGAGGAGACAACATTGGGAAAGTCATCCGGATTCGAAGTGATCATGGAAAAGAGTTTGAGAATCACTCATTCTCTGAATTCTGTGAGGCACAAGGTATATGACATGAGTTCTCGGCTCCTAAGACCCCTCAGCAAAACGGAGTTGTTGAAAGGAAGAATCGAACACTTCAGGAAATGGCACGAGTTATGCTGAATGCTCGAAAAGTGAATGTTAAGTGGTGGGCTGAAGCTATTAACACTGCTTGCTACACCATCAACAGAGTTTACCTTCGGCCACGGACTGAGAAAACTCCATACGAAATTTGGAAAGGACGAAAGCCTGATGTCTCCTACTTCCATATCTTTGGAAGCAAGTGCTACATCTTGCAAGATCGGACACCAAGACGGAAGTTCGACACCAAGAGTGACAAAGGAATTTTCTTGGGGTATTCTACAAGGAGTCGTGCCTTCCGTGTGTTGAATGAACGAACAGATGTCATGATGGAATCCATTAACGTTGTGGTTGATGATTTTGATCAGGGAGAATCTATTCTAACTGGAGAAAAAGGAGTTCAAGAAGACGGAAATGAGGATGATTTTCGTGTTGAAAGTGATGTTGCAACAAACAAAACCAAACAGAACAATGTTGAACAAATTGTTGCAACACAGGACACTGCAGCCACGAAGACGGTTCAAGTAGAGGCTGGAAATGCTCAAGATGCTGAGGGAATTACAAAGATTATACGAGATCATCCGCCGGAGCTAATCATTGGTGACGTTCACGACAGTCGTCGCACCAGAGGTACGAGTCGTGTTAATTACAGAGATCTGGCTGGGTATGCTTGCTTTCTCTCTACTATCGAACCCAAAAATGTGAAGGAAGCAATTGTTGATGATTTCTGGGTTTCGGCTATGCAAGAGGAACTGAACCAATTCCAACGAAATGATGTCTGGAGTCTTGTGGAGAGACCAAAAGAAACAAATGTCATCGGGACAAAATGGATATTCAAAAATAAGACAGATGAGAAGGGAAATGTTACTCGCAATAAAGCCCGGCTTGTAGCTCAAGGGTATACTCAAGTGGAAGGAATTGATTTCGATGAGACATTTGCTCCAGTAGCTCGGTTGGAATCTATTAGACTATTACTAGCAGTTGCCTGCAGTTTAAATTTCAAACTGCACCAAATGGACGTGAAAAGTGCCTTTCTGAACGGGCTGTTGAATGAAGAAGTGTATGTTGAACAACCCAAAGGCTTTGCAGATCCATTTCTTCCAAATCATGTTTACAAGTTGAAGAAGGCGCTGTATGGGCTGAAGCAAGCACCAAGGGCATGGTATGAAAGATTGACCACATATCTTCTTAAGAAGGGATACGAAAGAGGAGGAGCTGATAAAACTCTATTTGTTCAAAGGACAAGATCAAGTGTCATGGTTGCACAGATTTATGTTGATGACATAGTCTTCGGTTCAACATCTCAACAGCTAGTGCATGAGTTTATTAATCTCATGCAAAAGGAGTTTGAAATGAGAATGGTAGGTGAGTTAAATGTGTTTCTTGGGCTCCAAGTTAAACAATATACAGATGGTCTATTCATCTCGCAGAGCTAGTATGCAAGGAATCTTGTCAAGAGATTCGGTTTAGAAAGAGCAAGACATGTTCGGACTCCCATGCGTACGTCTGAAAAACTCTCCAAGGATGAAGGAGGAAGAGATGTTGAAGTTACTCTTTACAGAAGCATGATAGGTAGTCTTTTGTATTTAACAGCTAGCCGACCGGATATCAGCTTCAGTGTTGGAGTCTGTGCTCGTTACCAAGCAAGTCCCAAGGAATCTCATATTACTGCCGTAAAGAGGATTATCAGGTATATCAGTTGAACATCAGACTATGGTATATGGTATACAAAGGATACGAATACTCTTGTCTCAGGATATAGTGATGCTGACTGGGCCGGGAATACAGATGATAGGAAAAGCACTACCGGAGGCTGTTTTTATGTGGGGAACAATCTGGTTTCATGGTATAGTAAAAAACAGAACTCCATATCATTATCTACACCAGAGGCTGAGTATATTGCAGCGGGAAGTTGCTGCACACAACTGCTATGGTTGAAGCAAATGTTGACAGACTATGGACTGGAACAAGGAATTCTGACTATTTTATGTGACAACCAGAGTGCTATAAACATCTCCAAGAACCCTGTCCAGCATTCCAGAACAAAACATATCGACATCCGACACCACTTTATTAGAGAGCTGGTTGAGAAGAAGTCCCTTGCCATGGAGTATGTAGCTACAGGTAATCAACTAGCAGACATATTTACAAAGCCTCTAGACTCCACCAGATTTGAGGAATTGCGACAAGCCTTAGGGCTGTGTCGTATCTGATGTTGTTCACTTTGTTGTGAACATTGTTGCAACTTTAGGTTGCAACAATAAGAGAATTGGGCCGTCTTGGGCCATCGGGTTTGTTTTCTTTTCAAGTTAGTTGCCCGATATTTAATTCCTTCTTTTCATATCCCGTTCCCAAGGCGCAATTCTCTACTCTCTTTAAAAATCAAATATCTTCAAGATTCTCTTGTCTGATCTTCTAGGGTTCTTGATCTGATCTTTGTGCCTATGAGATAATTTCTCTTTTCTTGTTCGAGTATGGAGAGAGATTATTCGAAATCGCCTTCGCAGCCTCCTCGCCGGTCCTCTCGTCGGACTGCCTCCGCAAGGAAAAATGCTCCACCGTCTTCTTCCTCTCATATCAAACGGAAAAGAGGGTCCTCTCGCTCCAGGCATGGGTCTCCCATGGGTACTACCTTCTCTCCTCAATCCCCTGGTCTTTTTTCCCACATGCACTCTCATGGAACTTCAAATTTGGAGTTAGTCAAGTTTTCCCCAATTCTCGAAATTCCCCTTTGTCGAAACCCTCCTTATGTTGAAGTTTCTGATGATGAAGAATTCCCTGAACCTGTTACAATTCAAGACTGGTTTTGGTATTTGCGGAGAACTGGTAAGAGATTAGACCTTTCTTCTATGGATGTCTCTCACATTCATATCGAAAAGCTCATGCACAAGAAGATCACTGGGAAAGTTATGAGCGTAGAAGTACCTCGAGATAGGAAGGTTGTGATTCGAACTTGGAATCCCGAAATCTATGTGAAAATCTCTGAAGTTGAAATTGTGGAGATTTCGGACTCAGAAGACCCTCCAGTGTTTGCTGAAATGCCTAAGTCAAGGGATTCTGTTGAAGATTCCACAGCTAATTTGTTCTCTGAGAATTCTGCTGAGCAAGGTGATGTAAAGATGAACAAGGATGTTGATATGGAGGTAGTCGTTGATGATGTAACTGTGCCTTCTATTCCATCTCAGGAAGAAGCCTCTGTCTCTCTGTCTCCTATGGGTGTGGATGAGGATATCCAAAATGTGGCTAATGATAATGATTGTGGTACAAATGAAGGCGCTCATTCTGTGTCTTTTGACTCCTCTCAGCAAGTGACTGAGACTGAAGGAGAATCTAAGAAAGATGACTGTAATCAGGGTGTATGTCGTGAAGATTCCCCTCTTTTGGGCCAAAATGTGTCAGGTGTAGATGTGGAACCTGCTGGTGATTGTTCAGAAAAGAGGCAGTCTCTCAAAGATGCAGTGGGATCGATACCTGATTCTATGAATTTAGACATCTCTGGAGATCCACTGGATCTCCCCCCCGTTCTTCTGCCCGAGGCTGAAGGAGGTGGTTTGCAGGTTGGTCTAGATGATGATGCAGGTGTTGTTGAGACTGAAATTGGTTCAGCTGATGTTGGGATGAATGTCGTCATGAACACTGAAAGTTGTGGTATGACTCAAGGTTCTTCAGAAGCTGGTGGTGACATTGCAGGGACGAATATTGATGCTATTCCCTTGGTGGAGGAAGCTGATGAAGATATTGTTGTACAAAATGTTACAAGTCCTACAACATGTGGGACCTCTGATCAAAATGAACCACCCCTGTCTTCCTTCATGCGCAAGGGTAGATCTGCGTCCAAAAAGCGTCCTGTCCCTCGCCCTTCCAGTAGTGCTGAGACTTCTCCTTCCAAGCGGCCTAAACGTTCATCTTCTACTCCCTCTCGCTCTCCCTCGTTTACATCTTCAGATGCCCTAAGCAAAATCTTCTTTGACAAAGCCTGTAAGAACAGATGGCCATCTTACTCAGAGAGATCTCTTATATCTGAGAAAGTCCTCAATCTGTCATCGTTCGATAAGACTCAGTTGGTCTCTATTCTGAAGGATCTTGGTCTTGTCCATGCTGCTATGTGCTTCAACGTCTACTATCCTGTTTTGGTGAAAGAATTTTACTGTAATCTCTCCAAATCTGCAAGTGATGGATCCTCTCGGTGGAGTTTCAGAAATTATGTTCGAGGGAAGATAGTCCCATTTTCTCCTGCATCTCTGAACAAATTATTAGAATGGAAATGTTCCCAATCTGTTCCAGCTTTCGGTGACTCAACTGGAGTGAGTTTTGACAGACTGATTGAGGTCGTGACTGCTGGGAAGTTGAAACGCTGGCCTACTAAGTCATCTATTTTTCCCTCGTCTGCTCTTACAGCGAAGTATTTTATTCTATTCAGGGTTGCTACACGAAACTGGCTCCCTACCTCAAATGTCTCTGTGGTTACAAGGGACATGTGCAAACTGCTGTTCTCTGCTGGCACGTCTCAGGTCTTCAATTTAGGGAGAATCATTTTCGATTCTATCTTATCTTTTGCTGAATTATCATCCTCCGGGACCTCTTTACCTCATGGAGCTCTCATTTCCATGATGCTTTTGGCTCAAAAGGTGCCCCTGTCTCCTTCTGACCTTCCCTCTACCTGTGACAGTATCTCATATACAGCAAAATCTGTGGCTGGAAAATACAATGACATCACTGAGGTGTTGCCCTCTCTGCACGGTGGTCCTTCTTCACCTCCTCTGTCCAGTAATGCTGCACCCGAGTACTCTCTGCCTCCTGAATCTCAGCCTGCCAGCTCTTCTCAGTTGAGTGCAGTGGACATTGAGTTCCTGGAAAATGCCCTTCAAAATGTCAATGATCATCTTCTTGTTCTTGATAGCCAGCGGGCTCTTCTGAATCGTCACAAAGTGCTGTTGCAAGATAAGTTGTCCTCTCTGAGGCGTGGCCCTTCTGCCGGCCTCTGACTGTTGTTCTCCAGATGGTTCTTTTGTTTTTAGTTGCTCAAAAGGGGAGATGAAGGTATGATTTTTTTTCTGGAAAGGTCTGGTTTGTGTGGGTGATATCCTGTTGGCTGTGTGGAGGCCTTGGTCTTGTTCTATGACGATAGTTGGCAGTCTTTCTGTGGTTCTTGACCTATGTTCTCCTTCAGACTGGTATGTTGTTGAATATCATACTGTATTGTGCCACTAAATGACAAAAGGGGAGATTGTTAGGTTTTGTCTCTACTGCTAGTATATGATTTACTTGTCATTTGTGGCACTCCGCTAATCGTCTCTCTCTATGTACTCCTTGAAGCGTTCAGTCAAATTATCTGGGGATGTTGGACATCTTGTTGAACGTTTTGTTGCGTCCGAACCACATTATCTGAAAAAGAGACAAGTCTCAGCTGAGCTTGTTGGATGTATTGTTGAACAGATTGTTGAACCTCCGTGTTCAACATGCTGTGTCTATGTGCGACTGTTGTAGATCGAAGCCTGAGGTCCGCGTGATCTTAAGTCGTCATTTATATCAGTTCAGGTATTTATGTTGGTTAATAACTGCTGATGATTTAATTGGCTAAGAATATCTTTCGGTACCATTCGTGAAGAATTAGTTGAAGATATCTTCGCTGGCAAGATCCTGGCAACGATCTTCTGCGGAGATTTAGGGATCTCTTTCCATCTATGGGAGTTGCGGTTATTGCTGTTATTATGTCGCCTCTAGATTGATTGATCTAGTGCTGATTGAACCGAGATTGATGGGGTGGCTGGCATTTAGGGTTTGAGAGCATTGGCGGCTAGGTGGAGACTTCTTTCGGCGGAAGAAGTCCTCTGATATATACTCCGGGAGGGAGGCCGGCAACCACGCACGTGGGATCAAGGGAGTTGATCTTGTCTGTGGTGCAAGGGGAGCTTGCAGGCAAGGGGAGCTTGCCAAGAATACTTCACGGGGTTGATTGCGATCACCCCTCACGGTTTGTTTTAAGTATGAGTGTGTTCTTCCTTATAGAAGCGTGAATTTTAGAGTTTGTATTCTCTGATCTTTATAGTGAAGTATTCTATTTTTCTGGGCGTGGCCCCGCAGATGTAGGTGTGCGCACCGAACTGCGATACCAAGTCTCTTGTGTCCCTGATTGCTGTGTGTCATTTTGTTGTTCTTTATGTTCACTACTGCGTACTGAATTTCAGGTTGTTAATATTTTAAAACGTAGGCCAATTGATGAATTTGGACAAAAAAATCACTTGTTAAAATGTGAAGACATCAACGAATTAAGTTATGGATACTTTATGAATGTCCAATAGCTGTTGAATAATTTGCGAATATATGATGCGACTGAGGTGCGGCGAATGTGGAGAGCGGTACAGCGAATGTGGACGAAATTTCTATTGGTAATGGTTTAATGGAAAAATCATGCCATTAAATGATAGAGTGATTTTAGAACCCTCATTTGGCAAAGGTTTAGTGGGAAATGATGCGATTGGACGGCATAACGAATGTGAACAAGATCTCAATTGATAATGGTTTAATGGAAAAATCATGTCATTAAATGAAAGAATGATTTTAGGCCCCTCGGTTGGTAAGCTTTTAATGGGAGAAAAATATTAGGACACTCGTTTGTAATAGTTTAAAGAAGAAGGGTAATTTAGTCCTTTTGGCTAATAATCTAATTTGTTAGTCTTGTTATAAATAAGAGGGTAATGATCATTAGAAGGTGATTGTCTATGGTGAGAAGAAAGATTGTTCTAGATTAGGAGATTTAGACTTTAGTCTCGAAGATAAAACTAGGAAAGCGGCATCCTCTCCTAGTAAGGTCAATTATCGTGTATTTTCTTTTTCTCAAATAAATAAAAATTCCATCATTTCCCCATTTTCATCATCAAAATTCTCTTTTTATTCTGAATTTCTATTGAGATCGTATCAAAGTGATATCAGAGCACGACGATTCTGCGGTTATGATGGAAGATCACCAAGTGTTTAATGAAATGCTACACAGAGCTCATGTGATATGGTAAGAAGGGAACAAGCTTTATCGATATGAAAATTTCTAGAGGCAGCTAACAAGTATGTTCTTGCAAAAACTCATTTCAACAACATTTCCACATCTACTGGTTGATCTCAACATTTACAATGTCTACTTAAATTGATGAGTTGTTATCTGGTGACTGGATGCTATCAAAGTTGCATTGCATTAGGCTCAGAGATTTTAACTGTTGATCCAAATAATATTACAGTTTTTTTATATAGAGAATAAGCTTATGGGAATTTTCTTGAAGTTGCACTTGGTTTTCTAGAATATTATAGTTTGTTTATATAGTTGCACTTGGTTTTCTTGAAGTTGTTAACTCAGAGATGATGAAATTTTATGGAAATTTTCCTGAGGATGAAGTAAAAGAAGAAACTGAAGAAGAAGACCAAGAAAAAGAAAAGGAAAAAATCATCACTTTTGAGGAGGAGACAAATCCGAAGGGCGACACGACATCAAATTTGAACAAAGACGAAGACAACAGTATAGATGCGGAACAAAAGGTGCCAACTTTGGAAAGGGACAGGCAAAATCATCTCTTTGAGAAAGGATGTCCAACAAAAAGAAGATCTGGCTTCAGATCTGAACCACCTCCGATGAAGATCAAAGGTATCCTGACCATTGGAATGATGCGGAAGGGGTAGCGGCCTCCTCACAAGTCCCCAATGCCATGCAGCCCTTCTGTAACGCTGCAGGGCCCTCCGCCTGCGTTGCAGGGCCACCGCAGGCCCTGTCTTGGCGCTCAGGAGCTCGCAGAGCTTCGGACTTAGACAATGGACTCATTCAGATCTCGCGACTAGTTTCATGTCGTGATGAATCCATGAGAAACATTGGTGATTGCCGTAGCTTCCTTCAAGGCTTCGTAGAGGACAATGGAGACCTTGGATGGCATTTTGATTCAGGAGGAGACGAGCATCATCGGTTGAAGAGGAGTATACCATACACTTTATTTACCACCTTGAGGACAATGTTATTCTTTGGGGGCGGAGTACTAATGTGATTAGGGTGCGGCAAATGTAGACGAGATCTTAATTGGTAGTGGTTTAAATGGGAAAATCTTGACATTAAAAGAGAAAGTGATTTTAGGCCCCCTCATTTGGCAAGGGTTTAATGGGAAATGATACGATTGGACGGTGCGACGAATGTGGACGAGATCTCAATTGGTAATGGTTTAATATGGAAATCATGTAATTAAATGAAAGAGTGATTTTTGGCCTCTCATTTTGTAAGGGTTTAATGTGAGAAAAATATTAGAACACTCGTTTAGTAATAATTTAGATAAGAATGGTAATTTAGTCCTTTTGGCTAATTGCCTAATTAGTTAGTCTTGATAAATAAGAATGCAATGATCATTAGAAGGGGCATGTCTATGGTGAGAATATAGATTGTTTTATATTGGAAGTTTTAGGCTTCTGTCTCGAAAGAAAAACTAGGAGAGCGGCCTCCTCTCCTAATAAGGTCAATTATCTTGTATTTTATTTTTCTCAAATAAATAAAAATTCCATCTTTTCCCCTTTTCACCATCAAAATTCTCTTTTTATTCTGAATTTTTATTGAGATCGTATCAATATATTACTTGGAGAATAATTTATAGAAAACCCTATCACTAGTAACGGTCTTTTATGATGATGTGGAAAACATTGGTAGCACACACTTCTATATCATTATGTTTTTAAATTTGCAAACTCCTGAATCTCTGATTGTATATTTGATTGTTTATCTAATGAGAGTTTCCTAATTTTTTGCAGAAACGAGGAGCTCAGCAGGTTGTTCTAGAAGGCGTACAACATCGAGTTTGGGAGAATGCATGGAGCGAATTCTGTTTGGATTTGCACCTCATGTCATCTGGTGCTGCTCAAGCTATGGTTCATGCTTGGCTTCTTAGTGTGCGTTCTATTGTTTTTGAAGGAAGGGAGCTTCCTGAGTTTTTGAGGTATGTGTCATTCATGTTTTTGTTCTCAAGTTATCTCTAGCTGTCCTAAGCTTAGAATCTTAGCACGGTTACTCTTTGTACCATTTTAGTAAGGTGTTTTGTGTGCGGCCCTTTCCAAGGTTCAACATGAAAAAGTCATGTACATCTGTGGCATGATTCTCAACATTCTGTTGAGATCATAGGCATGTGCCCGGACTGGATGGCTTAAGTTTTAGAGAAAAAGAATGTATGCTTTCCTTAAAAATGGATTATTTAGGCGGACTTTGGTTAGTGCCTGTGGGTTGATCAGTCATAACTTTTGCGGAACACTGAAGATGCTATAGTTTAAAATATGTTATAGTTGAACTTCCATGTTCATATGGTGATATCTAGGCTTAGCAAACAATAGGCAGTTCTTTCCTCAAAGCAGTTTAAAACATGATTCATGGTGCCTTTTCGTTGGCGAAATTCAGTAGATGTGTTTGATTTGGGACTGGGAACGCTTGAGTTCTGAAGCAATACTTCTCCTATCAGTATAAATCATTCCCAGAAGAACAGGAAAGATGAAGAAAGCTGACCTCCAGTAGAACAATTCCTAAATTTGCAATGCAAAGTTGACACTGTTACGGTTGATAAGATGTCATCAGCTCGCGCATAATATGACCCTGATAGTATCATTGATTATTTGGATTATGTAATTTAGATCCCCATTTCCCCATTTAAAGTAATAAATAATAAAAATAAAAGTGACAAATAAATAGTTTATAACGAACATTCTTTAATACCTTTCAGAAGATCACAGAAACACGTTGACTTTAACATGTGCTTCTGAATTTAGAGTCCATCCTTGTGACATTGGCCATCCTCACTGAGTTCCTGTTCCAAAATCGATTTTGCAGAGGACTCTGTCATGTTCCAGGTTGTTCTTATCATATATTTTAGACCTTATCCTGGATTACCTATCTCGTCCTCCATGGTTCTAAACATTAATCAAATGGGGTAATGATATTCTTTATGCACTACCTTGAGGCCAATGTTATTCTTTGGGAGCGGAGTAATGATGTGATTAGGGTGCGACAAATGTAGACGAGATCTCAATTGATAGTGGTTTTAATGGGGACATAATGACATTAAATGAGAAAGTGATTTTAGGCCCCCTCGTTTGGCAAGGGTTTAATGGGAAATGATACGATTGGACGGTGCGACGAATGTGGACGAGATCTCAAGTGATAATGGTTTAATGTGGAAATCATGTAATTAAATGAAAGAGTGATTTTTGACCTCTCATTTTGTAAGGGTTTAATGTGAGAAAAATATTAGGACACTCGTTTAGTAATAATTTAGATAAGAAGGCTAATTTAGTCCTTTTGGCTAATTGCCTAATTAGTTAGAGTCTTGATAAATAAGAAGGCAATTCATTTTAGAAGGGGTAAATTTCACGAGTTGGTTGGTTGGTTTTTTTTTTTGCCGCCATTCGTTTTCCCCTCTCAAATTGAACGTTTTGCCCTTATTCACTACAGTAGCATCTTCCCTAAAAGCTTGTGCATAAACCTGAAAATTATTATTTGCATCATGGTTGTTTATTTATTTATTTTGTCATTTTTAAAAAAAATTAGGTTTACTTTGGAAAAGATATTGCTACAATGAATGAGGGCAAAACAGTCAATTTGTCGGGAGAAACAAATGCCAGTTTTTGACGCATTGGTGGGTTCCGTGAAACGAAAAAAAAACTTCGTGTTTTTAGTAAAAAGGGCCTCCCTCTCCCTCCCGCCGCCGGGGGGGGGGGGGGGGGGGATGATTATGTGACAGCATAAACAATCTTTTAGAACACTGATTACAGACGAGCATCCGCCCAGCATTTGGCTAAGCCTGTTGTTCTCTTTGCAGCATTTTGACAGGATGGGGAAAGCACAGCAAAGTAGCTGGTGCAAGCACACTGCGTCGTGTCATAGAAGCCCTCCTCAAGTCCATCGGCGCTCCCTTCCAGTTAGAAAGGTTCAACGTGGGTCGATTTGTGTCGCCGGGTTCCGTCATTGCCGCATGGTTGAGGGAATCTGGCACGATAAGCATCCTCCTCCTTCGCAACGAGCGAGCCCAGATTTGTAGCACCACGAACCTGCTTCCTCAGCTCCAGGCTTTGCAATTGTAGCCTTTGGAGCCCAACGTAGTCAAATCGGTATGTGCAATTGTTAAAAATGAACCAGTGGTGTTATTTTCAACTTAGAATTCTTTGATGGTGTGTAGGGCAGTAGGGGTTCGTCTGTTGCTGTTTTGTAAGGTTTGGTTCGGTTCGAAGGGGGCGAGAAAGTGAGCATGAATGTCACTGAAATTGCGTGTATGACATTCACAATTTGGTATTTACAAAATTGGTTTTTGAACCTAGCCCACCAAACATTTGGGACACACGAACTGTTTTCTTTTAATTATAAATATAATCTTTTTGTTATTTCATCTGTGAGAGAATAATAGGGCATCAAATGTCTACTGAGTTTCCTCAGGCATCAAATGTGACATTTTTGCCATTTTTGACAAAAAAAAATCCCCATGCAACGCAATTGCTGCGGTGTATATTGCAGGGGACTATTACAAAGAGACGTTTGTGACTGTTTGAGAGCCTTCAGCATCATCCCCCCACATATGGATGATGTGAAGAGATGTGTGGGAAGGCATAACATGCATAAGCCCTTTTTAAAATAATAACAATAATAATAATAATAAATAAGTAAATAAATGATTGTAATTCCTCCCCTAAATTGGACCACCAAGGCAAAAGCCAACTTGCTTGCAAGCAAACAAAAGCCCCACAGATGGGCAAGGGAAAAGGCCTGAAGAAGCAAGAAAACTTTCCAATGGATCAGTGTATAGATAAGAGAGAATCCGAGGAAAAGAAAGAGATAAGAGAGAAAGTGCAAACAAAAGAGGTAGAGAAGAAAGGCCACATGAATGAGGAGTGTTACGATGGGATGTTTGCTTGCTCGGTAACATCATGGAAATGTATTTTTCAAGCATTTAGACAGAGATTTTTCTGGACACGTTTCTTGAAAATTTCTCCAACTCATCAGTTTGTTCGACTTGAAGCCAGCAGAAATGATTTCCTTAACGATGGTGACTGTTTTGTTTTGGAAATGCTAGAAAAACTGTCACGTTTTATTAGTATTAACTAATTTAAATATGAAACTTTTTTATGTCTCCTTCTTTAAAAGGAGCATTTTAATTTAATTAATAATAAAAACACAACCATTCTTGTGTATTTCTATTTTTCATGAGTTTTTTATTACAACATCATTTTTTTTATTAAAGATATTCAAGGAACAGAGCACATGTCCACTTGGCTTGCCCCCCAAGCAGGCGGACAAGCCGTTGGCGGTTTTTCGCGCCCCCTCGGTTGACCGCTAAACTCTTTATTGAGTCCTTATATAGCTTTGACTTTGACAATTGCTTTTTCTGCGCTTTAGCTAAAAATTGTTTTTTTTTCGCGAAAAATATTTGATAACAATTTATGATACGATTCTCCGATTGGGCAGAAGAGAGACGGACCAACCCCACGTCCAAAGAGCTGAATTGTGCCCAAGCCCAAAAGGCCACATCAGCGGGTCCGGGATATCTCGGCCCGGCACCGTCACCCGGTGCACTGTTGGCGTCCCGCCCTTCGAGGAAACCGCTCCCCAGATCGCGCCTGCCTTGATCACCATTGAAGGGACCATCCAAGCGGACAGGCGCGAAGGACGGAAGGAGAGGACGCCATGAAGGCGTTGTCGAGCGAGATTCTTATAAGGGACCCAAAAAACGGGACGCCAAAGGATCGAATCCTGAATACCCAAGGCTCATGTATTTCACATCTCAAGACCTTTCTTCCACCTTACATTTCTCCTCCATAACTCGGCTCGAGAATTCGCGCTTGGTATCTCTGCGAACCAGGCTCGATTCCAACGGGCGCTTATCAGTCAGCTTCTGACTTAAGCATCGGAGGGGACTTGGTCGGAACCAAGGTTCGACCCCCCTGACGAGCCTTCTCGTCTGTGCAGATCGAAGGAGACATCAACCAGCCGAAGCCACCCTTCGGCGCTCCATTGTTCAGGTCCAAACGCTCCCGAGCCAGAGCCCGAGCCCGTTTGACCGATCGTTCCAGGAAACCGTCGCTCTGCGGAAGCTGCTCTTCGGCACATCGACGCACGGATCCGCGCGTTTTCGCCCAAGCGAAATCTTGGATAACCGACCCCGGAGGCCGCACGCGTCTCACGTGACCGCAACGACCCCCGGACCTCCAAACTATCAACCAGCGGTGAAAAAACACCCCGAAACATCTGGCACCGTCTGTGGAAGCGCGAGTCTAAATTTGCGTCAAACAACCACACCGAAAATGGCGTGCCCGCGCGCCAAGGGACGGAGGGGCACAGCCGCGGCAGCTCCCGCACCAGACTCGGCTAAAGTCCACCTTTGTAAGGCTACCAGACGCCCGTACCAAATCAAGAAACCGAGCATCCTGCGAGCAACGGCAATGGACATAGACCGAGAGAAGGCCAGAGATGGCCCTCAGCCCATCTGCTTTTTCCGAGGAGGACCTGGAGGGCGTCGAGATGCCGCACGATGACGCGCTGGTCGTCTCGGCAGTCATTGACACCTCCCTGGTCCAACGACTGCTTGTCAACACGGGAAGCTCATATAACATCATGTTCATGTCAACATTAGAGAAGATGGGGTTGCGGGCGGACGACCTGGAGCCCTGTTTGGGTCTCGAAGTCGGCTTCACGGGACATTCCGCTCCGATCAGATGAATCATCCACCTCCCAGTGACACTCGGGGAGCCTCCTCACGCAATCACTCTAACGATAGAGTTCATGGCCTTGAAAGTCGGGTAGGCTTATAACGGGATAATCAGCTGGCCGCTCCTCAACGCGGCCGGGGCTGTAGTCTCGACCCTCCATAAAATGGTAAAGTTCAAAAACCCGGAAGGAGTCGGGAGGATGAAGGGCGACCCGACAAGATCAAGAACCTGCTACAAGATGTCCAGCCAGGAGCGTAACACGGAACAATACAACCCGATGGACCTTCTCGACCAGAGAGGGTGCTCGGATAACTCGAGACCCATTCCCGACGAGAAACCAGAGCCCATTCCCGTCAAGAAACTAGAGCCTGTCACGCCCCATTCTCGCAAATACATAATATGGCATTCCAGACCATGTGAGAAAGGGAGGATGGAGCCTGACAAGCCGTGGTATTACACCAAGCGTGAAAATAAACACACAATAAGCAGGCCACTGCGAATGCTGGGATCATACATCACACACACATATATAAGGAAAACCACAAATGCAGCCATCACAGAAAGTACATAACCACAGAACTACATAATCAAGATAGTACTACACACCAGCATCAAGTACAAAGTGAAACTAACTCAAGTGTACAAGAGAAGTACGACAAGCTACCAACCCATACCCCAGCTACAAAAGACAGCCCGCTCACTACTCGATCCCACTCACACTACAAGACATATACCAAAAGAGTAGTGGGCCTAAGGAGACAGCTCACGACTGGGTAATCTCCTCAGGGAGATTCTGCTCTGGTGTCACCCGTTCAAGACCTGAAAAGTAAAATGAGCACGTCAAACGTACCCAGTAGGGAACTAACCTGGGTAGGAGTAATCACTTAGGGTTATGAGTGTAAATGCAATAGGAGTACAAGCAACCAAGGTAAAGAGTACAACGCACAAGTGTGCAACAACACGTATAAAGTTCATTAGTTAGCAGATGTTAGTGACTCTTTAGAAGCCTGGGTATCATCCAAAGATAAGGGACTGGACCTCTCCCCAAATTTGGGGTGAATATAGCACACGATGCACTGGACACGGGCACTGTACGCCGGGCCTCTCAGCTCCCCCATCCCTGGCAGGAGTGAGGCTCTCCACATAATAACACAACCTCCGTATGTCTCCTCCACTCCCGGTAAAGGCGAGTGGAAAGTAAGTACCAGATATAACATATCTCTTTCCCCAACTTCTCAGTCCAGCCCCTTATAGTTAAGTTATACCCATACTTCCCCCATCCCCATACCAGGATGCTCACCTGCCTTAGGGCAGATCGAGACACCCCAGTTGACATATCATATGTCATAATTTTCATTTGGTTTAAGAAATTTTATAAATGTAATACATGGCACAACATTTCATAGATATCTCCAAGTCTCTTCAACTTCACTTCCAATGGGGCATTCCAACAAACATATAGCATACAACATATAAGTAAAGCATCATTAATTTTAATAACGGATAACATGAATAAACTCTCATACATATGGCAATAACATTCTTGTATATTGCAAGAAAATTGGCAACACTACATGCTTCAACTTCATTGAAACACATCAGATTGCAGGAATTGCCAGGAACAGCCACACAAACCAGCACATTTCTCCCAGTTTTCTTGTGATTTTGCTAAAATTATGTAAATGAAAGTTGGAGATATAGTAGTCCTAGATGCACTATAAAATTTCATGCATAAATGTGGACTAGGCAATTTATGGTGATTTATTTGGTGCATCATGTCCAAACTGTTTTTCAGACAGAATTCTGAGCATGTATTAAAAGCCAATTTTAGGCATGTTACAGCCAGAATTTCGAAATAAAAGCACATCTGAGGAAATTTTAGATAAACTTGTTAACTTTTCAACGAGACTAAGAACAACAAATTCCATAAAGTGTGCATGTGATAGGCTTCATTTTTCTAAACTGTGTCCAGTTTGACAGATTTCCAGACATGTTACAAACACTGAATTTTTACTCCTACTTATTGAACTCAACATATGACAAATTTTATATGAATTTGGGGTAGGACTTTAAGATCTACAACTACATATTTTTTTAGAAGGTAAATCAAACCACAGAGATCAGAATTGGGGTAGCAACACATAACAGAATTTCTGTATTTTAGGGAAGAGTGATTTGCTAGGGAAAACAGGGAAAAATTGGATCTTTTGGGTCTATTGCACACATAACACATGAAATCAAGATAATAAACTTTATAAATAACATCATAACATACTCATATCCCTAAATAAAAATCCACAAACCTAGGTTAGAATCCTACCTCAAGGGAACCCCTTTCTCCTTGGGAGCTTGGTGAAATTAAAAAGAGGGATAGGGGGTTTGGCCAGCAATAGGGAGGAGAGGGGGAGGAGTATGAATGAAATTAAAAAGAAAGAAAGTTAAAGAATGTTTAAAGAGTAGTTTAGATCTTTCTTACAAAATATCTCCTACTAGAACCCTCTTTAGGATAAACATGCATAGGCTAAAATGACTTTAATACCCCTCCAAAATTACCCCCCAAGTTTCAAGTATTTACAAGTTTGCCATTACTTTATGCACATACAACATTAGTATGTACGCACATCAGTTTTAGTCAAAAAGACCGTTTTGCCCCTGACCTTTCTAAAAATTTACGAGTATGCCACTAACCACATCCCTTTTTATACTAGCCCCTCTCACACTAACCCACTCTTTCAAAATTTACAAGTATGACGTTACTTTACACACGCACCTTTACTCTACACACACTTCCACCCATATTGCCAAATGACCAACATGCCCCTACACTTTTCACGGAATTACACGACTGCCATTAGCCATATACACGCCATATCACCTCTTACCAACTCCTCATACTCCCTCTACTAGTGTATAGAGGACTACCGTAGCAGTCGTCGTATAGGGCTAAACAGGCCATGACATCCTACACTCCTTATGCTAAAGTTCATCCTCGAACATTCGAAGTCCAAAGGGTTCTAGTCTAATAAGAAAATACTTCTAATTCTCAGGGCCTCTCTATATATTACCCTACACCAGTGTCTCCACAAAATTTTGCACTCAAGATTATCAAAAGAGATATTGATACATGGATAAGAAACTTATATAAACAGGTGAGGGTATCTGTCTCTTATCTCGTCCTCGCGCTCCCATGTGGACTCACCAGGGGATTCTTGTTGCCACATAACCCTTACTAGATTAATGGCCTTCTTCTTCAGTATCTTCTGTCTCTGATCCAGGATAGCCACTGGTTGCTGTTCATAAGTCAGGTCGGGGTGTACTTCAATCTCTGAGAAATCCACGAGGTGACTAGGGTCTCCCACATATTTTCGAAGCTGAGACACGTGGAACACATTATGGACGCCTTCAAGGGAAGGAGGTAAGGCAAGGCGATAGGCAACCTCACCAACACGAGCCAAGATCTCAAATGGACCAATGAATCTCGGGCTCAACTTCCCTCGTCTACCAAATCGAATCATGCCACGTGTCAGGGAGATCTTGAAGAACACGTAATCGCCTGGCTGAAATTCTAATGGACGCCTCTTTGTATCTGCCCAATGTTTATAGCGATTCTGAGCGATACAGAGATTCTCTCTGACTGTCCGAACCACATCGATCGCTTCCACCACCAAATCGGGTAAGAGTTCACAGTCCCCAACATCGTCCCAGCTTAGAGGCGATCTGCACTTCCTTCCATACAGAGCAGCAAACGGTGCCATTCCAATGCTTGCTTGATAACTATTGTTGTAAGCAAACTCCACCAGGTGTAAGTGATCTTCCCAGGATCCCTTAAAATCCAACATGCATGCCCTCAACATGTCCTCGAGGATCTGAATAACTCGCTCGACCCGCACTTCCTTCCATACAGAGCAGCAAACGGTGCCATTCCAATGCTTACCTGATAACTATTGTTGTAAACAAACTCCACCAGGTGTAAGTGATCTTCCCAGGATCCTTTAAAATCCAACATGCATGCCCTCAACATGTCCTCGAGGATCTGAATAACTCGCTCAGATTTCCCATCTGTCTGGAGATGAAATGTGGTACTAAACTTGAGATGGGTCCACAAGCTAGACTGCAAACTTCTCCAAAAATGTGAGGTGAATCTGGTGTCCCGGTCAGAGATTATACAAACAGGAACTCCGTGAAGCCTCACAATCTCCTGCAATGAATATTATGTCACACCTCCCATTACCAAGTATAGAAAATGTAAGGGTGACGAAGGGGGTTTACCTCCTTGTATCTTCGAGCTAAATACTCGGTAGACTGTCCAACTCGAAAGGGAATGAAATGTGCAGATTTGGTCAAGCGATCAACGAGTACCCAAATTGCGTCATTTTCCTTGGGTGTGCGGGGTAGCCCAGTCATAAAATCCATCGCCATATGTTGCCATTTCCATTTAGGAATGGGGAGAGGCTGCAATAGACCTGTAACTCTTTGGTGTTCGGCCTTCACCTGCTGACAGACCAAACACGAGGCCACTCTTCTGGCTATACTGCGCTTCATCCCATGCCACTAGTAATGTTGTCGCAGATCGTGATACATCTTTATCCTGCCTGGGTGAATTGAATATGGTGAGCTATGTGCCTCTTTAAGCAATTCCTCTCGAATAGCACCAGCCGGCACACGTAGCCAAGATCCGAATCTAAGAGAACCATCTTCGTTAATGTGGAAGTCGGTCCGAAGTCTGGTCTCTATCTATTCTCGGATCCTATTTAGCTTTCCATCTCCTGACTGTGCGGCCTTGATCCGGTCTACCAGATCGGACTGGACCTACAAGTTCAACATGGCTGCCTTGATGCCCAGAAGAACGACCTCTATCTCCATCTGTCGCAGGGCCCACTGGAGCTGAGGCTGAGAGGTCAACAGCTTCACAGCTGGATATCTACTGAGTGCATCAGGGATCACATTCACCTTTTCAGGGTGATACATATTCAGCCATCTGCTCAAGCCACCAATGCTGTCTCATGTTGAGCTCCTTCTGAGTGAATACATACTTCAAACTCTTGTGGTCGGTGTACACCTTGACATGCTCCCCTAGCAGAAAGTGTCTCCACAGCTTTAGGGCAAAAATCACGGCTGCCAACTCTAAGTCGTGTGTAGGGTAGTTTAGCTCATGCACCCTCAAAAGTCTAGAGGCATAAGCTACAACAAGTCCATGCTGACGTAGGACACATCCAAGCCCTTTGCCAGAAGCATCACAGAAGATCTCAAATCCCCCAGAACGATCTGGAATCGTCAGAACTGGCACAGTAGTCAACCTTCTTTTCAACTCCTCAAATGCATGCTGACACTCCTCAGACCACACATAAGCAACATCCTTCTTAGTCAGATGAGTAAGTAGTGCATCAATCTTGGAGAAATCCTTGATGAACTTCCTGTAATGGCCAGCGAATCCCAAGAAACTTCGAATCTCTGAAACCATCCTGGGAACAGGCCATTTCTCCACTGCAGCCACCTTTTCTGGATCAACTGATATGCCTTCTCCTGAAACTATCTGGCACTTGCTATATTTGGCATATAACTGATGCTGCCTCAAAATCTCTAGAACAATCCTCAGGTGCTTCGCATGCTCTTCCTCATCCTTGGAATATATCAGGATATCATCAATAAAGACTACCACGAACTTGTCCAAATAGTCAAAGAATACCTGATTCATTAACCTCATGAAGGTAGCTGGAGCATTAGTCACACCGAAGGGCATCACCAGGAACACATAATGTCCATAACGGGTTCGAAAAGCTGTCTTCGGAACATCAGACCCCCGAACCTTAATCTGGTGATAACTGCTCCGTAAGTCCAACTTTGAGCAGACTCGGGATCCTCCAAGTTGATCAAAGAGGTCATCGATGCGAGGAAGTGGATACTTATCCTTTATTGTCACCTTGTTCAACTCCCTATAATCAATACACATTCTCCGGTATCCATCTTTCTTATTCACCAAAAGCACTAATGCTCCCCAAGGTGACATTCTTGGATGTATCAGTCCTCGTTCTGATAAGTCCTTTAGCTGATTACGAAGCTCAGTCAACTCAGGTGGTGCCATCCGATAAGAAGCCTTCGCAATGGGTTGTGTGCCTGGTACCAAATCAATGGTAAACTCCAATGATCGATCAGGAGGAAGTCTAGGTAGGGTTTTCTGGGACCCTTAGGGCACAAAAACTCTATGCACGTCCTAAGTCGGACGAAACATAGACAGAAATAGCAGCGGAAAATAATCATGTTAATCTAATTAACATTTAACCCTAATATCCAAGACCCTAATCCAAGATCTATGCCGACTTGGGATGGGTCTGACCATCCCAAGAAGGATCTAGCCTACTGCGATTAAATTAAACTAATTCTAATAAACACATACCCGGAATCTCAAACATGGGGCAGGCGAGATGTTCTGCACTGTCTTCCGAGCCGCTCCCGTCCCACGCCGAGCCGCTCCTCGAACCGCTCCCCGAACCGCTCCTCGAACCGCTCCGCATCCCGAGGCGATCAATCCCGTGTCGCCGAGCCAACCACGCGCTGAAGAAAGTTTCACGCGAGTGAAACCTCCGCCTAGATTTCGGATCTAAATCCGAACTCCTTTGCGGCTTTGCTAGAGCCCTCAGGATCAAGGCAGAAATTTATAGGGAGAGGAGAAATATTAATTTAGCTTAGATCCGAGCGTGCTCCAACATTTACGAGAGCCACTCAGATCTAAAGCTTGGGACGAGTTTTGAGGAGGAGAGCAGACCCCTATTTATATAGGCGGTGGACTCTCCCCTTTTCTCAAAATCCGATGTGGGACTATTAATTTGAGTTAATTAAAATCAAGTTAGTTTGCACTTCACAAAGTGCAAACTTCCGTGAATTTTAACTCCCTTGCCGTTGAGCTTCAATGTTGGTACAACCTACCAAATCGAAGAGGGTTCAACGGTGAACGCGTAGGAAAAAACGGCTCGTCAATCCGAGTCCGTTTGACCCTTCAAACAATTGTCCAAAGTTAGCCAAAAGTCATGCTTCTCTTAGAAACGTAGCCGTCAAGAAAATCCCAGGTTTCAAAAAACCCTAACCAGAAAATTCGGGCTAGGTGGGCCTCCATTTTCGCTGGTTTCAGCCCAACAGTTTGGGCTGACTTGTTTTGGCTATAACTTGTGCATTTGGACTCCGTTTTTGACGCGGTTTGAACCTGCGTTTAGAGCGGAACGATCCCGTCATCTAGGTAACTTTTTCAACGCGTTTATTTAATTAAATATAGTCTTAAACAATTTAAGACACATTTAATCTCTTTTGCATCATATGCAAATTAGTCCCTATCTAGGCTTAAATTATCATTTGCATCAAATACAAATGATCTGAGGGCATATTCCTCTACATCTCCCACTTGCACTCAGGATCATTTATCCCGAATGCAGGAGATGATTGCAAACATCTTTTGCAATATTTTATCCCTTGCATCAAATGCAAATTATTCTCCCTAACTAATTTCTACCTATTACTAGACGAAGATCGCACTCTGTGTGAGACCCTACAGCCTGACCCTTACAACAGGTTGGGCTCGAAGCCCTATACGGCAGTGACCACGAGCAGTGGTTGCCGTCCCTGCTTCAGGAATCATCATTATGTGGTTGACTCATTGACATGAGTATTGTCGGGACCACCCTGACTGTTTCCGTGATGAATTCCGCAGTTATAGTCTCTTCGTCTAAACTATGTCGTGTAGATCAAGTCTAGGGGATGGTCAAACTGTCAACCCCAATAACTTGACTCCGGTTAGTTTCTATCGATCTTTTAGTCAAAAATGTTGGACTTCTTCCAACATACTCTGGCCAGAGTTTTTACTAAAGACCGAACTAACCCTACGACACTAACTCCCATTGACCGGGAGAGACGAATCCTCTCTTGGTCATTACTCTCCTCATACGCTTCAAGTGTCACCCAATCAAAGACCTTTCGACAGGCCTTGCCTCGAAGCTTGGTCATTTGATCTAAGTGGCACCGTTCATGCACAGGTTCGTCAAAATGACCTCAAGTCAAAAGACCAGCTAGCCTATCATCACTCAGAGTCATCATTGACAGATTGGTCAATATAACCATATGATAACTCTTGTGGATCGTTCAGTGAACTCATTCTCTAATGAGCACCTGTGTCTCGTCTACGACTTTGCCAAGTCAAGCGATCATGAGATCATCGCCACCGATAAACGGTGAAGACAAAGACACAATGGTCTATCCGATGTTTCGATATGCTTGTCTCGAAACATCTACGACCACGAACCCTTTTAGACTTATGCTACAGACGGTCAAACATTTCTCCATGATCGAGATACTCATCTCGATACATGTTTGACCTTGCATAAAGTCTCAGGACTTTACCAAAGTTAATATCTAATGTTAACTACATTATAACATAACTTTAGATAAATTATTACCAAACAGCTTACTGTTATTTCGAACAAGATGTTTGTGCTATACACACATGAAGATGATAGCCTCGAGGGTATCATCTCTCAACAGCTCCCACTTGCACTCAGGCCCATTTATCTCGGTATCTTATACCGTTTTTACACATAAGTTTTCCCGACTTCATGTGGTAGAGCCTTCGTGAGTGGATCTGCTAAAACCGTCTACACTATAGACTTAAGGAGTTTCTATGTTCATATTAGACCAACCATTTGAATCTCATTCAAATAATTCATTTGGTCTATCGGAATCCATAATATTTTATTTATTTGGATCTTATCCAGTTCATCGTACCTTACGATAATAATCTTAAATTAGTTAATGGGCATAAATGGCTCATATCTATTTCTGATAAAGTATCAAACTCTTTTGATCACTTCATCAAAATATATATGTTCCATCCTTTTGATGCCCCACATGTAATTTACATGCTCCCACTGACCTTGAAAACTATCTGGTTAATTCATATATTTTGGTCCGTCTAAATCATATTTAGAAAAACGAACTTGTAAGTGAATGCTCCAATTTTCATGGTCAACTTAAGCGTTTACATCGAGTTTGGTCCGAGTAGTTCTGTACACATCTGCTGGTGGAAAAACGGTTTCATTATAATCCATTTTATAGGAATTAGTATGGAAAAACCGTTCTCGACCAACATGATTGCACTTCACTATATTCCTTTCTGCACCAATCTTTCAACTTAAAGATTTACTTGCAGAAAGTGAGGAAACATTTTCCTTGTGCACGTAAACTAAATTCCAAAATTTATTTACGCACACGGACCTATTCTGATTGCATCAAGTTTTAAATTGGAGTTACTACTCCAAATTTCATCCCGGAAGTTGACTAAGACATCATCAGTTATGATGTTTAACTCGACTCTTCGTCTCACGAAATTCGAGTAATTATACAACTTCCAAATGATTGATTTAATGAATATCTTATTGATAATGTCCTCACAGAACATTATCAAAACCTAGGCATTACTATCTGGGACTTAAATCAGAAGGATGACTTAACTCAGAGTCACTTACAATGGATCACACCAAGTCTAACTAAGTGTGATTCATACCTTTTGACACACGGATGTGTTAACAGACTTGACCTGAGAGAAAATCACATTTTCTTTTAATTACGCAAGATTTAATATGGCCAAGTATTTGACCATTCGATCTAATCGAATCAGTTTAAATACTTTAGTCATTTCGTTCTTTATTTTATCAGACTTGTGTTTCATCAAGAACACGTGTCTTAATAAAATATACGAATAACTTAATTTGGTTAATCTAGACTCGGGTTCATCAGTATGTACCCGACTGAGTTCGACAACTCATTCTCCCACTGTCTTACAGATGGGTTTCGGCCATTCTATCTAAGAGGATAAGACTCACAAGTGTCCGCAGACTTCATAATACGAGAGGTCAGACCCCTCTTTATGTGACTTGTGAAGCTTAGTCTCTCGATACAGCCTAGTCTATTTTTCCATACAAGTTTTCTACTATCTTGTGTATTTATATATATTAACATTTAATATATATATTATCGTTATACATAAATTACTAACGCAAAACATTGCTTCAGAAGCAAGGTGACGACATTCGTCAAATTGTGTTAGACGTCTTTTGTATAACAATAATTATAAAATCGTGACATCAAAATATGTCACATTTTCATTTCCTCCTACTTATGCCTTTACTAATGATAAATTAAACTATTAAACTCGATTGACTTTCCGGAGTGCCTTCTTCCTTTTCTAAATCACATTTAGATATAAATAGCCCAACATAAATAAATAGCTATGCAAGCATCTTATGTATCCAAACGCCTGAGAGGTGCAATCTTGAGTGTAGCTCAAAAAGTTGCTTGTCTCAAGATCCGATTGGGATACATAGTCTTGCACCACTCATGCACTCGTATTCGACTCAAACAATTTGATTGAATTCTCGAACTTTGCGGATCAAAATTGTTTGTCCATACAACCTTGAGGGTAGCTTAACAAGTTGTAGGGAGAAACATATTTTGAATATCATATATGTTCAAGCTGCCTCATATAGAGACGGGTGACATGTAGCGTGAATTTATTTATTGGACCCAGAACTTTATGAAATCGTATTTCTTAAGTATGTTCTTTAGAAGGTCATTTTAATGTCAACGAGAATATAGTTTAATCCTATCAATTAGAATTTAACTTGATATTCAATTAATCAACCTATTTGACCAATTAACTAATTCCTTTAAAATATTATATTTCGATTCCTTTGGTAAACATAGTCTTGCCCTAGTTTAGCATATGTTCAATATTAAATATAGGTAGATTGGCATTCATCTATCTATATCCTCCCACTATTTTTACGATCGTTTCAAAGCTTAATAATGAACGATTTAATCGAATTAAAATATTTAAAATTTAGTGAAAGAGTGATCCAATCATCCTGAACCTCACAACCTTGAGGAGACTCAACAAGTTGATTGGTTCCATGATTGGTAGACTAACTCTTAGTCAATCACATCACATGTGACCCCCTATCGTTTTTTTACCCACAGTCACTTATGATCTTGAGGAGACTCAACAAATCATAATGACTGGTCTAGTCAGACCCTTGATTTCGTGTCCAGATTTGACTTAGATCGATGCTCGAGGAGACCCGACGTATCGATTTGGGTCAAGTCTAGACTACATCACATGTATGTTGGAGTTTGTTCCTTAAAGATAAACATGTCATAGCTTGAGGAGACTCAACAACTATAATTGTCTTCTTTGAGTTACCAAGCTCCAAAATCAAGGAGGGATACAGATTAATCTTTAATAAGATTTATAACGCATTGACTAAATATAGTCCAGGGTGTCATACAATCATGATTCGCGACATTGCGGTCCAGCGGAACACAGCTAGGGAATTGACTAAGCCAGGATCACTATCCCTTAAAGGGTGATCCAGAACTCTTAGCCAAGCACATTGACTGGATCATGGTCCATTGAATGAAGCTTGTCATTTTTGTATGTGTGCCATAGACTAAACATCTTTTATTAACAACTAATTAATCCTATCAACTAGTTGCATCCTTAAATTCAAAATTTTAGGATTTGTTTAATAACTTTTATTAAGTCCTTATCAACTATAAGGTTCACGTGCTATCCTAATCGTTATTAGGTCTTAATAAATTTATTAACCAACGCTAAAAGCGAAGTCCTTTAATGAGAATTAATAATAACAATTAGAATTAAGATTTTCATTAAAAGGACTACCCTAATCAGGAATTAGGTCTTGAAGCATTGTTAATGTTTTATTAAAACATAGCATGTCATTAAAATTCAATTAATAAATTTTAATCATTTCTTAATGGCTAACCTAAAAGGTTGTCTTGTGTTATCAAATAAGGGACAAGATGAACTAGCCATAAAGCTACACTAATTTATCGCATAAAAGGTGTACAACTATTTAACAATTTAAATAGAACAATGTCTACCACATAAACAATTTTAGCATGCAAACATAAATTTAACATTTAAATTTAAAATATGATTTTAAAAATATTTTATTTTTATCTCATAAAAATTTATTTTTAAAATCACAAATTTGCATGCTACTTTTTAAAAAATTTTATCACATAAAATTTTAACCTTTAAAATCAGTTTTAAAATATCTCATAAAATTAAAACATCATTTTAAAAAACTTTCAAGCTTAAAAATTTATCATATAAAATTTTTAGGCACTTTCAACTTATCGCATTAATTTTAAAAGATTTAAAATTAGTTTTAAAATTATCACATAAATTTTAAAACGTCATTTAAAAAATTTCCATGTTCAAAATTTATCAAATATGTTATGAATAGGCACATTGGGCCAATTGGGTATCCAACCCACTATTGAAAGCTATAAATACAAGGGTAGTGGGCTCTTAACCCTCTACACCTATTCTCCCTATATTTCCCTTCACAACACGTTATCAGCACGATCACGCTCGTTGGAGGAGACGGCGGCTCGTGGGGAAGGAGATCCATCAATCGCTCAGATTCAAGAAGATCGTAATCTTCTCAACGGGGAGCGAAAAGGGCATCCTTCACCAACCGTCGCCTAGATTCCTCGTCGAATCTAGAGGTAAAAATCAAAACTTTTTAGATCTAAACTTGCTTTTCTCATTAGATCTGCATGTTTTAGGATCAAAAAGTTTATAAACACGGTAAAATTCAATTTTTTATTAGATCTGCATGCCTAAAACAATAAAAATATATTTTTTAGCGATCTAAATAGTTGAAAAATCCGTTTTTTATCCCCCCGCCTTTGATACAAAAATCCGCACGCCTGTAGGGCGGAACGGCGGTGCCTCCGTAGCGCCGCCGACGGAAATCGCACGCCGCGGCCTCAGGCCGCGGCCAACTGCCGCGGCCCTGCGCCGCGGCCTCAGGCCGCGGCCCACAACCGCGGTCCGTCGCCGCCGCGGCGGCCGCGTTCTACGCGGCCAGCCGTCGCGGCGACACGCCGCGGGCCCCCCCAGGGTTTCCTGAAACCCTAACCCTAACGGGCCATTTTTCGGGGGAGGCCCAATATTAACCCTAATGGGTTGTTTTCATGGCCCAAAAGGCCAGAAAATTAGCCCATTCACATAAATTATTTTTCTTTTATTTATTTTTGGCCCTAAAAAGCCCAAAATAATTAAAAGAAATTTTAAAAGGGTTTTATTTCGGTAAAATAAAACATTAAAATATGGATCAAAAGGTAAAAGTTTTTCAAAAAAAGGGTTTTTGCACGTCGCACACAAATTTAAATTATTTTAAATGCCTGTGTTTTGATTATCTGCGTGGTTGTATGTTTCGAATATATTATCTGCGTGGATGTGCAATATTAGGCTATGTTTTTAGGGATCAGCCAGGTTTCCGACACCGTTTTAAATTCCTGCAATTTTTCTTTTTTTGAGAGAAATTTTGTATGTGCGGATGAAAATGTAAAAAGAAGACCGAAGGACACCAAAAAGAAGCTGAAGGCGTTCGCTCAATGAAGATAGGGGCTTCTCTCTGAAGTTCCCGAGGTGTACTTTATTTTTCATGCATTTATTTTGATGTAACTTCGGATTGTACTTCTTTTTATTTTCCGGTGTCGGCTGGCTGATCCCCGTAGTCCTAAATCATTTTTCTGTTTCATTGCTTATGCATTAACTGCGTGGTTGTTAATTAGCTTAAATACCATGTTTAATGTCACAATGAAACTACTTAACAGCATGCGTGAATGTTAATCTTTATTCATTAATTATTCACATTATCTGGAAAAAAAAGCATGTATGTTAAAATCACATTAATTAAATTCATGCTATGAAAATGTTTACATTACATGCGTGGATGTCTATCTTAATCAGTTTTAATGATACATGCTGTTTTTCTTTACATTGCTAGATCATTAAATGGCCAGACTCGCAAATGTCGACTTCTCGGTCCTGAAGGCCGATGGGTCAAACTACCTGAGTTGGCAGTTGGACCTGAAGTTCCATCTGCGCTCTCATGGTTTCAGTCTCACACAGACTGAAAAGGCAACAACAAGTACTGCCCCAGCAAACAAGGAGGTTTCAGTGGAAGCACATCATACAGAGGAAGTTTCTGATATATTAAAGGCGAAAGTCATTATATATATCAGGAAACACTTAGACTCGACCTTAAAGGACGAGTACCTCACTGTAGAGAACCCTTACGAGCTGTGGGATGCACTCGAGGAGAGGTACAGACATCAAATGGATGTCATACTCCCCCGTGCACGGTACGAGTGGACTCACCTCCGCATACAGGATTTCAAATCTGTAGCGGAGTACAACTCAGCTCTCTTCCACATCACCTCACGCCTGAAGTTGTGTGGTGAACCAGTGACGGAGAAGATGTTGCTGGAAAAGACCTTCACGTCTTTCCACGAAAAGGACATGATCCTTATGCAACAATATAGAGAGAGGAAGTTCACAAAGTACTCTGACCTGCTTTCATGCCTGCTTATGGCTGAACAGAACATAGACCTGTTGGTTGCCACCCACAACCTGCGCCCTCCTGGCTCCGCTCCATTGACACCTCCTGCAGAAGCTCACTTCCAGTCTTCCCTGAAGAAGAAGACGGACAAAAAGGCAAAATTCCAGAAATGAAAAGAACAGAAGCAGCGAAAGAAGGCCACTCCCCCAGCTCCTCCTCAGAACCAGAAGTTCGTGGACAAGAAGCAGAAGAGGATTCCCAACAAAGGTGGCACTCCCATGAAAGACTGGGAGGACAAGTGCTCTAAATGCGGAATGACGGGCCACTGGTCCAGAATCTGCCGCACAGCAAAACACCTCCAGGACCTCTACCAGGCAAGCCTCAAGCCTCGAGCTGAGACAAACCTGATTGAGAGCGCAACGTTGGCAGAGACCTCATGGACTCCTGAAGACTTCATGGGAGATGACACTCTCTAGATCTGGACCACTTCTATGTACTAGCAATGTATCTTCAATTTATGCATCGTATCTAGTTTCATTTCCATATCAAACATTATTTTGAGCATTTATTTATGAAAGTGAATCTTTTCTCTATATTTATTGCTTGAACGTCTTTCCCCTTTTTAGATATGGAACTTATTTGCCTAGTGGACAGTGCATCGACACACTCGATCCTTCAAAACTTAGACTACTTCACGAGCATAAGTAGCTATTCTGGTCCACTGAGAACAATCTCAGGACCAGCAAACATAATCGAAGGATCAGGGGAAGCAATTATATTGCTCCCCGGCAACACACAAATAACACTTAAAAATGCGTTATACTCCCCTAAATCCATCCGAAACCTCCTAAGTTTTAAAGACATCCGTTTAAACGGATATCACTTAGAGACGGTCGAGGAAGATAAAAGGGAATACTTGCGTGTAACGGCTCTTACAAATGGTTCAAAAACCATTATGGAACGTTTCAAGGGACTCCCTTCGGGACTCTACCAAACAAGTATACAAACTCCAGAAACATCCATGGTGGAGCACCTGTAGTGCCCCCAAACACCAGAATTCCAACTATGGCACAGTCGACTGGGACACCCTGGTTCGGTTATGATGTACCGCATCATAAAGAACTCCAGGGGCATTGACCTGAAGAACCTGAAGATTCTTCAAAAAGGCAAATTCCCATGTCCACCCTGTTACAAGGGTAAACTGATCACGAGACCCTCTCCACTGAAAGTGGATGTGGAGTCCCCCAGTTTTCTGGAAAGAATCCACGGAGACATTTGTGGGCCGATTCACCCATCAAGTGGCCCGTTCAGGTACTTTATGGTCCTGATAGACGCATCTACTAAGTGGTCACATGTGTGCCTACTGTCCACCCGTAACTAAGCTTTTAGCTCAGATAATAAAGTTACGGGCCCACTTCCCCGACCACCAGATAAAGAAACTTCGTCTGGACAATGCGGGGGAGTTTTCGTCACAAGTCTTTCTAGACTATTGCCAAGCTCAGGGAATTGAAGTCGAACATCCTGTAGCGCATGTTCACACCCAAAATGGGTTAGCAGAATCTCTAATTAAGAGACTGCAATGGATCGCTCGTCCATTATTACTTCAATCCCAGATGCCAGTGAATGCGTGGGGTCATGCAATTTTGCATGCTGCATCTTTAATAAAATTAAGACCCTCTGGAGGTCAGTCATCTTCTCCAATGCAACTAGCACTTGGAGCCCCACCAATTGTCTCACATTTGAGAATATTTGGTTGTACAGTATACGTCCCCATAGCACCACCACAAAGGACAAAGATGGGTCCACAACGTCGCCTAGGCATTTATGTTGGGTTTGACACCCCCTCCATAATTAGATTCCTAGAACCCCTTACGGGAGACGTCTTTAAGGCACGTCTAGAAGACTGTGAATTCGATGAAACATCGTTTCCAAGACTAGGCTCACAGACAAAGAAGCCCGAAGCTTCAGAAAGTATCACTTGGGATACAAAGACTTAATGTCACTTTGATCCGCCAACAAGCCAGTGTGAGGAGGAGGTCCTGAAGATTCTCCACATCCAAAACACTGTCCATCTCTTGCCGGACAAATTTACTGACAACCAGAAGATTGTCAAATCACACGTCCCTGCTGCTAACACTCCAGCTAGGATTGACATACCGCAAAATGGATGCAATCCGCCTGCAGCAGAAATGGTTGGACCTCTCAAAAAGAGAGGACGACCACCGGGATCCAAGGACCAAGTCCCTCGAAAGAGTAGGACCCTTGGCAATGGTAAACAAATACCACCACAGGATGCTAATATAAGCCCTGCTACCACATCTCTCCCAAACTCTCATGAAGAGGAAAAATCGGGAGAAAATGAAGTATCGATACACTAAGTACGAACTGGGGAGTATTGGGACAGAAAAAGCACAACAATAGATGACACATTTGCGTGTAATATTGCAATCAACGTCGCGTACTGCGACGATGATATTGAACCACGCTCTCTGACAGAATGTCAAAGCAGAGATGATTGGCCAAAGTGGAAAGCGGCAATAGGAGTGGAGTTGTATTCACTCACCAAACGCAAGGTCTTCAGACCCATAGTCCAGACACCAAAAGGTGTAAAACCTGTGGGTTATAAATGGGTATTTGTTAGAAAACGAAATGAACAGAATGAGATCGTACGCTACAAAGCAAGGCTTGTAGCGCAGGGTTTTACCCAACGTCCTGGGGTGGATTTTGAAGCCACATATTCCCCGGTCATGGACGCGATCACCTTCCGATTCCTCATTGGCTTAACAGCACAAGAGGGTTTAGATATGCAACTCATGGACGTGGTTACTGCATACCTATATGGCAACCTAAACAGAGACATCTATATGAGATTGCCTGCCGGTTATTCTTTGCCTGCAGCACTAAAAGAGAGAGAACGTGACATCTACTCAGTGAAACTGCAAAGATCATTATATGGTCTAAAACAATCCGGAAGGATGTGGTATAACAGACTGAGCGATTTCCTTGCACAGCAAGGATTTAAAAACGACCCAGTCTGTCCTTGCATCTTTATAAGAGCAAAGGCAACAAGATTTGTAATTATAGCCGTCTATGTAGACGACTTAAACCTCATCGGATCTCCTGAAGAGATCGCAAAGAGTTCTAGAAGCCTGACAGAAACCTTCGAGATGAAAGACCTCGGAAAATCAAAATTCTGTTTAGGTCTTCAGATAGAGCATCTTAAAGATGGGATCATGTTACACCAGTCAACTTACACATCGAACTTATTGAAAAAGTTTCAGATGGATAAGTGCCACCCCCTCAGCACTCCGATGGTCGTCAGATCATTGGATGTACACAAAGACCCCTTCCGGCCGCTGGAAGAGGGGGAGGAAGTACTAGGCCCCGAAGTGCCTTATTTAAGTGCTATCGGTGCACTCCTTTACCTGGCTAACTGCACTCGCCCTGACATAGCATTTGCAGTAAACTTACTAGCCAGATATAGTGCTGCACCTACACAGCGGCACTGGGCCGGAGTTAAGCATCTTCTGCGCTACCTCCAAGGGTCCATAGACTTAGGTCTATTCTACAGGAAAAGGGCATCAACTGGTTTAGTTGGTTATGCTGATGCAGGTTACAGGTCTGATCCTCATACAAAGAAGTCTCAGACCGGATACATGTTCACATATGGCAGCACTGCCATATCCTGGAGATCTGTGAAGCAGACCATGACGACCGTCTCATCCACTCACTCAGAGCTACTAGCGATCTTCGAAGCAAGCAAGGAATGCTTCTGGCTACGCTCGGTGATCCAGCACATCCTCACCTCCACCGACCTGACGACCGGCGTTCTTGCACCTACTACACTCCATGAAGACAATGCAGCATGTATAGCCCAGCTACAGGACGGCTACATCAAAGGTGATAAGACGAAGCATATCTCCCCCAAGTTCTTCTGGACGCATGACCTTCAGAAGCAAAAGCAGATTGAGGTACAGAAGATCCAATCATGTAATAACTTGGCGGATCTGCTTACCAAATCCCTGCCTACTAGTATCTTTGAGAAACTCGTATATGGGATTGGGATGAGGAGAGTGAGTAAATGTAAACTGGGTCAGGATGAGAGAACTATGAACTCATAGATACATAGGAGACTGATGTATAGATTCATAGGAAATCTGCAAGCCTGAAGCTTGGTCAGATGAGGGAGAGTCAACTGCAGAGTTGTACTCTTTTCCCTTGGCTACAGGTTTTTTCCCACTGGGTTTTCCGTAGTCAAGGTTTTGACGAGGCAACCTCGTTGACTCTGGATCCTGAAGTATCCACCCCTAGACTCATCCCCAAAACAGGGGAAGTTATGGATTAACTGTTCTTTATTTAACAAGGCAGTTATCCTAACTCGGATCCTGAAGAATCCACCTCTTATTCAATGTTGGTTGGATAAGGGGAAGTGTTATGAATAGGCACATTGGGCCAATTGGGTATCCAACCCACTATTGAAAGCTATAAATACAAGGGTAGGTTGCACTTAACCCTCTACACCTATTCTCCCTATATTTCCCTTCACAACAAAATAGAATTTTTGAACATCTAAAACATTTTTGAAAATTATCTTATAACTTTAAAAACATTTTTTTTTCAAAAGTATTTAAAAGCATTTTAAAGTTTAATAATAATCGCAGGCTAGATCGTTACGCATACCTACGCTCTGATACCACTGTAGGGTTCTCTGGGACCCTTAGGGCACAAAAACTCTATGCACGTCCTAAGTCGGACGGAACATAGACAGAAATAGCAGCGGAAAATAATCCTGTTAATCTAATTAACATTTAACCCTAAGATCCAAGACCCTAATCCAAGATCTATGCCGACTTGGGATGGGTCTGACCATCCCAAGAAGGATCTAGCCTACTGCGATTAAATTAAACTAATGCTAATAAACACATACCCGGAATCTCAACCCTGGGGCAGGCGAGATGTTCTGCACCGTCTTCCGAGCCGCTCCCGTCCCACGCCGAGCCGCTCCTCGAACCGCTCCCCGAACCGCTCCTCGAACCGCTCCGCATCCCGAGGCGATCAATCCTGTGTCGCCGAGCCAACCACGTGCTGAAGAAAGTTTCACGCGAGTGAAACCTCCGCCTAGATTTCGGATCTGAATCCGAACTCCTTTGCGGCTTTGCTAGAGCCCTCAGGATCAAGGCAGAAATTTATAGGGAGAGGAGAAATATTAATTTAGCTTAGATCCGAGCGTGCTCCAACATTTACGAGAGCCACTCAGATCTAGAGCTTGGGACGAGTTTTGAGGAGGAGAGCAGACCCCTATTTATATAGGCGGTGGACTCTCCCCTTTTCTCAAAATCCGATGTGGGACTATTAATTTGAGTTAATTAAAATCAAGTTAGTTTGCACTTCACAAAGTGCAACCTTCCGTGAATTTTAACTCCCTTGCCGTTGAGCTTCAATGTTGGTACAACCTACCAAATCGAAGAGGGTTCAACGGTGAACGCGTAGGAAAAAACGGCTCGTCAATCCGAGTCCGTTTGACCCTTCAAACAATTGTCCAAAGTTAGCCAAAAGTCATGCTTCTCTTAGAAACGTAGCCGTCAAGAAAATCCCAGGTTTCAAAAAACCCTAACCAGAAAATTCGGGCTAGGTGGGCCTCCATTTTCGTTGGTTTCAGCCCAACAGTTTGGGCTGACTTGTTTTGGCTATAACTTGTGCATTTGGACTCCGTTTTTGACGCGGTTTGAACCTGTGTTTAGAGCGGGACGATCCCGTTATCTAGGTAACTTTTTCAATGCGTTTATTTAATTAAATATAGTCTTAAACCATTTAAGACACATTTAATCTCTTTTGCATCATATGCAAATTAGTCCATATCTAGGCTTAAATTATCATTTGCATCAAATACAAATGATCTGAGGGCATATTCCTCTACAGTCTACATGTCGGGAAAGGCATCAGGAAAGTCTCGCACAACCCTGGGTAAAACTGGCTCCACCTCCATGGCCATCGCCAACACTTCTGCTTCCACTGGTGTCGCTCTGAATTTTACAGGTCTAATGTGCAACTACCACTTCTGAACTTAAACTCTGGATGATCGGGAATCTGAAAGACTACCCTCCTTAATTTGCAATCAAGAGTGTCACAAAACATCGCTAGCCAGTCTATCCCAAACACAGCTTCAAAGGTAGGCATCTCAATCACAAGGAAGTTAGCATATAATTCCCGACCGCAGATTTCCACTGGACAACAACGGAACCCTGAAGTACTCCTAATCACACCACCCTCTGTATGAATATTCCAATTAACAGTGAAGGAGTCTACTGGTATAGCATGTTTGTCCACAAATTGTCGAGACAGAAAATAATGTGAAGCCCCAGAATCAAAAAGTGCCAAAGGAGGAAAAGGTGCTACTTTAACCTTACCTAGAAGCCGACAAAGGAAATCAAGCCAACGTCCAACATAACTAAACAACAAATGATATAATGTAAAGTAAGGGGAAGGCTAGAATCATACCAGTGATAACCTGGCCTGAGTTTTCTACCTCTACTGCTGTCATAGTAAAAGCACGAGGCTTTGAAGCGGAGTTTGTCTTCTTGTAGGCATGTCGCTGAGGAGGCAAGCAAGGTCCTTTAGGGGCTGGTGCGCCTGGCCCAGCTGGTGCTGGAAGGGAAGGCCGCTGCGAACCAGGTGGAAGAGCTCGCTGCTGCATCGGCCCAGCAGCCAAAGATGCAACGGGGGCCGGGTAGACGCCCTGCTACGGGTAGAACCTACTAATGTATCCTTGGCCACCACAAGCGAAGCACTGTCTAGCCCAAGCCGTACACTCCTTCTGCTCATGGTCAGTCTTGCCACAGAATTAGCATGTCAGACGTCTATGTGTCACTGCAGGGGCTCCTGGTCTCTTGAACTGGGCCATCTGTACTGGCCGAGATAATGCCTTCCGTGGTCCTGATGGTCATCTATCACCTATGCTCCGCAAATGGATCTCATATAATCTTGCCGTCTCGAGTACATCATCCTGTGTGGCCAGTTTCTGTGTAGACATAGCCCCTCTATACTTCGGATCCAATCCCATACGGAAGCATATAGCTCGGGTGTCATCAGTCGCAACGAGCTCTAGGGCAAACTTGCTCAGCAAGGAAAACTCGGCGTCATACTCATCTACACTCCATTGGCCTTGAGTCAACTGCTCAAAACGCTGTCTGAGCTCATCCTTTGCGGTCTTCGGAAGGAACTTGGACTCAAAACGCTCCTTGAAGGTCTTCCAAGAGATAGGGCCTGTCAGATGTCGCTCTTGGGCATCCCACCAATCTCTGACCTGATGTGTCAACTGCCTTTTTGCTGCATCAACCCAACTCTCCGGTGGAAATCCAACAGCTGTGAGGTCATCCTCTGAGCGCCGTAACCACTTATCGACCTCCAATGCTGTCTCCTTGCCAGAAAAAGTTCTCGGCTTCATTGCCATATACTGCTTGAAGCCTGGGGTCTTCTGACTCTGCATCTTGGCGAGCATCTTAGCCTGCTGACCCAGACTCGTCTGGAAACCCATCAGAATCTTCTCCATCAAAGAGGGCTCGGCATGCTCCATCTCTGACGAAGATATCACGTTTCCACTATCCATTCTGCAGAGAAAGGACGGCACAAGAAGAATCAGTACCATATGTGATGGCATTAAAGTGTGTTGGATGAATCATCCTTTCGCATATCGCAGTGTGACTGACCTGCATGGGCCACCACTAAACCTGTCACGCCCCATTCTCACAAATACATTATATGGCATTCCAGATCATGGGAGAAAGGGAGGATGGAGCTTGATAAGCCGCAATATCACACCAAGCGTGAAAAGAAACACACAATAAGCAGGCCACTACGAATGCTGGGATCATACATCACACACACATATATAAGGTAAACCATAAATGCAGCCATCACAGAAAGTACATAACCACAGAACTATATAATCAAGATAGTACTACACACCAGCATCAAGTACAAAGTGAAACTAACTCAAGTGTACAAGAGAAGTATGACAAGCTACCAACCCATACCACAGCTACAAAAGACAGTTCGCTCACTACTCGATCCCACTCACACTACAAGACATATCCCAAAAGAGTAGTGGGCCTAAGGAGACAGCTCACGACTGGGTAATCTCCTCAGGGAGATTCTGCTCTGGTGTCACCCGTTCAAGACCTGAAAAGTAAAATGAGCACGTCAAACGTGCCCAGTAAGGAACTAACCTGGGTAGGGGTAATCACTGAGGGTTATGAGTGTAAAGGCAATATGAGTACAATCAACCAAGGTAAAGAGTACAACACACAAGTGTGTAACAACAACACGTATAAATTTCATTAGTTAGCAGATGTTAGTGACTCTTTGGAAGCCTGTGATCACCTAAAGATAAGGGCCTAGACCTCACCCCAAATTTGGGGTGAATATAGCACACGACGCAGTGGACACAGGCACTGTATGCCGGGCCTCTCAGATCCCCCGTCCCTGGCAGGAGGCAGGCTCTCCACATAATAACACAACCTCCGTATGTCCCCTCCACTCCCGGTAAAGGCGACTGGAAAATAAGTACCAGATATCACATATCTATTTCCCCAACTTCTCAGTCCAGCCCCTTATAGTTAAGTTATACCCATACTTCTCCCATCCCCATACCAGGATGCTCACCTGCCTTAGGGCAGATCGAGACACCCCAGTTGACATATCAAACACCATAATTTTCATTTGGTTTAAGAAATTTAATAAATGTAATACATGGCACAACATTTCATAGATATCTCTAAGTCTCTTCAACTTCGCTTCCAATGGGGCATTCCAACAAACATATAGCATACAACATATAAGTAAAGAGGTTTGCATCATTAATTTTAATAACGGATAACATGAATAAACTCTCATATAGATGGCAATAACATTCTTGTATATTGCAAGAAAATTGGCAACACTACATGCTGCAACTTCATTGAAACACATCAGATTGCAGAATTGCCAGGAACAGCCACACAAACCAGCACATTTCTCCCAGTTTTCTTGTGATTTTGCTAAAATTATGTAAATGAAAGTTGGAGATATAGTAGTCCTGGATGCACCTATAAAAGTTCATGCATAAATGTGGACTAGGCAATTTATGGTGATTTATTTGGTGCAGCATGTCCAAACTGTTTTTCAGACAGAATTCTGAGCCTGTATTAAAAGCCAATTTTAGGCATGTTGCAGCCAGAATTTCGAAATAAAAGCACATCTGAGGAAATTTTAGATAAACTTGTTAACTTTTCCACGAGACTAAGAACAACAAATTCCATAAAGTGTGCAGGTGTTAGGCTTCATTTTTCTAAACTGTGTCCAGTTTCACAGATTTCCAGACATGTTGCAAACACTGAATTTTTACTCCTACTTATTGAACTCAACATATGACAAATTTTATATGAATTTGGGGTAGGATTTCAAGATCTACACCTACATTTTTTTCAGAAGGTAAATCAAACCACAGAGATCAGAATTGGGGTAGCAACACATAACATAATTTCTGTATTTTAGAGAAGGGTGATTTGCTAGGGAAAACAAGGAAAAATTAGATCTTTTGGGTCTATTGCACACATAACACATAAAATTGATCGGTCCATATTTTACACCTTTTTTCTGCATATTTGCATGCCATTTCGGTTGCTCATATTGCGATTTCCACGATTATTCGATGATATTGTGTTACTTTTCACTATTTCTTGTTTTTGTCGGATTTCAGGAAATATGATCAATTGGGAGCAAAAATGAGCTTAAAGGACTTGCACGCATAACGAAGCATCGCTCATGGACTTATTGAGGACCTACCAGCGATAGAAGACGAGTGGAGGAAGAAAGAACGACGTAGGAGCGACGAGGAAGCGAAATGATGAAGATTGGGCATTTTTAGCATGCCACTCGGCCAAGTGAAGGAGTCACTCGGCCGAGCAAAGAAGCCCGCTCGGCCGGCCAGATCGGACACGCAATTACTTGAAGATTAGCGTGCACTCGGCCGAGTGAAAACATCCCACTCAGCCGAGTATGGAGACACCACTCGCCTGAGTGGCACACGAACGACGGCATCCAAAAGACCAGACTTACTGTAATCCATCAGTCGACTACGAGCTCCGACTCGGCCGAGTACCCAAAAGCCCCTCGACCGAGTGACATTTCCGCTCGGCCGAGTGACATTCCCACTCGACCGAGTGACCAGTTTTTGCCAGTTTTTGACAGAGTGCTGTTCTCTGGAATTTCTGTAGGAATTCCCACTAGGCCGAGTGAGCTTTCCACTCGGCCGAGTCGCGACTGGCGCTGAACTTAAGTCACGCGCAAAATTTATTTTGGGAGGGGTTTTCTAGGGGTTTTTGCTAGGGTTTTGGGAGACTATATAAGGGGTTTGTAGCCACCATTAGAGGGGGTTCCCAAGATGTTTTCTTAGTGACTATTTGAGAGGTTAGGCCATGCCCTAGGCCCCCTCTTGGATCAAAAAGCTTGTATTTGGATTGAAGATCTTCATCAAAGCTAAGTATTTTGTTCTTGTTATTTGAATCTTTGTTTTTATATCTTTTTGTATGCAAGCAATGATTTTTATTGATTCGCATATCGTTATTGCTATGCTTGAGTAGATTTGTTGTTCTAGGGCATGGGGATGAACCCAATGGATCTAATTTCAGATTTGTGATGAATGAATTTCTATGTTGCTAGAATTGCTAGGAGGTTAGGTTGTGATCGATTTATTACGGATAGCTAGGGATTTCCATCGATTCGGGTTTGCAATAGATTGGATTCTAATCGATGGAAAGGCCTAGATATTCGATTTAAGTTTATAATCGAGATTCTCTAGACTTGGTTTGCAAGAGATTGGACCAAAGCTAGGATTTTTATTATAAATCTATACCCATATTCGTTTGCAAGAGATTGGATGAATACGAACTATCACAACCTAGATCGTAACTCGAGTTTGCACGAGAGTGGGCTCGAGGGGCGACTGAACGATGATGTCGATCCTAATGCTAGTGGCTTAGGCTAGGGTTTGCAAGAGATTGGGCCCTATCCTAGGTTGCTATAGACCGGCAATAGCGCGAGAGCGTGAGCTTGGTTCTATATTCAGTTACGACTAGTTCACCTCAATGCAAGTCTAGTAATATTGAGATTCACTATTCACAATGATGCATGACGATCCGTAGTGGGGATTTCCTAGCTCTAGACACTTTTATTATATTGTATTTGAATCGATATTTGACCGACTTCTCTATCACCGACACCGACATCCACCACCATTTCCATTACATCATTCCATAACCATCTCCACCAATAATACATTCGTAGTCAAACCAACCTAGGATAGATTGGAACCAACACCACCTCCTCGTGTTCGATACCCGCTCACCACTTGACCGTGTGCTTGCGATAAAACTACAATCGTTCTCCGGGTGTGTATCCGGGACGTCGACCAAGTTTTTGGCGCCGTTGCCGGGGATTCATCTCTGTGTAATTTGCGCCATAGCTAGGTCTCTCTAGGGTTACATTTTGGAGCGATCAAGTTTTTGGCGCCGTTGCCGGGGATTCATCTCTGTGTAAATTGCGCCATACTAGGTTGTGCTCTTGGGTTACATTTAGGAGCGATCAAGTTTTTGGCGCCGTTGCCGGGGAGGTGTTTCCCGTTGGGTGCCAATTTGTCCGTTGGGTGCCAATTTGTCATAGTTAGGTTTATTAGACTACATTAAAAAACAAAAAAAAACATTGAGAGAGATATTTTTTTTCCCACCACCTGCTACTATTATTATCTTTATCTCTCTTTGTACCACTGACGTCTTTTCCAGGTTGTTTACTTTGCTTGATCAGGTACAGTTATTGCAGCGATGTTGCTCCAAATAAAATGCGAGCGGGCTCTATACAATCCTACATGTATCTCACTACATTCTATCAGGCTGATGGAGAATCCTTCGGGGAAGCCTTGTCTAGGTTTGAAGGAATGTTAGGAATGTTCCAGATGGAGTCAGACCATGAGTGGAATGACTCCACGCTATTTGATATCTTCACTAGAAGGCTAAGGGGACCCTCACGTGAGTTTCTGAAGAGGATGCAAGTGGGAAAGTTCAGTGATTTGCAGTTGGCAGCAGCCTTGGAGCAAATGATAGATGATGCTCGATCTACTGGTTCACTAACCGTTACGGTAAGTAAACCATACGACCAAGTATTCATCGATTTTGTTATGGCTAATGTCTCTAGTGTAGGTACTATCATAGATGGAGTGTATGCTTCACTTGAAGGTGATCATATCCACCTTTATACCATCAACACTCCACAAATAGAGACATCTGAGTTGCCAAAGGAGGACACGTACACGGACCTATTGAGAAACATTGTCGACATAGTTCGAAATTCCGGTCCATTGACAATAACGGCAGGTTATCCTTTTGAGCTTGAATTTCAAAACTTTATTACTCATTGTAACTCTTCCACATGCACAATTGATGATGGAGTCTACGCTGTAATTGAGGGGCACAAGACCCATTTTTACACCATGGTCGAGATACATGAGCCTATAGAGCCACCTTATGCAGTCGTTGCCTCCCCCTGCCACCCACCTGAGTCAGAGCAGCATATACCATCAGAGGATATTATTGTGGAGGTCATGCATACAGTAGTGGAGCAGACCATCGAGGAGGACGTGACTTTGGACGATGACATCTGCACACAGATGGAGCCCAAATTGTGCCCCCCTCCTTTCGAGCTACCACAGCCATCCCCACCTTCTACAGAGGCTGAGCATCCCTCCGAGGACCACGCTTCCACTGATGTTGAGGACAATCCCACAGAGCTTATGGCTCCCCTTCAAGGAGATCTCTTTACTCCCTCATCTCCTACATTTGATTCTCCTCCCGTGTATGATGTTTTTTATGATTCAGATTTTGGCGACTCATCGTGCCTTTTGCAGGATTCATGTACATACGATCAAGAGGTACGATGGGACGTATACAAGGTGGAGAGCGAGGAGTTAGCACCCATGGATGCTATTGAATATGATCAGGAGGTGCGATGGGATAAGTCTGATGATGAGGAGGAGCTGCCTGATAAGACCTACGCTTATATGCCCAAGCTACCTGAACAACCTGAGGCGAACAATGAGGAGTTGATCGACGTGGTATACGAGAGTGGAGATTTATTTCCAGGGAAGTGTTCTCACTCGTATTTAATTTTAAATACTTATGTTGATGACCCTCTTTGGAATACATTTATTTTGGGAAAGAATTATCCACATCAGATTGATGCGGCTTATCTCTTGCAAGGTACAGGTGGAGTCCTTGGAGAGGTGATGGGAGCCGCATTGCTGGAGTCTGATGGAGTCCGTGGACACACGCATCTGGCAGAGCCACGGAAAGAGCAGTTGGAGCAGTTGCCTGCACCGGTAAAGATACTGGATCCGCCTTTTGCTATAGGTGATATCAATCCAGTAGTGTAGAAATTTTTATGCTTTCAATAAACCCGAATCCTCTCGACGGCGAGGGGACCGTATAGATTTGATTGAATAAATATCACCTCTTATGACGGCAACAAAAATTTTTACACCCCAAACCCATTTTATATATTAATTCCCCTCTTCATATTTTGATATGTCGCATCCTTTTGCTCACCCCATTCGAGCATTTCTTTCAAGTGAATACTCACATTCTTATTCATTTGACTCAATCTCGCTTAGCAAAGCCATGACATTTTTGATCGAGTTATTTGAATAGGATTATTTGGTATAAGCTTGGGGGAAAGCGCTCTCATGCATCATTGTATGTGCATGTAGTTGCATTAGGATTTCATGTCATTCATTTCATCATTTTTCATTCACCTCCCTCATATTTATCGTTGTTCCTCATATTTTTCCTTTTATGATCACATTGAGGACAATGTGAAGTTTAAGGTTGGGGGAGTGCATTTCCATGCCATCTAGTTGCACTTTTACTTTATTTTTAGGATTTTTTAGAATTTTTCAAAATTTTGCATCATCTCTTTGAATTTTCCATCTTATTTTTCTTTTATGTATGTTCATGCATCATGTTGTGTGCTTGTTTTTCTTTTCTTTCCTCTCTTTTATTTTTATTTCTTTATTTTCCTTTTTTTTCTTCTTCCGCTAGATGAATTTCGTATGATGATATCTCTTATTGCTTTAGCAACCATCACGATGCTTATTATTCCTTGCCATGCTATTTAGAGTATTACATAGTCTTGCTATTCACATATGCTTGCAAATCTATTTCTTTTGATGATTCCTCTACATGAATGCATGATATTAATTGAAACTGAATGTATGGATTAGTGTTTAGTATGCTTTTGTTGGAAGTGCACCAAGATTCACGCATCATTAGTATATCTGAAGCATCAGTTTTATTGTCTTATTCACCTTCTGTTGCATGCCTGATATGGTTGTAAACTTTACTGCTTGACTTCACTATTTATTGAAATGATTGAGAATATCCATGCTTACATATGAGTTTTAGTTGAAGTATTATTTTATTGAACCGTTCGTGCACATCTTATAGTGAACCGAGTGTTACATTATTTCTTTCTCCACACATATCTTTTTATTCTCTACATGTCACTTGAGTTCACCTCCTAAAGCTACTTATATCGCATCTATTTCCCAAAAATCCTCACAAAATAAAAGGTTAGCTCCAAAAAGTCCAAAAAGCCAAAAAGGAGCCAAAATCCAAAAATACAAATCATATAGCTCCTACAAAACTCCAAAAAGAAAAATGAGAAACAAAGTCCAAAAGAAAAAAAATCTATTTCTCTATCTCATTATTGGAGCCACAAACTACTTGGGAAAACCAATGCAAAAATCTCATTTTCCACTATCATATTCCTTTAGATGTGATGCCTCAAGCTAAGCTTGGGGGGTGAATTCATTTGACCAAATGAGTGAGTATAACATTAGAGTGGAGTGATTCGGAGTGAATATTGCGTATTTAACCCCCTAATTAGTCCTATTTTGTGCCCATATGATGCTTAATTGTTCTCTAGTACATTCGTATTTTGTACATCATAATTTATTAGAGAAAACATTTTATTTGAGCACAAAACAGTAATTAATGGAGTATTTCTGCACTTTTTATATTTTTTTATAGCTTGGTCTCGATCTCACGATTCCAACGACTATTTATTTGTATTTTTCTGAGCTCTGTGCTAATTACTATGAATTTTTGAATGCAGAATACCATTTAATTGAAGATATACGTAGGAAATACGACGAAAATACACTAAAATACGCCACGTGGCGCAATCTATGTCGCAAAATCTTCATCCAGCGGACACAATTCGCGTAAGACGAAGCAAGCTAATGGCCGTTGGATCTCGATCCAACGGCCAGATGAAATCCGCAACGGATCAAAGCAGAAGACGCTTCCGTGCCACGTGGCACGATCCCAGCGTTTCCCCGCCCATATCCAACAGACGTTGTAAATTGATGACGCGACGAAACAGGGATCGTTCGATTACAATCGAACGGCTAAGCAGCAATTTGCAGCCGAATCAAAGAGAGCGCGCTCTTGACCGTTGGATTAAGATCCAACGGCCCAATTGATTTCGAATCGAAATCGGAATAAGGCTGAAGCGGCGGGATACGTGGCTCTATCTGAGCCACTACACTTTGATCGGACGGTGCACGATTACCCCGCATCGAATGCGGATGAGGATGAAGCAAGCGGGTGCGAAAATTGGCGGATCCGATAACGCGGGCCACGTGGCGCGACAACATGCAATCCCCCTTGGATGTGCGACTGCGGTTTGATCCGATGGTTGATGCGGGTTTGGGCGTAAATTGGAGCGGTTTAGACCTGTTAGCCAACTCAAAACCCGCAATGCGTAATATATAAGGTATTTTTAGGGTTTTTGGGGCGTATTCTGGCGTATTTTGGGACTTTTGGAGCGGCTACTGTTCGTATTTCTCCAGGGGAAAATTCTGAAAAATTCCAGAGGCTATTCTTCCTATTCTAAGAGAATTTTGGGTTCTAAAGTGTAGATTTGGTGATAAATTCTTGAACTTATACCCCGTATTTGGTGTATTTCATTGTATTTTGGCTATTAAAACGATGTATTTGGCTATGAAATCTGATTTTCTTTGCACCATGCGTGGCTAATCTCCTTGTGCTATGGTTGTGAAGTAATTAGGAGTATGTAGTCGCTAAATTTCATGTCTTTAGCCCTATTATCATGTCAAAATTGCTCGTAAAATTGATTTCTATAACGTATTTGTTGGGTATGTGCTTATTGTCGATATTGTTTACATCCCATATGGCTAGGCCCTGACAAGGCTAGCCAACTCATGTTCACTAATCTGAACTTATTGTTGTGTTTATCGTTTAATGAAATCAATGTTGCTAGTGATACGTATATGGCTATTTTGACTAGTTTCTATCGATCCATCTTCCGACGTCTTCACGCCTTGACCGGGTGAAGCGTTGTGTGATATAAAAGACATGATATTTCAACGATTATAAAATCCTAATGAAATCACAACCGTAGCACATCCACTTCATATGTGTTGGTGTTGACGTAGTTAGGGTGTCGCATTTGTTGATTTCAATATCTTTTCGCCCTATTTTAATTGTATAATTGCGTGCTTCGTCAATTTCTAGTTATATATTGTTTGAGTATGTTATACGGAGACATGTGCATGCTGGATTCGAATCTGATCTTTGCGGACTTATTCGTGATGAGTGGTGATTTCCTTTATGAAGTTGACGTTGCACGTGATTAATCCTTTGGCACGTTTTTATTCGCTTGATCGCCATACTTTTCGACGTTCTCGTGCCCTGACCGGACGAAACGTTGAGTTATAGAAAAGGTATTGATAATCATTGATTGCACACACCCTAGCGAAATCAAACCCAACACATACTCCCCATACTTGTATCCCTACCGAAGTCACCGTAAATATTGCAGGATTTTCGTTTCTTATTCCAGACTCTTGATACCCTTGATTATACCTGATAGGTGGTTGGTTAACATCGTATTATTACTCTTTACAGATTGACGTTCGTAGTTTTGCAGGTCAGTTGTCACGCGGATTCGATACCTGGACTCACCAGGATATTACTTGCACGATCTCCTGCGCTTGGGAGTAGTTCTCACATCATTTGAGACGAGGCAAGTTTTTGGCGCCGTTGCCGGGGACAACAGTACTTGCGATCTATGATTTCAGTTCGTTTGGAGGAACATTCGGTGAGATCCTTCCATCTTATAGTCTAGGATTTTTATTTTTATTTTTTTGTTTTCTTTTTTTAAAAATGGAATATTTGGAACACGTGAATTTTTATCGCACAAACAATTCGTATGATGCAGAGTACGATATTGCACACAAACATATGAAGGAGAAGCTTAAGATCGTTGGTTTTAATCAGACTGATTGTGAAACTTTCTTTCAGGCCTCGAGGAGGTTCACAGACATAATATCGAGCTATCCGCAGCATGGGTTTACGAAGAAAGAACTTATGGAGTCCTTCCTAGGTGGACTACGACCACAGCTGCAGAAATTCTTGGGAGTCATGACGCCGACAGAGGCGTGGAAGTACATGGAGTCTTTACAAGAGAACGAAGAAATCATGAAAGATACTTCAGAGTGCGATTCAACGGAGCCTTCAAGCCTTGATCAAGGAGAGCAAAGCGTAGACGTACCTTTGCAGCACTTGAAAGAGGAAGTTTACTTGCTCATTCAGACACATGAGGCCACATCCCATCAATTCCAAGAGAAATTCTTCGCGCGGAGTCGGCAGATTCATCAATCTATTGAAAATCTTAAGCTGATTGTCACTTGCTTAGAAGAAAATGAATCTTTTGAAATTCAATTTCCAGCACATAATGTGAGTTTATCTTCTATTGCAGGCATATCGAGCGAGCCATGTCATGATGAAGTCACGAATGAAAACATTGACATGGCAGGAAGTGTGTGCAAAGTAGAGGATGAGCGAGCAATTTTGGATGAACAGGAGGAGGAGACGATTAGGGACATGAGTTCAAAGATCGTCACTATTGAGCCCGAACCATTCCCTTCCCCAGTTTTTCCCCAAAATCATTTACCCCTCTTCACATTGACCGAGCATCATACAGAGCGTAGTGCACATTTTTCAGGGAGTAGTCATCTCTTGCAGGACATTAGTATACAGTTTATAGAGATGCTTAGAGTTGTGTTACTGGGGTCCAATTTAGCTAAAGGAGGAAGATTAATCGCCGAGGAGCGCAAGGATCAAATTGAACAACTTTCTCCACCATTAAAGATTCGTGATCCGCCATTTGACCACGATGTGTTCTTTCCAGTAGTGTAGATTTCTATATGCTTTCTAGGATGCTTGCTTTGAATAAACTCGTACCCTCTTCGACATTGAGGACAATGTCCATCTTTAGTTGGGGGGTGTGTATGAGACCTTAGGATTTTTTTTCAAAAGCATGGCCAAGGAAAGAATGACCCACCAAGTCTCACCATTTTATATCTCCCTTTTATTCCTCAAATGCGGGTGATTAGGCGTTAATTGAGTTCTAAAAATTGTTTATGGCTTGAATTAATTTTTTTCCTTCATGGAATTGCTTGTTAATATGCTCTTCATGAAAATTTTCAATTGCCATGATTAATATCTAGAAATAGCTTGAATTCATTTCATGCATGCTAATGTGATGAAAAAGCTTAAGTATACACGATTTATTTGAAAAGTCTTCAAGTTGAAGAGGAAATTTGGCCTTTATTATTGATGTTTATGTTCGATTTATGGGTGTTGAGTTGCTTACGAAAAAAAACTTGGCTATAAAAAAATGAATGAATCGAACAAGTGTGCCACTAAAAAAATAACTTGGTTGGCTCGAGTAGTACAGTCCGATGGGTCCTTTTTGGCCTAATGCCCTATTATTGTCTGATTTGGGAGCCATTGATCGGAACCTCACTCATTTGATGGAGCGATCCAAGTTATACATTTTCCGCAAATGTTGCTTGATGCGCGTTACGCGGAACTAATAAAAGAAAAGAAATTGTGAATATACTGAGTAAGTTCAATACCCATGTTTTGAATGATTGTTCTGATAGGCCAATTCCTTGGAAATGAGAAGACTAGAATATAACGACTTGTTATACTTTCGCTTGCGCAAAACGATGCTTGTATGTTATTTATTCAAATTAAACTAGAGAAAATTTCATGTGATTGATCTTGTGCATGGATTGTGTATATTGATGGCCAGGATCATGTTGAAAAACGAACCATTGAGCCATACCATAAGCAATTGATAGAATTTATTATTTTATTAATCATCCGTATTCATCGCTCTTTTTGCTAGGGACTAGCAAAACGCTAGTTGGGAGGTGTGATTCGGAGTGAATATTGCGTATTTAACCCCCTAATTAGTCCTATTTTGTGCCCATATGATGCTTAATTGTTCTCTAGTACATTCGTATTTTGTACATCATCATTTATTAGAGAAAACACCTTATTTGAGCACAAAACAGTAATTAATGGAGTATTTCTGTAATTTTTATATTTTTTATAGCTTGGTCTCGATCTCACGATTCCAACGACTATTTATTTGTATTTTTCTGAGCTCTGTGCTAATTACTATGAATTTTTGAATGCAGAATACCATTTAATTGAAGATATACGAAGGAAATACGACGAAAATACACTAAAATACGCCACGTGGCGCAATCTATGCTGCAAAATCTTCATCCAGCGGACACAATTCGTGTAAGACGAAGCAAGCTAATGGCCGTTGGATCTCGATCCAACGGCCAGATGAAATCCGCAACGGATCAAAGCAGAAGATGCTTCTGTGCCACGTGGCACGATCCCAGCGTTCCCCGCCCATATCCAACGGACGTTGGAAATTGATGACGCGGCGAAACAGGGATCGTTCGATTACAATCGAACGGCTGAGCAGCAATTTGCAGGCGAATCAAAGAGCGCGCGCTCTTGACCGTTGGATTAAGATCCAACGGTCCAATTGATTTCGAATCGAAATCAGAATAAGGCTGAAGCGGCGGGATAAGTGGCTCTATCTGAGCCACTACACTTTGATCGGACGGTGCATGATTACCCCGCATCGGATGCGGATGAGGATGAAGCAAGCGGGTGCGAAAATTGGCGGATCCGATAACGCGGGCCACGTGGCGCGACAACATGCAATCCCCTTTGGATGTGCGGCTGCGGTTTGATCCGGCGGTTGATGCGGGTTTGGGCGTAAATTGGAGCGGTTTAGACCTGTTAGCCAACTCAAAACCCGCAATGCGTAATATATAAGGTATTTCTAGGGTTTTTGGGGCGTATTCTGGCGTATTTTGGGCATTTTGGAGCGGCTACTGTTCGTATTTCTCCAGGGGAAAATTCTGAAAAATTCCAGAAGCTATTCTTCCTATTCGAAGGGAATTTCGGGTTCTAAAGTGGAGATTTGGTGATAAATTCTTGAACTTATACCCCGTATTTGGTGTATTTCATTGTATTTTGGCTATTAAAACGATGTATTTGGCTATGAAATCTGATTTTCTTTGCACCATGCGTGGCTAATCTCCTTGTGCTATGGTTGTGAAGTAATTAGGAGTATGTAGTCGCTAAATTTCATGTCTTTAGCCCTATTATCATGTCAATATTGCTCGTAAAATTGATTTCTACAACGTATTTGTTGGGTATTTGCTTATTGTCGATATTGTTTACATCCCATATGGCTAGGCCCTGACAAGGCTAGCCAACTCATGTTCACTAATCTGAACTTATTGTTGTGTTGATCGTTTAATGAAATCAATGTTGCTAATGATACGTATATGGCTATTTTGACTAGTTTCTATCGATCCATCTTCCGACGTCTTCACGCCTTGACCGGGTGAAGCGTTGTGTAATATAAAAGACATGATATTTCAGCGATTATAAACTCCTAATGAAATCACAACCGTAGCACATCCACTTCATATGTGTTGGTGTTGACGTAGTTAGGGTGTCGCATTTGTTGATTTCTATATCTTTTCGCCCTATTTTAATTGTATAATTGCGTGCTTCGTCAATTTCTAGTTATATATTGTTTGAGTATGTTATACGGAGACGTGTGCATGCTTGATTCGAATCTGATCTTTGTGGACTTATTCGTGATGTGTGGTGATTTCCTTTATGAAGTTGACGTTGCACGTGATTAATCCTTTGGCACGTTTTTATTCGCTTGATCGCCATACTTTCCGACGTTCTCGTGCCCTGACCGGACGAAATGTTGAGTTATAGAAAAGGTATTAATAATCATTGATTGCACACACCCTAACGAAATCAAACCCAACACATACTCCCCATACTTGTATCCCTACCGAAGTCACCGTAAATATTGCAGGATTTTCGTTTCTTATTCCAAACTCTTGATACCCTTGATTATACCTGATAGGTGGTTGGTTAACATCGTATTATTACTCTTTACAGATTGACGTTCGTAGTTTTGCAGGTCAGTTGTCCGGCGGATTCGATACCTGGACTCACCAGGATATTACTTGCACGATCTCCTGCTCTTGGGAGTAATTCTCACATCATTTGGGACGAGGTATTAGAGTGGAGACGTGCATGAATGGAAATATTCGATAATGCTTCGACTTTGCAAAATATATTAGATATGGAGATTTTTCATGATTTGAAATAAATATGTGGATGCCATGACTCTTATTCTATTCTTTATTGCATGTTTGGTGTGTATCTTATATGCTTCATTTATAACTCTTGATTGAAAAGTGCATCACCAACATTTGTTTATTAAATTCTATGAAATGCGTGATGTGGATATGAATTGATTGTATGAATTTAGAGAGTCCCTCTTATTGTTCTTAAAAGCTTGCAAGTACCATGTCTAAGTAAGATTTGAAATCCTTATAGCATGTGATTCGTATTTTCCAAGTTATCGTGATGTATAGCTTATGGCTTGAGATCTGAGAGAATAATCTAGCAACCACTTCCCCCTCGTGTTCTCTCTTTTTCTGTCGTTTCATTTTCTTTATTTTCATCTCCCGAGTTCGTCTCTCAACTTATCTTCCTCGAGGACGAGTAAGAGGTAAGCTTGGGGGATTTTGATCGGTCCATATTTTACACCTTTTTTCTGCATATTTGCATGCCATTTCGGTTGCTCATATTGCGATTTCCACGATTATTCGATGATATTGTGTTACTTTTCACTATTTCTTATTTTTGTCGGATTTCAGGAAATATGAGCAATTGGGAGCAAAAATGAGCTTAAAGGACTTGCACGCATAACGGAGCATCGCTCATGGACTTATTGAGGACCTATCAACGATAGAAGACGAGTGGAGGAAGAAAGAACGTCGTAGGAGCGACGAGGAAGCAAAATGATGAAGATTGGGCATTTTCAGCATGCCACTCAGACGAGTGAAGGAGTCACTCGGCCGAGCAAAGAAGCCCGCTCAGCCGGCCAGATCGGACACGTAATTACTTGAAGATTAGCGTGCACTCGGTCGAGTGACAACATTCCACTCGGCCGAGTATGGAGACACCACTCGCCCGAGTGGCACACGAACGACGGCATCCAAAAGAGCAGACTTACTGTAATCCGTCAGTCGACTACGAGCTCCGACTCGGCCGAGTACCCAAAAGCCCCTCGACCGAGTGACCTTTCCACTCGGTCGAGTGACATTCCCACTCGGCCGAGTGACCAGTTTTTGCCAGTTTTTGACAGAGTGCTGTTCTCTGGAATTCCCACTCGGCCGAGTGAGCTTTCCACTCGGCCGAGTCGCGACTGGCGCTGAACTTAAGTCACGCGCAGAATTTATTTTGGGAGGGGTTTTCTAGGGTTTTTTGCTAGGGTTTTGGGAGACTGTATAAGGGGTTTGTAGCCACCATTAGAGGGGGTTCCCAAGATGTTTTCTTAGTGATTATTTGAGAGGTTAGGCCATGCCCTAGGCCCCCTCTTGGATCAAAAAGCTTGTATTTGGATTGAAGATCTTCATCAAAGCTAAGTATTTTGTTCTTGTTATTTGAATCTTTGTTTTTCTATCTTTTTGTATGCAAGCAATGATTTTTATTGATTCTCATATCGTTATTGCTATGCTTGAGTAGATTTGTTGTTCTAGGGCATGGGGATGAACCCTATGGATCTAATTTCAAATTTGTGATGAATGAATTTCTAGATTGCTAGAATTGCTAGGAGGTTAGGTTGTGATCGATTTATTTCGGATAGCTAGGGATTTCCATCAATTGGGATTTGCAAGAGATTGGATTCTAATCGATGGGAAGGCCTAGATATTCGATTTAAGTTTATAATAGAGATTCTCTAGACTTGGTTTGCAAGAGATTGGACCAAAGCTAGGATTTTTATTATAAATCTATACCCATATTCGTTTGCAAGAGATTGGACGAATACGAACTATCACAACCTAGATCGTAACTCGATTTTACACGAGAGTGGGCTCGAGGGGAGATTGAACGATGATGTCGATCCTAATGCTAGTGGCTTAGGCTAGGGTTTGCAAGAGATTGGGCCCTATCCTAGGTTGCTATAGACCGGCAATAGCACGAGAGCGTGAGCTTGGTTTTATATTCAGTTACGACTAGTTCACCTCAACGCAAGTCTAGTAATATTGAGATTCACTATTCACAATGATGCATGACGATCCGTGGTGGGGATTTCCTAGCTCTAGACACTTTTATTATATTGTATTTGAATCGATATTTGACCGACTTCTCTATCACCGACACCGACATCCACCACCATTTCCATTACATCATTCCATAACCATCTCCACCAATAATACATTCGTAGTCAAACCAACCTAGGATAGATTGGAACCAACACCACCTCCTTGTGTTCGATACCCGCTCGCCACTTGACCGTGCGCTTGCGGTAAAACTACAATCGTTCTCCGGGTGTGTATCCGGGGCGTCGACCAAGTTTTTGGTGCCGTTGCCGAGGATTTATCTCCGTGTAATTTGCGCCATAGCTAGGTCTCTCTAGGGTTATATTTTGGAACGATCAAGTTTTTGGCGTCGTTGCCGAGGATTCATCTCCGTGTAAATTGCGCCATACTAGGTTGTGCTCTTGGGTTACATTTTGGAGCGATCAGAAATCAAGATCATGAACTTTATAAATAACATCATAACATACTCATAGCCCTAAATAAAAATCCACAAACCTAGGTTAGAATCCTACCTCAAGGGAACCCCTTTCTCCCTCTCTTTCCTTTCTCTTCCTTCCACCTTTCTTTCTCTTGAAAAGCTAGGGGTTTTCTTGGAATTTTTGAGGTAGGATTAAGGTTTTGGGAGCTTGGTGAAATTAAAAAGAGGGATAGGGGGTTTGGCCAGCAATAGGGAGGAGAGGGGGAGGAGTATGAATGAAATTAAAAAGAAAGAAAGTTAAAGAATGTTTAAAGAATAGTTTAGATCTTTCTTACAAAATATCTCCTACTAGAACCCTCTTTAGGATAAACATGCATAGGCTAAAATTACTTTAATACCCCTCCAAAATTACCCCCCAAGTTTCAAGTATTTACAAGTTTGCCATTACTTTATGCACATACAACATTAGTATGTACGCACATCAGTTTTAGTCAAAAAGACCGTTTTGCCCCTGACCTTTCTAAAAATTTACGAGTATACCACTAACCCCATCCCTTTTCACACTAGCCCCTCTCACACTAACCCACTCTTTCAAAATTTACAAGTATGACGTTACTTTACACACGCACCTTTACTCTACACACACTTCCACCCATATTGCCAAATGACCAACATGCCCCTACACTTTTCACGGAATTACACGACTGCCATTAGCCATATACACGCCATATCACCTCTTACCAACTCCTCATACTCCCTCAACTCGTGTATAGAGGACTACCGTATCAGTCGCCTTATAGGGCTAAATAGGTCATGACAGATCCCATTCCCGTCACCGGCGTGGAAGGCAGGTTCGTGTCTATCAGATCGAAGCTCAACCCAGCCATGATGGATGAACTGATCGGATTCCTGAAAGCCAACCTAGACGTCTTTGCTTGTTCACCCGAGGACATGCCTGGCGTGAACCCCTGGGTAATCACTCACCAGCTACACGACGACCCTAAATTCAAGCCAATCAGGTAAAAGAAAAGGAACTTGGGCAGCGAAAAGATGAGGGCCACGGCCGAGGAAGTTGAGCACCTGCTCGAGGCCGGATTCATCAGAGAAGTCGGGTACCCCCGACTGGCTAGCCAACGTAGTAATGGTGAAAAAGTCAAGCGGCAAGTGGAAAATATGTGTAGACTTCACTGACCACAACAAGGCCTGCCCCAAGGACAGCTACCCGCAGCCCCGCATCGACCACCTTGTAAACAGTGCCTCGGGCTACGAGATGCTCAGCTTCATGAAGCTTACTCTAGATATAACTAGGTTCAAATGGATCCGGAAGACGAGGAGAAGACGTCATTCATCACCGATCGTGAAACATTCTGTTACTTATGCCCTTCGGTCTGAAAAATGCAGGGGCGACCTATCAAAGAATGGTCGACAGAGTCTTTGGCTCCCAGATTAGGAGCAACCTGGAGGTTTACGTGGATGACATGTTGGTCAAGTTCAAGAGCCCGACCAAACACATCGCCGACCTTCGGGAAACCTTCGAACAATTGCGGAAACACAACATCAGACTCAACCCCACGAAGTGCACATTTAGGGTGAAGTTTGAAAAGTTCTTGGGCTTCATGATCACTAACCGCGACATCGATGCTAAACCGGAAAAGATTGAGGCTCTGATCAACATGAGAGAACCAACCACTCTCAAGGAGCAGCAGAGACAGAACTTTACATTGTTATAGTATAAGTAAAAATTAAAATGAAAAAAAATATGACGATGACGATGACGTCGAACCACGATCTCTAGCGGAATGTAAACGCAGAGATGATTGGCCAAAGTGGGACGAGGCAATAAGAGTAGAGCTGGACTCACTCTTGAAACGCAAAGTCTTTGGACCAGTAGTCCAAACACCAGTAGGTGTAAAACCTGTGGGCTATAAGTGGGTTTTCATAAGAAAAAGAGATGAAAATAATGTGATCGTTCGCTATAAGGCACGCCTTGTAGCCTAGGGATTTTCCCAAAGACCGGGGATTGATTACGAAGATACGTATTCTCCGGTCATGGATTCGATCACTTTCCGATTATTAATAAGCCTAACTTCTCTGGAAAGCCTACAAATGCAGCTCATGGACGTTGTGACTGCATATCTATATGGCGATATAGATAAAAATATCTATATGAGACTCCCTGATGGGTTTAATCTACCCCAAGAGATGAAAGAGATACATCGGGACGTATTCTCTGTAAGGCTACATAGATCATTATATGGTCTAAAACAATCGGAAAAGATGTGGTATAACAGACTTAGTGACTTCCTTGCACAGCAAGGATTCACGAATAATGAAGTATGCCCTTGTATCTTTATCAAAAGAACAGGAACATGATTCGTCATCATAGCTGTATATGTAGATGACTTAAATCTCATAGGGTCTCCTGCAGAGATCAAAGAGATATCTGAAAGCCTTAAACATACTTTTGAAATGAAAGACCTAGGCAAAACAAAGTATTGTCTTGGCTTACAGATAGAACACCTAAGAGGTGGAATCCTATTACACAATTACACAAAGAAACTTCTACACAAGTTTCATATGGATAAATGTCATCCTTTAAGTACTCCTATGGTCGTAAGATCACTAGATGTACAAAAGGACCCCTTCCGGCCACTGGAAGAGGGGGAGGAGATACTGGGTCCTGAAGTACCCTACCTCAGTGCCATTGGAGCACTTCTATATCTGGCTAACTGTACACGTCCCGATATAGCGTTTACAGTTAATCTTCTAGCCAGACACAGTGCAGCGCCCACAAAGCGCCACTGGAACGGAGTAAAGCATCTTCTACGATACCTTCAGGGTTCCATTGATCTTGGACTTTACTACCAGAGAGGTGCCTCCCCCAAATTGTTTGGTTATGCTGATGCAGGTTATCTCTCTGATCCGCACACGGTAAAATCCCAAACTGGCTTTGTTTTTACCTACGGAGGTACTACTATCTCCTGGAGATCGGTGAAGCAAACCACAACAGCTACATCATCCAACCATTCAGAGCTCATTGCGATCCACGAAGCAAGCAGAGAGTGTTATTGGCTACGATCCGTCGTCCAACACATTCTTCAATCTACTGGCCTGAAGACCGATGATTTGGAGCCTACCGTTCTGTTTGAAGATAACACTGCATGCATTGCTCAACTTCAAAAAGGCTACATCAAGGGCGACAGGACGAAGCATATATCTCCAAAGTTTTTCTGGACACATGAGCTAAAGGAGGACAAGCAGATCGAAGTTCAGCAGATACAGTCCTGCAATAACTTAGCTGATCTTTTTACTAAGTCTTTGCCCAAATGTATTTTTGTAAAACTTGTAAAGAACATTGGCATGCGACAACTGAAAGACCTGCAAGCCTGAAGCTTGTACGGATCAGGGGGAGTAACCTGTGGGTTGCACTCTTTTCCCTTAAGCTGTTGGGTTTTTCCCACTGGGTTTTCCACAGCTAAGGTTTTAACGAGGCAAACACTCTTACTCTGGATCCAGAAGTATCCACCCCTCTTTGCCTCTAATGTTGAGACCAAAGTGATGAATGGGTAAGGGGGAGTGTTAAGAATGAGGGAGGCCTTTGGCCTCCCCTCCTTCATTACCCACTATCATTAGTCCCTATTACTATGAGTAATGGGGACTCTTGGTCTCCTTTAGGCCTTTCATCTCCTCCCCTATATCAATATATAGAGAACCATGGCCTATGGCCATGGTTACTCATTCCTTTGGCTATGAAAGCTTCTCTCTCTATCTCCTGAATCCAATTATCCTATAACATGGGCTTAAATTTTGGGACAATTTTTAGTAGTAAGACAGTTATTTAAAAAATTTGAAAAAACGACCCAAAAAAATAATTGCAAAATTCGACCAATTCTGGCCACGTCGGTGACCAGGCGCGTGCCTGGGTGCTGACTGGTCATGCTTTGACTTGGCAGCACAAATTGTGTTTTGACAATTTGGCCGCACTTGGTAAGCGAGGCCAAATTGTGGCACTTGTGTCATGCCCTGCTCTCCCAAGTACGGGGAGCGTAGCTGACGAGGCCGCCGTAGTATTCAGACTCAGGCTTCGAGCCCTCTTATCTAAATACTACTATGCATTTTTTGTGGTTAATATTAAATAATGAGCAGGCCACTGCAACACATTGGAATAATACATAGAGAAAAAGAAAGGTGCTCCAACAGAAAATAAATCGCAATACTGAAAAGAAAATACAACAACACAGAACATTACATTACAGTACATCATACTAGTCCATATTTATACATCAGCTATACAAAGGGGTACAAAAGAGGGTACAACAAAAGAAGAAACCCCCAACCTAAAAAGTACAAAAAGGTACACACCCTGCACAACGCACCCACTAGTCTAACCCCAGGAAGTCCAACGGGACAAAGTCGTCCGTAGGCTCTACCTCTGCTGGACTGGCACCGGCCTCTGACTCAGGAACCCTCATAGACTGCTCGGGTCCCGCACCTGAAACCACAAGTTGGGACACGCCAACGCGTGACCCAGTAGAAACTCATAACACTCTAGTATGACCCAGTTTTAGAACTGGTCTCCCTAACTAGTAAACTAATAACAGGTGTCACATCAATTTCAGAAAGATGTAGAAATTAAAGACAGAACGTAAGTGCGGAAAATAAACAACAGAAAGCAGAACTGAAGTGAAATCACTGATTAAATTAATTAAAATTAATCATTATTCTGATTTGGAACCCGAGTATACCGTAAGATGCTAAGGAAGCAGACTTCACCCATGGTGGGTGAAAAAGTAGTACCACTCCAGCGACACGAGCACTAGAGGGGCCTCTCGTAACTCCGTACCCGACTGGACAAGGTACCGGAGCGAGAGTCATCTCGGTTTTTCTTGGGACAAACGGAGAAAAGCATCATTTACCGACATGGTGCGACACGAGCACACCAGCGGCCTCTCTAGCCCTCTCAAACTCCCCTTCCGGGGGCGACAAATCGGGCGAGATATGCTACTTCTGTCCGCTCCGTAACACCTAAAATTTACCCGTGTTCCCCCAAACCCACATCCGAAGTCTCACCCATTTTCAGAATTGATTGAGCACTCCCGAAGTCAAACTCTCTGCTCACTCTCATTTTTTCAGAATTTTTCATCATTGTATCTCATCATTGTTTAGACAACGATTCGTTAGCGGCCTCAACTACCGCTTACACATCAACTTAACCCAATTCTCATCATCATCATTATTCTATAAGACTAATAACATATGAAACATTCTGTAACGACCTGTAATTTTAGGCGTCTTTGATTGCACGTATTTACTACAGTTGTTCGAGTAATAGTATCCGAGCGTTTTCTTTTCTACGCGTTGACGCGAGCACGTCATTATTTTAAGAAATTTTACATAGCTTAAATAATTACTTTAGGTAATTTGTTTTACTAGTTACCATTACCAATTACGCTCACTAAATAATTACTCCTTAATTATTTGCTTACCTCGCCCAGCCGCTGCCCCCGTCGCCTGAGATGCGTGCAGCCGTAGCCGGCCGACGCCCCCGTGGATCCCGACGCCCCCACCAGATCCCGACGCCCCCTTCCTTGCTGCCGTGACAGGCCACCGATCCGACGCCTGGAGCCTGCCAGCCGCCGGTCGCTGCTCATATCGCTTGGTCGTCGCCTCCTATGCCTCTGCTGCCCCCTTTGCTTCATCTGCAACAAAGAAAAAAAAAGGAAAAAGAAAAGAAAGAAGAACAAAAAAGAGAGAAAGGAAAGAAGACAACACGAGAGAGAGGGGTAAGGATAAGTTATATTAGTAAGTTTATTATATAAGTTATATTAGTAAGATTATATTATTTAAGTTAATTTATTATTTAAGTTTAAGCTTTTAATTTAAGTTATCTTAGTAAGTTTTTTTAAATATAAGTTATTATATTAGGTTATTTTACAAGTTAGTCAAGTTTTATTTTAAGTTATGATTTATTAAAAAAGTTAAGTTAATTTATATAAGTTAAATCATTAACTTAGTTATAAGTTTTTTAAATAAAGTTCTTATTATTAGTTTGTGTAGCTAACTCGCTTTTGAAACCAGGTAACACTACCGCTGATCAAACTACACCTTTCACGACAAGGCGAATCGGTAACTCATTGTACCCTAGCTACATGATTTAAAAACAATATTGATGCATGCTAAATTAGTTTCTTTTCATTAGCAAAGTGATTCGCATGAACAGTTAGTTAAGCTTGATAAATTGCATAGTATGGTAAGTTGCACCGTATCGTAAATTAAATGGAATTGGACTCTGTGACATGCTTAACCGAAAGTTGTATCTGGAAATGTGAGAATAGTAAATAACTCGTAAACTGTAAGTACGGTAACCTGCACACACATTGGGTTTTGGGGTAACTTATAATAGTGGAAGTGCGGGAGCAACCAGTCCGATCTATTGCACAGTATTGTTTTGTTGAACAGTATCGTTTCGTTGAATCGTATCGTTTTGTTGAACTGTATCGTTTTGTTGTAACCCGGGATATCAGGCGGACTCTTGGTTGCATATTGTACTTCCCTTTATAAGTAACGAACTAGGATCAGGCACAACCAAAAATCTCGTAACTGGTCATTTTAATATTGTTTATTGCTGGTAGAATTGTATTAGTTATAAATCTGTTAAGTTACTTTTCTGCTCTATTGTACGCATTTTACTCTTTAAATTGCCATGCTAGTTTTGCCATGCTTGTTTATTGTTTTAAATATCTAAATATCATGCTAGAGATACTTTGAGTTACATCTGATCCTGGTGACCCTTCTTTTTGTGGTGGTCTCGCTAGATACAGCATAGGTTGACGAAGTTGCAACAGGGGCTGCAGACGCTGAGTTTGCTGTAGAGTTTGACCAGGAGGACGCTGCTTACTAAGTGTGAGTGTGAGAGTGTTTTTATTATTCAGAGTGGCTTGATGGTGTGTATGTGTTTTTCGAGTTGTATTTCCTTTCCTGTACGCTGCTGATTTGTAATAAGGTTGTATTTTCATTTCATGTATGAGTATTTGGCGTATTTTTGCAATAGAGCCTGTGTTGACTTCATCGGTGCCTAGCAGGACTTGCGCATGTTTCAAACACCAACGGGCCCCCGAAAGTGGGTCGTTACACGTTCTCATAAAACATAGCATCAGCATGATTTTGAGGGTACAATTAACATGAACAAATTCAACTTAAAACAAATTACAACATAACAAATTCTAAGCAAAATGAACACATAAATCTGTCCAAACCGTCACAACAGAAAGAATGCTACTGCAGACCTATCTATAGTCAAATTTAGCTTCTGATCCCACTTCAAAGTTGTAGATAATTTTCTGAAGTTTTTCGTAGTATCCTAAATTGTATTTTTCTGATTTTTATACTATTTTCTACTATTTTTCTAAGTTGTTGTCCTGTGCTAAGAAAAATTCCAGCAACTTTAAATTTTTAACTAAACTAGTTTCTAACATAGTTGGGTGTCATTATTTAACATAACTACTTTAACATAATAATAATATTACAAAAATTTCAAGATGCTAATATACTTCTAATTCTACAAAAGAAAATTAATTGCAATTATCATACCTTACACAATTAAGACTATATTATATGCAACCTACCACTTAATGAAAACTAGCATGAAACCCAACTTCCTAAACATAAACAAAGCATAATTTAACAAGATAGCATATAACTCATTCTCTCAATTTTCAACATGGTACAATATTACTAAGTTTGAGTTATTTAAACATAATGAGAACAAAACATATTAACCTTGAAACTTAAGAACTACATGCTACCAATTTGAAATAATCATCATAGAACAAAATTTGAATTTTGCTAAGATATAGTTCCCATCATGAATTTCAACATAGTTATAATTCAAAAAAAATAATGTAACTTACTAACTTAATTATAACCCAAATTCTAAAACTAAATACTACAAAAATGGTAGGAATTCCTACTTTACAAAGTCCTCCAAATATATTCCTTGGCCCTTCTTATTTCCTTGATGATTCTTGGGCCTCCTTCAAGCTCATAGCTTCAATCTCCTAGCCTCCAAAGTTTGGATTTTTAAGGTAATTTTGGGGAGAATTTTGAAGTTTAGGATGATGAGGAACAAGGGGATTTTTTTGGTGGTGGAGTGGGAGGAGCAAGTGGTGGTGATGGAAGGTGGGAAGGAGGAGCAAAAGATGAAAGAGGGGAGGAGAAGAAATTCGGCCAGGGGGGAAAATGAGGGAGAAAGTGAGATGAAATGAGTGAATTTTTACTAAGTTTGAGTATTTAAACATAATGAGAACAAAACATATTAACCTTGAAACTTAAGAATTACATGCTACCAATTTGAAATAATCATCATAGAACAAAAATTGAATTTTGCTAAGATATAGTTCCCATCATGAATTTCAACATAGTTATAATTCAAAAAAATAATGTAACTTACCAACTTAATTAGAACCCAAATTCTAAAACTAAATACTAAAAAATAGTAGGAATTCCTACCTTACAAAGTCCTCCAAATATATTCCTTGGCCCTTCTTATTTCCTTGATGATTCTTGGGCCTCCTTCAAGCTCATAGCTTCAATCTCCTAGCCTCCAAAGTTTGGATTTTTAAGGTAATTTTAGGGAGAATTTTGGAGTTTAGGATGATGAGGAATAAGGGGATTTTTTGGTGGTGGAGTGGGAGGAGCAAGAGGTGGTGATGGAAGGTGTGAAGGAGGAGCAAAAGATGAAAGAGGTGAGGAGAAGAAATTCGGCCAAGGGGGGAAATGAGGGAGAAAGTGAGATGAAATGAGTGAATTTTTGATTTTTTTGTGTTTTTTATTTTACTTGCCTAAATTTTTGTTCCCCCTAATTTCCTCTCAACTCTTCATCGAGTCAAGATGAGAGCCATGTGTCTATTTCTTAATTAACAAGACGACACCTAATAAGCTAAGGTGTCATGGTAAAACAAATTTGTATTTGTATTTTAGAAAAATTGAAATACAAGTGAAATACTCCATACCTCATTTAATACATAGTATTTCATCCTAATACTCTTATTTTCTAATATCAATGATGAGTTTAAAATCTTTTAAAATTAATTACTACACCAAATAATTAAAAGAAAAATACAAGCATACTCCCAAAAATATACATACGCATTTACGCCAAAATATGTATAAATACGCGTACATGGAAATTGGGGTCATTCCATCATACCCCCTTAAAATAAATTCCGCCCTCGGAATTTCAAAATATGGGAGAAAACTTTCTATACATCACATTACATACATAACAAAATTACATCAGACAAACAAGTGAGGGTACTTCTCTCTCATCTCATTCTTGAATTCCTAGGTAGACTCCCCTGGTGACTCTCGGTGCCACATGACCCTCACTAGATTGATTGACTTCTTCCTAAGTATCTTCTGCCTTCCGTCTAGAATGGCCACAGGCTATTGATCATAAGTCAAGTCTGGTCGCACTTCAATCTTCTAGAAGTCGACGACATGATCCGGATTCCCAACACACCTCCTGAGTTGCGAAATGTGAAACACATTATGCACACCCTCAAGAGATGCTGGCAAGGCAATCATATAAGCCACCTCTCCAACACGAGCCAAAACTACAAAAGGTCCAATATATCTCGGGCTCAACTTCCCTCGTCTTCCAAAACGAATCAGCCCCCGAGTTGGCGAGATCTTCAAAAATACTAGCTCGCCTGGCTGAAACTCTAAGTGTCGCCTCTTCGCATTTGCCCAGTTCTTATAACGGTCTTGAGCTATGCGAAGATTATCTTTGGCGACTCTCACGACATCCACGGTTTCGGCGATCATATCAGGGCCCAACAATTCACGATCTCCAACATCATCCCAACTAAGAGGAGATCGGCACTTGCTCCCATACAGTGCTGCAAATGGCGCCATGCCTATACTAGCTTGATAACTGTTATTGTAGGCGAATTCTACCAGATGTAGATGTTCGTCCCAAGAGCCCTTGAAATCCAGCGTGCACGCCCTCAGCATATCTTCCAAAATCTAAATTGTCCTCTCCGACTGTCCGTCCGTCTGTGGATGATATGCAGTACTGAAACTCAGTTGAGTTCCCAAGCTAGCCTGCAGAATTATCCAAAAGTGAGATGTAAACCTAGTGTTATTGTTGGAGACTATGCATACAGGCACTCCGTGAAGCCTCACGATTTCCTATATACATGACTTAATCAGAATCTTGACTAACAACAAAACATAGAGAGATATAAAACAAGAAATCTCACCTCCATATATCTCTTAGCAAGATGGTCTGTCGACTGGCCCACTCGAAAAGGTATGAAGTGAGCTGATTTGGTAAATCGGTTAAGGATTACCCAAATAGCATCATATCCTTGAGGAGTGCGAGGTAAGCCAGTTACGAAATCCATCGTCACATGCTGCCACTTCCACTCTGAAATCGGAAGAGGCTGCAGAAGTCCTGCCATTCTAAGATGCTCGGCCTTGACTTGCTGACATGTCAGACATGAAGCTACACTCTTAGCCACACTACGCTTCATGTCGTGCCACCAAAAATGTTATCGCAGATCACGATACATTTTAGTGCCTCCAGGATGGATAGAATAAGGTGAGCTATGAGCTTCTCTCAACAGTTCATCCCAAATGTCACCTGATGGCACACAAATCCTTCTCCCAAAACACAGAGACCCATCTTCATGAATACAGAAATCATTACGAAGTCCGGCCTCTGTCTGCTCTTGAATCTTCTTCAGCTTCGCATCTCCAGACTGAGCTGCCTTTATCCTTTAACCAAATCAGATTGAACCTGCAAGTTCATCATCACCACCAATGAACCAGGTAAGACAACTTCAATCTCCATCTACCGAATATCACCCAAAAGTTCTCTCTGTACCGTCAACATCATCACTGCTAGTTTGCAACTAAGGGCATCAGGCACTATGTTGACTTTCCCAGGGTGATATTGGAGGTCGACATCATAATCAGCCATCAACTCGAGCCATCTGCACTGCCTCATATTCAGCTCTTTCTGAGTGAACACGTACTTCAAACTCTTGTGATCTGTGTATATCTTTGCACATTCACCCAGAAGAAAATGCCTCCACAACTTCAATGCAAACACCACTGCTGCTAACTCTAAGTCATACGTAGGATAGTTCCTCTCATGAGTCTTCAACAATCTAGAAGCATAAGCTACTACCCTACCATGCTGACGTAGAACACATCCCAATCCTCTGCCTGACGTATCACAGTAAATCTCATATCCACCTGAACGATCTGGTATCGTCAGGACATGAGCAGTGATCAATCTATGCTTCAGTTCATCAAATGCTTGCTGACATTCCTCTAACCAACTGTAAGAAACATTCTTCTTGGTTAGATGAGTCATCGGTGCAGCAATCTTAGAGAAATCATTGATGAACTTTCTGTAGTACTCAGCCAATCCCAAGAAACTTCTGATCTCTATAACTGACTTAGGAACTGGCCACTTCTCTGCTGCAGCAACCTTCTCTGGATCTACAGCTATCCCATCTCCAGACACAACATGTCCCAGAAAAGCAACCTTGGTCAGCCAAAACTGACACTTGCTATACTTAGCATATAACTGGTGCTGCCTCAGAGTTCCTAGGACTATCCTCAGATGCTCAACATGATCTTCCTCCGACCTTGAGTACACCAAGATATCATCTATGAAGACGACCACAAACTTATCCAAATACTCATAGAAAACTTGGTTCATTAACCTCATGAATGTGGTTGGTGCATTAGTAACACCGAAAGGCATCACCAAGAACTCATAATGACCATACCGGGTTCTAAATGCAGTCTTCGGAATATCTGATCCGCTGACCTTCACATGGTGATACCCACTTCTCAAATCCAGCTTGGAATACACTCGCGATCCATCCAACTGATCGAAGATGTCATCAATCCTAGGAAGAGAGTACTTTTTCTTCATAATAACCTTATTCAACTCCAGGTAGTCGATGCACATCCTTCGAGATCCATCCTTCTTATTCACCAAAAGCACGGGCGCACCTCATGGCGAAACGCTTGGCTGAATCAGGACACGATCTGACAAATCCTTCAACTGACTACGAAGCTCTGCTAACTCTGGAGGAGCCATACGGTATGGGGCATTCGCAATCGGTTGAGTGCCTGGAATCAGATCGATGGTGAACTCCAAAGATCTATCTGGAGGAAGTCCATAGATATCGTCTGGAAAGACATCAGGAAAATCTCGGACTACCCTCGGCAATACAGGTTCAACATCCATCTCCATCATCACTTCTACTGGGTTGGCCTTAAACTTCAACGGTTCAAGGGAACTACTGCTACTAAGGAATTCAAATTCTGGATGATCAGGAATCTGAAAAACTATCTTCCTGAGTCTACAATCTATAGTGGCATAAAACATCCCTAACCAATCCATCCTAAACACTGCTTCAAAATGAGGCATCTCCATCACTAAGAAATCTGCATACAGCCTACGTCCACAAATCTCAACAGGACACTGTCGGTATCCCGAAGAACTGCGGATCACTCCACTCCCTGTATGGACATTCCAACTAGAAGCAAAGGAGTCTACTATTAAGGAATTTCTAGTCACAAACTACTGAGACAAGAAGCAACGGGATGCTCCTGAATCAAAAAGTGACAAGGCAGGGAAGGAAGCAACCGTAATAACACCTAAGAGGATAAACATAAACTAACATTACAATCTAATCATCCTAATCACAACAACAAACATAGCATACTATAATAGAAATAAGAAAACATCCATCACTAAAAATAAATAGGTACTAGTGATCACTCGGCCGGTTTCCTCTGCCTCCACAGCTGACATGGTAAAAGCCTGACGACTCGGTGCCGCTCTCCTGGGGGTTTGCTGCTGCTGGGGAGGTCTAGGTGGTCCCCTCAGAGTCACTGTACCAGGTGGTGGTGGTGGTGGCAGTGGAAGCCTCTGTGGAGCTGGTGGAAGGGCCATCTGCTGCCTCGGTCGGACTGCCACTGGTGCTCCTGATCCTGAAGTTTGTCCCTGCTGAGGACACTGCCTACTGATGTGTCCTGGCTGACCACAGGTAAAACACCGCCCATCCCTAAACTTGCAATCCTGCTGCTCATGTCCAGACTTCCCACAAAATCTACAGGACAATCACCTTTGTGGCGCTGGTGGAGCTCCAGGCATCTGAAACTGAGTGGTCTGAGTAGGCATCGAGAAACTCCTCTGCTGACCCGCAGGGCACCTCTCTGCTGCTGCTGGACCTCTATCCACACTCTTCAAATGAGTCTCATGCATCCTGGCCGCCTCCAGCACGGCACTATATGTAAGTAGCACCTGGGTCGACATCGCTGCTCTGAACTCAGGATCCAACCCCATCCTGAATCGTCTAGCTCTGTGGCCTCTGACTGCACCAACTCCGGAGCAAACTTGCTCAATAGTGAGAACTCTGCATCATAAGCATATACACTCCGTCGTCCCTGAGTCAGGTGCTCGAACCTCAAACAAAGCTCATCCTTCTTCGTCTCTGGAAGGAACTGAGCCTCAAATAGCTCTCTAAACTTTTCCCACGAGATCGGCTTGGTCAAATGTAGCTCCTGGGCATCCCACCAATCGTGTGCCTGATGTGTCAGCTGTCTCTTTGTGGCATCCACCCATTTACCTCTCGGGTATCCTACAGCCTCCAGGTCATCCTCAGTATGCCTAATCCACTCGTCCACCTCTAGAGGACTCTTCTTACCCGAAAAGGACTTCGGGTGCAAAGCTCTGAACTGTCTGATACTCATAGGCTTCGGTGGTGCACCACTAGCCACCCTATCCTCCATCTGCTGCATATGCTCCAGAATCCCTATCAGAATCTTTCCCATCAGGGAAGCCTCAGACGATGCAGCATCAGAAGCAGTGGTCCTGTTTTCGGACGATCCATTCCCCGGATCCATTCTGCAAGAACGAACAGGGAAAATAATGATCAACACATAATTGCGAATTATAATGTTGGAGCTTTACTTGTACTATTCTTACGTGTATCGCAGTGTGAGCGACCTACATGGGCCACCACAAAAACATGTCACGCCCCGCTCTCCCAAGTACGAGGAGCGTAGCTGACGAGGCCGCCGTAGTATTCAGACTCCGGCTTCGAGCCCTCTTATCTAAATACTACTAGGCATTTTTTGCGGTTAATATTAAATAATGAGCAGGCCACTGCAACACACTGGAATAGTACACAGAGAAAAAGAAAGGTGCTCCAACAGAAAATAAATCGCAGTACTGAAAAGAAAATACAACAACACAGAACATTACATTACATTACATCATACTAGTCCATATTTATACATCAGCTGTACAAAGGGGGTACAAAAGTGGGTATAACAAAAGAAGAAACCCCCCGTCCTAAAAAGGACAAAAAGGTACACACCCTGCACAACGCACCCACTAGTCTAACCCCGGGAAGTCCAACGGGACAAAGTCGCCCGTAGGCTCTACCTCTGCTGCACTAGCACCGGCCTCTGACTCAGAAACCCTCACAGATTACACGGGTCGCGCACCTGAAACCAAAAGTTGGGACACGCCAACGCGTGACTCAGTAGAAACTCCTAACACTCTAGTAGGACCCAGTTTTAGAACTGGTCTCCCTAACTAGTAAACTAACAACAGGTGTCACATCAATCTCAGAAAGATGCAGAAATTAAAGACAGAACGTAAGTGCTGAAAGTAAACAACAGAAAGCAGAACTGAAGTGAAATCACTAATTAAATTAATTAAAATTAATCATTATTCTGATTTGGAACCCGGGTATACCGTATGATGCTAAGGAAGCGGACTTCACCCAGGGTGGGTGAAAAAGTGGTACCACTCCAGTGACACGAGCACTGAAGGGGCCTCTCATAACTTCGTACCCGACTAGACAAGGTACCGGAGCGAGACTAATCTCGGTTTTTCTTGGGACAAACGGAGAAAACAATCATTTACCGACATGGTGCGACACGAGCACACCAGCGGCCTCTCTACCCCTCTCAAACTCCCCTTCCGGGGGCGACACATCGGGCGAGATATGCTACTACTGTTTGCTCCTTAACACCTAAAATTTACCCGTGTTCTGTTGAGTATTGGTGTTTCATACCAATCTTATTTTGATGATGATCACAACATTATGTTGTTGCTAATGACTCTCTTGTTTTAGTCTCATAGTTTCATTCCTAGAATATCTTTCTTGGAGACTAATCACTTGGTGCAAGGATGGACATCAAGTGGAGAAGGGCCAAAGCTTGGACTCAAGGGGTGCCAAAGCTTAGAGATGATGGGGAGAATCAAGGCATCAAGATTGAAAACATAAACTCTAAGGAAAGCAATGTAATCCATGTAATATTTACTTTATTGCTTTCTCTCTCTTTTGAGTCTAGGTTAATGTAATGCCTTGTTAGATGGTCTATATAAGGACCCTGTCTATGGGAAAAACACTAGAAGGGGGGTTGAATAGTGTTTATGCAAATTTAAAAGGAATTTACGCCAAATAAAATGCAATCCAACAAATAGTGCGGAATAGAAAAACGACCCAAAGAGAAACACACGCAAACGCAGATATGTTTCAAGGGTTCGGATTATCCAAGTCAACTCCCGACTTGTTCCCGGTAATCCTATGTCCCTACCACCCGGATACCACCGGATACTCAAGTTAGAACCCTAACTTGAGGTTTCCTTAAAGCCCACTTGTAGCAACCCTACAAGTGCAATCGAATACAATCGATGTCCTTGACTCCCACAACCAGGGAGCAAGCAAAACCACTCTCACAACCGAGAGCACAAATCAAATAAAGAATGTTATGAAATCTGAAAGCAACACTTACAATTGTTGGATCCTGTGGATGGCAAACAACACTAGAAGGGGGGTTGAATAGTGTTGTGTATATAGTAAACTTTTTCGCTCAACGATATTAACACAAATAAATTCCTTCTAATGTTGCCTAAGAAACCAAGTAGAGTGATCTACGCTTGGTTCTTAATCAACAAAACAATCTTAACAAGAATATGAAAGAGATTGGATTAAGATCAGATAAATATAACTTTGACAAATAGATCTTTACAAATAGATTTATACACAGCGGAAATTAAAGAGACAATCTTTACAATAAGTTAACAATGAATTACACAGATGAACATTTAATAAGTAAGGAATGCTTGTACAAGAAAGATAACAAATCACAGAAAACAATCGCAAACAAAAGGATTTTTATCCTGGTTCTCCGCAACCCAGGTACGTCCAGTCCCCGACCAATCCGGTACGAGATTTCCACTATCTGCCTTGGCAAATACACGCACCTAGTCTCAACCAGGATTTCCAACCACAACACCTAGACTTGTCTAGGATTTACTCTTGCCTCACAACCCGAGGACTTTGCAACTGGCAACAACTAGACTTGTCTAGTGTTCCAACAATCAGCACAGTGAGAATTTATCCAATACACCACAATAAATAATGGAGATTGGTTTATACACCCGATTCTATAGCCAATCAAAGTTTAGACAAATTTGTGTAGTGGCTTGATAGAATGATAGTCTAGATCACACAAAGATACGAGAGAAGTTCTTTGTGATCTAGATCTTTTCAAAAATCCTTTAAATAAAATAAAGAGAATAATAGTAAGGATTTTGAAAACGTTTTAGCCAATAAAAATAAGAATATGATCTTCAAAAGAATTTATAAAAGAATATTGCAAGATCAAATAAAATCAAATTGGCTAGAGAGAAAATGAGAGCTTTGAATTCAGGAGAGTTTTCACAATAGATTGATTTTCAATGTTGTGTTTTTCATCAAAGAATTTAGCTCTATTTATAGAGAAAAACTGAGATTTGAATTTCAAATTTCGTTTGACTTTTGTCCCAAAAATTACGGAGTAAATTGCTCAAAGGATTTCAAAATTCAAATTCAAAAACGTCTGAAATTTACAGCTGGTAGTCGACTCCCTCATATAGGTAGTCGACTCCCAGAGAGTTCCAGGAGTTCTTGATCTCTGACAGGTAGTCGACTCCCTACTTTTGGTAGTCGACTCCCATAGGAGTTTTTCATGCTGCTCTTCTAGTCAGATGAGTAGTTAACTCCAGGGTGCGTGGAGTTTCACTACGAAAATTATGGAGTGACTAGAAAAAAGCTCTCGAAAATATTTTGAAGATAATTAAAAGTATTTTCGAAATTGTTTGTGTGTGTGTTTTTGTCTATTTGATATGGCTTTAACAAATACCCTAAAAAGACACGACACACTCACTATGGACTCAGAACATGTCTTCGGAAGTTTGATCAATTTGGTGAAGCGAAAGCGATCTTCTCTTTGTGCTTTTTGTGCTGTTTGAGCTTGAGCTTCATCACTTGAGTTTAGTCATGTTCGTCTTTGTCTTTGAGCGTTGAAGTGTGCTTCTTTGAGTATGAGTAGAGCTTCGCAAATTCTGCACATCTTAAGTGTAGTGTAGTTAGTACATTAAGCTTTCATTTGGTGTGCTCATCATCAAAATCACTTGGGGTGGACTTCAATCTCCATCACTCTCCCCCTTTTTGATGATGACACCCAAATGAAAAAAAAATGAAGTAAGTTAAAGATGAAAATATTTAAGTATACTTACTCCCCCTGCTTTGATGCGGTTCTCCCCCTGCATCGAAGCTGTTTAGCAATACAATTCATATAATTTCATTTTTGCATTTCATATATTTTTCTCCCCCTTGTCATCAACAAAAACAAAGAAATAATTTCTACAGAACATAAAATAATTAGGAGAGGAATTCAATTTCATATGCCTGCAAGGGAGATGTTAGTTCATAGGAACAACTAGGTATTGCATAGTAGATAATTTCATAATAGCTAGCATCACACGATAAAAGTTATTACAAGCCATAGTTTTTAGAGAATCATTGTTTTGAAAGAGAACCATTGTTTATGAAGCTAAGTTCATGAAGCTAAGGATGACCGATGTTCTTCTTCAGTTCCTTGATCTCTTCAAGGATCATAACAAGCGTTTCCTCAGTCATCTTGTTGCTTTTCACGACGATCTCCTTGAGGTCGTCCACCTTTTGATTGAGATCTTCAAATCCTTTCTCTTGTGAGATCTTCAATTTTCCAATCTTCTTCAGAAGCATTTCTTGAAGTTCAAGAATGTATGCCGGAACTTCTTCTTCTTCTTCCGCTTCCTCTTTCTTCTTCTCCTTCTTCTTCGGAATCTGAAATAACAACTTTCTTACCTCTCCTTGAGGATGATGATCCTCCTTCGGCAGCAATTTGTTCTTCAGGGACATTTTCATCAAGGTCGTGGTGGAGATTCATTCTTCCACGTGCATGCACATCAAAAACACGAGCAGGTTCTAGAATGGATGTTTCATGATCCAGTGGCACGTTGTAGCTAATGAATAGTATAGTAAGATAGTGCACATGAGAAAGAGTGGAAGAGGGTCTATCAGAAGAAGCTGAGGCTAGGATGGAATCCATAATCACTTTAGCCCAATTAATACGAATGTTACCTAGGATGGCATAGATACACTTAGCTTGTTTCTCAAATAGGATTGCATGGCTCCCAGACTTTTGAGTTATGTTATAAAGACAATATATTAGCCAAGATCCTTGCCGGATAGCGAAGATTGTTACATGGAAGTTTGGTTTGAAAGTGTCTACCGGGCAAATACATTCTTTCTAGAATGTTCTCATCATTCATTTCGATTTTGTCAAGAATCATACCGGAGTATGGGATTCCTACGGCTTCTCCTAGGGATTTGACAGTTATAGCAAGTTTAGTATCAAGAACTTTTGTTATGAAACGACTTTTCACAAGATCATAGTCCATGTTTGCATAGAAAAGATGAACAAGCCTAGGATAACAAAGGTACACATTTTCAGAAGAGAACAAGTTTGCTAAGTTTTGAAAATCTAACAGACTGTCAATACCATAATTGATGACATCATGAAGTTTGACAAATCGTTCATGCAAGATTGGTTTCTTTGAGATCTTAACAAAATGCTCATAGGTAGTTGATTTGAAAAGATAGGGTAGGATAGTTTCTTTTTCAGAATCAACTTCTGTAGTAGTTTTCCTCTTCTTGGAGAAAATCCCCTTGATAGGCATCTAGATAGAGTAAAAGAAAAAAACAACATTTTTACACTACTAGATAACCAAGAGAGATGAATTAATAAAGATCATGGAGTAAGAAAAATTTTACCTTGAGTAATTTTGGAGGAGGATGAGAAAATAGCTCCAAAAGTCCAAGCTCCAAGGTGAGAAATCAAGAGATGAGGAGGAGAAAGGGGGGGTAGTCGGCTACCTCTAGGGTTTTCTTGGGGTTTTGTTTGTTTGGATGAAGAGATGGGGAGAAGAGAGGGCCTTTAGATCAAGTTTTGGATGGCTATGATGAGTTTTAGGCTTATTGGGTAAGTTGTCTTAACGGATCTTGACCCATCCACTCAATAGAACCCATTAGGAGTTAGTCAAAAAAAGAGCAACCCAGAAATTTTCGCACGGGTAGTTGACTCCCTCCTGTAGGTAGTCGACTCCCTGCTGAGTTGAGTCGTTTTCTCATCCCGGGGAGTTTTTGATCCAGGTTGAGTGTGCTTTCTGAACAAATATTTTAAGAATAAAACACAATTATATAAACATATTAACTCATTACAACACATTTAAATATTTATATATATATAATAATTTAAAAAAAACTTTTGTTCTGATTCAGCCGTTTTGACTTCTTGAAATTTCTTCATTGTTTTCCTCCTTTTAGAGTACCTGAAAAAATAAGCGTTTTATGGTACTCTTTGGTTTTGAGTCCGAGGATTTAGTCTTTAAGAAGCCAAACCCAATACGGTTTAGTTCCTTTATGAACAACATATTTATAATTTTTGTTAAAATGAATTTGTTGAACAAAGTTAGTAGCGTACCTTTCTTTTCGCTGATCAGATAATCTCTTTGGTACCCAGATGCTCAAAACATTATCGTTAGCATGATGTATCCTAGTATGCTTAACCCGTTTCTTGGTATGATGTGAATTATAGCCGAGTCCGGTTTTGCTAGATGAAGTTTTTTGATTATCTATTATACTATCTAGCTTCCCTTTTCATTTGTTGAAATTCTCAATAACTTTCATCGTAGCGTCATATTTATCTTTGACAGATACGAGAAGATTATTTAGATTTTCAACCTTTTCATTTACTAGTGAAATATCTTTTTGCAGAAGATCATTCTTTCTTTAAGAAGACTATTTTCTTTAATGACTTCTTCTTTTTCTTTAGTATCGCTTTTGATATTTCTAAGTGTTTTTCTATGTTCTTTAATGAGCTTTTCATGCATTTTGCATAGCTCCTTATATGCTCCCCTATAATCCAAGTCTTCATCATCGCTTGACGATGACTCATTATCGCTAGATGAATCATGATGCGAGCTTACCTTGAAGGATGTAGAAGCCATGAAGCACATGTGTGCCGTCTCTTTTCTTTCATCATTATCTTCTTCTGAGGATTCATCGGATGAAGATTTGTCGCTTTGGTCGAAGGCTGCATAAGCTTCTTTCTTTGGTCGTCGAAACTTGTTTCTTACATTGTTTCGCCTCTCATTATTGTCTTTGTTCTTCCCACGATCTCTGGAATCACAGTTGTTTCTCTCCAATGGACAGTCTCTCTTGACATGCCCTAGTTTATTGCAACCAAAACAAATAATACCGTTAGTGGGTCTAAAAGATCGTTTTCCATACTTACTAGTGATGAACTCTTTAAAGTTCTTTGAGATGAACGCGATATGGTCTTCTTTGTCCGTGTAGTCGGAATCTTCCTCTTGTGCTTTGAACGCAAGATTCTTCTTCTTTGGATTTTCTTCGATTTTCTTGTCTTCTTCAAGCTCAATCTCATATGCCATGAGATTTCCCATTAGTTCTTCGATGGTGAGGTCTTTCACATTATGGGCTTCTCGAATGGCCGTAGTCTTTCCCTTCCACTCGGGTCGGAGGGATCTTAGTATCTTCATTACCTGTCCATACTCGGAAAGTTTCTTTCCTAGTCCTGCAAGCTCATTCGTAATATTAGTAAAACGAGTATTCACATCGGTGATACTCTCTCCTTCTTCCATTTTAAAAGATTCGAACTTTGAATGTAAAACGTTTATGCGAGATTCTTTTACCTTTTCAGTTCCTTCGTGACTTACCTGAAGAGTATGCCATATTTGATGTGCTGTCTCACATTGGGAGACTCGATTGAACTCATTTCCTGTAACAGCGCAAAACAGAGCATTCATTGCTTTTGCATTGAGATTAGCTCTCTTCTTGTCGTCGACAGACCATTTCCCAAACTCAACGTCGGTGGGTGCGATGTACGGGACTTTGGTAATAGTCCAAGCTTCAATGTCTAATGACTCTAGGTGAGTCTTCATTCGGATCTTCCAGCTAGCGTAGTTGGTTCCGTTGAATAGAGGTGGTCGCATAGTATTCAGTCCTTCAGAGTGAAAAGATGTTGACGCCATCACTTTTGTAGCCTCGCTTTGATACCAAGTGTTGGATCCTGTGGATGGCAAACAACACTAGAAGGGGGGTTGAATAGTGTTGTGTATATAGTAAAACTTTTTCGCTCAATGATATTAACACAAATAAATTCCTTCTAATGTTGCCTAAGAAACCAAGTAGAGTGATCTACGCTTGGTTCTTAATCAACAAAACAATCTTAACAAGAATATGAAAGAGACTGGATTAAGATCAGATAAATATAACTTTGACAAATAGATCTTTACAAATAGATTTATACACAGCGGAAATTAAAGAGACAATCTTTACAATAAGTTAACAATGAATTACACAGATGAACATTTAATAAGTAAGGAATGCTTGTACAAGAAAGATAACAAATCACAGAAAACAATCGCAAACAAAAGGATTTTTATCCTGGTTCCCCGCAACCCGGGTACGTCCAGTCCCCGACCAATCCGGTATGAGATTTCCACTATCTGCCTTGGCAAATACACGCACCTAGTCTCAACCAGGATTTCCAACCACAATACCTAGACTTGTCTAGGATTTACTCTTGCCTCACAACCCGAGGACTTTGCAACTGGCAACAACTAGACTTGTCTAGTGTTCCAACAATCAACACAGTGAGAATTTATCCAATACACCACAATAAATGATGGAGATTGGTTTATACACCCGATTCTATAGCCAATCAAAGTTTAGACAAATTTGTGTAGTTGCTTAATAGAATGATAGTCTAGATCACACAAAGATACGAGAGAAGTTCTTTGTGATCTAGATCTTTTCAAAAATCCTTTAAATAAAATAAAGAGAATAATAGTAAGGATTTTGAAAACGTTTTAGCCAATAAAAATAAGAGTATGATCTTCAAAAAAATTTATAAAAGAATATTGCAAGATCAAATAAAATCAAATTGGCTAGAGAGAAAATGAGAGCTTTGAATTCAAGAGAGTTTTCACAATAAATTGATTTTCAATGTTGTGTTTTTCATCAAAGAATTTAGCTCTATTTATAGGGAAAAACTGAGATTTGAATTTCAAATTTCGTTTGACTTTTGTCCCAAAAATTACGGAGTAAATTGCTCAAAGGATTTCAAAATTCAAATTCAAAAACGTCTGAAATTTACAGCCGGTAGTCGACTCCCTCATATAGGTAGTCGACTCCCAGAGAGTTCCAGGAGTTCTTGATCTCTGACAGGTAGTCGACTCTCTACTTTTGGTAGTCGAGTCCCAGAGGAGTTTTTCCTGCTGCTCTTCTAGTCAAACGAGTAGTTAACTCCAGGGTGCGTGGAGTTTCACCAGGGAGCAAGCAAAACCACTCTCACAACCGAGAGCACAAATCAAATAAAGAATGTTATGAAATCTGAAAGCAACACTTACAATCACCTATGCCTTGAAGTAGAACTTGAAGGAGGAGTGTGATGTGTGTTGAAGAACTCTCTTGGAAGAGAGGAGAAAGCCCTTTCTCTTGACTGCACCAATTGCCTAGAAGATCAATCTTTGGTTCTAGGTTGGAGAGCAAGAGAACAAGATTTGGAAATACTTAGGGCTTTGGATTTGAGAGCTTTGATCTTTGGAAATGAAAGCTTGAAGGATTTTGCAATGAATGAGTAACCTTCCAATGAAACAGTAGAAGCTCTATCTATAGCTTTCTCAAATCCACAAAACAGTTTAGGCAAAAACCCAATTGAAATCCATGAGAAAAATCTCAACGGATATAATCTGAACTCGCGACAGTCGACTGTTGAACAATCCACAGTCGACTGTTGCACAGTCAGCAAGGGTAGGTGAGAATTCATAACGGTAACTTACCACGTGGACAGTCGACTGATGAAGCAAAGACAGTCGTCTGTTAAACCAACAGGCAACTGTAACTTCTTCGACAGGCGACTGGCCGAGAGAAGAGTAAGTTAGACAAATACTGGAAATCCCACAAGATACAAGACAGACGACTGATGCAAGGAACACAGTCGACTGTTAATCAGAACAGGTGACTGTATAACCTTAAACAGACGACTGTCAAAATCAAGAGAAATTTCCAGAGAGCTGAGTCAAAGAAATAACTTACAGACAGGTGACTGTTGCAGCATAGACAGTCGACTGATCTAATAGACAGTCAACTGTATATACAGCATAAGTCGACTGGCCGTAGAAATCAGATCAAACAGAGTTTGGGCAAGGGGAGACAGGCGACTGATTTACAATACACAGTCGACTGTCACTAGGACAGGCACCTGTGAATCATTCAACAGTAGCCTGTGCGAAATAATCAGAGAAGGCCCAAAACTTCATTGTAATAGTCTGTGCATAACAGGCGACTGTAGAACAAAACACAGTCGACTGTTTTTGAGACAGACGACTGTAAACTGTTAAGCAGTCGGCTGTTATAAACAATCCTAGCACAAACAGAAGAGAATTGAATTGGGATCAGAGGACAAAGGTCTAAAGATGTCCTATGACAGAATGTAGATGCGTGTGAGTGCTCCATCAAAGTTCTACTTCTAAGCTACATACTAGAAGAGATAAAAGAAAAATTACATTGACGAATGATCTCTTCTTTCCATCGTTAAGCAAGAAACTATACGGAGCTTCAATCATCAATCTACGATCATCCAATTCATATCATTTGCCTTCAATTATGTTTGTGAGTCATCCATTGCTAGTTGATCTTCATAATAAGCTTAGGTAATGGATTAAGTGCAAAATAGGATATTAGTCACAAGTATTTATGTTTGCTCATCATTAACACCAAGTAGGGAGAAGTCCAATACTCAACAGTCTACTCATTCATGCATATGCATTTAGCCATCTTAGTGAGCCTTAGGATTATCTTAGAATCCAACCCAATAGGTTCATCTTGTCCAAAGACTCATTTGAAGTCTCTGGATTTCCCTCAGTCACCTGCTGAAGGAATAACAGTCGACTTAGTGATTTCCAGTCGCCTGTAGATCCTTCTATAGTCGCCTGATATGCACTGCTCAAGTCAACATTTCAATTGACTCAAACTTGAACTTTACGCACAGCCGACTGCTGCTCAGTTTACAGTCGCCTGTAGATTTACAGTCGCCTAAGAATTGGCCAACAGTCGTCTTAGTAGCATAAGTGCAATCTCTGCATCTCTCTGTCTTTTCTCCATCTTATACATCAGTTGACTGATGAAGGTATTACAGTCGCCTGACTATAAGACAGTCGACTATATTATTGACATCAGTCGCCTATATGCTTATCTGGAGAAAGAGTGCAGCTCTCTGTTTTATTCCATCCCCTATAGCAGTCGTCTGCTGAAGGTTTTACAGGCGCCTGTCCTGTTTTCAGTCGACTGTATTGTCTTCTTCAGTCGACTGTCATGGCTCAGATTATAGCCGTTGGATATTTTCTAGCCATTGATCAGTCAACTGTCTTTTGATCATCAGTCGACTGTTGATGTCGTTTTCACCCAGTTTCTAGCCGTTACAGCTTTGAGCCGATAGCTGTTTTCTTAGGTTTTGAGGGTTGATATAGGGTTCCTGTATATATGGGTGTGCTGATATCTCTAGAACTTCTTGATGCTATTGAAAATCATAAGAGATCTATAAGACACTCTAAAACTCCCTCATTTCCCCTTTTTTGAGCTCTCATTCCTCTTCATGCATTGAAGTCCAGCTCAAGGGAAATTATCCAAGTGCTTTCAAGCCAATCTCAACACTTGGAGATCCTCTTCCATGCCTTGCATTCATCTATGAGTAAGCATCTCAAGGCATAGGTAAGAGTATTTATTTTACTTGGTGAATTTGTATCTCTAATTCTCTTTGTGGGAATTAGTCTCTCTCTCTTTGTGGGAGTTTATCTCTTTGTGGGATTAGAATATTCTCTTTGTGGGAATAACTCTCTTTGTGGGAGTAACTCTCTTAGTGGGAGTTTAGTATCCTAGTGTAGGGCTAACCCTAATTCTCTGAGTGGGAGTTAGTGATTCTCTTGGTGGAAGTCTTGATCCACGTGTAGGGTTGGTTGGGTCCTTGTGTATGGCATAAATCCTCTTGGTGGGGTATCTCCTTGTGAGATTTGTATTCACTTCTCTTTGTGGGAATATAGTGAATATTGGTGTGGCTGGAGGTACCCAAGTTTGGGGAACCAGGGTAAAACTTTGTGTTTACGTTTGGATTGATTGTGTCAATTATCTCCTCTTGCATTTATTATTCTGCATTTTCAAGTTTAATTTTAATTGGACAATTTTATTGACATTACATTATTCACCCCCCTTTAGTGTGTGTTGTTAGTATTGCAAGGGTAAGGCGATCCTTACAATTGGTATCATAGCGAGGTTATAACATACTGCAACGATGGCATTCAACGCAACATCTGCGTCTCATGAAGAATGTCATTCAACCGTCCGACCCCCGCTCATCAACGGAACCAACAACCCAAGTTGGAAGATCAGGATGATGGTCTACTTGAAGGGTCATGAACTTTGGGACATCACGGAGTCGCCTTTTGAGGAGCTTACTTCACCCGCGGACTCGAGAACTAAAGCGGAGAATGACTCAATCAGAGTCAATGCTAGGGCTATGTGTGTACTCCATTACACCCTCACTCCGGATAAGTTCGACCGCATCCCCATGTGCGAATCGGCCAACGGAATTTGGCATACATTGGAGATTTCTCATAAAGTGTTACTTCAACATAAGGAAGAGGTTCAAAAAATCAATCCAGAAAAGAAAAGGGGGGTTGCACTACATGTAGCGAAGGAGTCATTCAAGTGGAGAAAGAACTTCCAACGAGAAGCTCCGAGTGAAGATGATGTAGAAGGAGATGATAGCGACGATGACTACATCGAGCTTGCCAAGAAATTCAAGAATTTCAAGGCTTTCCTCAAGGACAGACAAGGTATATCTTCGTCAAAGTTTGCCTTACAGTCTAACAAGTTTATCTGTTTCAATTGTGGAGGAAAAGGTCATCTTACTACTGAATGTCCTTCCAAACCCACCAAAGATACATATAAGGGGAAAGGGAAGAAGTATTGGAAAATCAAGTCCGAGCTCAAGAACCAAAAGAAGAGACTTGTCGGTACTTTTGATGATTCCGATGTGGACACTTCTAGTGATGAAGAAAAGGACGACAAGGAGCACTATCATAGGTGTTTCGCAGCTTTTGATGATTCTTTATCAATCTCCTCTAGCTCAAGCAATGAAGAGATGTAGGCCAACTCCAAAGAAGAAATGTGTTTCATGGCTAATGAGGAAGAGTCTTCGTCAAGCTCAAGCGAGGAGGAAAGCGATGAGGAAGTCAAGGAGGAAAGCAATGGGGAAGTCAAGGAGGAAAGCGATGAGGAGATTGAGGAGGAAAAGCTATCATACGAGGAGCTCGAATACATCCTCAATGTGGCCTTTAACTTGGCAAGTAAGTGCATCAACGCATATGGTAAAATGAAAGCTAATCTTAAGAATGCTATGAGTAGGGTGCATGCTTTAGAATCTACTAGTGTAAATAATCATGATGTGTTGCATGTCTGTGACACTAGTGAGAGAGACACACTTCTCTCTCAAGTTAAAGAATTGAGTTTAACTAATGAAAATCTTGTTGCTCAAAACCTTAGCTTAGAAACTCACATTCAACAACTTACGTTGAAATGTGATGAGGAATCCCGTAAGCTCAAAAGCTTTGTGTATTCTAGGGATTCACTCCACAATTTGTTGAAAAAACAACATCCGGCAAATCATAGAGGAGGTTTGGGTTATATTCAAAATGTGGTACCCAAACCCACCTCTAATTCCTCTTATGGTGCAAATATAAGAAATATTGCTAAAGCACCTAAGAAGAATCACCATGCTTTCTTGTACAACAATAACATCAACAAGAAGCATGTAGATCATGAGGTAATGAGGAAGAATGAAAAATCTTCATTTTTTGCTAAGAAGAAAAATCCTCATTCTTTGCATGCCAAGAAATTCATTTCTACACCTAAGCATGCCACATCCACCCCTCTTGAAAGGCAAAACCCTTGCCTAGGAAATCCTTGAGTTTATGGATTCCCACTAAGGTTAGTGTGCAAGAGAGGGATAGTTACATCAACTCTCTAGTTAGGGATGTGATCATCTCATGTGATAACATTAGGATGTCAAACTCCTCGTGGGTTTGGTTCCCTAATGTTTAGGTTCCTCATACATACGCATATTGCATGGGTATTATGCTTAAATGTTTTTTTGCATACCCATTGTTTGTATGTGTTTCATAATTTTGAAATTGTTTTCAAATTTATTTTTTTCATGAAAATGGGGACCTCGGGGATGACATTGACATACATGCATTTGTTGATCCATATGTATGTCAATAGTGAATTTAATATGTTGTATGTTTAAAATATTTTAAAACATATTTTGACTCTCTTTTTGGGGTGTGTTTGAGATCATTTTTTACAATAGGTTATTATGTGGTCTCACACCAAACCCCTTAGATATTGCCATGATGTTTCATATTATATTTCTTTTGGCAATATCATTGTGTATCTTTGAAGCTTGATTTTTCGATATCTATTGCTTTGATACACTTTAGGCACATTGCTCCATTATTTGTATATCAATTAGTAAAGAGGATTATTTTCCTAGATTCTTTTTCTACAATTGGTATTTACCTCAATTGTTAGAGATTGCTAATCTCCCTCTTTATAATTGGTATTAGATCCTAGAAGTCAAAACTTGACCATTTCTATGATCTAGGAGGAGCATGTGATAGTGATTGATACCCACTAACTTTTTCAATTTGGTATCATACATCTCCTTATTTCTTGCATATTGTCACATCTTGGTTAAGATGACAAAGAGGGATATATTTGATGTCCACCTTTTTGACGATGTCAATGGGAGAGATATATGCATTATGTAAATATATAGGGGGAGATATATACATATGCATATGGGGAGAGATATATCTATGGGGAGAGATATATGGGATTAGATAAACCATTCATGTTTGCATGATATTGTCTGTTGCAATTGGTTTATGTAATACATACCTATTATATGTCACCATGATCTTATTTGGTAGAATGAGTATTTACTATTGTGTATCTCATTGTATAATTGGTGCATATAAGTAGGGGGAGCTCATTAGCTTTGTGCTTCAATTCTTTGTGTTTTACATAATGTGTGTCATCATCAAAAGGGGGGAGATTGTTGAGTATTGGTGTTTCATACCAATCTTATTTTGATGACGATCACAACATTATGTTGTTGCTAATGACTCTCTTGTTTTAGTCTCACAGTTTCATTCCTAGAATATCTTTCTTGGAGACTAATCACTTGGTGCAAGGATGGACATCAAGTGGAGAAGGGTCAAAGCTTGGAATCACTGGGTGCCAAAGCTTAGAGATGATGGGGAGAATCAAGGCATCAAGATTGAAGATATAGACTCTAAGGAAATCAATGTAATCCATGTAATATTTACTTTATTGCTTTCTCTCTCTCTCTTTAGCCTAGGTTAATGTAATGCCTTATTAGATGGTCTACTCATTCATGCATATGCATTTAGCCATCTTAGTAAGCCTTAGGATTATCTTAGAATCCAACCCAATAGGTTCATCTTGTCCAAAGACTCATTTGGAGTCTCTGGCTTTCCCTCAGTCGCCTGCTGAAGGAATAACAGTCGACTGGGTGATTTCCAGTCGCCTGTAGATCCTTCTACAGTCGCCTGATATGCACTGCTCAAGTCAACATTTCAATTGACTCAAACTTGAACTTTACGCACAGTCGACTGCTGCTCAGTTTATAGTTGCCTGTAGATTTACAGTCTCCTGGGAATTGGCCAACAGTCGTCTGAGTAGCGTAAGTGCAATCTCTGTATCTCTCTGTCTTTTCTCCATCTTATACATCAGTCGACTGATGAAGGTATTACAGTCGCCTGACTATAAGACACTCGACTGTATTATTGACATCAGTCGCCTGTATGCTTATCTGGAGAAAGAGTGCAGCTCTCTGTTTTATTACATCCCCTACAGCAGTCGTCTGCTGAAGGTTTTACAGGCGCCTGTCCTGTTTTCAGTCGACTGTATTGTCTTCTTCAGTCGACTGTCCTGGCTCAGATTATAGCCGTTGGATATTTTCTAGCCGTTGATCAGTCGACTGTCTTTTGATCATCAGTCGACTGTTGATGTCATTTTCGCCCAGTTTCTAGCCGTTGCAGCTTTGAGCTGATGGCTGTTTTCTTGGGTTTTGAGGGTTGATATAGGGTTCCTATATATATGGGTGTGCTGATATCTCTAGAACTTCTTGATGCTATTGAAAATCACAAGAGATCTATAAGCCACTTTAAAACTCCCTCATTTCCCCTTTTTTGAGCTCTCATTCCTCTTCATGCATTGAAGTCCAGCTCAAGGGAAATCATCTAAGTGCTTTCAAGCCAATCTCAACACTTGGAGATCCTCTTCCATGCCTTGCATTCATCTATGAGTAAGTATCTCAAGGCATAGGTAAGAGTATTTATTTTACTTGGTGAATTTGTATCTCTAATTCTCTTTGTGGAATTAGTCTATCTCTCTTTGTGAGAGTTTATCTCTTTGTGGGATTAGGATATTCTCTTTGTAGGAATAACTCTCTTTGTCGGAGTAACTATCTTAGTAGGAGTTTAGTGTCCTAGTGTAGGGCTAATCCTAATTCTCTGAGAAGGAGTTAGTGATTCTCTTGGTGGTATTCTTGATCCTCGTGTAGGGTTGGTTGGGTCCTTGTGTAAGGCATAAATTCTATTGATGGGGTATCTCCTTGTGAGATTTGTATTCACTTCTCTTTGTGGGAATATAGTGAATATTGGTGTGGCTGGACGTACCCAAGTTTGGAGAACCAGTGAAAACTTTATGTTTGCGTTTGGATTGATTGTGTCAATAATCGTCTCTTGCATTTATTATTCCGCATTTGCAAGTGTTACGACCTAAAGATCGTAGGAGTCCGACTCCCGCCCGGATCCGCTAACGTGCCCCATTAACTCACCTTTTCACAAAAGGGCCGCCACCCCGGAAATCCGAATCCACATGGGGACGGGCGCTCCCCGAGCGCACCGCCCCGGGTGGGTCGAGCAACTGCGGTTGTACGCCTAGGCCAGGGGTGCTGAGGTGCGCCCGGACGGCACCGTTAGGCCAGCTGACTTAGGCGCGGGTATCTATCTGTGCCGGCGAACCATAGCCCGCGACCGAACGGGAGGCGCGGCCGGGCCGGACAACTCCCGATCCGGACGACCCGTCTGATTCTCATGCGCCCCGATGCCAGGGATAGCATAGCCCGACCTTTAGTTCATCACCAACGACAAACGACCTAGGATAAGGGCACGATTGACACATACGTCACCCGACCGCCTGACAAAGCACCCCCTGGCGGCTGACCCATCTGACAGTTAATGCTTTCGGCTCTGACACCCCGACAAAAGCACCCCCTGGCCGTCGCGTCGCCTGACAAAAGCAGGTCAGGCAACCCGGTTCCCAACGTCCTTATCTGGAGTTTCCGTCGACGACCGAGCCAGCTCAGCACGTCCAGTCAGCGTGTCAGGTCAGCTCCGCCTAGTCATCACCCGTCAGGTATAAATACCCCCTCTCCTCTTACGGTAGGGGGGTTGGAAAATTCTCTCAAAATCTCTCATTCACACACGAGAACGAAGGTCGTCCATATCTTTGTTCTCCCACTTATAGCTCGCCACGAGCGGTCGGCCCACCGTTAGTCCGACCGGCGTGTCTAGCCCCCGTTTTAAGTCCTATTACTGACTTAGGCATCGGAGGGGCTAAGGGTTGAACCCCAACCCTGCCCTTCTGACGAGTTGTTCGTGCTGCAGGAAAGCTCGCCCCTGGACCAAAGTCAACTTCGGCCTCCTGCCATCCAACCTTCCTCTGCTACATCCGGTGAGATTCAACCCCGTGATCGCCAACGGCGACAAGTCCAGCTTCATCACTCCACTAATCACTTGTAAAACGGCCTACCTAAACCTTCTTCTCCATATAACCACTGTGCCCTTGGTTCCCAATAATACAAATTCATTGTACGAGGAAACCGTTTGTCGACAACTACGCTTCCTCACCGCCGAGCGCGAAAGGCTTCTTCGGGAGAATCAAGAACGGATGGAGGCCCGAGGAGAGCTGGCCGGGAGGCGCTGGCGCTGGGAGGACCGTAGCCCGCAACCCGTCGAATCCTCGGCCCAAGGAAGGAGCCCCGCCAGACGACTGTCGGGCTACTCCTCGGGGCCGGAGGACCGTCGGCGGCCGAGGCGCGACCGAAGCCAGACCCCCGAGTGGCGGAGAGGGGATGCGCCAGATCGCCCCACCTATCCGGAGGAGGCCACGCCGCTTGCACGGTGGATCACGTCCGCCCCAAGGCCCATAAGGTTCAAACCCCCTCACTTGGCCACATACAATGGGAGAGGCGACCCCCTCACGCACGTGCAACAATACCGGGGGGCGATGGAGGCGCAGGATGTGGATGAGGCGTTCCTATGCCGACATTTCTTCCAAAGCCTGAGGGACACTGCGTTGGACTGGTACTTTGGCTTAACCGCGAGATCCGTTGGGAGCTTTGGCGAGCTGTACCACAAGTTCTGCCAAGAGTTCCGGGCCGGGCGGACGAAGAAGAAGCCCTTAGACTATCTCAGCACGATAGTCCAAGGGGAGGGAGAGACAACAGGTAGATACCTCCGCCGCTTTCAGGAGGAGAGACGGGCGGTGGTGACATGCAGCGATGAGGTGCTTATGCTGGCCTTCAAAACGGGTTTGCGGACTCGGAGCCTCCACAAATCCATGCTCCGGGATCCGCCGGCCGACTATGAGGCGTTGGTTGCTATGGCAGAGAGGCATGCGTTGGCCGAGGAGACTCTCGGTGCAAGGGCCTTATTCCCCCCGGCGAAACCCTCCCAAGGTGAACCCCGGTCACACCCACGGCCGAGGCAAGAAGAGGGGCACCGTGGTCGCGACCAGCTAGCCCGACCGAGGCGGGAACCGCCCGGGCCTCGCCCGCAAGATCGACCTGGCCCGGCGCGTGAGTTTGCTCCGGCACAAGGGCTCCCTCGAGTCGTCCCGAGACAAGAAGGCCCCCTACGGGCGCATTACACACAACTCAATGCCCCCATGATGGAGGTGCTGGCCGCGGCGACAAGGGCCGGGTTACTGCCGGAGCCTCCCCGTGAGATGAGGTCGGATCCGGCGAAGCGGGACCCCCGGAGATACTGCCGTTATCACCGGGACCACGGTCACGACACCGACCGTTGTTACACTCTTAAAAGAGAGATCGAGCGACTGATCCAGGCAGGCCACTTGGGAAACTTCGTTGCGGACAGGCGGGTAGCAGCAGGAGAGAGAGCCCCCGGAGGAGGGGGGACGGGAACCGCCGGCGAACCGTGATCACGGGGAGCCACGCCCCCCGGGAGCGGTCATGCGAATTGAGATGATAACTGGAGGGCCTTTTCCAGCGGGGCGGGCGCCCGCGATCCCGGGGACCGGTGCCCGACAGGTGATGGTAGCGGGTGCCGGCCGCTGACCGAAGCGAAGAAGGACACACAAACCCCCTATCACCTTTACCGAGGGAGACCGGCAGGAGGTGGGAAGCCAGAACAATGACGCCCTCATCGTCGAGGCTCGGATCGGGGCAGTGGCCATTGGCCGGCTCCTAATTGACACCGGTAGCTCCTGCGACATCCTGTTCCTATCAACGGTCGAGAGGATGGGGTGGGGTCGTGCAGACCTAGAGCCCTGCGCGGGCCCTGTTGCTGGCTTCACCGGCCATACGATCCCCACCGTGGGGACGATCACCCTCCCATGACTCTGGGGGAGGAGCCGAGGGTCGTCACCAAGGGGACGCATTTTGTCATCGTCGACATCGCGTCGGCGTATAACGGAATCATAGGGCGTCCATATATGATGGCCGTCGAGGCGCTCCCCAGCCTGCAGCACCAGATGATGAAGTTCCGGACCCCGCGGGGGGTGGGACAGGTGCGGGGAGGCCAGGGGGTGCCCGGAGACCACGACCATACGCCATCCCAGCGTAGGAGCCCGAGGCGGGCCCCGACGGCTCTCATCCCTGACGAGAGGGAGGACTTCTGCGACCAGCGGCCGACCCCGGCCGAGGAAGTGGAAGAGGTCCCAGTGGCCTCGGATGAAGAGAGAACCGTCTCCATCGGGACGAAACTCCCGGCCGCCTTGAGGACGGCCCTCGTCGCCCTGCTCCGGGAAAATGCGGACATATTCGCATGGTCACCTGCCGACATGCCCGGGGTTGACCCGACGGTAATCTCCCACAGGTTGAACGCGGACCCAGAAGCCCGACCTATCCGACAGAAGAAGAGAAGTGCGGGGGGAGAAAAAAAGAGGGCAGCCGAGGAAGAAGTAGAGCGGCTCCTCAAAGCCAAATTTGTTCGGCCGGTGGACTACCCCGACTGGCTCGCCAACGTCGTTCTGGTGAAGAAGCCCAGTGGAAAGTGGCGCATGTGCGTCGACTTCACCGACCTCAACAAGGTATGCCCGAAGGACAGCTTCCCTCTACCCAGGATCGACCACCTGGTGGATCAGGCGTCCGGCTATGAGTTGTTGAGCTTTATGGACGCCTTCTCGGGATACAACCAGATACCGATGGCGAAGGAGGATGAGGAGAAGACGTCTTTTGTCACCGATAAAGGCACCTTCTGTTACACCAAGATGCCCTTTGGACTGAAGAACGCCGGGGCGACCTATCAACGGATGGTAGACCGAATATTCGGCCCTCAGGTGGGGCGAAACTTGGAGGTCTACATCGACGACATGCTGGTGAAGAGTAGAAGGGCCCCCGACCACCTCGCCGACTTGCAGGAAACTTTCCAAAGGGTCCGCCGATACAACCTGAGGCTAAACCCCGCGAAGTGTATCTTTGGTGTGCAGTCGGGAAAATTCATGGGCTTCATGATAACGAAACAGGGAATCGAGGCGAACCCCGACAAGGTGACGGCCCTCATCGGAATGGCGGAGCCCTGGACGATCCGGGACTTGCAGCGACTGAACGGCCGGATCGCTGCTCTGGGGCGATTCCTGTCGAAATCTGCAGAGAAATCGCTCCCATTCTTCAAGGTCTTGCGGACAGCCTTTGGCGAAGCTAAAGACAAAAGGAAGGTGATCCCGTGGGACGACGACTATGCGCGGGCGTTCACGGAGCTGAGAGCTTACCTGCAGAGCCCACCGCTCCTCGCACGGCCGGGGGAAGGCGAACCCCTAGGTTTGTACTTGGAGACCAACGAGGATGCCATTAGCTCCGTCCTGATCAAGGAGGAAGGAGGGGTGCAACGCCCTGTTTACTATGCCAGCCGGATCCTCCGGGAGGCGGAGACTCATTACAGCCCTATCGAGAAAGCCGCCTATTGCCTAATCACCACAGCCCGGAAGCTCTGACCCTACTTCCAGGCCCACACCATAATCGTCCACACCGACATGCCCCTCGAAAAGAACCTGAAAAGACTGGAGCGGTCGGGGAGGATGCTCAACTGGAGCGTCGAGCTCAGCGAGTTCGACATAATGTACAAAGCCCGGACGGCGATCAAAGGCCAGGCGCTGGCCGACTTCATGGTGGAATGCACCACGGAAGTCCTACCGAGGGACCGGGCAGAGCTCCCATCGGCGACCGCGTCCCCGCGGGGGATCGAGGTGGGCGAACCCTCAGCGCCCTCCCAGACGACCGCGGGCGAATTATGGACCATCCACGTCGACGGCTCTGCGACGGGGTCCGGGACAGGAGCGGGTATCGTCTTTCAGACCCCTGATGGATGCTCGTTGGAATACGCACTACGCTTCAACTTCCCGGCAACCAAGAATGTCGCGGAGTATGAAGCCGCTATTAACGGGTTAAAACTCGCTAGGGCGGTGGGGGCGACGAACGTGTTGCTCCTAAGTGACTCCTGTCTCGTCATCCAACAAATCCTGGGGAGCTTCGAGGCCCGAGAGGAGACAATGAAGCGGTACCTGAGGCGCATCCAAATCGAACTCCGTAAGTTCAAGGAAGCGAACGTCCGGCACCTACCCCGCTCCAACAACCTCCGGGCGGACGCCCTGTCTAAGCTAGCTTCATCCTCGGCGGCCGAGATTGGGAAGGCCATCTACGTCGAAAGCCTATTGACGCCAACCACTGACGAAGGAGAACTGATGTGCACGGGCGTGATGACGTCATGGATGACCCCCATTATGAAGTACTTAGAGACGGGGGAACTACCCGAGGAGCGGATGCTGGCTAAAAAGGTGGAAAGGCGGGCCATGTCATTCTTGCTCCTCGACGGAGTGCTGTACCGCCGCCGCCGCGCCAATTTCGACGTCCTGCCCTACCTGAAGTGCTTGGGCCCGGAGCAGGCTGAGCAAGTCATCCGCGAGGTACACGAAGGCTTCTGCGGAAACCACCATGGCGGGCGCACCATCGCCCACAAAATAATGCGCCAAGGGTACTACTGGCCGACGATGATCCGGGATGCAGTACAGTACGTCAAAAAGTGTGAGGCGTGCCAGAAGTTCTGCCGACGGACGACTGCACCTCCGGCCAACCTGATGCCCATAGTGAGCCCGATCCCGTTCGCCAAGTGGGGGCTCGACATCCTGTGGCCTTTCCCCAAGGCCTCCGGGGGAAGGAAATATCTAGTCGTCGCCGTGGATTACTTCACAAAGTGGGTAGAAGCAGAGTCGCTGGCGCGAATCGCGTGGACGGACATGAAGGGCTTCATCTGGCAATCCGTCATATGCCGCTTCGGAATTCCCCGCTCCATAGTCACGGATAACGGAAGGCAGTTCGATTGTGAAGGCTTCCGTGACTTCTGCTCGGGCTGGGGGATCAAACTCTAGTTCGCGTCAGTCGCCCACCCACAGTGCAACGGAATGGCGGAGGCCGCGAATAAATGTATCTTGAACCCAATGAAGAAGAAGGTGGACGCTGCCCTGGGGGCATGGGTCGACGAGCTGCCGGGAATCCTATGGTCCTACCGCACCACCCACAAGGCCTCGACCGGAGAAAGCCCCTTCATGCTGGCATACGGATCGGAGGCGGTCGTTCCCGTGGAGATCGGCGAAGAGACACTCCGGTTAAAGCTCTTCGACGAAGAAATCAACGGGGAAGGACTCGGCCTCAGTCTTGAGTTGATAGACGAGGTAAGAGACCGGGCCCTGACCAACCTCGTCAAACACAGCCAGAGGATGGCACGGTATTACGACTCCCGGGTGAAGCCATGGACTTTCAGGATCGGCGATTTAGTCCTCAGAGACGCCACCTTCCGCCCCGAGACTACACAGCGGGGGAAGCTGGCCGCAAAAAGGGAAGGGCCCTACACGGTCGTCGATATTGTCGGACCAGCCACATGTTGGATATGGAAGACGTTTGTACACCCTTGTGGGGGATGTACAAAGGAATACGGACCTCGAACGTCGTGTACACGAAGTCGTACGCAAAGGGAATCTGTTCCCTTGCGGAGAGGATCTCTAGATGAGTAGGAAAGTCGCATTGTATATGCATAAGTGCATGCGACATATGGCTAATAAAGGGGGAATATCTTAAGCTTATATTGTACCATGCATATGGTACAACTTAAGCTTATAATGTGCCACGTACCATGGTACACCTTAGTTAAATTGTTCCAAAGGAACAATTTATCCTAAAATAACTACCTTGGGGGCTATAAATAAGACCCAAGGGTAAGCCATTTCTTACACTTTTGCATGGCATTCATGCATGCATCTTCATCCTAGCGAAGCTCTGCCGAAATACTTCCTCTCCCTCTATCCAAGTTCTTAATCTAAAGTAGAGATTTAGATTGTGGATTTAGTAGCCTTACTCCGTTCGTGAGAAGACTCGATCCGTCGTGGCGAATCCGAAGGCAAAGTTCCGAGACTACCGTGCCGCATACGCAAGCGTAAGTCTCAACTTTAATTATCGATCCTAACTCTGTTTTGGAAGGATCCTACATTGGTATCAGAGCCATATGGGTTCACCCCGGTCAAACCACCGCCCCGTCGAAACTATGAACGAGTCGTTGTCTTTTTCACGAATGGGTCTCCTACCATTACAGATATGGTAGGAACGCTTCGTGACGGAGAGAACGCAGCGGTTGTTCTTTTCACGTTAGTGTCTCCTATCATTACGGATATGGTAGGAACTCTCCGTGACGGGAAGAACCGACCGTTCACGTAGTACGTTATTCATTTTTGGCACACGGCCATTAGGAAATAACTAATTTCTCGACGAACGGATGCTTCATCGAGGAAGATGATGGTAGTTATTTCCATCGGGTAAGATGAAATTTGGTGCATGTGCACCATGGCCAAATGGGCTATGAAGGCCATGCACCCCCCCTCCACTTGCGGAGGGGGTTGGCTACGGCCAATAACCACCGGCGACCACCCCATCAAGGGGGAGGAATGTGTGCGGCAACCCCATTCAAGGGGGTGGCCGGCCATGGCCAAAGGGGCCATGGCTGGCCAATGCCCAAAATGGCCTTGGCCATGACCGGCCATGGCCAAGCCATGGCCGGCCATGGCCAGGCCGGCAGTGGCCGGCCAAGGCCAGGCCGGCCTGGCCGGCCCTGGCAGAGGCCAGGGTCGGCGCCCTGGCCTCGGCCAGGGCCTGGCCGGCCCTGGCAGAGGCCAGGGCATGGCCGCCCTGGCCGGCCTCGGCCAGGGCAGAGGCCCTGGCCGAGGGGCCAGGGCCCCTGGCCGGCCAGGGCAGAGGCCCTGGCCGGGAAGAAATTGCAGACCAAAATTGGTCGACCAATTTGGTGTTTTTGGTCGACCAATCTGGCAGAAGGTCTGGGTCGACTGCAAACTTGCCAACTGACCCATACGGGGTGACAAAAGGCCTTGGCCAAAACTCGAATGTGCCGATTAGCCCATACGGGGCTAACCACAGTGCCGACTAGTTCATACGGGACTAACGTTTTAATGAAGTTTTTATTGGGCTCTACTCTTTGAAGATTAGCCATAGTGCTCTACTTCATGCGAGATTAGCCATGTCATTGTGCTCTACTCTACGGAGATTAGCCAATGTACTTGTTACGTTGTGCTCTACTCTACGGAGATTAGCCAACGTGCTTTCAAATTTTTTTTTTTTTGAAAAAGATGTTTTTCAAATAGGTTATGTCCCGTCCTTAATCGGGATAGCGCAATTTAGAATTCCAAGTCCTACCACGATCCGGCCATGGTTATCTAACCCATGGGTGTGTAGAACAGGTCTCGTGGCTTGGCAATTGTTGCGCTAAAATTCTTTGCGCAAATTCTCACCTATTCCATTTTGAAAGATATGTTTTTCAAAATATTTTTCCGCTGCTAATACCATACGGGTATTATTTCTGATTTCTTTTTACTTGAGATAAGTAAGAGGGATACTTTGAAAGTTACTTCTAGATGGTAGTTGGGAACGTAGTGAACTTCTCGATTCTAGAGTAACATTTCAACGCATCCAAGGAACTTATCAAGTGTTTAAAGAATCGAAACTTTATGCATAGAATTTTGATCGTGTTTTTCATTCTCTTTGCAGTTTTTTGAATCGAATATGTCTACCGCTTCTAAGAACATTGTCGCAGAGCTTAACAAAGGTGAAAAGCTCAACTGCGACAATTATAAACTTTGGTCAATAAAAATCCAATATGTTTTGGAGGAGCAAGATGTGCTCGAAACACTCCAAAACATAATGGAAGAACCTGAGTTGGGCAATACGGCCCAACACAAGAGGGACCGGGAAGCTTATGATACTTGGACTCGAAAGAACAAAATAGCACGTATTACGTTACTGTCCGCAATGGACAATGACATAATGCGTCTATTTCGGGAATTCGACCTAGCCAAAGACATATGGTCTGAGCTAGAGATAAAGTTTGGTGGAACTTCGGTTACCAAACTCCGCTCCTTAAATATTCAATTTGATTCGTACAAGATGCGGCGAGATCATTCTATGAAAAAGCATCTCCGCCACATGGCGAATCTCATATCTGAATTAAAGGATGCGGGTGTTACGTTGTCTGACGAACAGCAGATCCAAGCAGTCATTCGTTCACTCCCAGATAGCTGGGATAACATGAAAATGCACCTCACTCATAATGAGTGCATTAAAACTTTAAGCGATGTATCGAAACACCTCGAACTCGAGGAAGAGCGGATTCAAGCCGCAAAACCTAGTGCAGAAGTGCACGTGGCCGCTAGTTCCTCACATGGAGGAAATAAGCGGAAGAATAAACGCTTAAGGTTTGTGAACGAATGAAAGCAAGAACCGGAAACCTCAAAGAAGACTAAGAACAAAAAGTGGCAAAAGAATGTGCACTCAAAGAAGAAAAACTTGAAGAAGATCAAGTGCTTTAAGTGCAACAAGTACGGTCACTTCGCCCGTACATGTACGGATGGAAGTGATAAGGTAACTTGTAGGGCTAGTTACATATGTGTTTCTAGTTCCATGTTTTTTGCTGAATCTAACTATTTTTGGTTGATTGATTCAGGGGCCACAGACCACATAGCGAAGGACAGAAGGTTCTTCGTAGAGTATCGAAAGATAACTCAAGGAACAAAGTGGATATACGTCGGTAACAACACACGTGTTGAAGTCAAAGGCGTCGGAACATGCAAGCTAGTTCTCGACAACGGCCGGACTTTATTATTGCACGACGTCCTCTTTGCTCCAGATATTAGAAGAAATATCGTATCCGTGGTCATGTTGATGTCTTTAGATTATGAATGGAGGTTCTATAAACAGAAAGTTGACATTGTTTGTAATAGTTCTTTAATTGGATCTGGTAATGTTTGTAATGGATTAATTGTTTTAAATACAATGTATGATGCTTCTTCTTCCATTAATGAAAGTTTCCATTTGACAAATGCTTCTAACTCTGAATCTGAGATCATTTGTTGGCATGCAAGACTTGGTCATATTGGACCAACTAGAATGGATAGACTTGCCAAAAGTGGCTTGATATCTAATGTTTCAAAAGTTGAAATGTCAACTTGCGAACATTGTCTTGTAGGGAAAACTTGTCGCAAGCCGTTTGGAACTGGCACAAGGGCCGAAGTTCCATTACAGCTTATCCATTCGGACATTTGCGGTCCAATGAATGTTAAGACAAGACGCGGGAAGTCCTATTTCATCACTTTCATTGATGACTTCACTCGTTTCGGTCATATTTATTTGATTTCCCACAAACATGAAGCTTTAACTTGCTTCAAAAACTATATGAGTTTAGTGGAAAATCAACTAGATCGCAAGATAAAGGTCTTGCGAACCGATCGGGGTGGAGAATATCAATCAACGAGTTTTAAGGAACTCTGTGATGAAAAAGGTATAGTTCATCAAATAACTATGCCTTATACTCCGCAACAAAATGGTGTTGCGGAAAGAAGAAACATGACATTGATGGAAATGGTCCGATCAATGATGTCTCAGGCAAATTTGCCTATCACCTTTTGGGGTGATGCATTATTGACGGCAGCGTTCATCTTAAACCGTGTACCCTCGAAGTCGGTAAGTTCTACTCCTTATGAGTTGTGGAACAATAGAACTCCAGACTTAAGCATTCTAAAACCTTGGGGTTGTGCCTCTTATGCACATTTATCCTCTCACAAATATGGCAAACTTGGGCCACGTGGGAGAAAGTGTATCTTCATCCGATACGCTGAAAACTCCAAAGGATATGTTTTCGTCGGTCAAGAGGACAATGGGGGTCTAATAGAATTCGAATCGAGGAATGTTGTCTTCTTGGAAAACGAGTTTCCAAGACAGGGTGAGATAAGTCAAGACTTATCCTTGTTTGAGACTTGGGATCAAGAAGGATCGGAACGTTCGAGTGGGAGAATTCTTGGTGAAGAAGAAAATACGTTTCAAACTTCACCAATGAATAATACGAACGATACCAATCCTATTCCGAGTGGGAGTGATGTTATTCCAAGTGGGAGTGATGTCATTCCAAGTGGGAGTGATTAAACTCAAACAAGACGTAGTAATCGAACGAGGCTAACACCTCTGAGATTTGAGGATGAATTTCCTCAAACATTCATGACATTACTACAAGATGATGACGAACCTGCAAATTTCAAACAGGCCGTCACATGCCCTGCTAAAGATAAATGGATAGCGGCAATGGAAGAAGAACTTCAATCCATGAAAACAAACCAAGTCTGGGACTTGGTTGATTTACCTAAGGGACGTAGAGCCATTGGGAACAAGTGGGTTCTCAAAATCAAGCATAAGGCTGATGGCTCTATCGAGAAATATAAAGCTCGCCTTGTTGCGAAAGGTTTCACTCAACAGGAAGGAATAGACTACGAAGAGACTTTCTCTCCTGGCGTGCGTTTTACCTCCATTCGCTTAATTCTGGCAATGGTGGCTTGTTTGGACCTCGAGTTACATCAGATGGATGTAAAGACTGCTTTTCTTAACGGAGAACTAGATGAGGAGATCTACATGGAACAACCAAACGGGTTCGTACAAGAAGAAAACAAACATAAGGTTTGTAAACTTCGTAAATCCATATATGGTCTTAAACAATCCTCAAGGCAGTGGTATATGCGCTTTCAAGAAGTCGTTTTGTCGTATGGTTTCTCCATGCTCGACGAAGACAACTGCGTATATATTAAGAGGATTAAAAACAAGTATGTAATTATGTCTCTTTATGTAGATGACATACTTATAGCCGGAAATGATAAGCGTCTTATCATGGATATCAAAGCTTGGCTTTCATCCGTCTTTGAGATGAAAGACATGGGTGAAGCTGCATATATCCTTGGGGTTAAGATCTCAAGGAATCGTTCCAAGAAACTTCTTTCTCTCTCTCAAGAGACATATATAAAGAAAGTTTTAGAACGGTTTAATATGCAGGACTGCAAGCCAATTGATACTCCAATAAGCAAAGGCGAGGGTCTATGTTTGGAAATGTGTCCCAAAGATCCAAAAGAAAAGAAAGCTATGTAAAAAGTTCCATACTCCAGTGCTGTCGGGAGTCTGATGTACGCCATGATGTGTACCCGACCAGACATTTGCTATGCTGTTGGTATGGTAAGCCGTTACCAATCCAACCCAGGACAGTCACACTGGAAAGCGGTGAAGAGGATATTAAGATACCTCAAAGGGACTGCGGACTATGTGTTATGCTATCAAGGCAATACCTTGAGACTCGAAGGCTATATCGATGCTGATTGGGCGGGTGATCTCGACGAGCGAAGATCTACCTCAGGCTTTGTTTACTTGCTCGGGAATGGTGCAATATCCTGGAGCAGCAAGAAGCAAACCTGCATTGCCTTATCAACCATGGAAGCCGAATTCGTAGCATTCAGCATGGCGGTCCAAGAAGCTGTTTGGCTTAGGAAATTCTTAGACAGGCTGACGAATGCCTCTGACTCGAGCATTGTTCCCATATACAGTGATAGTCAAGCTTCGATTGCCTATGTCAAAGATCCTAAATTTCATTGTAAGACCAAACACATTGACATTCGATTCAAGTTTGCGAAGGACTATGACAAACGGAAGGAAGTAGACATAGGATACATATCCACGCATGAGATGATAGCGGATCCACTTACCAAGGCGATCCCCAGAGATGTGTTTTTCAAACACTTATCATCTATGGGAATGCGTAAGTGCTGAGCTGTATCATGTAATATTTCACATGTCTATAGAAGATCAAAATTTAATTTGCATATAAGTTTCTTACAAATGATTTTATATACATTTGTGTTTAAGTCTCAGCTATTTTTTGTGTGTATGTCGGACAGATTAAGGTTGGCTCTCTCACATGAGCAACCGCCTTATCTTATCAGATGGATAAGATAGAGATGAGACTAGTTTAAAGTCAAAATAATTAGACAAATGATTTAGAGTCGTGACTTAAACAAGATAGTCGAATGAAAGATCTGCATCATATGGATGCTTACAAAAGATCTAAGATCTGTATCACAAGGATATTTGAAAAAGATCTCATAGGATTTTTAAATCCTATCTGTCTTATGCAGGATGAGAGTCCGTGAATATTTCACGAGTAGTAAGGGGACTCAAAAAGATAGGCACTGTGGTGTCTGATCTTTCATCCGTACAACATCATTTAGACATACTCTCCCTGGGAAAGGAGTGATGTTGTAGTACGTGTTCATACCACGTATGCATTTCGACCACTGAGTTAGTAGCAATAGTGTTTGCTATTATGTGAGACTCAAAGGCCATACGGGTCTTAACTCTTACCCTCAAGGACTCCAATTGGTTCCTTTAGATTTGACGAGATGATCGCTATCTTAGCGTGTTACTAATGGGCTATGATAATTCGGCTCGGCGGGGCACGTTAGAAAAGCGAATCAAGTCAAGATCAGAAGGTTCGCAAGAAGAGGAAGATTGATTTCATATTCGCATTTGGACTTTAATGATTCAAAGCTGGCCAGCCAATTGTAATCCAGATGGGATTCAATTGTTGAATATAAAGTATAAGAAATGTGAAGAAATAATCTAGGGTAAATCATGCGTTGAACTACTCAACTTTGCACCTTCGAGGTCGTTGTGTATCTCTAACAAGTGCACAACAACAGACTCTACGCGCATGACGGTCGCACGGTATATTTCTCGGTATGATAGATGAAAGAACTAAGAGAAAGACGTTCTCTTACAATCCCCTCAAGTGTGAGTGGGAGATGTTGGATATGGAAGACGTTTGTACACCCTTGTGGGGGATGTACGAGGGAATACGGACCTCGAACGTCGCGTACACGAAGTCGTACGCAAAGGGAATCTGTTCCCTTGCGGAGAGGATCTCTAGATGAGTAGGAAAGTCGCATTATATATGCATAAGTGCATGCGACATATGGCTAATAAAGGGGGAATATCTTAAGCTTATGTTGTACCATGCATATGGTACAACTTAAGCTTATAATGTGCCATGTACCATGGTACACCTTAGTTAAATTGTTCCAAAGGAACAATTTACCCTAAAATAACTACCTTGGGGGCTATAAATAAGACCCAAGGGTAAGCCATTTCTTACACTTTTGCATGGCATTCATGCATGCATCTTCATCCTAGCGAAGCTCTGCCGAAATACTTCCTCTCCCTCTATCCAAGTTCTTAATCTAAAGTAGAGATTTAGATTGTGGATTTAGTAGCCTTACTCCGTTCGTGAGAAGACTCGATCCGTCGTGGCGAATCCGAAGGCAAAGTTCCGAGACTACCGTGCCGCATACGCAAGCGTAAGTCTCAACTTTAATTATCGATCCTAACTCTGTTTTGGCAGGATCCTACACCACATACATCCTGGCTACCCCCGAAGGGAGCGAACTGGCCCACCCTTGGAACGCAAAGCATCTGCTAAAATTCTACCAATAGTTGTGAGTTTTTCTTCACCAGCATTACGTGCAATGTACACATCTACCCGTTTTTCCCCAACCTTGTTGTTCCTACACAAGTTTTGCAGTTCGCTAAACCTCCGAACCTCTGGGGCAGGGCCAACCCTAGCCACCCAAACCAGAGAAGGGCACGGGCCGGGCTACGCGCCCGCTCCCCCCCTCAAGACCTCTGGGGCAGGGCCAACCCTAGCCACCCAAACCAGAGAAGGGCACGGGCCGGGCTACGCGCCCGCTCCCCCCCTCAAGACCTCTGGGGCAGGGCCAACCCTAGCCACCCAAACCAGAGAAGGGCACGGGCCGGGCTACGCGCCCGCTCCCCCCCTCAAGACCTCTGGGGCAGGGCCAACCCTAGCCACCCAAACCAGAGAAGGGCACGGGCCGGGCTATGCGCCCGCTCCCCCCTCAAGACCTCTGGGGCAGGGCCAACCCTAGCCACCCAAACCAGAGAAGGGCACGGGCCGGGCTACGCGCCCGCTCCCCCCCTCAAGACCTCTGGGGCAGGGCCAACCCTAGCCACCCAAACCAGAGAAGGGCACGGGCCGGGCTACGCGCCCGCTCCCCCCCTCAAGACCTCTGGGGCAGGGCCAACCCTAGCCACCCAAACCAGAGAAGGGCACGGGCCGGGCTACGCGCCCGCTCCCCCCCCCTCAAGACCTCTGGGGCAGGGCCAACCCTAGCCACCCAAACCAGAGAAGGGCACGGGCCGGGCTACGCGCCCGCTCCCCCCCTCAAGACCTCTGGGGCAGGGCCAACCCTAGCCACCCAAACCAGAGAAGGGCACGGGCCGGGCTACGCGCCTGCTCCCCCCCTCAAGACCTCTGGGACAGGGCCAACCCTAGCCACCCAAACCAGAGAAGGGCACGGGCCGGGCTACGCGCCCGCTCCCCCCCTCAAGACCTCTGGGGCAGGGCCAACCCTGGCCACCCAAGCCAGAGAAGGGCACGGGCCGGGCTACGCGCCCGCTCCCCCCTCAAGACCTCTGGGGCAGGGCCAACCCTGGCCACCCAAACCAGAGAAGGGCACGGGCCAGGCTACTCGCCCGCTCCCCCCCCCCCTCAAGACCTCTGGGGCAGGGCCAACCGTAGCCACCCAAACCAGAGAAGGGCACGGGCCGGGCTACGCGCCCGCTCCCCCCTCAAGACCTCTGGGGCAGGGCCAACCCTAGCCACCCAAGCCAGAGAAGGGCACGGGCCGGGCTACGCGCCCGCTCCCCCCTCATGACCTCTGGGGCAGGGCCAACCCTAGCCACCCAAACCCGAGAGGGACCACGCGCCCGTGACCCTCGAAAAACCAAAAGAAGGCAGAGGCACACGAACCGAGACGAAATGGCGTCATTCCCTGGGTAGGCGGCCCCGATATGACTCGACGAAACGAAAGGACGCTCGAGAAATATGCCGCCATTAATGATACACTCCAAAAGAGACCCGCAAGAGCCACCTGGCAAAAGCGGTTTCCCACGGGCATGAATTCGAGGAGCCCATTAATGAGGACAACTCAGCGCAATAAATATGGGAGAAACCGTCAGCGAGATCTCCCTATAAAGACGCCACTCGCCCTTCCGAAAGAAAGGGAACCAAGAGTCGGAAGACATGAGAAACCGCCTCTTGACCCCCCCACCCACTGGGAAACGGGCCGGGATACAACGCCCTAACAAAAGAGAAGTCATCGACCATCAGTGGCTCCCACCGCCCAAGGCTGCGGTTCCTGCATCTCCCGCACCGCTAACAGGATATTCCTCTTACAAAAGGATCGCTAACAGTATATTCCCCTTACACAAGGGAAATCCACCTTTCACACCTCTGCCCGCCCTAAACAAGGACGAGTCGGAGAAAGGTTGGCATCTGATCCCCGCCGGCTGGATAGGCGAGAGGCCCCAGTGCTGGCCGGCCAGTACCTCATCGTCGTCGACCTCCGGGCGAGGACCTCGGAAAGGCTGCATCCCTGACGAGCCCAAAATGCAAGTCATGGCGTGTCAGCCCGCCCCTGCGCAATCGGGCACCGAACCCCACCCTCAAACCGAAGCAGCGAGGCATGGGGGGGAGGGGCGGCCCAATCCTCAAGAACCTCCCCAAGGCACAAGCCCCAGAAAGACGGCTTCCCTGGTGATTCCCCTTCTCAGTGCCTCTACCGGACCGAGGAAACCTTACCCCGTCCGTGGAGGGAGATGACAAAGCAATGGAGGGGAGGCGACCTGATCGGCAAGATCCCCCCCACCCCCTCTCTCGGTCCAAGGAGACCTTGCAACACTTCAGCACAGAAGGCGGCCACTCTCCTCCGCGCCAAGATCGACTCAAGTTAAAAAGGGCCCACCCGGCCCACAGTGACCCCTAGATCCGGAGGTCATTAAACCACGGGCGAGGACAGCTCTATAGCCCCTCCCCGAGCCGGATCTGACCCCACAACTGGCGATAAACTAAGAACTCATGTACAAGCTATAGATCAGCTCTTATAAATTTAAATGAAAACGTTTTTCCTTGTACGCTCAGATTTTTTGGAGAATACCATAGCGTATAACTACCCCACCGCCTAACTGGCTTAGGACGCCTAGGAAGTATACGCCCGCAACTCGACCCCCGCGATACTTCGCTTCGAACCGAGCCCCCCCCCCCCCCCCCCCCCCCGCTCCCCGAAAGTTACCGACAACTTTCACTCAATGGGGAAAGAGGTGAACAGAGGCTCGCCCTACGTACCCGGTTCGGCCCGAGATCAAATCATGATAGGACAACGTGTCTCATCCCGAACCTCTGCGCCGACTCCCCGCCCCGCCCAAAGGCAAAACAAGCCGTCAACATCCCCGTCCCCCAGACCTCGCGATCTCGGACACGGGAATGTTGGGGGCATAATTGGTGAAGGTGTAACTCACGCAAGAAGCCAAGACACATGACCTGGAACGAACCGGTCGCACGGACCAGTCGCAACGAAATCGGCGCCCAGTCCAGATAAGGCAGCGGCCCTGTCTCGTCGAAGCCGCACCACGAGGCGACTTGACATAACGAAAGGACGCTTGGACAACACGCCATCAGCAGCAACACGCCCCCCGAGAGGCCAGAGCAGACAACCCGTGCCGGATACCGCCAGGGAAAAGCGATTCTCAAGGCGCGTGATTCCGCGGAGCCCATTAATGGCACTAATCCCCCACATTACCCAGGAAAAACCCCTTCGCAAAATATCGCTATAAGTACCCCCCCCCCCCCTCCAGAGGTTAGGGGAAAAGGAGAGAGAGACAGGGGATGCGCATCCCCTCACTCCAGGCATAAAACGGCCCCAAACGCCCCACCGAGCTACGGAGAAAGCCGATAGCCACCGACGGACCTCACTTCCCCCGGCGATGGCCGCCATAGCCCCACCACCTCCAACAGGATATTCCCCTTACACATGGGAGGCCCCGCCCGCCAGCTTTCCCCCTGCCCGTTACTGGATCAAAAGGCAGGTCCGGAAAGCCAGCCGCGGGCCGCAGCACCCCAACTAACACCTGGCCGACGGCGATCCCCACAGGGTGTCGGGGGGAAACCCCCCAACGGCTCTCCCAGCGGCGCCACCACCGCCACCTCGTCCTCAGCCTCCCTGGGGTTCCCCCTCGGTGCGCGGGATCCCCGGCGAGGCCGGGCAACCCTCCAGCACGACGACAGCGAGGCAGAACGCGAGGAAGCGATGAAAGGGAAAGGAAGAGGGTCCCCTCCTACGACCGAGGGTCGGCCCCCCCGAAGGCTGAACCATCACAGGGCGGCACCCCTGATAAAAAAAATTGGTTCCCGGCGCGTCGGCCCGCCCCCGGACAATGAGGCGGTAGGAATTCGGCGATCGACATAAGGGAAGACCGCCCCGACACAGGGATCTGCTCCTCCCGACGGAGCGAACAACAAATGTGGACAACCCTTCGTCCCAACCGCCGGTTGGCCCACATCTTCTCCTAGTGTTGTAAATATCACCTAGATCTCCGATAAAGATTGGTGTATAATACTCCCCCTTTTGGACAACGCCCCGCTTGGCTCAAACTCAGGAAGAGACTTCGCGATCCCGCTATAGCGGGACACACCCCGCGGGACCAGCATCACCCCCCTGAGCTTGGATCCAAGTCCGGGTCACGTTAAAAGGTAGTGTCACGGTAGCGTTACGCCATCCGAGCCGAACCGGGCTTCCGCCTCGCACTCGAATGCCGGGGGCAATTGTTACGACCTAAAGATCGTAGGAGTCCGACTCCCGCCCGGATCCGCTAACGTACCCCATTAACTCACCTTTTCACAAAAGGGCCGCCACCCCCGGAAATCCGAATCCACATGGGGACGGGCGCTCCCCGAGCGCACCGCCCCGGGCGGGTCGAGCAACTGCGGTTGTACGCCTAGGCCAGGGGTGCTGAGGTGCGCCCGGACGGCACCGTTAGGCCAGCTGACTTAGGCGCGGGTATCTATCTGTGCCGGTGAACCATAGCCCACGACCGAACGGGAGGCGCGGCCGGGCCGGACAACTCCCGATCCGGACGACCCGTCTGATTCTCATGCGCCCCGACGCCAGGGATAGCATAGCCCGACCTTTAGTTCATCACCAACGACAAATGACCTAGGATAAGGGCACGATTGACACATACGTCACCCGACCGCCTGACAAAGCACCCCCTGGCAGCTGACCCATCTGACAGTTAATGCTTTCGGCTCTGACACTCCGACAAAAGCACCCCCTGGCCGTCGCGCCGCCTGACGAAAGCAGGTCAGGCAACCCGGTTCCCAACGTCCTTATCTGGAGTTTCTGCCGACGACCGAGCCAGCTCAGCGCGTCCAGTCAGCATGCCAGGTCAGCTCCGCCTAGTCATCACCCGTCAGGTATAAATACCCCCTCTCCTCTTACGGTAGGGGGGTTGGAAAATTCTCTCAAAATTTCTCATTCACACACGAGAACGAAGGTCGTCCATATCTTTGTTCTCCCACTTATAGCTCGCCACGAGCGGTCGGCCCACCGTTAGTCCGACTGGCGTGTCTAGCCCCCGTTTTAAGTCCTATTACTGACTTAGGCATCGGAGGGGCTAAGGGTTGAACCCCAACCCTGCCCTTCTGACGAGTTGTTCGTGCTGCAGGAAAGCTCGCCCCTGGACCAAAGTCAACTTCGGCCTCCTGCCATCCAACCTTCCTCTGCTACATCCGGTGAGATTCAACCCCGTGATTGCCAACGGCGACAAGTCCAGCTTCATCACTCCACTAATCACTTGTAAAACGGCCTACCTAAACCTTCTTCTCCATATAACCACCGTGCCCTTGGTTCCCCATAATACAAATTCATTGTACGCGAGTTCCACCTCGTAACAGCAAGTTTAATTTTAATTGGACAATTTTATTGCCATTACACTATTCACCCCCTCTAGTGTGTGTTGTTAGTATTGCAAGGGTAAGGCGATCCTTACATGTTCCCCCAAACTCACATCCGAAGTCTCACCCATTTTCACTATGGATTAAGCGCTTCCGAAGTCAAACTCTCTGCTCACTCTCAGGTTTTCAGAATTTTTCATCATTGTATCTCATCGTTGTTTCGACAACGATTCGTTAGCGGCCTCAACTACCGCTTACACATCAACTTAACCCAATTCTTATCATCATCATTATTCTATATGAATCATAACATGTGAAACACTCTGTAACGACCTGTAATTTTAGGCGTCTTTGATTGCACGTATTTACTACAGTTGTTCGAGTAATAGTATCCGAGCGTTTTCTTTTCTACGTGTCGACGCGATCACGTCATTATTTTAAGAAAATTTTACCATAGCTTAAATAATTACTTTAGGTAATTTGTTTTACTAATTACCATTACCAATTACGCTCACTAAATAATTACTTCTTAATTATTTGCTCACCTCGCCCGGCCGCTGCCCCCGTCGCCTAAGCCGTGCGCTGCCGCTGCCGGCCGCCGCCTCCACCGGATCCCGTCGCACCCTTCCTTGCTGCCGTGACAGGCCGCCGATCCGACACCTGGAGCCCGCCAGTCGCCAGTCGTCGCTCACATCGCTTGGTCTCGCCCCCCTGTGCCTCTGCTGCCCCCTTTGCTTCATCTGCAACAAAGAAAAAAAGGAAAAAGAAAGAAAGAAGAACAAAAAAAGAGAAAGGAAAGAAGACAGCACGAGAGAGAGGGGTAAGGATAAGTTATATTAGTAAGTTTATTATATAAGTTATATTAGTAAGATTATATTATTTAAGTTAATTTATTATTTAAGTTTAAGCTTTTAATTTAAGTTATCTAAGTAAGTTCTTTTAATATAAGTTATTATATTAGGTTATTTTACAAGTTAGTCAAGTTTATTTTAAGTTATGATTTATTAAATAAAGTTAAGTTAAGTTAATTTATATAAGTTATATCATTAACTTAGTTACAAGTTTTTTTATAAAGTTCTTATTATTAGTTTTTGTAGCTAACTCGCTTTTGAAACCAGGTAACGTTGCCGCTGATCAAACTACGCCTTTCACGACAAGGCGAATCGGTAACTCATCGTACCCTAGCTATGGGGTTTAAAAACAATATTGATGCATGCTAAATTAGTTTCTTTTCATTAGCAAAGTGATTCACATGAACAGTTAGTTAAGCTTGATAAATTGCATAGTATTGTAAGTTGCACCGTATCGTAAATTAAATGGAATTGGACTTCGTGACATGCTTAACCGAAAGTTGTATTTGGAAATGTGAGGATAGTAAATAACTCGTAAAGCGTAAGTACGGTAACCTGCACACACACACACACAGGGTTTTGGAGTAACTTATAATAGCGGAAGTGCGGGAGCAACCAGTCCGATCTGCTGCACAGTATCGTTTTGTTGAACAGTATTGTTTCGTTGAATCGTATCGTTTTGTTGAACTGTATCGTTTTGTTGTAACCCGGGATATCAGGTGGACTCTTGGTTGCATATTGTACTTCCCTTTATAAGTAACGAACTAGGATCAGGCACAACTAAAAATCTCGTAACTGGTCATTTTAATCTTGTTTATTGCTGATAGAATTGTATTAGTTATAAATCTATTAAGTTACTTTTCTGCTCTATTGTACGCACTTTACTCTTTAAATTGCCATGCTAGTTTTGCCATGCTTGTTTATTATTTTAAATATCATGCTAGAGATACTTTGAGTTACGTCTGATCCTGCCGACCCTTCTTTTTGTGGTGGTCTCACCAGATACAGCACAGGTTGACGAACTTGCAACATGGACTGTAAACGCTGAGTTTGCTGTAGAGTTTGACCAGGAGGATGCTGGTTACTAAATGTGAGTATGAGAGTGTTTTTATTATTCAGAGTGGCTTGCTTAGTGTGTATGTGTTTTTCGAGTTGTATTTCTTTTCCTGTACGCTGCGGGTTTGTAATAAGGTTGTAATTTCATTTCATGTACGAGTATTTGGCGTATTTCTGCAACAGAGCATGTGTTGACTTTATTGGTGCCTAGCAGGACTTGCACATGTTCCAAACACTAACGGACCCCCGAAAGTGGGTCATTACACATTCTCATAAAACATATCTCATGAGCATGATTTTGAGGGTACAATTAACATGAACAAATTCAACTTAAAACAAATTACAACATAACAAATTCCAAGCAAAATGAACACATGAATCTGTCCAAACCATCACAACAGAATGAATACTACTATAGACCTATCTACAGTCAGATTTAACTTCTGGTCCCTTCTTCAAAGTTGTAGATAATTTTCTGCAGTTTTCCGTAGTATCCTAGATTGTATTTTTCTGATTTTCTACTATTTTCTACGATTTTTCTAAGTTACTGTCCTGTGCTAAGAAAAATTCCAGCAACTTTGAATTTTTAACTAAACTAGTTTCTAACATAGTTGGGTGTCATTATTTAACATAACTACTTTAACATAATAATAATATTACAACAATTTCAAGATGCTAATATACTTCTAATTCTACAAAAGAAAATTAATTGCAATTATCATACCTTACACAATTAAGACTATATTATATGCAGCCTACCACTTAATGAAAACTAGCATGAAAACCAACTTCCTAAACATAAACAAAGCACAATTTAACAAGATAGCATATAACTCATTCTCTCAATTTTCAACATGGTACAATATTACTAAGTTTGAGTATTTAAACATAATGAGAACAAAACATATTAACCTTGAAACTTAAGAACTACATGCTACCAATTTGAAATAATCATCATAGAACAAAAATTGAATTTTGCTAAGATATAGTTCCCATCATGAATTTCAACATAGTTATAATTCAAAAAAAAACAATGTAACTTACTAACTTAATTAGAACCCAAACTCTAAAACTAAATACTACAAAAACGGTAGGAATTCCTACCTTACAAAGTCCTCCAAATATATTCCTTGGCCCTTCTTATTTCCTTGATGATTCTTGGGCCTCCTTTAAGCTCCTAGCTTCAATCTCCTAGCATCCAAAGTTTGGATTTTTAAGGTAATTTTGGGGAGAATTTTGGAGTTTATGATGATGAGGAACAATGGGATTTTTTTGGTGGTGGAGTGTGAGGAGCAAGGGGTGGTGATGGAAGGTGGGAAGGAGGAGCAAAAGATGAAAGAGGGGAGGAGAAGTTCGGCCAAGGGGGGGAAAATGAGGGAGAAAGTGAGATGAAATGAGTGAATTGTTGATTTTTTTTGTGTTTTTATATTTTTCTTGCCTAAATTTTTGTTCCTCCTAATTTCCTCTCAGCCCTTCATCGAGTCAAGATGAGAGCCATGTGTCTCTTTCTTAATTAACAAGATGACACCTAATAAGTTAAGGTGTCATGGTAAAACAAATTTAAATTTGTATTTTAGAAAAATTAAAATACAAGGGAAATACTCCATACATCTTTTAATACATAGTATTTCATCCTAATACTCTTATTTTCTAATATCAATGATGTGTTTAAAATCTTTTAAAATCAATTACTATACCAAATAATTAAAAGAAAAATACAAGCATACTCCCAAAAATATACATACGCATTACACTAAAATACGTATAAATACGCGTACATGGAAATTAGGGCCATTACAACTTGCCAAGTCATTATGAGATTGCGGCCAAGTTATAATTTTAAGCTTTCAAATAGATTATTTGTATACAATGTTATGATGAGATACATGCCTTAGTGGTAAGGCTTGTGGATGAGGTGGTGGAATTTATGGGTTCGAAACTTGCTGGATGCTTAAATAATTTTTTTTAATTTTAAACCAAAAATAAATTTTTATAATTGAATACTGGGAATCGATCCCAAGACATCTACTCCAAATAAAAAGCAATACCACCACGCAAACAATTTCTTCATCATATACTATGCAAAAAAAACTATTTGAAGGCTTAAAAGATGTCGCCCCTCTAATAACTTGGCGGCACTTGCCAAGTGCGGCCAAATTGTCAAAACACAATTTGGTCGCATCCAAGCAAGCGCCTGGTCACCGACATGGCCAGAATTGGTCGAATTTTGCAATTATTTTTTCCCCAGTCGAATTTAACAATTTTTAATCTTTGTCTTAATGCTAAAAATTGTCATAAATTTAGTTATAAAAAATAATAATTTATGTCTAATAGGACATCTAATCCCATCATCAAGATCTTAATCCAGCAAAACTTCAGTTTATTTTATTGTATCAGCGTAAGTTGATGGTATTCTTGCATTTTGTGTGGCGTTGAATTTAAACAAGAAGGATAATTCACACCGGTAAGTGGTCAATAATTTCACTGGCCTAAAAGAAAACAAAAATAAAAACATATAAAGTTGTGAACATCCATTGTTTTTTAATCATTCGAAAAGCTGACAAGGAAAAAAATTTCATTGGCTTTCAATAAAAAGTATAGCTTTTTATGATAAGAACGATTTAGTTTAAAAACCCAAACATCAAATATCTAGTGAACTTAAATGTTGTGCTCATTTATCTAGCCGCAATTTAGTGAACGAACAGGCAAACCCCATTGGAATTCCTAACTATTTGTTGTTTTACTGTTTTAAAACATGATGCTCAAAATGAACTGTTTTGATCGTCAGGAAAAAAAAGTGAGCAGTAAACTTTTTGATAGAGCAATCGAATGAATTCCTATTTGGCTAGTTAACGCCAATAGGCAATTACATAAAATTGACAGGCAATTTATATACTTTATTGATGGTCTCGACCGTATTTTTAAAATTGGAAAATCCGAACCAAAATTCAAGATTTAAACCCAAAATTCACTATCCAGATGATGGTAAATGAAAAATTATTTTGTTAGGAATAGTTGCTTAGAAAAAGGGAAAAAATAAAACATTTTTTTAAAAAAGTGAAAGACATGGTTGCAAACTTGCACAAGTGGGATGTAGGTGGCGGGTGACCCTTGCCCACCATCTATATTAATTTTCATTTATTTTTTATGCCAAAGATAAAAAAAAACAAAGAAGAAGAAAAATTAAAAAGGAGTGGCTCCAAAAGGTTGGCATATAAAAGCCCCCATGCTTTCTCCCTCGATAACAATAGCAAGTTGATCCTCTTCAGTTCCAGATTGGACAAAAACCCATTAAAGTAACAACCACCTGCCAAAACCCCACCACCAAAATTAAAAAAATAAAAATGTCACCTTTAAGCTCCCAACTTACAAAAGTAAGGCAAAATCGAGAGGGAGGGAAAGAGAGGGCCAAACCCTAGAGAGAGAGAGAGAGATGGAGAGCACAACCCCAGCTGAGGAGCTGCTGAAGAAGATCCAGGACCTGGAGGCGGGGCACGCGAGGCTGAAGCAGGAGATGTCGAGGCTGATGCCGCACGGGGCGGAGGAGGGGGGAGGCGGAGGGGATAGGCGGAGGGCGCACTCGGTGTCGCCGAAGAGGACGCCGCCGACGGGGGCGAGGAGGAGGAGCGGGGGGTTCGAGAGCAGGAGGTCCTTCGGCGCTGGGCCCCATTCGTCGAGGCTGCAGAGGGAGAGCAAGGGGACGGCGGCGGTGGGCGGAGGCGGAGACGGCGGGGAGAGGCTTCCGCTATCGGATCGGCAGTACTTGAATATACTGCAGTCGATGGGGCAGTCGGTGCATATATTTGATCTCGATGGCAGGATTATTTACTGGTGAGAACTTTGACGAGAAAAAAAGTTCTTTTTATGATTACCTTTTCTACTTGAAAACTGAAATTGGGTGAGGTTTCTGTTAGCTTATTGGCGGAAGTGCATTATTATCGCTGGTGGGGGTTAACGTTAGTTGAATTGTGTCGCACCGGAAATTTTAGATCGATTTGGGCGAATTTTTGAGCGCTTTTGGCAAGATGGGTAGTTGTAACTTTGCGGTGACGTTTAGTTCGTTGGATAAGCTGCAGTTTTGGACACCGATATGGAAGTAACCATGTTGAATATGTTGCACTCGATTGGTGGGCAATTGTGTCCATTTATCCATCTTGGTGGGAGGATTGTTCACTGATGAGCTGAAAGTTTAATCTGGGTAGTGGTTTTGGAGGTTGAGTCTTTTGGTGAAATGGGTATCTAGGATGCCAATTAAGCTTTTGATGATGACTGGTGAAGCATGAGAAAGTTGAATTTACTTCGGTTTATGGTTTAGGCAGTTGGTCCAAATATTTAAGCTTGGCAGGATGATCATATAGCATCAAGTTGCTAGTTGCACCTTTTTGTTTGATTTGTATGTGTAGAATTCTAATTGGGATGAAAACATCGCCTTCGCAGCGGAATAGGATCGAGAGGAGGAATTACATTGCTTCGGATCGGGATTGGAATCACCAATGGAAGCCAAACTCCAATTCACCACAAATGTTAGGTTCACCACCAATGTTTCATTGTCTTCTTATTTTGGGAGAAAAGAGTAGAGCGTAACTTTCCTTTTGTGTTTTTGTGTCCCTTACGTAAACTCCCTAGAGGCATATAAATAGGAATAATGGGGAGAAGTTTACGTTAGAATTTTAACGTTGTAGGGTAGTTAGGATAATAATTTTATATTAGGAACCTTACACTTCTCTTAATTTCAAGTACCACAAAGATTAATTGAAATTTACACATATGCTCCTCAATTATTCAATATTTATATTTTTTACCCCTGTATCAAACCCATCATGGGCATATCCAAACTCAACATTTCCCACTCATACATGATGAGATTGTTGTTACATAAAAAACTTCAGAAGAAGTCATTTTCATACTTGGTAACTTGGTCGTGCGATCCATAAGAGAACATATGTGATCTTGTTATGCACTGATTAGAGATACACAACTACCCTCTATGTAATCAATTCACTAAAGTTATCTGTCACTTATAATACCACAGGTCTAGTTTGTTATGTCAGTGCAAGTATTCCTTATCCCTCTTTTTATATATTCGTGATGAATACTTAAACAACTCCATATTGATATCTCTAAATCATACAGATTGACCGGTCTTTGAGATCATCAAACTTGATATCAACAAACTCAGCCATTTCTTTGCACTCAATATCCTAAGTCTCAACTTAGTCGCTTTCATAGACATACCCGTTTAGACCGAATCACTCTTAACCATATGGAATTTGCTAAAGTAGCTATCACCAAGATTGAGACTTTGAATATTAGTCAATAGTCAAATGGTTTAGTGAGGAAACCAATCCTCTAGGGACTCACACAGTGGAGAGGCATAGATCCATTATCACACTTCCCATTATGGTCGATTCCAGCATATGTGGTATGAATCACATGCAACGGTGTATTGCGTATGTTTTTAGAGTAATTCAATCCAACACCGTTCAAACTCTAGTTAAATGTACTCATACATTTAACCCCGAATTCTACAGCAATCAATTGCTATAAGAATTTGTGTCTGGCTCATGAATAGGCCTAGATGAACTTTGGAGAATCAGTTCATCTCGGTCATTATTTGTATATATATATATATAATGACCTCATCTTGAAACTTATTCAAGGCGGCTTTAAAAGAAGATTAAGTCTCATCCCTGCAAATTCACTTAGAACATCAGAGACGATTGCATGTATGAGAAGGTCAATCTCCATGCATATTCGACATATTTTTCTTATGTACTATATTCATATGCATGTGCTAACAAATAACACCATTGTGCAAACATATATCATTCAACACAATGAATGACATAAATATCTTTACTTGAACAACATCAATGTTTCACATAGTACAATCACAAGTATATTTCAAGTTCCATGTAATCATGTAATCACAGAGCTTTTACATGCTTCAAAAAGCATATCTGATAATGTGCTTAGTAAGATGATCAACAACCATTTCGTGTGTAGATATATACTTGATAGAAACTATCTTCTCAATCACAATGTCTCTCACAAAATGATATCGTATGTTAATATGCTTGGTATGTCAATGATATCTTGGATCCTTGGTGTAATCTATTGCAGCTTGATTGTTACAATAGATAATCATTAGCTCTTGCTTTACATCTAAATTCTGTAGAAACCTTCGTATCCAAATAACCTTCTGGACTCCTAGTGAAGAAGCAACAAATTCTGCTTCATCTCCCGATCCTCTACACAACATTCCAATGCTCGGGTCTAAGATTTGATTGATATCGACTTATCAATCAAACTGCATGACTTATGGCTGGGCTTGTACATAATATAGTATACATCAAGCTACCCACAACATTTGCATAAGGCACTCTTGCCATCTCGTTCTTTTCGACTGCTATACTAGGACAACCATCTAGACTAAGATTATCGTTGTTGTTGGGGTTTCAAGTGGATTGCATTTTGACATGTTGAATCTTTCTAATATTTTATTGATATATGTTTCTTGCGATAATGTAAGAAATCTTTTAGAACGATTCCTTTGGATTTTTACACAAGTATAAAATCCGCTTCTCTCATGTCTTTTATTTCAAAGTTTGATGACAACAAATCTTTTATGGTCATCATAAACTCTGTGTCATTACTAGCTAACAAAATGTCATATATATACAATGATAACATGACAAATTTGTTATTATGTTGCTAGTATAAGGTGAATAATGACAAATTTGACTACTGTGCAAAGTAATATATACATTCCTATTGGGTATATCCTTTTCTCACCAGATGAGCTTTTCAATGGATCCATATGCCTTTCTCCTTATCTTGAGAATCTACTTATTCCCAATTGTTTTCCAATTAGACGTTGAGTCAACCAGTTCCAAATTTGGTTAACGTTCATGGAATCCATTTCTTCTTCCATAGCTTTTTTCCAATAATCTCGATCATGATGAGATACGCTTCTTCTACACTTTGAGGTTCTTTGTCATCTTGAGGTTCAACAATTAGGGCTTCCCCTTCTATTTCAAATCTACGATGGGGAACCTTAAACCTTTTTCCTCTCACAACTAACTCATCAATTTGAGAATTCTGAATTACTTTTCTTTCGGACACATCGCTCCCACTAACTTTAGGGACTCGAGAAATATTCTCTTGTACCTCAAATGACTTAATACTCAGGAAGTTTGGATCTTCCAACTCATGGAGATCATCTCCATTTCTGACTTCGCCTTGTTTAGGAAACATATCCTCTAAAAATATGGCAAACTTTGATTCATATTTTGTGACAACATCGTTGTCTTGCTCACCCAAGAATACGTAACCCTTTGAGTGTTCAGGGTATTTAATGCATATATTCTTCTTCTTTTTGGGTCCTAACTTCCCATGCTTATGAGAAGTTTCATGGACATATATTGCATAACCACAAGGTTTCAAGTAACTCAAGTTTGGATTTCTCCTAGTCCAGAGTTCATATGGGCTTTTATGAATCGATTTGGAGGGCACCAAGTTCAAAAACATGTGCTTTTGTCAATAAAACATCTCTCCAATACTTAATTGGTAAATTTGCTTGTAACATCATGCATCAAACCATTTCTAAGAGAGTTCTATTACTTCTCTCAGCCTCACCATTTTGTAGAGGTGTATAAGGAATAGTAAGTTGTCTCTTACATAGTTCCTTAAATTGATTCGATAGATATTCTCTCACTCGGTCTGTCCTCAAGGTTTTAACCTTTCTATCCAATTGCTTCTCAACTTTGTTGAGAAACAATTTGAAGCAATCCAAAGCTTCTGATTCATGGGATATAACGTATACCTTTTCAATTTTGAGAGTAGTTATATATAAATGTAATGAAATACGAGGCACCATGTCTTGCCCTCACACTTATGGGTCCACAGATGTTAGAGTGTATAAGCTGTAATGGAGTGTCAGCTCGTTTTGTCTTTCCAAATGGATTCCTAGTTGCTTTGCCTGCTAGACATGGTTTAAAAGTAGGAATTTCAATTTTGGTAAGAGACCTCAAAAAGCACTCTTTAGCTAAGCAAAGAGCACTGTTTTCCTATGCGACCTAGTTTAGTATGCCATAATATTGCGTCATTATCATTTGCAGCAAACGAACATGAGGTTAACATATAACCAGAAGAACTATTATTGGTATTAATAAGTACCAAACCATTAAAAGAAGTTCCAGTTCCATAAAATTCATTACGTAAACTTATTTTCAAACCATACTGTCCAAACAACAAATCAAATCCAAATCTAGCTAATGATACAACAGAGACTAAGTTCCACCACGGTGGTACTTCACATAATAGTCTCTGTCTCTGGCTATATGGTCTGTCGCTCCTAAATCAACAATCTACCAAGGATTAGGTTTTATGAGCATAATATGACTAGACACATTTGCACTATAACAATGAATATAAGAAGAATCAGAAGTTAACTTCCTCAGCTCAGGACAATCCCGTGCGAAATGGCCCTTCTTATAACAGTTGAAGCACATTAGCTTATCAACATTCATCTTTTTCTTCTTCTTCGTATCAAATTTCCTTAGCCCATTGTCTTTGATTTTCAAAGCTGTATTTTTTGCCATGGTTCTTCTTACAGAACCTCTTCCTCTTGAAGTTTCTTCTCCTGGAACTTGACTCAGTCACTTAGAAATGAGATTGTGGTTTCAGGAAAGAACATTTCATCTTATAACTCCACGTGACGTGACACATCATCAAAAGTCTTGACACTTTCTTTGTGATTCAAGTTAACTTTCATGTGTTTTTAAGAGGCAAGCAAAGAACGAATTACAGCTTGAACGTGTTGTTTGTCAGTGACATTACACCCAGCACCAGCTAGCTTCTTAATCATTCTAGACATCTCCTGGAGATGTTGATTAATTGTCTTATTGGAGCTCATTTTATTAGTATCAAACTTTATAGTTAGCGGCCGTAACTTTGACACAAAAATTCCTCCTTGCTTTTCATTCAAGACCTTACGCAGGTCGCTAGACTCACAAGCCAAGTCATCCTTCATTGAGCTTACAAGAATACCACACACAGTGACATCCTTCATTGTAAGTCTCAACTGCACGTTTGTGCTGGGCAGTGTTTTCCCCACCAGGATTTTCCACCTTATGGTTAATGGTTTCAATGACCTCTTGTTCCTCTAAGACATACTTGTACTAAATCTCCAAACATTGAAATTGTCTTCACTGAGACGATCCCTTTTGTTGAGGTTAGCAATGATGTTTTTGGTAGCACCCATTTTGTAGGATGGCTTAAGTTATAATTGAATATAGAGATATTTAGAAGATTAGTTATATTGCCATATATATTTTTTTGAAGAATATGCTTTGCGTCTTTATTGATCTAACAGAGAGAATACAAGACACTCCCGGATGGAAAAAGGATACAAGTAATGTAAGTAGAGGCACATACACCTACATCCTACAAAACAAGCACCTTCCGCTATCCGTAGGTCAAAATAACCCAAAATACAATGAATCTAATCAATAAGCCCCCAATTTTGAGGGGTGAGGCCATCCTCAACCTGATCCCAACCTATGTGCCGCAGAGCAATCCGAACATCATCAGCAATATTGTCAAATAGGCGGGTCTGCATCAGATTAGTGCCCTCAAAGATTCTCCTGTTTCTCTCTCTCCATATATGCCAAATCATCACAGCCAGAACCATTCTGACAAGCCTACCAACGTTGTTCTTCTTATGAAAATGAGTAAGGATCAAGTCACCTATACCCGTCAGAGTAGATGGGAGAGCAGAGGTGATCCCAAGTTTAAGGAAGCTCCTGCAAAGAATGTATTTAGTATAATTGCACTCAAAAAATAGATGGTCTCTATCTTCATGGAAATTATCAGAACACAAGACACAGTAGGGTGAAGTAGGCACTCCCCATTTTACGAGCTTATCACGGGTGAGGAGTTTCCCGTGAAAAGCCCGCAACAAAGTGATTGCCATCTTGGGGATATTGCCATATATATATATATATATATATATATATATATATATATATATGCCAAGTCTTTAAATATAATGATTTAGTTATTAGCATAGAGTCGAAAGTTCATTAAATTCCCAATCATCGTCTATGACTAAAACTTAATCATTAATTTAAAGACATTTTCAAAAATATATCTATACTTATATTTTGTTCACTTTGAACAAATATAAGTCCTCACGTATATTATCAGAATAGCGTATTGCTCACACCAAATTTATGCATCCAAACATAACATAAATTGCATAACATATTATTTAATATGTTAATAATATTTACATAAAATATTATTACGGTTCCATTACCGGTGAGTATGTTTCTTCATAGTCTATACCCGGTCTTTAGGAAAATCTTTGTGCTACAAGCCTTGCTTTCTTTGTAGCGTGCGATCTCATTTTTTTCATTTTTTAACAAATACACATTTATACCCCACCGGTTTGACACTATTTGGTGTCTGGACTATTTGTCCAAAAACGTTCCGTTCCTTAAGCGAGTCCAGCTCTGCTTCTATTGACTTATTTCATTTTGGCAAATCATTTCTTCGTTTGCATTCAGCAACGGAATGTGGATCATTATCATCGTCGGTTTCAGCGACGTGAATGACAATATGAAACGCGTAGTCATCGTCGACGATTGTACTCTTTCTGTCCAACATATCTCCTGTATATACATAATTTAATGATATTTCAGTTTCTCCCGGCATTTCCTCTGCAGTGGATTCCGGGAGGGGTGAGGGTATGTAAATGAGCTCATTTTTCTGTGGGGGTATTGTCACAAGGTCTCCAGGAATTTTTCTTTTTATTGGATTTTTGTCCATGGAGCCTAGTGGTCTGCCTCTTTTCAGTTAAGGAACAACCACTTCTGCCGTTGGTGGATTGTATCCATTCTCGGGGATGTCAATCCTAGCTGGAGTATTTGCAGCAGGGATATGTGATCTGACAATCTTCTGGGTGTCAGTAAATGAGTCCGATAACTTGTGAATAATGTTCTGGATCTTCAGGATCTCATCTTCACACTGCGTTGTTACCGGATCATAGTGGGTCAATGATTTTGTATCCCATGATATTATCTGTGGGGCTCCAGATTTTGCCGTATCTGGGCCCAATTTGGATAAATTTGTCTCATCAAATTTAGTCTTTAAGACGTGCTTTGAATGCATCCCCCGTTTGGGGTTCTAGGTATCTTATTATTGAAGGTGAGTCAAACCCTACATAGATACCTAGACGAAGTTGAGGACACATTTTTGTCTTCTGTTGTGGTGCTATGGGGATATAGAGTGCGCAACCGAAAATTCTCAGATGAGAGATATTTGGTGGTATTTCATATGCAAGTTGCATTGGAGAAAGACTTTGACCTCCAGAGGGTCTGATTTTTATTTACGAAGTAGTATGCAATATAGCATGTCCCCATGCGGTCACCTGCAACTGGGATTTCATTAGTAATGGACGTGCAATCCATTGGAATCTTTTTATTAATGTCTCTGTCAACCCATTTTGGGTATGAACATGTGATACATGATGTTCAATTTCTATCCCAGTTGCTTGGCAATATTTTTGAAATGACAGGGAGGTAAATTTCTCGGCATTATCCAAACGGATTTTCTTTATTTGATTGTCTGGAAAATGAGTCGACAACTTTATTATTTGTGCCAGTAGCTTTGGAAAAGCTAGGTTGCGGGTCGATAATAGACACATACGAATATTTTGAGGATGCATCTATCAGTAACATAAAGTTCCGAAATGGCCCACTAGGGGGTGGATAGGTCCATATATATCTCAGTGTATTCTTTCGAGGAAGCTTGGAGATTCTTTGTCCACTTTTAGTGGTGATGGCCTTGTAATTAATTTTTTCCTTATAGCAAAGGATGCAAGGGAATTCTCTCTTCTGAAAAATCTTTTGGCTCTTCAAATCATGACCATAGGAGATAAGATGCAGTGCATCATAACCGATCCAGTGTGGCCAAGTCTATCATGCCAAAGTAGAAACTTGGCTGATAATGGGCACTTAAGGTGCTCCGTTAGATTTGATTTCTCTCTTCGAATCTCTGTATAATGGAGGCCTGATGAAAGGCTCTCACAAAGTTCAAGTATGGATTTAACTCCTTTTTCTTGAGACGTTACATGCATATATTTTTTTGTTCACATTTGCAGTTTCTAAGTGGAACCTCTTAAAACGGATGTCCTTGAAACTTAATAAATTTCGTTTTGAATTCGAAGAGAATAATGCATCCTTTATTTTTATTTTTGTTCCATTTGAGAGCAACAGTGTTGCGTTCTCTGAACCTTCAATAATTTTTTATGGACCTGATATTGTATTTACTGGGCTTTCATATGGTATAATGCTATAAAAATATCATTTGTATTGAATGATCATATGTGTTGATGCACTGTCCACTAAGCAGTCATGAGAGTATTCTATCTATTAAAAGATGAATCATGTAAGCACATTTAATTTCAGAAAATCATAATTTATTCATATTTCATTGAAAAACATAAATAGCTCTCCTGACAATATTTTTCTAACAAATATAAAATAGCTAATCAAACAAGATATCTTTTTCGAAGTCTTCATCAGTGAACAGGACTGGAGCAGTGGTGGTCACCAGATTTGTTTCAGCTTTTTTTTCAAGTTTTCTATGTTCAAATCTTGGAGGTGCTGTGGAGTTCTGCACACTTTGGACCAGTATCCTTTCATGCCACAGCTATGGCACTGGTTTTTTCAGTCCTTTCTAGGTGGAGGTGCATTATTTCTGTTGTCATTTCTTCGTCAAGTGAACTTTCTCCTCCATTCATTTCCTTGCTGGTGGACTTGTCCTCTGGCCTTTTTATTTGGTCCCACTTTCTGGAATTTTCCTTTCCTTCTATTATCTTTCTTCTTTTTGGAAGAAAATGCATTGTGAGCTTCTGGGAGGAGGGCCGTGCCAGGGGGCGCATGTTATGAGTGGCAAGTAGAAGGTCTCTATTTTGTTCAATCACGAGTAAACATGACAACAGCTCAGAATACTTGGTGAACTTTCGTTCGCGGTATTGATGTATCAATATCGCATCTTTTTCATGGAAAGACGTGTAAGTCTTTTCCAACATACGATCTTTTGAGACTTTATCACCGCGCAACTTCAGGCGTGAGTTGATACTGAATATAGCTGAATTGTAATCTGCTATAGACTTAAAGTTCTGAAGTCAGAAGTTCTACCACTTGAGAGTATAACATCTTTTTGATGTCTATATATGTCCTTAAGGGCAATCTATAGCTCCAGTGCATCCTCGACCATAAGGTATTCAGCGTTTAGGGTCTTATCCACATGGCGACGAATGTATATAATGGCTTACGACTTTTCAATATCTGTCGCCATCACATCTTTTGTAATTGCAGAAATGATGGATTTAGCTCACAAGTGGAATTTAACATTAAGCTGCCAGCTCAGATAATTTTTCCCTGTTGCATCCAGTACTTCGAAATCAACGCTTGCGATTTTTGCCATTTTATCTAAAAAGCACGACTTTGCATGAATTAATAATACTGAAAACATTTTTCATGCATAGGAAATTTTAAATGAATAAGCTAATTGCATGGATCGGCCAGTCACCACATACCAAATAATGTTCCAAAGTCTATATTACAGTCCATTTTACACGAATGAAAGAAAAAATTACAACTTTGGAAACCACTTGTGTCCCATTGAAAATCTTCATCTTCAAGAGTGGCCTCTGCATCCATGGTCATTAGTCTTGGGCATTACATATTTTTCCTCACTACAATCTCTCAAAAGAAAAAGAAAAGTGCAGGAAAAGTAAAATGTGGGACTAAACAGCCATTCCAAAACCACAATTAGCCATTCATGCAAAATTTCTTCTCGTAAAACATGTTTATAATGCATCACAAGCATCACAGAATAGGATAAATAACTCAAATTTATACTTATAATTATTCAGACCACATGGCGATGTCATACACAGTTAGGTTAGATAACTAACGGCAGAGCGGTCGCATGATTCTCATAATTATTAAGTTATTGCTCTCACAACATAGCATAAATTTATCTCAGAAAATGTGGCAGAAAAGTGTGATGCAAGGCATATAAATATGATCCATAAATAGGCATCGTATATTAAAATATGCTATAAATCAGTTGTGCATATATGGGTCAATTCAAATAAATTTGAATGGTGCCCTATTATATTTTGTTTTGTAAAAGGAAGAAAGTTTCCCTTTTATGCCCCAAAAATTCCCCTAAAGTCCCCATTTGCCCCCATAAAAATCCCCATATTAATCACCTATTTTTCCATATTTTTATTTATTTATTTGGCCCTAGAAAAGCCCCTCTTCAAAATCGTTTCCATCCCCCCTTTTTAGTATATTCGTAGCCTGCGGGCCTGAGGCCCGAGCCTAGGCTGCGGGCCTGAGGCCTGCATATCACTTTTTTTATTTGTTGTGGTATGCGGATTTGAGGACCGCAGTGAAAAAAGCTGGCCTTTTTTGTTTGCCTGTGGGCTGGAGCCCATATGTCACTATGGGCTTCGGCCTACAGTGCTTTTTCTTTTTTTATCTGCCTGTGGGCCGGAGCCCACGGGTCAATGTAGGCTTCGGTCCGCAGTGTTAAAATTTTTGTTTTTCGTGTGGTGGGCCGAGCTGCGGGTTCGGCCCACGGGCAGTTTAATTTTTTTAAAAATTGATGGGCCAAAGCTTAATTTTTTGAGGGGGGCGGAGGTTTGCCACCGCCAACCCCCGCCTCTCCCGACGAAGAGTTCCGCCGTGAAGGAGAGGGGGGACTACGGCCAGGAGGGGTTGATTGTTTTTTTCGAAAAATGACGAAACCCTAAAAGCGTAACGCCGCAGCTCAAGGCGACGACGTGCCTCCTCTGTGGGGGGAGGGGGCGGCGGGGCGTGGGGGTGCCACGGTGGGGGCCGGCGGCAGGGGGCCGCCTGCTGGGCCTTGTGTTGGGGGTTTTGTATTTTTTTTGTTTTATTATTTTTACGAACCCTAAAATAGGGTTTTTGATGTTCTTCCCTAGGATTGACGATAGAAAGCCGTTGTCTTTGATCCAGGGAGAATAAAAATCGATTTTTTTCTAATCCGATCTTATGAGATCGACTTTTTAGGCATCATGATCACGATAAAAGAATAAGATTTTATTGATTTGTAGAAATACTTCTAGATCCGACCTTCAGATTTAGCGACGGTTGAGATGCCTACGCGAGGTTTGGATTTGGTTCCTTAACGTCTGAGTAGCTACGATCTTTCGATCCTTCGTCGTCTGCCAAGGCTTTCTCAACGATCCAATCTCTCTCTCAGTTGGTAGAACGTGTTGATAATGTGTTATGAAGCATAGTCTTCTGGGGAGACCCCATGCCTTTATTTATAGGGGATGAGAGAGTGCATACATGGATGAGTTACAATCTCGTAAATAGATACAATATATCCACTCACACATCATTATCTATTTACAACAAAAAAATGGTTTTTAGTTTTTTGTGTTAATTTTTGTATTATTAATATTTTTTGTAGGTGATTTTTGTGTTAATATTTTTTCTATCAATAAATGTTTACAAAATTATAAAACTAATTGAATGATGAAAAAAAGAAATAAAAATATTACGGGATATCCCGTGGGCCAACCCGCCCAACCCCAACTAGAAGTATGGGTTGGGACCACGGGTTGGGTTAGGCCATGCTCATTTGTTTCATGGGATGGGCAAACCGGGCCCGTCCCCAACTCGCTGCTGGTTGGAACGGGTCCAATCTGCCTCCGTAACACACGAGTTGGCGAGCCGGGATGGTGTAGCGTGGCCCATCCACCACCTCTACTAGTAGTAAGGTTACGATTGAAATTGTTTCTGATTTGGTGGGGTTTGGACGCTTATCTTAGTGCAGTGTTGGACGAGCCAGTTGAAATATATTGTGGTTGATACGTGATGATCAATGTGTGTGTCCATATAATCGATCTTGCTGAAAGGTTATACACCAGTGAATTGTCTTGACTTTTTATTTGTTTTCGGGTCATTTTTTCAAGCGTCAAGAGTGTTTGTGAAGTGGGTTTATTCTGTGTTTGGTGTTTGTTTCTTTTTTAGGGCATTGTTTTAGGTTCTTTTGTTATATGACTTGAAATTTCTTTGAAACTAACTTTGAGTCGTTTCACCTCATACTGTGATTGTAGTTCAATGGCAGTGCATGAAACCTATAAGTTGCAGTTTGTGGATTGGGAATATGTACACACCTTAAGTAACTGACATTAGTTCCAAGTATCACCATAAGGGCATTGTGAAAAGCTCATCTTTTCTGGAGCACGCAATCTGTTGTATCCAATTCTAGCAACATGTGGAGTGAATCAACCCTGTCCCTATCAGTGCCTCAGTTCTTTCATTAGGTAGAAGCAAAACATTGGTCAACCAAAATAAGTGGCAAAATAACAGATACTGATCAATAGGAAAAAATGAAAGCTTGTAACAAATTAAGAAGAAATCATGTGAACATAATACATCAATGATCAAACTATTCCAGATCAATATGACATTTATACTCAGCTATAAACAGCCTTCTGGCAAGAGTTAAGTGGCAAAATAACAGACTGATCAATAGGAAAAATGAAAGCTTGTTACAAATTAAGAAGAAATCATGCGAACAGAATACATCAAACTAATCCAGATCAATGTAACATTTATGCTCAGCTATAATCAGCCTTGTGGCAAGAGTTCAATCTAAATTGTGCTAATTGTTCCATATCAGCTTGCTGACGCTGGTTGCTTGATTCCTTGAATTCTATTAAGTTTATCGAGGCTGAGTTCAAGTAAGTCATTTAAATTTGACGTGGATGACTCATCAAGAAGTTCTCATGAACATTCTCATTTTAACAAATTTATTGGCTTCCAGCTGGTGATTATATTCACATGAACAGAAAAGGAAACAGTACTTTATATGTCAATAGAAATTGGTAGTCTTGAAAAAGGAATTCCATGAGAATCACAATACAACATCAATCAATATTTACTATTGTCTTTGGGAAGTTCCTTGTACCAGTTGCCTCTTAGGCACTTAATGTTTTCTTTTTATATTTCACAGTATTGTCTTCGTCTGTTTCTTGTGGTCTGCTGCATTTTTATGAATAAAAATAAAGCCATTTTCCATGGAACTTTATAATTGGTCGATTCGTGTTATGACACTTACAGGATATTGCATGCTCTTTGATTTGAAAATTTTGAGCTTGTTTGGTATTTAAGGATTTCATAGACATTTAAACGTGGACAGTTATTGATGTAGGAACCGATCTGCAGAACATCTTTATGGTTTTTCGTCATCAGAAGCCATTGGTCAGGATGCCATTGAACTGCTTGTTGATTCCTGCGACTTTGAAATTGCTAGTAATATTATCCATCGGACAACCATGGGGGAAAGCTGGACTGGGAAATTTCCTGTCAAGAACAAATCAGGGGAGCGATTTCTAGCTGTTGCCACCAACACTCCCTTCTATGATGATAAAGGAAGTTTGGTTGGAATCATATGTGTATCAAGTGATTCACGGTCATTCCAGGAAGTGGCAACTTCTTCCGGCATCCCTTTGCCTACATCAGTTGACCATAACAGCAGCAGCTGGCCTAAAATCAGTTTAACAAGTAGAGGCAGTTCAGATTCTCAGCAACCTCTTCAAGTTGCTATTGCCTCCAAAATATCAAATCTGGTTAGTTAATTTCTAATGCCAAAGCGCAAGTGCTTTTAAAGTGATATGTAGACTCTTACACTTATGTTTTCTTTTAGCAGTATTCTTTGTTGATCTGTTATTCTTATTGTAGGCGAATAAGGTGACAACACAAGCTACTAAGGTCACGAATAAGGTTCGTTCCCGGATAAGAACCCATAATATGGATCGCGAAGGTGGAAGTGGAGATAGCCAATATTCCGACCATGAAGCAGCATTAGAACATAAGGAAGACGCAACATCAAGTGGAGCTACCACACCTGTAGGTGAAATTCTGTCTTCTCCCTTTGGCACATCTTCCTCTGCATATAACGAGGAAAGGTCTCCTGGCAAAACAACCAAATGTAATGAGGATGCAGAGGGAAAGTCAGGAATTCACAAGATCATAAGCTCAAAAGCAGAGGCCTGGATTGCTAAGAAGGGGTTATCGTGGCCCTGGAAAGGTAATGAGAATGATGACACTGATGGAAAGAATCGGTTTGTTTGGCCATGGTTACATGGGGACCAAGAAACTGATGCAAGTCAAGCAAAGACTTCTGAATCTAGTGGTAAGCCAGAAAGCCAGGTGCATGAAAGCAACCGGCCAGGAAATAACGAGGCTTCAGGATCCTGGTCCTCTTATAATGCAAACAGCACAAGCAGTGTTAGTAGCAGCGGAAGCACCACCAGCAGCAGTGCCATTCACAAAGTGGACGTGGAGACTGATTGCTTAGACTATGAGATCTTATGGGAGGACCTTACAATAGGAGAACAGATAGGTCAAGGTAGTCCTCTTCTCCTCAAATGGATGTATTGGTATTTACTTCACCCCCAAAACTTATATTTCATAATATTGGGAATACATTCACTAAATTCGACAATTGTCTGCCATTTTTGTTTCTAAAAACGTCTAATCTGTTATAGTTTGTCTTAATATTACTTTATTTATCCAGAAAACTTATTGGGCTATCTCTTATTGATGCCGGTAACTTTGATTATGCTATATATTTGTCTATCTAGTTGGCTGTTCAACGGTCACCTTAACTCTATCTAGATGATTCTTGTTAATGGTATCTGGAAAACAATCTGAGAAGTCTTCTTGACATTGTTTTAGTAAAAATTCATGTTTCCATTTTATATAAAATTGTTGTTCAGTGGTTTTATTCCTAAATATGCTTTTCGTTGATTTTGAATAAAAGGTGTCCTTTTTACCCTCTGTCAATATAGGTAATGTCATAAACACCTAACCGAACAGAGAACCGGCCAAGTGGGTGGTCCGGTTTTTAGGGGTTCATCACTGGTTGATAGGGTTAGAACCAGGTTTTATTTATTAAGTTTTTTAATAGAGATAAATGTGTATCAGGTGGCCAAGTGAGGATTTCATCCTTGGCCACAATCTAGGCTGCCCACACCCCATGTGGTGGTGTGGGGCCCACACCCATGATGGGTGATGGACGGCCTAGATTGTGGTCAATGAGGAAATCCCCTCCTTGGCCACCTGACCTCATTAACCTCTTTTTAAAATTACACAGACATAAACAAGTCATGAATTGAGAGCTATATAAAATTAAACAAAGGAAAATGGATTCTAGATGGAGGAAAACATATGACAAATGTGTACTTGACAACTCTTTGCTAGAATGGAAGAGGCGGAAGAACATGCCCTAATCTCAGCCACCCCATCATTAACTGAAACCACATCACCGCTCAACCGGAAACAATCTACTGAGGATGAGTTGAAACCAGTCAATGATCACCAAGTCATTACATAGGAGTTGGATAGGAGTGGCGATGACAACTGCCCCAAACTACCTTCACCTACTAGAACCAGAAAAGGGCAAATTAGCGATGACCCGGAATTAACGTGATAAGATCATCACTTACATGTGGCGGCGACAAAAGGGAAAACATGGGGCGGCTGCGGCAAAATCCTATGGGAGAGGCATTTTACTAATTTCAGTTTAGGGTTGGTTTTTAATAAACAAGCGGGCATGAGTATTAGTTTCTTATGTGGAATATTGAGAGAATTAGTATTTAGATTAGAACCCTGGATATTGAGAGAGTTGGCCTTCCTCTCGAATTGGAGGCTGTATCTTTGATAGTTTCACGGAAATTCAATGAAACCCCCAACTTTTTTCCAAACTGTCCCTTAATTTTATCAAATTGGTATCAGAGCGGTCTATTCTGGAAACCAAGACGGTGAGAAAGGTGGACGCTTTGAGGAGAAATTGGAGAATGAGGTGGATGTCCTCAAGAAAACGATGGAGGAATGTGATAGATTTGCAATTTTGGCCCATTAGGGACGTTTTCGTAATTTTCGGATTTCTAGGGACGTTTTTCATAATTTTTCGTTTTATGGGTCGTTTTTGTAATTTGTTATTTTTAGTTTATTATTTATATCGGTATAGGGGGATTAGGGATGTGTGATACTTGATTTGGTAAAGAAACTTGTGAGAGGTTGAGAGAATTCCCTATTTTTCGGGAGAGTACGGTCGTCCTCTATAATTAACGACATGGGAGAGCGAGATCCTCTCGAAAGATTTCAAATTTATCCATGTATCCCTTTATTTTCAGAGTATCATCAATAAAAATCTCTCTTTCCCCCATTCCCTCTCACCGAAACACTAAAAATCCTTCTTTTGCCCTAAAAATCCAATCTTTATCATAAAATCATCTTTTTATCCATCAAAACCCTAGAAAATCCTATCAAGTGATATCAAAGCACTAGGATACATGGTGACAGCTTCTTGGAAGGAACGACACGAAGCTATCATGCAAAACCTAACGCAACAAAGTGGTCTCACGCAAACCCTAATTCAACAACTACCTCAATTATTTCCAGATCTGAATGCGACAAAGAATTCAGACGGGGTTGGAAATCCTGATCTAGGACAAAAGGTGACAATTTTGGTGAAAAATTCAGATTTGGACAAGAATCAAGATCTAGGGCAAAAGTTGGCTACTTTGGCGAAGGAAGAGGCGAAGAACATGGAGGAGGATTTCGACGAAGCCGAAGAAGACGTTTCCGCGAGTGACAGTAACTTTGTTGCGACCAAGGGGGGCCGTGAGCCCTTGCAGCCTCGATATGGACCTGCGACCATGCTATAGCCGGCAGGACACTGTAGGGGCCCAGTCGGCCCAACGGGCCCCTCGCAAGGCCCTGGTAGCTTGCCAGATGTCTGTTGAGCCTTAGGAGGAGCATCCGAGGTCATGTGATGTCTGGGGGGCCCGTCGAGTCCCCAACGCTGATTTTTAGCGACTTCATGGACCTGAGGAGGTCGTGAAATATCTGCAAGGGCTCCATGGACTATGTTTTCAGTCGAACGACATCCCGAGCTTTAGCGATCATATCTTGGGCACGAAGGACTTTTCAAAGAGCTTGACGACTATCGTGGTTTTCATTCCGGCTTTGCGGTATATCGGGGAGCCCTAGGATGGCTCTACAACGGCGGAGGAGACGCGCAAGGTTTCGACAAGGCCAAGAGAGGTCCTCAAGAAGGCAACGGCCCTTTCAAGAGCCATGTCAAAGGTAGTAGAGACCAATCATATCCTTTTGACCCAGGAGGATCCCGACGACACACTTGGAGCAACGTCGCCCAAGGATTTCATGCACCACCTTGAGAGCAAGGTGGTTTTCGGGGACGGAATGATGATAGATTTGTAATTTTGGCCAATTAGGGACGTTTTCGTAATTTTCGGATTTATAGGGGTATTTTCGTAACTTTCAGTTTAATGGGTTTTTTGTAATTTGTAATTTTCAGTTTATTATTTATAGGGATATAGGGAGATTAGGGATGTTGGATGCTTGATTTGGTGAAGAAACTTGTAAGAGGTGGAGAGAATTCCTTCTTTTTCGGGAGAGTGCAGTCGTCCTCTATAATTGGCAACTTGGGAGAGTGAGATTCTCTTGAAAAATCTCTAACTTTATCCTTGTTTCCATTTATTTTCAGAGTATCATCAATAAAATCCCTCCTTTCCCCTAATCCCTCTCACCGAAGCCCTAAAAATCCATACTTACACATAAAAAATCCAAACTTTCCCATAAAAAGCATCTTTTTATCCATCAAAACCCTAGAAAATCCTATCAGAATGACACCAAACAATAGAGAAATGACACAAAATGACTGAGAAAATGGTTTCATCGGTGGAAGCCATGTTGAAACAATTATTAGAGATGAATAGTTTCCCTTCACTTGAGGTGGTGGCTACAGAGACGAATCTGAATAAGTATGAAGCTAAAGAAGACGGCATAGCAACGAAAAGCACAAGTAATAAGGGAAAAGCTGTCGCCTTTGAGGAGGATATCTAACCGAGTGACGGCGTGCATGAACCTCGCGCGTGGGCAAGAACACCCCCAGTATACGTGTTAGGTTGACTGGCCCTTGAAGGCCATCGGACCCCTCGGGAGGCCTGGAAGGGCGTGGCAGACCCTGAGGGGGCTGCCGACAACAACAGGGGCTGTTGGGCCCTGGGAACCATCGGAGACCCCGCGGGGGCTTGGGTAGGACACAGAGTCCCCGTAGGGCCTACAGAGGACCAGAGGGGGTCTGCTGGGCCATATGGGGTGACGAGACCGGCAGTAGCTCTAGGGGCCCACATTGGTCGACAACAATTTCGGGGGACCACTAGGCCCTACAGGGGGTGACGGCCCTTAGAGGAACGTAGGAGGGCCCGTGGGGGCTTAGCAACGGCCAATAAGGGGCGATGGTCCCTTTGGTGGCATCGGCGATGGCAATGGAGGCTTTTGGGGCCCCAATAAGGGCGGTAGAGTCCCGAATTATTTTGGCGATGGATAGGGGACAACGGCACGGCGAAAGGAGTTTTGATGTGGGGTTTTGGGGGTTTCCCAGCTACATATCAGAACACATATCAACAATTTCACTACGGATATCCCAGATAGAGAGCCGGACAATGGCATTTTGGTATCAATTCGAGAATTCGAAAGCTAAATATGTCGATTTTAAAGGAAATGGCCCTTGTGGATGTGTACACTGTGCCGAGAGTTACTTCGCCTTGAACCATATTATAGAGGGAGAGAAGCTGATGGCGAGGGTTTATGTTTAGAAGGGAGGCGTTGGTATGGTTCCAGTAGAGAGCAGAGATAGCCAGTGCCTTCGTAGAAAGAGTTCAAAGATTGCTTGTTGGACCGTTTTCGTGATACTTAGGGTGATAATCTACATGAACAACTTTTTGCACTCAAATGGAAGGGGACAATCGGAGATTACTGGGAGAGGTTCACGTTGCTCTTAGGTTGAGATGGACATCAGAAGCGGTATTAGAAGGGAACTTCATGAAAGTGCTCAAGATAGACATTCGAGCCGAGCTACGCCTGCATAGACCGAGATGGCTAGGTGAGATGATAGAGCTGCTTCAGATGATTGAGGACATAAATATAGCAGAGCGGCAAGCTAAGGACATATATGACGGCTCCACTTTTCGCAGCCAGACACTGATAGGGGACAGAAGACACAGGCAAGAGGGGCATAGACCAACAGAGAAAAACAGCAAGATACTGTCAGGTGGATGGTTCAAACGTCTCACGGAGACAGATATACAGAACAAGAGGGGAAATGTGTTGTGTTTCCATTGGGATGAGAAGTTCTCTACATGACATCGGTATCGAGACCGTATCCTTTAGGTATTGACAGTATGTGATGAGGAGGATGACGATTTGGAGGTAGAGGATGAAACATATAAGAGCAGGATCACCCTCATTTAGATGTGGTTGAGGTCTCGTTAAACTCTATGGTAGGGGTTCACCTTGAATCACACCATGTAGTTAACATGAAGGATTGTGGATCAGAATGTCACCGTGCTTATCAACAGTGGGGCCACCCACAATTTATTTTCAATAGAGTTGTGTACCAACAGAGGCGGTAGCTGGAGGACACATGGAGTTTTGGCGTGATAATAGGGGCATGAAAGATAGCGCGGTCAGGAAATATGCCATCGGCTGATATTGATATTACATGTCATTCAGACATTGAAGGCCTTCCTATCACTATATCTGGGCAGCATGGATGTGATTCTAGGGATGTAATGGCTGAGTCCTCGGGAGATATGAAGGTCAATTGAAAGCTATTACGCATGGAATTCTAAGTAAGACACTAACAATTGACACTTCAAGGAGATCCAAGCTTATGTTGAAACTTGGTTTCCTTGAAAACCATGACGAATTTATTCAAACAGATGGTGTGGATTTTTGGTGGAGTTACATGACTTCAGTGGAGGCCGTTGAGAAGCAAGACATTTTCGTAGCAGTATAGTAGCTCCTAGTTCGATTTGAGGGAGTATTCCAAACACCTCGTAGTTTTCCTCCATTGCAAGATCACGAACACGTCTTCATCAGTGTGAGACCATACCGATATCCTCACGTGCAGAAGAATGATATAGAGCGGATGGTAGAAGAGATGCTACAGGCTAGAGTCATTCAGCTCAGTGTGAGCCCATTTTCAAAACCGATCAGGTAAGTCAAGAAGAAAGACGACAGTTGCTTAGCGAAGATTCGGGCTGCACTATTACAGGGTTCCCATGCTATTCATTAGTTGTGCAGTGGTTGCTATATCAGGGCCAGCTCATATTAGCTTGGACATCTGCCCACATTTCGATGTTATTACGGAAGTTTAATGGGAGCGCTATTGGGGAGACACTTGGGGGTCATCAAGACAAACTGCTGCGTGACAATGGAGTTGATTTGTGTTGGGATGAAGAAGGATGTGGCAGATATGATGGCGAGTTATGATGTCCGTCAAAGACATAAATATATGGCGATGTTACTGTTAGGAACCAAGATAAAAAAAGACAATTTTTATAGATCAAAAGTTGCCAAACACGATAATTGAGCGCAAAAGAGGTGCGCTCTCCTTCCAAGACGCCTAAGAGGACGTCCGCACTTGTTTAATCTAAATCTAACCTAGGGACGCTCAATAAAAAATATCAAATATCAAGCATGCATACAAATGACGGCTAGCCCTAGTTTAAATAGAAAATAAGAAAACCCCCTTCCAAGACGCCTAAGAGGACGTTCGCACTCGTTTAATCTAAATCTAACCTAGGGACGCTCAATATAAAATATAAAATATCAAGCATGCATACAAATGACGGCTAGCCCTAATTTAAAAAGATTCCACGTACTGCATATCCCGGATCAGAAGGATAGATCTGAGACTTCAGAGTAATTTCAGATCTGGATGAATATGAGAATTTCTGATCTGAGACTTTCAGATCTGGATCTGAGAATTTCAGATCTGGGCCTTTCTCGTCCAAAGATGTCGCCTTTTACGTCAATTTAGGGTTTCCTTCACCTTGTGTAATAGCCGCCAAGAGTGAGAAGATCTTTGCAAATTGTTCGTCACGCGTTAATTGGTCGATATACGTCAACGATATCTTTATCCTCTCGATCTCGCCGTTGAACTTCTCCTCCAGAGCTTCAATTTTTTTGGTGGTACCCACCTCCATGGATGCCAAGATCGTCGCTCTGATACCAAAATGTTAGGAACCAAGATAAAAAAGACAATTTTTATAGATCAAAAGTAGCCAAACACGATAATTGAGCGCAAAAGAGGTGCGCTCTCCTTCCAAGACGCCTAAGAGGACGTCCGCACTCGTTTAATCTAAATCTAACCTAGGGACGCTCAATAGAAAATATCAAATATCAAGCATGCATACAAATGACGGCTAGCCCTAGTTTAAATAGAAAATAAGAAAATCCCCTTCCAAGACGCCTAAGAGGACGTCCGCACTCGTTTAATCTAAATCTAACCTAGGGACGCTCAATAGAAAATATCAAATATCAAGCATGCATACAAATGATGGTTAGCCCTAGTTTAAAAAGAAAATAAGAAAACCCTCTTTGCTGTGCGCAAAGTAATTTCTCCATGACTTGCTGTGCGCAAAGTAATTTCTCCATGACTTGTTGTGCGCAAAGTAATTCCCTCCCCTATTTAGCCGCACACGGATCTAACAGTTACCCGGAGGATTGTTACAACCGTTGTCTCAGTAGAATCGGGTCTGAGAGGAGGTCACAATGGATTGTCTCAGTAGAATCGGGTCTGAGAGGAGGTCACAATGGATTTTATAGAATGGTTGCCTCGATCGGAATGATTCTTTGTGATTTTTGTTGTGATGGATCGCCTCAGCAAATATGCACATTTTGTGACCAGTCGATGGCCTTACACATCGACGACAGCATCAGTTGCTTTTATGCGGGAGGTGGTGTGCTTGGATTCCAGAGTCTATCGTGTCTGATCACGATCGGGTCTTTCTGAGCCATTTTTAAGAGAGTTATTCAGGATGCAGTGACCGTTTTGAAGCGGAGCACATCCTATCATCCTCTGACGGATGGTCAAATTAATGTGGTCAACAGAAGCATAGGGACATATATGTGGTGTTTTGTGTCAGAGACGTTAAAACAGTGGGCGAAATGGTTGACATAGGCTGAGTATTTGCACTACATTTCATATCACACAGAATCTTAGACCACTCCTTTTAAAATCTTGTATGGACGAGATCCTTCACATTCGCTACATTGTGTCACAGTTCTACTGGTGTTCCAGGTTCAACAGTACTTGGAAGAGCGGGATAAAGTGTTGGAGAAGTTAAAGTGGCATTTGGCAAGAGCATAACAGATTATGAAGAAATAGACAAATAGGCATCGGAAATATGTACAGCTTGTAGTTGGGGATCGGATTTATCTGAAGCTTTGACCCTATCGTCAGATGTCTTTGGGATGCATGAGAAATGAGAAGTTAGCGTCATGGTATTTTGGGTCTTTCGAGGTCGATGCAATGATTGGATAAGTGGCCTATGGTTTGAAGTTATCGTCTACCTCTGCGATACATCCAGTCGTTCATGTTTCACAGGTTCTTCTGGCAATATCAGATCACACGCCTTCACTATCTCTATCGCCTACTGACCAAGGACATGGAGGTGGTTCTGGAACCATCAAAGTTGAAGGGAGTGCGCCAAAAAAGCTCGGGTACGAAAGAAGTGCTAATCTAGTGAAAAGATCTTCCTGAATATGGAGCGACGTGGGATCCAGTAAGAGCAATCAATAGCAGTTTTCAGACTTTCACCTTAAGGTCAAGATGTCTCTTTGGGGGGAGTAATGATAAGATCATCACTTATATGTGGCGGCGACAAAAGGAAAAACGTGGGGCCGCAGCGGCAAAACCCTAGGGAAGGGTATTTTAGTAATTTCAGTTTAGAGTTGATTTTGTTACAAATAAGAGGGCATGGGAATTAGTTTCTTATGTGGAATATTGAGAGAATTAGTAGTGATTTAGATTAGAACCCTAAATACTGGGAGAGTCGGCATTTCTCTCGAATTGGAGACCGTATCTTTGATAGATCTACGGAAATTCAATAAAAACCCTAACCTTTTTTGCCCCAAATGCATCCCCAATCCAATCATAACGCCTTGCTAAATGATAGTCCATCATATGAACCACACGTCTTAAGTTGCATTACGAGGGCCGAATTCACGACCAAGAAAGAAGCTCGCCTATGGATTCACCTCTCGGACAATATCACTTTTATGCAGTAGGATGACATGGAAGTTGACCCTGAACTACAGTCAACTCACAAAAACCCTGAGGCAAAACTCATGAAGGACAAATTGAATTAGCCACGAAAGACCCTGGTGAGTTGGGGTATAGGTCCTTTGTTTCAGTGTTATAGGAAATGGTACAAGGGGGTGTAAAAGGTCAAATGACCTTATACGTGCCAACCAATTAAATGCAACAAGGTATTAGCTTCTAGCTCCTATAACATATAATTTATTATATGTATAGTCTATTGTTAATATAAACGATACCAACTTCACTAGGTATTACTTATAATACCCATTTCTTATACTGCGTTGGTACTGTACCTTGAAGGCATACGTTTGCAATACTAAAAACAGGCTGTAGTCCTGTTCCATCTCTAAATGGTATCTTTGCGTACATAAGCCAATGTTTGCATCTTTTGGGGGCCATTCTGTGTTCATCCTTTTGCTAGGTTATTAAAGTATCATATTTGATATTGGTTGAATAGGTGATTGCTGCAGTCAGTTTATTGAGTCATATGCATGTTACACCATAGGTTATGGACATGACGGGGGCTGAATATAGTGCTACTTCTGGACCTAAGCAAAGCAGCTTCAAGCTTTTATGGAACATGCGGAAATGGTGCTCTTCACCTTCTCTTTAGTCTAATATGTCTAATTAGCCCCTGAAATGAGTGCTTACTAATGTGATTATCCATCAGAGGATGTCATCAGGGTTGCCACAGTAGCAGCGACCTTCCAGTGGTAGATTTTTAGTAGCGTCTAATCAATTGATTCTCATTATGCAATTCGGTTTTCCTTGTACCAGAAGGAAAATACATTGCAAGCCCAATGAAACCCCCCTGTCCGCATACAAAGATAATAAATAAATAAATAAAAATAAAAATAATAAACAGAAAAAGAAAAAGAAAAAACCCACTTTCGCATGCACCGTCCTTCATCATCACATAAGCAGAGTTTTCTTTTGCATCCAACCACCTTACCCCTTCATCACTGCCAGTTCTACTGAATCCGAAGTATTTTGGTTGGTGCGTCTGTAATTTAATCATGCACGGGGCATTAGCATCTGGACATGGTCATCAATTGATCTGAACAAGTTTTGGCCAGCCAATTAGGGTTGATACTTCTTGGTGGATGATGCAGGCTGGCTGCTTCACCAGTGCTAGATTAACACATGAGCTACTGTGTCTAAAAATGTTTTCAGAATCTTCTTTCTTTTCAATTTTCAATTGTAAAATTCTTCACTTTTTTCTTTACTGATGTTTCTTGTAGACTTTTATTTTGCTCAAAACGAATTTCTTTTTTACTTGTGCAGGTTCTTGTGGAACTGTATATCATGCTTTGTGGTATGGATCGGTATGTTACCTCATTTTTTGCTCATTTCTTTTCTGCCAAAATATGAAATGTTTGTTTGAAAGCTGCTCTAGTGTTCATCATAAACTTTCTGTGCAATATGCTGTTAATTGACAGTCGTCGTCGCCGCCGCCGCCGCCTTCATCTCATTGTATAAATTGCAAAGAAAACTTCATTATGACTACATATGTTTCACTGCAGAATCGTGGTGTATTTTACTGTTCATTCCCAAAAAAGTAAAATATGTGAATTCAAATGTCCCATCTCCCCCCTATTTTTGGAAATGTTTAGAAATGAACAGTAACATACACCGCAATTCTGCGGTGTATTTAGCACTTCTCTATCTCTTGTGACATAGATCATATTGTCACTGGGAAATAATGAATTTGCGGGTTTTTGTGTTCAGATCTTTGCATTCCGTTTCCTGGTTCTTTTTGTTGGGATTACCAGTAGACCTAAGTGTTATAGAAATGTTACAACGTGGATTTTTAGATCCATTTTCAAACAATAATAACAATGTAGTATGGGTTCTCAAACTGCTTACTAAATGTGCACTTGAGTCCTGACATTGGATCCACAATGACTAAGAAGACCTAGTCCTCTGATTATCTGCCCAAACAAACACATGTTAGGCATTGATGGGATTATCATCATCCCCTTCCACCGCTCAAGCTAGTATGATATTCTAGGAAGAAAATAATACTGAAAAAGCCAAAAGCAAAACTATGTTTTAGCTCGGAGTTATATTGCAGAAGAAGTGTAATATTTTGTATGTATTTAGGTATTGAAGGTTAGGTAAGAACCCTTGCTTGGAGACAAGCTAGGCTGAAGCCGGTTTGTACTCGGGGGTATCCTTTTGCTAGTAAACTTTCGTAGCTATACCAATTATAATGGGCTTAGAATTCCTCTGATTTGGCTCATTGGTCAAACTGGACCTATGCCTGTTGTTGGACTTAGAGTTCTATCACAACCCAATCTATTTGGGCATCGCCTAAGGTATGGGCCATTGCCTGGTGGGTTGAACATGCCCGTTGGGCTTCAAAGCAGAAAATTTATATATAACAATAGCCCATCATCATTTGGCTTTGGGTTCGGAGCCCGAGGGCGAAGTGGTAACAATCTCGAGCGGGTTAACCGTCAACCTTCGGGACCGGTGCATATGTTGTCCAATTGATGGGCGTTTAGTCAACTGAAAGGTTAGACATTTTTTAATAAATGTGATGCATGGGAACTTGTGAACGATGAGTGCATAAATTGAAAGGGATGAACCAGAACCTTCCTTAGAACCTCTTAGAGCCTTAAACATTTAGGTAAGGGTAGAGGAAGATGCAAGGAGGTAGGTGTCGCGGCTGTAGCCAACAAAATGAGATCGTCAATAGGAAGGTCTTCAGTCTCAACGGTAGTGAAATCATATCACTAAAGGTGCTTGAAGGCATTCAAAGTGCTAAGCATCATGCAATAAGGTTTCCAGCTAGTTCAAGGTATGGTGGACGAACTGAAAAGATGGAGCAGCAGCTCTGGCCAAGGCCATAATGGGAGAAGTTAGAAGACATGTTTGCTGTTATATTTTCTGTGGTGAGGCGATGCCTTCGTTGTAGAATTTTTTAAGGAAGTAATTCTCAAGGATGTCGGAGCTCCTATTAAGAGTTGATGCATCTGACTAGATAATGGTTGGTTTAACCTTTTGCAAGGTGATCATGATTGTCATGAACATCCAATCATGCGATAAAAGTATCATGATTGGGTAGTGCGAAGCATGCAAGCGAAGTTGTAGCATTAAAGGGGCAAAAGCAGTATAGTGAAGGAAAGCGATGGCACATAATGAAGCACGCAATGAGAAATAGACGGTGAAAAGTGAATTATAATGGGAATTGTTACATGTAATGAAAATTGAATAAAATTAGGGAATTTTACCAACACATGCTTTGTGATTTATGCTTGGAAAAGTAAAACCCAATAATCGTAGTTATATTGGATGTCTCGTTATTAGAGTGAAACCGAATACATGCAAATGCAAATTTACTAAGATTTCTCTAACCGTAATTGTCGTGTCCAGTAGTGACCCTAGTTCTTGCGATGTGGGCAAGTACAATTTATGTATAATAAACTTAAGAATTGATACCATGCAAGGTGATATGAAGCCGATTTTGCCGTGAGAATTCATACTAAGACTATAATTGGAGGCTTTTGCGAATCCATCCTACCATTGTGCATGAGCTTCATTCACCTCGTAAGTCCTTAATAGACATGAAAGATGGTCTTGATAGATACAGCTGTCTCCTGACAAGCTTATAATGAACAAGGAGTGAGAGACATATATGCCTTAGGATAACTCATGTTAGGAGCAATGTTTTGGTTTACCCCTAATGATGGATGGACCTCACGTGAGGGTACATGTTTGGTTTTCATCTAAAAGACTAAAGCATTAGAAAAATAGCTCAAACAAGCAAAAATGTCTTATCATAGAAATGCGGCTTCATAGGCGAAGCAGAAAGCGAACCTCTATTAGCGGGAAATTGTTAAAAAACTGTTGAGTCACATATGGGTGAAAGCGCATAAATCAAAGCCTTTGATGGTAAAAATCAAATTTTAGCTCTTAGAGATGGATGTTTTTTAAAACTAATAAAACCTTGTTGAAAGCAAAGATGAGCCTAGAAGGGTTAAAAACAAAGGCATGCCTTTAATGGTGATGTTGTGTAAACTCATCAGGTCCGAAGGGATAAGAGCAAAACATGGCTAACAGGTAGTATTTTTAATCCTTATCAAGTATAAAGGGACGAAAACACAAGTGAGCCTTAAGGACAGTATTTTCAAGGTTTTGCAAAAACAAAACTGCCAAAGCGTTATATTAAATCAAAAACCTTTGAAGAAAAATAAAACCATAATTCATCTGGTAAGGGTCGTGTATGCGAGCCAAACTGCCTGCAGCCAAGAGAAGCTGCCTCTAAGGTTGGGGCTGTTGCCGAAGGCTTGACGAAATGCTAAGTATCAGTATATGACCATAAAAGCGAGATGAATCATGGTGTTGTTGGAGGATGAGGTTGTTGATCGAGCATAGTCTCACATATAGCAGGTCGGTTCAATTCCACATGGTTAAGTTAGGCTTGGCTCTGATACCACTTGTTGGGTTTTAAATATGCGATGAGCTCATCTATCTCCACATTGGTATGATACTGTCTACTTTGGACCTTCCCAAGGCCCGCATGATTTTGTTCTTGGGCTCTTCCCAAAAGGCCTCGTACCATTGGAGATTCAATTCCCATATTTATACTCTTTGAATCCCCTTGTCTAGCCTATGTGGGACTATGTTTGATATCCCACATGGTAAACATGTTTGGATGGTAGTAAAGTGCATGAGGTCCTAGTCTTGGGAGTTCTTTCTTAATAGTTTTGCCCGTTGTTGTTCCTATTTCGAATGTGCTAGAGTTTGTATTTTTGTTGAAAGTGTTCAATGATGACAGAGCAAGCTAGGAAGACAAATACCTTGCTCAAGTTTGAAGGATACTACAACCAACAGGCCTTAGCATTTTGGCATGTGCTATGGAATCTCATGTAACAATACATCCTTTTGTAAGAGACTTGCATTTTTAGGATGCTAATCTCATAGAATTTTTAGTTAAGAATATGTTATTCTTAATGTCATATTCAACATGTAGCTAGTGGGTGACATTCCATGTGTTATCTATATAGAAGATTTCTTTGTCCAGTCTCAAGTAATCTAAGAACATGCAACAAAATATTTCTATTAATACGTTATGAAGAGCTTGACATGCAGAAAATCTAAATGCAGAGCTCAGCTTCAACAAATTATATAGAAAATAATTGTGTTCTTAGTTATACGGCTACATCATGAGCTGAACAAATTTACAATAGAACTAACATTATTACATCCTTTTCTCACTAGATAGTGATACCATCATCGTCCGAGCTGGTTGGTATCATAATGAGTTTGGCAATGAAGCTTGACTAGAAGTTGATACTACTACTGATTGAATTGGCCAAACTTTTACATCTTCTGTCAAGTGATGCACATTCTCGAGTGGTCGGTGCTGAAGTTGATGCCAATGCAAGTATGGGTAGGAAAAAATCTTGTAATAAACCTTGGATGCTAGTTGGTGGATAGGAAGACCCCCCCCCCCCCCCCCCCAGCGTGCCAGTATTTAGGTTGAGAGTTTTCGTGCAATATGCAGTTATGACAGCTTTGGTGTTAATTCATCAGGTGCCAGATTTGTATGCATAATGCGTGTTAATCCCATTAGGTTGACGATTGACATGGAATTAATAAGACGATTTTGATAGAGTTGTAATATTCTCTAATTATGAAGCTAAACTTTTCTTTTCCCCTTGCAGGATGTCGCGGTTAAAGTATTCTCAAAGCATGAATATTCAGATGAAGTCATACATTCCTTTCGGCAAGAGGTATCATGCAAAACCAAAACTTGTGCTTTGGTTTCAAACATTACATTGGCCTGTGCCTTACAACTTGGAATTGCAACAAAGAAGCTGAACCATCTCTAGGAAAGAAAAGTAGTGTGCTGTCTTATCTTTATATTGGCCATGTGTGAAAAGTTCAGAATGGATGTTTGACTGTATTATAATCAACATGTTAAAAATAACTGTCTTTGATACTAATACTAAATCATTCTAACTGTTAATGCATTAAATGCATGGAATTAGAACTCAATGTGTGCATACCCTACAAAGGAGTACTACTCACACCTCCTCGTTCCCAGGCACATGATGGCATATCTCTGGCCACACAAATATGTTGTTGGGTTTCTATTCAATTGAACATGGGTGGAAATTTGGACCCGAACTAACCAGTCAAACCTGAACCCAAACCGAATTTCCGAGATGGGTCAGGGGCATAAATGGGTTCAAGTTGCATCTTGGTCAACCCACCTGACCCGGTTGGGAAATGAGTTGGGCTGGGCTTGATGATCCAACCTCTTTCTACCCAAAAACATTCCATTTAAATATATATATTATTTTCATTTGCCTTGTTACACAAGGGAAATGTAGCTCAATAGTTAGCAATTTTGCTTTGCGATGAATGAGTACTGGGTTCGAGGCCCTAGAAAATATTAGGTTAACTTTTAAGAAATCAGTAAATTCAGACCCAAACCCTACTTACTGCAGCTTGATCCCTAACCGAACCTGAACTGCTTAAGCAAGCGGGTCCGGTACGTGTCGGTGGCTCTGACCCGAATCTTAGTCTGGTCAGGTTTGAGTATGATGTTATCCAAACATGAAGTTGGTTCTAAACACAGGCAGAGTCGTTCTGTTGTTCTACCTATTTCTCTGATCCTTATTAATCTTGATGATGACAATGATGATATAAAGAATGTTCCTCTGGTATCTTAGCTAAGACCGTTAGTTTTATGCTCAAGCATTGTAGTTTACATGTTACCCAGCACATTAATTTAGGTTTCAACATATCATACTGGTGATATGAGATTTGTGCACGATAAGCAATAATTCTGTCATAATAGGATTATGCAAAAAGAAAAACTAGTCACAGAAATTGTTCAAAATTCGAGGCACACTGGTACACTACCATTCTCTTCAATACTAGGTAGAACTCATGTCAGCTACTGGACATAATCACTCTCCAAGTAGTATGATATGATATGGAATGTTATCGTTATCGGTAGTTGCATGTATATCACTGTCAAAGTGTTCTTATTTGCAGGTATCACTTATGAAGAGGCTACGCCATCCAAATATTCTACTTTTCATGGGCGCAGTTACTTCTCCGCAGCGTCTTTGCATTGTAACCGAGTTTCTTCCACGGTTTGTTCTGCACCCATTATCCCATGTTTCACGTAGAAGAAAATTCTTTCGAATGATTTATATTATGTTTATATGCAATAAATACATTGAAGCCTCTAGAAGACAGATAAGTGTCAGCATAAATCATTAATAAATCTAAAAATGACTGGTGAAGTTGGCAAAGCATTCAAGGATTTGCCGGACCATTGATTGGCCACTGAATGATTGCTGAGACTACATATGGTGAGAGAGAGGGATGAGATTTGTTAAACCCAAAGCATGCTTTGCTCGGGTCAGTTGAATAAAATGAAATCCTGGAAGAAGCACAAAAATTCTTAAAAGAATAAATACAGAACAAAAAATATGTATAAAAGGCTGGCTGGCTAGACTGAAAAAGAGTAAATAAATATTTCTAATAAAATTTAATGTACACTCCAACGTGGATTCTTTTATCTAGGGATTAATTAAAATAGTAGTGTAATATAGACTACCCTATTAAGACAATCAAGGAAATAGCATACAATCAAATCTATGGCTTAGCTTTTTGAATACAATAATCAAATTAAAAACAGCATGATTGGAGAATAGTCTTATAGTTACCTCAAGTCAAGCTCAAGTTTGGTTTGTTATAAAGTTAAATAAACGAAATGCACCTGTGGCGGTGCTAGTGAGAGGACAAGCAGTGTAGCCATCAATCATCATAATCATGCCTATGGTGTTGCATTGGTTATATTTTGTATCTGTTTGATAGTTTGTGATCGGAAACATCATCCTACATAAAATGTTCATTTGTCTTAAGAGATCCATCAATTTCAAATCATGATATTTGTCCACTAGTTATTCTGGTTGAATTTGAACATATTTTTGCTGCTTTGTTCATCTAATGATATTTATTTTTGTGCCAGTGGGAGTTTGTTTCGGTTGCTTCAAAGAAACACAACCAGATTTGACTGGAGGAGGCGTATTCACATGGCGTTGGATATTGTGAGTAGATCAGACTTCACTTGTTTCTATATGTTGTTTAGAATGTGTAACTTAACATATCAAATTGCAGTATGAGGGACACAAGACCTCTGCAACAAATTCCCTTGGTGATTTTTGTCTATATAGATGAATATCGGTCTATCTAGCGAGTTATTTTCAGTCTATTTATCTATCTAAACAATAAGCCAAAATCTGGAGAGGTGATCTCGGGATGAATTGGCAATATTTTTTTCGTGGGAAGATGCAATGGGGAATGGACAGCAATGCCCATTGTGGAAATAATTTGAAACTTTTGGTATTGGCTTGTCTTATATCGACTTGACTTTTTTTCATTCCCCCCTTCTGTTCTCATCCTCTGGTCCTCTCGTCAACTTATTGTATTACATCCATGTGTATTATCGTGACTAAAAGAGTCAGCCTAGGATAGTTATCCACTTTTTCCTCTTAATTACTTCAGCTTCTAATTCGTACTACTCACACAGTGATTTCTTGTTACAGGCCAGGGGCATGAATTATCTTCATCATTGCAATCCACCCATCATCCACCGGGATTTAAAGTCGTCCAATTTGTTGGTAGACAAGAACTGGACCGTGAAGGTTTGGTTTCTAACATTCGAACAACATTGACCTCATTACCTGGCTGTGTTCACAGTATCACATCTTATATGTTCCCGGTAAACAGGTTGGGGACTTTGGTCTTTCACGGATAAAGAATGAGACATATCTGACAACAAAAACTGGGAAAGGAACGGTATTGACACTTACACTGCCTTTCATAACGTAGACCTTTGATGTGTCTGTTGTGATTCTTTTGCATGAGTGCATAAGCTTGGTTCCAGACTCTATATTCGTTTAGAAATGCTCATAATCCATATTTTTTCTTGCTTTCTAGCCTCAATGGATGGCACCTGAAGTTCTTCGCAATGAGCCTTCTGATGAGAAGTGAGTTCGCTTGTGGTAAAAAAATTAAATTTCTGTTATCATTGCTTTGTGTGAGTTCTGAGACAGTAACATGCACCAAATATCAAACTCATATGTTGGTAACAGGTCTGATGTGTACAGCTATGGAGTAATACTATGGGAGCTTGTCACCGAAAAGATTCCTTGGGATAATCTCAACTCAATGCAGGTATCCCTTTCTTGTTTTGTGAAATTGCTTTTTTGGCAGACTTGCATGTCCGATATCTAGGCTGGTTAGAAATTTGGCATCTTCTGATAAATAGCTTCAACTATATTTTGGTGTGTACAACTCTCTTGTGGTCTACTTTCAAATTAGAAGGCATGGGCAAGTGCATCCATGACGCTTGGTTCATTATATGATGTAGATACAAAGCACATGTTACCATTTGTAAGTCTTTTAAAAACCAAGAAAGAAAGAAATATAAACGATGTTATGTCGTAGCACTCATGGATTATTGTGTACGTCCCAGTGTATATTCGAATGTCCTTGGCACGGTGACCGCCTTATCTTCAGGAGATCATTAGTTTAACCTTTTTTTTTCATTTTTTTTTTCATTTTTTTGGTTTAATGCATTTGTGTATATAATCGAAGTTGTGTACAACTAGACTTTAGAAGACTTGGTCCACGCTGCCGATCTTTTAGCATGTAATGAACAAGTGTAGGAGGTCAAGGATATCAAGTTTGAGACAGGTCATGGCTATTATCCGATACGAGAGCCGGTGATGATATTTTTATCAGCTTGAAACTGCTTGACATGAGTCTTATGCATCCAGGTGATTGGAGCTGTAGGTTTTATGAACCAAAGGTTGGAGCTCCCAAAAGCCTTGGATCCACAGTGGGTATCGATCATCGAGAGCTGTTGGCATAGGTCAGCACAATTCTAACTACCTTTCATGCTTCTCCATATATGCATTATCCAATCTTAAACATGCACATACAAGCAGTGACCCACAATGCCGGCCATCGTTCCAAGAACTACTCGAACGGTTCAAAGACTTGCAGAGACAGCATGCCGTCCAGTCTCAGATGCAGCGTTCAGCCCATGGAGACGCGTCACAGAATGCTGCAAAAGTAAATGCTCTGGACTGAGGTGGTATCAACTTGAAAGTCATATGGCAGGTCCTTGGGCACATTGCTTCAGATGGGAAACTAACCCTACCTCCTGCTTGGAAGCATGAATCATTCTGTCATTAGATTCAGGATTCCAGTCAGCCCCCAGCGATGCACACAAATAGTATCATGGAACGTTGAAGTTTATTGGCCCGGCCATGCTCAGCAAAGGAGTTGTTTCTGGATTTATCAGTGCAATTCTGCACTAATTGAGATGCTTCGTTCTCAACAGAATGTTACATCAAATTATTCATAACACGAATGACGGCGTTCTGTCAGAATTTCGTCAGGGTGGGATTTGTCGGATGGAAGGGAGCGATTCCATGGCGGTGGATGCTTAACAACATCTGGTAACTGTAAAAAACATTGGAACACCGATCGAACTAATAATTTCTTGTATGAATCGATGCACAGAACATGGCTCGTTTTGCTATATGCTGTACTTAAAAGCCTCGCTTTGGAGGAACAATAGTATCATATGCACCAGATGAACTGATGACTCAGAAGCTTTGGAGGAAGCATTATGTTGAGTCACTGTGTTTTCATATTCATCAGCCAGCTTGTGTATGCCTTGATTAATCTTTGGCATATGTCAGAATAGGATACAATGGTTTGCTGTACGTTTTGCAAAAAAGAAATACGGAATACAGAGAAGCAGGACGAGAAGTCGAGCCTCGAGTGCTTCGACACACGAGCTAGATAAAGCTTGGTGAGGAGGGCCATCTTAAGGAGGCCAAGCTAAAATCCTAGAGGAATTTGGCCTTATATGATCGATTTTGACCTAGCTTGAACCTCGGGATTCTTGGCTGATTTTCCCGAAGTGTGCGAGGTATAAGTATGAACTCCAACAAGTCCGGAAGTTCTTTGGGCCTAGATCTGCGTTAGCTGAACTATTCATATTACTATTTGAGAATAATGAGAACTTTAGGATAAATGTTGCGCACCCTCCACTAAGTTTTGTGACGATCAAATCCATTCTTTTTTATCTTCATATTCTAAAACCTCAAAACAACAATCGGTTGAGTCCAGAAGGTTGCAAATTTAACGCTTTTGAAGAGAACTTTTTGTGATTGGTGAATGAACCGTCGAAACCCTTTAGATTTACCTAATATTTGATGGTCTGGGGAGTAAGATATGAAAAACAATAGTGTAGGATGAAGTTTTCTAGGGTTATATGTGTCATATATTTCCATTTATTCTCATTAGTTGATATTTTTAGCCCAAAATATTGGCCCAGTGCCGAATCGAGTTAGACCCGACCGGAATCTTAACGTGTGGTATGGATGAAAAAGGTCCGGGTCGGACTAAGGTTAAGCTAGGCTCTGACCTCGGCTCCAATATAGTTTGGGCCTAAAATTCGGCATAGCTATGGCACTGCGTCTTGTAAATGACAGCACTGAACCTACCATACTGGCTTTTATGTCGACCCTCGTGCTTTCAAGCCGACTTTTTACGTGTTTCAATTGCAATTCTAAGCCATAATTATTAACAAAAGCATATCAAATAAAAAATTAAGAAAAATATTAAGAATAAATATATACATGCAGCGTGTAATGTAAGTATGATAATAATGTTTATTAATTTCATAAGTTTTTTGGGTTAGGCTTTCATGATTATTGTCAAAAGTTATGCAAATGATACTTCTATGGAAGAAACGTTACGTTATTGTATTTTTATTGTTCATATCTTACTACCAGCTCAGCTTTTCCCATTAACGGCGTGATCTCATGAAATCAGATGGAGGATGAAGAACTGAATAAACAAGATTTAAAGTCAAAATATTGAATAAATAAGAAATCAAACCACATTTCAAGCAAGAAGAATTGCTGATTTGATTAAAAAATATAATCAAAATTATTGGGAACAAATATATGTACATCTTATCTAAATTTAGAAATAATCAATGATTCAATCCGAAAGAAAGATGGGCTATCATCTTGATATCGCATTTTGATTTTTTTTTAAAGAAAGAAAGAAACTAGAGAGAGAAATTGAAATCAGATTTTTTATTGGAGAGAGAGATAGAGAATGAACGGATTAAAATTTTATTTGGTAATTTTTTGATGGGGAGTTACTTCACGCACCCACTGTTTTACTCATGCGCACAACCACTTATTTACAAGTTTTCCATTCCTATAATATACAGCGTATTCCTCTTTTACCCTCATCCCCCCCCCACGACGAAGATGATGACTCCTACGACGATTTACTAGGGTTTGAAATCGGCGATTGGGAAGGAGATGAGGGTTGTGGATGTCAAAAGAGAAGGAAGTGTGGAGAAGTTGGCTCGATTCAACGCAGAAGAAGCAATTGATTGGCAGACGAGTTATCTTGTGCAGGGGTAACTCGACTGTGCATGGATTTGACCTATCTGACTCTGCATAAGTCAGATACGAGGATACTTGGCATGTGGCTTCATCAGCGCAGTTGGATCGATCGGTCGTCAGTTCGAGTCTTAAGGTCGATCGCTCGGTAGTTGGGTCGATCGGTCGTCAGTTCGAGTCTGAAGGTCGATCGCTCAGCAGTTGGGTCGTTCGGTCGTATCGCGGTTAGAGTCCGTGTTCGGTCGATCGGTCGTATGGAGGTTCGAAGGAAGAAGGCTCGTACACAAGGCTCGACACTAAGGTCGCTCGACACAGAAGGAAGGTCAATCGTTCGAAGGAAACCCATTGGGATGTGACCCACTAGGAAGCGACGTCTGGCCTACTAGGTTGCAACTGCATTAATTGCGTAGAGCGACGATTGGATCGTATCCCGAAAATGTCGGGATCCGTATCCGATAGGAGACCTTAGCCAATGATGACACCTATTATAACCTATGGTTATAAATAGGGGTTTTAAGTAGGGTTTCGTGTGGAACATATTTGTATCCTTGGAGAGAGCTGCCATTGTGAGAGCCAACTTTGTGAGGGATTGTAGCGTGAGATTTTGGAGAGATCTTGTGTGCTTCTTCTTCGGTGGATGAAGAGAGAAGATTTGTATCGATCTTCCCTTTCGTAATAAAGTTCATCAGTGTTCCCCCCGGCCGTTCATGACCTAAAAGCAATCTTGTTTGTGCTCTATTTGTTCGCTGATTATCCTTCGTCTTCGATCCCACGATCTTGTGTTATTCCGCTGTGCTGTGTAGCGATTTTCGTGCATTCGCCGCACAACAAAGTGGTATCAGAGCTGTACGGTGTTGAAGATCAACGTAGAAGCCGAAGATGAGTAGCTGTGGTGATGACGATTCTTCAAAGTCGTCGACTTCTGGGTATTCTTCATCTTCCTGAACTATTGTGTCTAACACAAAGTTCGAGATTGAGAAGTTTGATGGAAAGATCAACATCAGTATATGGAGATGCGAATTCATGGATATCTTGAACCAACTTGGTCAAGATATCGCATTGGACGAGAAGCCGACATGCATGTCCGATCAGGAATGGATAACTCGGAATCGGAGTGCATGTGGTACCATCCGCTTATATTTGTCGAAGGAGAAGAAATACACATATATGGAGGAGACAAGTGCTAGCAAGTTCTGGAAGGAGCTCGGCGACAAGTACATGAAGAAGAACATCATGAACCGGCTACACTTGAATAAGAAGCTGTTTGGGTTATAGTTAGCTGAGGAGGTTTCTATGGAGGAACACCTCGACTACTACACCAAGCTTCTTACTGACCTGAGGAACGTCGCCGTGAAGGTCGATGATGAAGACAAGGCGATGATTCTTCTCAACTCTCTACCCATCGAGTATGAATACTTAGTGTCGGTTCTTACCTATGGTAAGAAATCGATCACATTTGAAGAGGTGCCTAATGCTCTAACGAGCAACGAGTTTAGGAAGAACGATGGGGACACCAGCAGCCGAGCTTCGAGCGACACTCTTACAGTCGTAAGGGGTCGTAATGGTGAGAAGGGTGGAGATCGAAGGGGGTATTTCAGATCCAAGTCCAGAGACAAGACAAGAGGCCCTCAGCACAAGGTGGCGAAGGATCAATGTGCTTTCTGTAAAGAAAGAGAACATTGGGTCATAGACTGCCCCCAGGCGAAGAAGAAGCACGATGCAACTACCAACATCGCGAAGGGCGTTGAGGTCGAGGAGTATGTATTGGTCGGTGCTTCGGAGGGAGTGACGTCAGATGGTTGGGTGCTCGACTCCGGATGATCGTTCCATATGACGCTACATCGAGAGTACTTTACGACCTTCAGTGATGGTGGTAAATGTATGGTCTTGCTGGGCGATGACCGAGCTTGTAGTACGGCAGGCATCGGGACAGTGCAGCTGAGGATCATCGACGTGTTACATGAGACATCGATGAGGTGCACTTTGTTCCCGACCTAAGGCGTAATCTCATATCACTCGGCTCACTGGAATCCAAGGGATGTCGAGTGACCATGGAGAATGGAGCTCTGAGGGTAACCAGAAAGCAATGATCATAATAAAGGGGAAGCGTCAATGCAACCTCTATTACTTGGATGGCTCAGTCGTAGCTGGCACAGCGGCTTTGACTCGTGAGGCTGAGGAGGAGGACTCAATGTTATGGCACATGTGACTAAGTCATATGGGCGAGAAAGCGTTGCAGAAGCTTATCGTTGGGGGTCGTCTAAAGGGAGCCAAGACCGGGAAGGTCGAGTTCTGTGAGCACTGTGTGTTTAGAAAACAGACGTGTGCTTCATTTGGGACGGACATCTACAAAGGCAACGCTTGACTATGTACACACCGACGTATGGGATCCGTCGAGGACGTCCTCATGGGGAGGGAAACACTACTTTGTGTCGTTCATCGATGATTTCTCACGCATGGTGTGGGTGTTTCTGCTGAATTCGAAGGACTAAGTTCTTAGCACTTTCATCGAGTGGAAGAAGCTGATCGAGACTCAGACTGGTCGACGAATCAAGCGTTTGTGAAGTGACAACGACGGTGAGTATAGGTCAGATCTCTTCGAGAAGTTCTACAGATCGGAAGGGATACAGATACACTACACCGTTGCTGGTATGCCGCAGCAGAATGGGGTAGCAGAGAGGATGAATCGAACCTTGCTGGAGAAAGTTCCATACATGCTGTCAACTGCTGACCTATCGAAGGAGTTTTGGGCAGATGCCCTGGCATATGCGACCTACTTGGTCAATCGGCTACCATCTACTGCATTGGGAGGAAGACCTCCTTTGGAGGTATTAGGGAAAGCCAGTTTCCGACTATGGATCACTTCGAGTTTGGGGATGTCCGAGTTACTATGCTGTGAAGGAAGACATACTCGATGCTAGAGCCAAGAAAGCCATATTCTTAGGCTTCAGCAGTGGTGTCAAGGGATATTGACTATGGTGTCCGACACAGAGGAAGGTGATCCTGAGCAGAGACATAACGTTTGATGAGGCGACGTTACTGAAGAAGGAGAATGAGCCACAGGTGGAAGTCGAACAGACACAATTGAAGCAGGTCTACGACAACGTGTCTGATTCTCCACATCGGTTGATCGATGACTCAGATCTGTTGGATCTGGATCCTAACCTAGAGGGGGGATGAATAGGCTTATAAAATAATTCGTGCAACCCACGAACAAACTCACGTAGTTATAGCAGCAGCAGAGTAAATAAAATGCAGACATATAGTACACAGTAGATTTACCCTAGTTCGGTCGCCCCAACGACCTACTCCAGCCCCCAAAGCAGATACTAGTATTGAATAGCGCAATGGGTACAAAACCGCAAGTTAGAGCACGCTCAGAGCATCCTCTACGTCTCTACACTCGCCAGGCTCTCAGTACCCCCACTCACTGTGTTTTCTCTCACTATCAATCCCAGTAACGCTTTCTACCAACTAGTCCCAACTAGATGGGTCCCACTTGTCTAGCCCCAACCAGACAAGTCCCAAAATAATCCCCAAAATGTTAAAGTTTCCCCTACAGAGAACGTTACACTAAGACACGAATAAAAGAGTTTATGAGTTTAGAAATGCTCAGTTCGTGTCCGTGTAGGCGTCTCTATCAATCAGCACGTCGTCAGCTCCAATCTGACACAAACGGTGTCTCGATCCGACTCCTGGATTGCAAATAGCACACTGGTCTGTGCAAGAAAATTTCAGTTCAAATCCAAATAACAGGCAGTCGGTGCACAGAGCAATCCCCTTTAAAAACTATGCCACGTCAGCCGCGAACCGTTCTCATGCAAAAGTCGATCTCAGCCGTTAATTGTGATCATGTGGCCTCCACGTCAACACGCGGGCGCTTCGTTTTGTTATCACGTGATCTGCTGAAACTTAATACACGCCGTTGATTCAATTCTCCTTCGTTTCGATCTCACAACCGTCCGATTGCCACGTCAGCTCACAGGATTTCGCTTCGAGCTGTTTTCGATTTCGTGCAGCGGTCGCCACCTTCTTCGCTTTTAGGGCATGCAGGACTCCTTCCCACTACAACGGCTTCTTCCGACGACGGCAGCGGCAAGGCAGTTCGTCTTTTTCTCCAATGGGTGAACGTTGATGCACAGTAGCTTCTCGGCGCTCTGACTTCGGTGCACGGCGACGGTGTCTCCTTCAATGACGGCGGTAGACTTCTCCGATGAACGACGATCTCCGTCAATGGCTCCGTGGGCTTCTCAGCTCTCGACGGTGATGCTCAAGCGACGGACTTCGTGGATGAGGCTCCGACGGGTCTTCTCTCCGTCTTAGACGACGGACAGCCACTAGGCGATGGCTACCGGCGAAGAGCTCTCTGGTAATGCGACGTGCTCCTCTTCAGCTCCACGGCGACTCGTCGGAGGCAACAAGAGTGCACCTTTACGATGGTGGCTTCAAGTGCTCTTCGTGCAGCGACGATCTTGACTTCGCGTGGGATACACGTTGAAGGCGATGGATTCAATGGTGGACGACGGCACTTCTGGACGGCGAAGGCTTCACGTTCTTCTCGATCGACGGTGCTCCTACTCCTTCGACGACGACTTTGGCACACCCAGTTCTTTCGGCGGTAGCTGAGAACACGGCGGCGTTCTCCTCTTCTTCCTTCAGCGATGATGTTGAGGGTTAGGAGCTTTTGGCTATAAGGAAGAGGGCAACGGTCAGGCTTAGGTCTAGAACTATGGTTTTATAAATATTCGGATGCATGTAATTTTGTAGCCCCCTGCCTATTGGAATATTGTATGCCGCACAAAATTTTTTGTTGCCCTCGTTGAATTTTTTTTGTGTAGCCGTATTTTCCTTCAACCCTATAAATGGGTATTTATAGGACTAGGGTTTGAAACAAGTAGTTGGGATTTTGGGAGGATTTGATTAGAGCTTTGAATAGGAATTTTGTTGCAAGTCTAGCTAAATGATTTGATCAAATCCTTTATTCAAATTTGGCTCTAACCCTTTTCCTCTTTGGACCAAGTCCACCATGCTATATGAATAGAGCTTTGACCAAGTCAAGAAATCATTTCCACCTCATCTCAAGTTGGACTAAGTCCACTTTGCTTAGGCCAAAGTTCTCTCTCACACCCAAATAGCTATATGAATAGCAACTCCTCCAAATAGTGAAAGATGTATCGTTTCGCCAATCCTGAAACACACTAAGCACACACGTTAAATATAACAATACGTTTGTCATCATCAAACTAAGATCCTATATCGTTGCTTCCAACAAGATCGACCTACACCAGACGTAGCAGAAGGCAGGCTCCAGGTCGTCGATGGTGTAGTTGGAGGCTCAAGCTCAGTTGGTGAAGATAGCTCGTCTCTAAGGGTCGTTCAGTCAAAGGATTCTATCGCAGTATCGAGACCAAGGCGTGAGATAAGAAAACCTGCGAGGTACTCGGAGTTGGTCTCATTTGCCTTTCCCGCGGTATGTATCGATTTTTCCAACTCGTTCGACGAGGTGGAGCAATCCGAAGTCCCGGAGCGGTGGAGAAGTGCGATGAATGAAGAGATGGAATCTTTGCTAAGAACGACACATGGGATCTCATGGAGCTTCCAAAGGGCAAGAAGGCAATTGGGTGTAAATGGGTCTACACCAAGAAGCCAAGAGTCGAATGAGGAAGTGTTCGCTACAAATCTCGCCTCATAGCGAAGGGCTTTGCACAGAGAGAAGGTATAGATTACAATGAAGTATTCTCGCCTGTGCTGAAGCATTGCTGGATTTGGATCTTGTTGGCATTGGTTGCACAGTTCGACCTCGAACTGGTGCAATTGGATGTCAAGACGGCATTCTTGCATGGAGAGCTTGAAGAGGAGATCTATATGGCTCGGCCCGATGGCTATGAGAGTAATGATGGTCGTGCATGTCGACTGAAGAAGTCACTCTATGGGTTGAAGCAATCACCATGGCAGTGGTATAAGCGTTTTGAACACTTTATGACGGATGATCAAGGGTATGTCCGCAGTCCCTATGATCATTGCGTGTTCTATCGGAAGTTGGTTGACGGGTCCTTTATCTACATTCTGCTTTATGTCGATGATATGCTCATAGCTTCATCGAATAAAGAGGAGATTCGGAGATTGAAGTCGCAATTGAGTTCTGCATTTGTCACGAAGGATTTGGGCGGGGCACAGAGGATTCTTGGGATGGAGATCACAAGAGATCAAAATGGAGGTACAATTCATCTTTCACAAAGTCGCTATTTGAAGTCTGTTATACAGAGGTTTGGCTGTGAGAAAATGAAGACCGTAGTTACTCCGCTAGTACCTCACTTCAAGCTCAGTGTCGAGCAGTGTCTGAAGAACGACGAGGAGAAGAAGCTCATGCCGAGCGTACCGTATGCCAATGCGATATGAGCCTTGATGTACGCAATGGTATGTACTGGACCGGATCTATCACATGCGGTCAGCATAGTGAGTAGATACATGCACAACCCTGGAAGAGAGTGTAACGCCCCGCTCCCTGGGATACCCAAAGAGCGACTGTAACGAAGGAAAATACAAAATACAAGATACAAGCAGGTCCACTGCGCACTACTGGGATAGTACATGTTGCATTCCAGATAACACAGAACAACAAAGAGAACCAACATCTCAATCATATATAAATATACTTACATACAAAAGGTCCAAATACATCACCCTTATACAAACTCATATACAACAATAACCCTCATCCCACCAAGTACAAGAGCACACGCTCAGATCCCTCACAAAACTCACACCACCCTCAACTCCAAACAGCTGAGCTAATAGGCCTCCAACTCCAAGAACCAATACTTGAAAAATCAACGGGGGCATGTCAACGCGTGACCCAATAGGAATTTTCCATCTCCATATAGAATGTTATCCAATGCACGATGACATGATATTCAATGACATATTATCCAACTACCATGTGACATGTTATACTATGATGGAATACAAGTAACAACAAGTGGCATAACATTACATTATGAAATGAAATATAGAAGTGAACATGGAGCTACAATTGATGGCATAGCATGGCGTATGACAAGTGGCATAAATGTAATATAAAGCAATGTATGCAAAGATGTAACGGCCTGTATTTTTCCAATACTTTCAAATTAAGTATTTAAAGAAAATTCAATTTTAATTGTATTTTATAATGGTTTGTTAGGAGTCTTAAACTGATTTCAAAAATTTCTTATAAAAATATTTGGAAGTACCAGACTAGTTATGGAGTATTTTAGTAAAATCGGATTTCGTCAAATACCTCTAAAAGATCTGATAAAAATTCATTTTCAGATATTGCAGTTTTGACTCAATGAATTTATTTTCTATTCAAACGTCTTCAAAACGTTTTCAAACTTCTGCAGTAGTATCCTATGATTATTTAGGGCTCCCCACATTAATTTCGTAATTTTCTGATATCGTTTCAATAGAGAACCCGCAAACCCGCTTTCTAAACGTTTTGGCCAAAAACTAGTATCCCCGTAGCCCAAACCCTGGAACGGTCTTCGTATTCACGATCCTTGTGACGATACGATCCCGTGGGTATATTTTCGTAATTTTTCGGACACGTTTACTAGTAGGGGCATTTCCGTAATTTCGTTACACTAATGACCTTTCGTTAAGTGGGTTTTATCTTGCTAATTACCTACTTAACCCTAATTACCCCCTAATTAATCTAAACCCTAACCTAACCCGTGGCTAATCCTCACACCCTCATCTACCCCACCCACACCCACAGCTAACCCTAAAAACCCCATCTACCCCTTCGTTTAACCCTATATATTACCCTCTCTCCCCCCTGTTTAATTTCGAACACAGACTCGTTCTCTCTCTCTCTCTCTCTCTCTCCCATTTCATTTCGAAACCCAGAGGACCCCCTCCCTCTCTCTCTCTCTCAAGCACAACTCTCTCCCTCTCTGTTCACTCTCCCCCTCCGACGTGTGCTCGCCACCGAGCTCCACAAAGCGACACCGCCCGCGACTCCGCCTCGTTCGCCCTCCGACCACGTCGACAAACCCCGCCGGCGGCGTCTTCGAACAACGCTGCCATCACCGATCACCGCCAAGCCCCGAACGCCGACGTACCCCGCCACCGCCTCGCCTTCATCGCCGGAGCCCGCCACCAAAGCCCACGACGAAGCGACGCCGCCGCGAGCTCCACATCCCCGCCTGTTCCTCTACCGCTGTCCGCCGACACTCGGGGCTGCCTCGACCGCTCCGACGTCTCTCCGAAGCTGCTCCCCGACGCCACGACCACCGCCCTCCGCCCCGACGCTGCTTCGCCTCGCCAGAGCTCCGCCGCTGCCGCCTTGGCCGCCGTCGCCGTCGTCGACGAAGTCGACGAGACCCCCGCATGCTGCATACGACGAGAGGCGACGGTAATAAACTTCAATGGCAAACTTGTAAATACGCCGAAAATTCGTATTTTCGTATTTTAAATTAATTATTAATAGGGTTTAATGATTATAAATCCATAACTAATTATATAAGCCCTAGAAAAATGTGGGGCTAGCTCTAGAAAATCAGAAATGACATTCTGGACCCAATGGCGCTAGTTTCGTCTCAATCCGACGCTTAGTTTTTCCAGAATTAATTTTTAAGCCTAAAAGATAAATACGTTATTTTCATTTAAAAATCCGTATCTTCTTATTTTCACGTAAACAAATATGTGATAAAAATATATGTTAAATAACTCTTCGAGACGGTCGTTTTGACACCTCATTTGCAACATTCCGATGCAGATTGCATCCAGAAAATTGTGGAATAAATACGTCACTAATTGAAAAATAGTTTTAAATAGTTTTTGAGCTTTTAAAAATTATAGAAATTACTATAAGCCTCAGAAAAATATTCCCTCTTGCAGTAAAATTATTTTCACCATGTATAGTTTATATAAAAATTTAGAACGCTTTTCGACAACGTTTTAACCGGTTTTAAAAATCAAAACGATCCGATTATTCAAATAGAGATGTAGCGTTCATTAACCAAGTATTTTTGTGATTGCAGGTACCAAATCTCGTGCACCAGCTCTTCTAGCTCCAACCTCGTCTTGCCACGACGAGTTCTAAAATAGTAAGTCACGACATATTCTAAGTTTAGAAAACTAGTCTACTGTGCTTGCATGAACTTGTGACACTTCACCACTTATAGCCTCGAACGGCTATTTGACTCGAACCAAACTAGAGAACTAAAATGAAAGTAATCGACTAAAGATTACTTTGCCAACTTTCAACTTGGTGGTTGTAGCACACAACTATCAACTTGGGTAAATTGTGTGCTAAGCCACACTACCACGTGCTCAAAGCACGGAAGTAACAGCTTTTGGTGTTGGACTTGTCTTTATCCTACTTGTTGGTTTTCAATGAGGAAGTCAACCAGTTGACTTGGTCTGACTAGCAACATGTGGAACATCGTGTGGAATATCATGTGTGGAATATCTGGTGGAACATCTTGTGGAACATCTTGTGGAACATCTCGTAATGGATACACATCACTGGGGTTTGGGGTAACTCATTGTAGAGAGAGTGTGGGAGCTATGACCGGGGGTTCATCTACTTGCATGTCTGTGTCTACAAGGTCTGCCTGGTCGGCAAAACTACAAGGTCTGCCTGGTCGGCAAAACTACAAGGTCTGCCTGCGTCGGCAAAACTACAAGGTCTGCCTGCGTCGGCAAAACGGTCCCTGGCAATAGATGAACTTTATGGTTGCATATCATACTCTCCTACTTGAGTCACGTAGTTCTAGTGTAACTTGAACAGTTACTTACTTTACAGTACTTGCACTTTACTTTCCTTACCAGTGCAGTTACCATACTTGCCTCACTTTACTTACCAGTACAGTCACCTTTACTTTACAGTACATGCACTTTACTTTCCTTTCCAGTACAGTCACCACACTTTACTTGCCGTACTTTTACTTTCTACACTTGTTCAGACACTGCACCGTACTTTACTTTACTTTCACTTTGGCCTGCTTTGTCATACTTGTACAGTACCTCTCTTTCTTTATTTAGAATTGTTGTGACTTACCTACGGTTCCATCTCCGTGGCACCGCAGACGATGTACATATGGAGGCAGATGCTCTAGAGTTAATAGCGCCAGACTTCGACCATGAGACCCAGCTTCCAGAGCTATTTTCGGTTGTGTACTGTATTTTCTTTCTTTCAGGTATCCTTGGAATATTTGTACGGTTGGATTGTAATAATTGGACACTATTTGGGTATTTTTGTACATCTCTGCATCGTGGCTATTTTGACTTCACTGGTTAACTGCAGAACCTGCGCAATTATCAAATAAGTAACGGGCCCCCGAAAGCGGGTCGTTACAAGTTTGGTGGCCCTACGCAGGTCCTCGCTAACTACCTCGTGAACATTATAGCAAGATCAGGATGTATAATATAAAATACTCAAATTGAACTCTCGAGTACGAGATGTCTCGAGTGTTCACCTGTATTGGATATACGGGTAAAGCGTCCTTATTACCATCTTCATTAGGTCTTCCTTGATCCTCATCACTTCTTTTGAACTCTTAACCCTTGCTTAGGAATTCGTGTTCCATTCTTGATTATACCTCTCTAGTACCCTCTTTTGCTAGCAGTTATAGTGATTTTTCCATAGGTTGAACTATCTACCCACTTCATCACCTTCCTTCAGTTGATGATGGTACTCATATGAATGATGATCTTCCTTCAATGGACCATGATACCGGTCAATGTGCTTGGCTAAAGTCTGTTGGATCAACCTGGCTAGACTGGGCATAAGTGATCCTGGCTTAGTCACTTCCCTGGCCGTGTCCGCTGGACCGCAAGGACGTGAATCATGATTATGCAACGCCATCGATCTTCAACACTAGCACCCCTTTCTTTAGCTAGTGATGGCCTTCTGATCATTCTACTAATTCTTCCTAATCGCTTTTAGTTCATCTAAACTTTAACTACGTTTATTCTAAGGAGGGTAGCATTCAATTTTCGATCACCAGGAGTCCGAGTTCGACAACGGAAGCGAATCGAAGGACGCTCAGAAGTATTGGAGGATGGTACTGAAGAATTTGAGACGAGCCAAACTTGACGTGTTGCGACTTTTGAGCTAGTGTTTCTCTTCTAGCCCCTACTTCTATCTTGTACCCGATTTTCTCTCTCAACGGGTTTGACTTCCTTTCCCACCGACCACCTTCCTCCTCCCTCTTTATTTCGTTTGTCTGTTTCCCCCCTCGAGACTCGTGCCCGCCGAACCCTACCCTACCTAACCCCGACTTCGGTGCCCCTCGCCCCCTTTTTTCGTTTTTAACCCCGCTCCTTCCTCCGCAAGCCTCCCCGTGGCTTCCCTCAGACATCACCCCCCTCCTCCTCCCGGCCTCTCCCCCAAGCGAGCTCGATCGGACCCCGCATCGCCACTCCGATCTCCGATCCGCCAGCCTCACCCGAAGATCCGCCAGCTTCCGCTTCGCTCCATCCCGTAGGCCCTAGCTCTCCGCCATGGATCATCAGCCCATCGCAGCCCTCGCCGCCGTAGACCGACAGCCGCCGATGGCCCTTCGACGTTCTGTTTTGGGATTTTTGGCCTTGGCGACGACCCTCGCCGTCACCCTCGCTACCGCTGCGTGGCTGAGATTTTGGGAAGCCGTGATCCTTGGGCTTCTCTTGAGCTCTCTGCCTTGGGTCTCACCTACGTTGAGATCCCGTTTAGGCTCCCTCTTGCGTCTACTCCTTTTGGTGTGCGGAAAAGTGTGTTTTTGGTTATTTACTTGTTGGGTGATGTTGGGTGTTGCGAATGTCAGGTATTGGTCTACGGAAGGAATGATGGCAATGGTTACTGGTATGATATTGGCCATGGGTGTTGAAGTTGGATGTAGGCCTTGTGCTTGGCTCTGGATGAGAGCATGGATCCTGCCTTATTGTGTGATAGTATGGAGATTGATGGAAGGAGTACTGGCCGTGAGTACTGATTTAGAGTGTTGGCCTTGTACTTACCTTTGGGCGGTGATCTGGACGTTAGCATGTGGTTGGGCATTATGGAAATTGATGGTGTTGGTACCAGTGGATTAGTCGATACGTGCTATATTATGAGCGACATCTTTGATTAAGACCCAGTAGCACGAATAAACCTTATGTTCTTCCATTTTATGTGGTTTAAATAGCTTGCTACTGGCTTATCACCTCAGGTTCCAAGTTCGAACAGATGTTGTCATCATAATAGCCCTCATTTTCATGTGATTATCTCATGTTAATTTTGGACTACTTGAGAAGGCATGGTAACTATTGTAGTGATACTGGTCGGGACTAGTTACGGGAACTATGATGATGTTAATACTTATTAGAAATATCTCTTGTTTTCTGGATGCCATTATATCACATTATATTTCATGCTATTAACAACTTATTTTCTAAATTGTAATCATTCGACTAATTTTCCATTTTATCATTTATTTGCTTGAGCTTCTTTATAATATCAATTATTTGTTTCAAAAAGACTTTTAAATTCCGAGGACGGAATTATTTTTAAGGAGGGTAGAATGTAACGGCCTGTATTTTTCCAATACTTTCAAATTAAGTATTTAAAGAAAATTCAATTTTAATTGTATTTTATAATGGTTTGTTAGGAGTCTTAAACTGATTTCAAAAATTTCTTATAAAAATATTTGGAAGTACCAGACTAGTTATGGAGTATTTTAGTAAAATCGGATTTCGTCAAATACCTCTAAAAGATCTGATAAAAATTCATTTTCAGATATTGCAGTTTTGACTCAATGAATTTATTTTCTATTCAAACGTCTTCAAAACGTTTTCAAACTTCTGCAGTAGTATCCTATGATCATTTAGGGCTCCCCACATTAATTTCGTAATTTTCTGATATCGTTTCAATAGAGAACCCGCAAACCCGCTTTCTAAACGTTTTGGCCAAAAACTAGTATCCCCGTAGCCCAAACCCTGGAACGGTCTTCGTATTCACGATCCTCGTGACGATACGATCCCGTGGGTATATTTTCGTAATTTTTCGGACACGTTTACTAGTAGGGGCATTTCCGTAATTTCGTTACACTAATGACCTTTCGTTAAGTGGGTTTTATCTTGCTAATTACCTACTTAACCCTAATTACCCCCTAATTAATCTAAACCCTAACCTAACCCGTGGCTAATCCTCACACCCTCATCTACCCCACCCACACCCACAGCTAACCCTAAAAACCCCATCTACCCCTTCGTTTAACCCTATATATTACCCTCTCTCCCCCCTGTTTAATTTCGAACACAGACTCGTTCTCTCTCTCTCTCTCTCTCTCCCATTTCATTTCGAAACCCAGAGGACCCCCTCCCTCTCTCTCTCTCTCTCTCTCAAGCACAACTCTCTCCCTCTCTGTTCACTCTCCCCCTCCGACGTGTGCTCGCCACCGAGCTCCACAAAGCGACACCGCCCGCGACTCCGCCTCGTTCGCCCTCCGACCACGTCGACAAACCCCGCCGGCGGCGTCTTCGAACAACGCTGCCATCACCGATCACCGCCAAGCCCCGAACGCCGACGTACCCCGCCACCGCCTCGCCTTCATCGCCGGAGCCCGCCACCAAAGCCCACGACGAAGCGACGCCGCCGCGAGCTCCACATCCCCGCCTGTTCCTCTACCGCTGTCCGCCGACACTCGGGGCTGCCTCGACCGCTCCGACGTCTCTCCGAAGCTGCTCCCCGACGCCACGACCACCGCCCTCCGCCCCGACGCTGCCTCGCCTCGCCAGAGCTCCGCCGCTGCCGCCTTGGCCGCCGTCGCCGTCGTCGACGAAGTCGACGAGACCCCCGCATGCTGCATACGACGAGAGGCGACGGTAATAAACTTCAATGGCAAACTTGTAAATACGCCGAAAATTCGTATTTTCGTATTTTAAATTAATTATTAATAGGGTTTAATGATTATAAATCCATAACTAATTATATAAGCCCTAGAAAAATGTGGGGCTAGCTCTAGAAAATCAGAAATGACATTCTGGACCCAATGGCGCTAGTTTCGTCTCAATCCGACGCTTAGTTTTTCCAGAATTAATTTTTAAGCCTAAAAGATAAATACGTTATTTTCATTTAAAAATCTGTATCTTCTTATTTTCACGTAAACAAATATGTGATAAAAATATATGTTAAATAACTCTTCGAGACGGTCGTTTTGACACCTCATTTGCAACATTCCGATGCAGATTGCATCCAGAAAATTGTGGAATAAATACGTCACTAATTGAAAAATAGTTTTAAATAGTTTTTGAGCTTTTAAAAATTATAGAAATTACTATAAGCCTCAGAAAAATATTCCCTCTTGCAGTAAAATTATTTTCACCATGTATAGTTTATATAAAAATTTAGAACGCTTTTCGACAACGTTTTAACCGGTTTTAAAAATCAAAACGATCCGATTATTCAAATAGAGATGTAGCGTTCATTAACCAAGTATTTTTGTGATTGCAGGTACCAAATCTCGTGCACCAGCTCTTCTAGCTCCAACCTCGTCTTGCCACGACGAGTTCTAAAATAGTAAGTCACGACATATTCTAAGTTTAGAAAACTAGTCTACTGTGCTTGCATGAACTTGTGACACTTCACCACTTATAGCCTCGAACGGCTATTTGACTCGAACCAAACTAGAGAACTAAAATGAAAGTAATCGACTAAAGATTACTTTGCCAACTTTCAACTTGGTGGTTGTAGCACACAACTATCAACTTGGGTAAATTGTGTGCTAAGCCACACTACCACGTGCTCAAAGCACGGAAGTAACAGCTTTTGGTGTTGGACTTGTCTTTATCCTACTTGTTGGTTTTCAATGAGGAAGTCAACCAGTTGACTTGGTCTGACTAGCAACATGTGGAACATCGTGTGGAATATCATGTGTGGAATATCTGGTGGAACATCTTGTGGAACATCTTGTGGAACATCTCGTAATGGATACACATCACTGGGGTTTGGGGTAACTCATTGTAGAGAGAGTGTGGGAGCTATGACCGGGGGTTCATCTACTTGCATGTCTGTGTCTACAAGGTCTGCCTGGTCGGCAAAACTACAAGGTCTGCCTGGTCGGCAAAACTACAAGGTCTGCCTGCGTCGGCAAAACTACAAGGTCTGCCTGCGTCGGCAAAACGGTCCCTGGCAATAAATGAACTTTATGGTTGCATATCATACTCTCCTACTTGAGTCACGTAGTTCTAGTGTAACTTGAACAGTTACTTACTTTACAGTACTTGCACTTTACTTTCCTTACCAGTGCAGTTACCATACTTGCCTCACTTTACTTACCAGTACAGTCACCTTTACTTTACAGTACATGCACTTTACTTTCCTTTCCAGTACAGTCACCACACTTTACTTGCCGTACTTTTACTTTCTACACTTGTTCAGACACTGCACCGTACTTTACTTTACTTTCACTTTGGCCTGCTTTGTCATACTTGTACAGTACCTCTCTTTCTTTATTTAGAATTGTTGTGACTTACCTACGGTTCCATCTCCGTGGCACCGCAGACGATGTACATATGGAGGCAGATGCTCTAGAGTTAATAGCGCCAGACTTCGACCATGAGACCGCAGCTTCCAGAGCTATTTTCGGTTGTGTACTGTATTTTCTTTCTTTCAGGTATCCTTGGAATATTTGTACGGTTGGATTGTAATAATTGGACACTATTTGGGTATTTTTGTACATCTCTGCATCGTGGCTATTTTGACTTCACTGGTTAACTGCAGAACCTGCGCAATTATCAAATAAGTAACGGGCCCCCGAAAGCGGGTCGTTACAAAAGACTACTACAAAGTGACAATTCTTTTCCAATGTTGGCATAAGAATACACATGTCATAAAAGGAAGGAACTACAACAAGCTTATAACTCATACATTTCTTTAGCTTATTACAACTTCAGTTAGCATGAACATTTAATTAAAATTTGATTGGAAAGTTGGGTATCGAGTAAGCATACGGGCATGGACCTCACGCGGTAAGGTGGGTGGAATGCTACGACTTCCCGAGACAAGCTCTTACAAAAGAAGCCGTTCACCAACACAACCAACTCAACCAAAACCGCACCAACTCCCTGCCTCTGTGGGCTCGTCAGGAGTGGCCCACAAACTCAGCTGTCCATCCCATATGCCTACCTGGTACTCAAGTTTCTCCCAACCCCATTCTAGGATGCTCACCCGCCATGAGGCACACCGAGACATCCCTATAATTTATTAACGTTGAAGATAAGAAAATTAGCATGCAACACCAAAAGAATTGTGTTTAAGCTACATTCAAGTGACATGAGGGCGAAGCCAACGTGCATAACAATTGCATTTAAACAACACCAAAATCGCATGCAACATTAGAATTGATGAAAAAGACATACAACATGAGCTTTGCATCCAAACATACAAATACTTGCATGTTTCAAGTTCATGTTCAAAATTAGCACTTAAGTTAAGTAAACGAGCATACAATATTAAGGAAATTATATTACACTACATTAAGGTGAGATGAGGAACAACATTAAGTGGACTACATTGAAGTAATATGAGGAACCACAATTCTAATTACTTTTAAATAACAAGGCCAACATGTAGCACTTGTTTACCATGAAAGAAAAAAGCCATAAATGGAAGTTCTCATTTGATCCACAACATCTCGCATGAAACCATGCCAACCACACCTCCAATCCCACTTAAGCACATCAATAAATCCCACATCATGCCCTCAACCCCATCCTCCAAGTCCAACATGCACATGCCCTTTACATTTCTTACTTGCATATATAATCTCCATTACACAACAAATGAGTCCATTGCATATAAGGTTCAACTCAACATACAACTTTAGGTGGGTTAGTCATTTTAACAACATAAGAGCATGCTTTAGTAAATCGTGACAGCTCTAATGGCTAACATGAAAAATGTTGGCAATTTTAGGAACTAGAATGCAAGCATTTAAATTAAAGTCCAACGTAATGAGAATCCCATGATTAAAGATAACAACGACACCGAGCAAAGTCATGTTAAGCTACTTGCTTTAACGATTCTAATTAGACATTCCCATCAAAATGCAAACTTGTAAGGAATTGAGTTAGAGACAACTTGCAATTTGCTATATATAAACCATGCTCTACAAGATGCTAGCCTCATAAAGCTACAAGATCACTTGCAACATTAACTACAAAATTCAATCTTTTAAAAGCTAATAGCAAGTTTAGAAAATTCTCTACAACATGCAAGCTTGAGCAATTCTAAAGTAATCACAATGATAATTCCCAACATCCATGTAACTTAAGTGTAGTTAATGACAATTTAATAAACAAGATGCGACATGAAGTTATATTATGGAAGCTAAACATGAAGTTATATTATAAATAAATACTCTAGTGTGACTAGTGTGAATTTTAAGGGTCCATATTAAAAGGAGTGACTTCAATTAAATATGCTCAAGGCCTAGTTTAAAGATGTGAGCTTTCTTAAACATCCAACATAAAAATGCAACCTTTACAAGAGTACACAAAATGTTCCTTAGGAAAAATACTAGTCTTAGCTAAGAGACATGGGAATCGATACAAAAATGCTAGCTTTACCAAGTTACAAGGAATTTCATCCCAAAAGATACTAACTTTATGGAACCCACATAATAATACTTCCCAAAATGGAATTTTTAACACAAATTACACCAAAATTTCCCATAAATATAACAACTTGTAACATGTTGATTAATCTTCTTAACATGAAAAGAATGCTTGTTCATGATTAATTGAAGACAACATAGGACTAATTGCATGAAAGGAAATGCATCTCTATAATTAAATTCAACATCTTTAGCATTCTTGGATGAAATTTATGAATAACAAACTATATGGGGATTCCTACCAAATAAGAGGCCACCTTCATTGTCTTTAAATCCCACCAATAAATCCTTGGAATCCTCCATTTAAATCATCCCCTTAAAAGCATTCTTTCCTTTTTCTTCATCCTTCCTCTTAATTACCATTGAATGGCATGCAAGCTTGGAAAGAATTTAAGAGGAAAAGAGAGGGGCTCGGCCAAGATGGGGAAAGGGTTTGGTTCGGCTACAACACAAATGAGAAGGGGAGAAAGAGGTAGAAAAGAAAAGAAAAGAGAAAGGAGAAAGAAATTAATGAGGTTAGAGTCTAGAGTCTTCTCTTCAATTCTCCACCTTTCTATTATTAATCTCTCCCTCTAATTCTTTTCTTAATTCTTAAGGGTCAAAGGTCAAATGACTAGAAGATGCCATACTAGCTAAAAAGACCCAAATACCCTTCGACTTCTAAATAATTACAAGTATACCAAATAATATAAATACCCCCCACTTCTAATTATTTACAACATATGCCATAGAACCCTTATTTACAAGTTTGCCATCCCTCCAAAATATCTCTCTCCTCATCTCTAATAATCCAAGCCCAATAAGTAAAGCCCAACCAACTCTTAAGCAACTCAAATTAACTATAGGCCCAAACAATAGTAGTAATAATAATAATCAACATCAACAATAACAACAATAATAACATGCTAATACTAATAATAAGAACAACATCAACCACAATGCCACTCGTTAATACTAATAACAACAACAATAATAATCTCTTTAGCACATGAGGAAATAATTATCATGAAAATACCATTTTACTATACACACCCACCAACCAAACATCACTAAGCACACTAATAACACTCACTACATCGCATCCAATACATCCATTCGTATTCACTTATACGTCCACGTCATGACATATAACCATATAGCCATTTACATAGGAAATTATTATGCACACAACAGAATTACTATACACATTACGGAGGCACACAAGCAAGCATTCGCTACATATCAAACAAAAATACATACATTACTGTATTTGGCATTAGGGCCATTACAGAGAGCACTGACGAGCAGTACATTGGATCATGTGCTACATCAATGGCACAGTCGACGTCGGACTGACATACAGCCGAAGTGTTCATGGTCCGCACACTATCGGGTATGTCGACTCCGACTATGCAAGCGACTTGGATGGGAGGCGATCGATGACATGCTACGTCTTCACCCTGTCTGGCGCTCTAATATGTTGGCGGAGTATCCTTCAGTCTACTGTGGCGTTGTTTACTATGGAGGCAGAGTAAATGGCATTGACTGAAGCTGTGAAGGAGACGATATGGCTGATGGGTCTGATGGATGATCTGGTATTCTATACCAAGAGAGGTACGATGTCTGTTATGATAGCTAGAGTGCAGTGCACTTGGATAAGAATCAGGTCTTCCATACCCGTACAAAGCATATTGACGTTCGATTCCACTTTGTCAGTGACTATGTGGGAGAAGAAGAAGACGACATTAACTTGTTGAAGATCGGAGCAAATGACAACCCGATGGACGTGCTGACGAAGGTTGTATTGGGAGTCAAGTTCAAGCATTGTTTGGACTTGCTCAATGTGGGTCCTCAAAGAAGTTAACGTCGGCCCCAGGAGGGGGCAGTGAGGCTCGATGGTGCTATTTGAGACTCGAGAGAGTCAGCCAGTCTCGGGAGGAGACAGTCATAGATTTAGCGAAGCATTTGGTCCTTTGGGACATTTGGTTCTTTGAAACAAATAAGGGGGGAACACCATTCAAAGCTCAACCAAGGTCAGTGAGGGTCGTCTGTTAGACTGAGGCTCGAATCTTGCCAAGGTGGAGATTTGTGGAGAAGTTGGCTCGATTCGGTGCAGAAGAAGCAGTTGATTGGCAGACGAGTTATCTTGTGTCGAGGTAACTCGACTGCGCCTGGATTCGACTTATCTGACTCTACACAAGTCAGATACGAGGATACTTGGCATGTGGCTTCGTCAGCACAGTTGGGTCGATCGGGCGTCAGTTCGAGTCTGAAGGTCGATCGCTCGGTAGTTCGGTCGATCGGTCGTCAGTTCGAGTCTGAAGGTCGATCGCTCGGCATTGGGTCGTTCGGTCATATCGCGGTTAGAGTCCGTTTTCGATCGATCGATCGTATGGAGGCTCGAAGGAAGAGGCTCGAACGCAAGGCTCGGCACTAAGGTTGCTCGACACAGAAGGAAGGTCGATCGGTCGAAGGGAGCCCATTGGGATGCGGTCTACTAGGAAGCAGCGTCTGGCACACTAGGTTGCGGCAACATTAATTGCGTAGAGCAGCGATTGGATCGTATCCCAGAAATATCGGGATCCATATCTGATATGAGACCTTAGCCAATGATGAAACCTATTATAACCTATGGTTATAAATATGGGTTTTAGGTTAGGGTTTCGTGTGGAACACTTTGGAGAGAGTCGTCATTACGAGAGCTGAGAGATTGTAGCGTGAGCTTTTGGAGAGATCTTGTGTGCTTCTTCTTCGTTGGACGAAGAGAGAAGATTTGTATCGATCTCCCCTTTCGTAATAAAGTTCACCAGTTGTAACGACCCGTTTCCTGGGCCCGTTACTTTTTGATATTTGCGCAGGTCCTGCAGTTAACCAGTGAAAACAAAATAGCCACGATGCAGAGATGTACAAAAATACCCAAATAGCGTCCAATTATTACATTTCATACTGTACAAATGTTCCAACAACGTACATGAAGGAAAGAAAAATACAACTGAAAATAACTCTGCAAGCTGCGGACTCATGGTCGAACTCTGGCACTATTAACTCAAGAGCATCTACCTCCATATATACGTCGTCTGCGGTGGAACAGAGATGGAACCGTAGGTAAGTCACAACAATTCTAGCAGTAGAAATAAAGCAGTGCAGAAGTATGGAACAAGCTATAGTAAACAAAAGAAGGTCATGCTGGTGCAAAAAAGTAAGGTAAGAACAGACATGTATATACAAGCGAAAAGTAAAGTACTGGTGGCTACACAGGTGTGGTAAGTAAGGTGCATGTAATGGATAAAGTAAAGGTGACTGTGTAAGTGTAAGAGTGATAACTGTGGCGTGACATATGGTAGCAACAATGTTTTGACCCACATGCAATGTGATGACAATAGTAAGATAATCAGGTAGACGTAGTAACACTTAAGAAAAGATGAGCGTCGCTTGACTATTTAATAGTGTAGGATGGCCTAATAATAAGAAGTCTAGTTTAACTTCCAAATCAGCCAGGCAGTCAGGGCTTGAAGGCACAGGTCACTTCTATGACCGCAGGACAAGTCCTTTGGTTGACCAACCCCCTTCCCATTCCTTTCTAGACACTGATTCAGTAGTAGTTTAAGACCGCTTATTATTATATAGTTCTATCACGTTCGAATAGTCTCGACTTAGTCAGTGGAATAGTCGTATCAAGTTAGTAGTCGTGATTGAACAATAGTTTCAATCAACTAGTGCAACATCAATCAACTAGTGCATCAGTCTTAGCTCGAGTGTACGATATGCAACCAGAAGTGCACCCATCCCACGGAGCAACTCATGGAATATCTACCTACCATTCCTGTAGGGTGATTGTACATCTTACCAAATAAGGGTAGACCCGGTCACTCCCGCACACTTCGTAGCTCAAGACTATCCCGTATCCCGTGTATTATCATAGTCCAATGTTCATACCAGTGTTCGAATTAATATAGCCTTATAGGCTCTGGTATCAATCAAGCTAGTGCAACAGTCTTAGCTCGAGTGTACGATATACAACCAGACCCATCCCACGAAGCAACCCGTGGAATATCTATCTGCCATCCCCTGCAGGGTGATGGTACAACTTACCAAATAAGGGTGGACCGGTCACTCCCGCACACTTCGTAGCTCAAGACTACCACATAACCCATGTTGTATCACATTACACATCATAGCTGTATCCGTATCTGTATCCGTATCCATATCCGTATCTGTATCCATATGGCCTTATAGGCCCATCACATCATCAACAGATAAGCATTTTTCAATAAGACATTCCACAATATACCATTCAATCATTTCTTTTCAATACGGTACAGCAATCTGTTGTTTCAAGGGCAGAGACACTAATGACAGTTGTGATAGACCGACTTACATACCAATAGAGTTATGCACAATAGTCTCACTCCAAAGATGTTCAAAGGCATTAACAATATTCCAAAGAGTCTTGCTTGTTGAAAAGTCAAGGTAGAAACCTCAACAGAGAATGTCAGTCTTGAGCAATGCTTTGAAGTTCAATAAGTATGATATCTAATTCCATAAAAGTACATTATCTCAATTTAGTCTTGAGCAATGCGTTGAAGTCCAACAACTATGATGTTTAGTTCCGTAAAAGTACACTATCTCAATTTAGTCCTGAGCAATGCTTTGAAGTCCAACAACTACGATATTTAATTCCGTAAAAGTACACTATCTCAATTTAGTCCTGAGCAATGCTTTGAAGTCCAACAAATATGATATTTAATTCCATAAAAGTGCACTATCTCAATTTATAAAGGTAGAATTCATTGTGACTTACTCCCGATCCATTCTTCGAGCATGCGGTTTTCAATTAGTACATAGTTTACCAAAGTAGATGGTCGTGTACTACAACCATCTAAGTTGAAAGTTAGTGATGTCGTATGTTCAAGTCAAAGTTACATTGTAGTTGATTCGTTTCCTATTTAGTTAGGTCTCTAGTCATCTGTTCAGGTCAATAACTGTTCTGAGACTAAATGTCATGTCCTAAGTTCATACGAGTACACTAGCTAAATTTCTAAAGTTAGAATTAAAGTGACTTACGCTATCGAGATCGTCGTATTAAGACGAGGTTGGAGCTAGAGCTTCTAAATATGCTGGTGCATGAGAATTGGTACCTGCAAACACAAGACATCATTAGTTACAGGCTACCTTATTTCTATTTAATTTGATCGTTTTGATTTTTACAACAGATTAAAACGGTGCTGAAAAATGTTCTAAATTTTTATATAGGCTAGATATGATAAAAATAATATTATCGCAGGAGGAAATAATTTTCTAAAGCTTATAGTAATTTTTATAATTTTTAAAAGCTTAAATTCAATTTAAAAACTAATTTTTAATTAAGTAACGTAATTATTCAACAATTTATTCTGAATGCAATCTGCATCGAAAAGTTGCGAGTGAGCTGTCAAAATGACCGTCTCGAAGAGTATTATAACACATATTTTTATCACGTATCAGTTTACGTGAAAATAACAAGTTACTGATTTTTGAACGAAAATAACATATTTAACTTTTGGGCTTAAAAATTAATTCTGAAAAAAGTAAGCGTCTAATTGAGATGAAACCAGCACCATTAGGTCTAGAATGTCATTTCTGATTTTCTGGGCCTGGCCTTGTAATTTTCCGACTTGTAATTATTTTATTATCAATTTATGTTCAAATATCCCATGTTTTATAATTATCAAAATACATATATTCGTATATAATATGTATCTCGTATTGTTTCTCACCCATCACCATTCGTCCTCTCCATGCAACGGGGTGCTGCAGCGGTAGACGACGGCATCGAGCGTTCGGGCACGGGGTGGAGGAGGGCAGCGACTGTCGAGAGTGGGGCGAGCGGACGATGGTGGGTACGTCGGCGGCGTCAGCGGTGACGTGGGCTTCGAAACAAAGGCGCTCGGGGCTCGACGACGGCGTGCATTAGGTGCCCTCGTCGAAGCAGCGGCGAGGCGAGTTGGACGGTGGACGAAGGCAGGAGCTCGCGGCGGACTGCAGTGAGGGCGAGCGACGGTGGCGGGCGAGGCGACGACTCTGGTGGAGCAGACGATGGTGGGAGTGTCAGAGCAATGGAGACGCTTCGGTGCTCATCGGAGAGAGCTGTGGCGAGGCGAGGCACGGCAACATCGGAGGGGGTCGCCTGAGCAGCGGCGACGCTGCGTTCGGGGCTGCTCGGAAATGTTGGAAGCGGCGGCCTCCGGTGTCGTCGTACGGTGGGCTCACGGCGATACATCGTCGGGGTGCTCAGGGATGCGGGGTCTGCTGCAGCGAGCTCGCCGTAAGGAGGAGACGGAGGCGCTGTCGGACGAGGCTGGTGACTCAGGTGGCGGAAGCTGCTGCGATGGGAGGGAGTGCGTGTGAGAGCAGGCATGGGTTCGGGCTCGTCCGACGTCGAGGGGGGCAGCGGCGTTTGCAGCAGCGGCGGCGAGTTGTGGCCTGCGATGGAGCACCACTGGGGGAGAGATCTGAGTGAACGAGGGATATGGGTTTCGAGTGGCCCTGGGGTTGGGTTTGTTTCGAAAATGAAGAGGCTTGGGGCTTGATTATGCGGGCTGAGTGAGTAAGAGAGAGCCTGGTAAGTGTCTAGGGAAGCGAGGGTTAGGGGTGAGGTTTAAATAGGTTGCAAACTGTCACACTCCGCTTCCCGAAAACGGAAGTGAGGACGTGACTGAGGTCCGCTTGGGCTGGAGCTGTGAAACTCGAGCCCAATACGCGTCTGTAGTGATACACCATTCAAGGTACAGGTTCTTGCTTGCGATCTCAGAGCAACACAGAAATATCATTATTACACTCGGACATCCAGATTACAGGTACACAAAGACTTAAGGCCTAGCATGGCCATTACAACAGTTACATGGAATTTAAAATACACCTGAAAGAATACAACAACAAGTATTAAACTTTTAATGCAGCGCTGCGAAAGAATGCCGTCCTCAGCAGTGGGTCTTGTGCTCCTGGTTCTCTCTTCAGTCTCCAAGTGAACTCCTATATGAACTCTGCTCAAAACCTAACGTATATTTCACAGACAAGGAAATATACGTCAGCGAGGGTCGCTCGGCAAGATTTAAAAACATTAGAAACACAATGACCCTCGGCAAGATAATAATATAATACACAAGTTTAGGGAAAAGAGACACATTATGATTCTAAAAAAGATGGTACATATCAGCATGTGGAAACAAGTGACATAACAATGTGTAATGTGCAAAGTAGTGAGCAGTCGAAGTGTAGTGTGCAAGTAGCCAACACAGCAAGGTGTAGTGTGTGAAGTAACTAGCACGACAAGTGTAGTGTGCACAGCAAAAGTAGAGACAAGTGTAGTGTGTACAGCAAAAGTAGTGACCAGTGTAGTGTGTACAATAAAAGTAGCGACAATTGTAGTGCATAAAGTAACAAGTGGCAAACATGGCTTTTGTTCACAAAGTAAAGGCACGACATATGCGATGTACGAAGTAAAACACGATATGAACTTAGTCAACGGTTTATACAATCACGATAGTAGCTGAACAAACAAGAGTGCCAACCTGTACTTATTCTAGTGTCAAGCCTAGTGTCTGAGGGGGAGGTGACCAGCATCACACCCAAGTCAACGGGAGCTACCCGTGACTCTATACTCACCGACCCGGCCAGGTGTCGGTCAAGTTCACCACTAGAGTGTAATCCAGCTTTCCAGCCTCTACTACACTAGACTACCCCACCCAAGTGTCCATAAGTCAATCCATAGTTCAATGTTTGCCGTATGGCAAACATTCCGTAAATGCCCCGCGGGCCCAATATCTGTATTGCCCAAAGGCCCAATAGTCCGTAATTTGCACAAAGGCACAATAGTCCGTAAATTGCCCGAAGGCCCAATGTCACATTTCAATAGAGGTGGATAATTCAAAATATATCTGGCGGCACACATAGTAGTACCACAAGCAATAAGATCGAGTAATGGGCATTTTAAAGATGACGAGGCATTCTTGTACTTTAAAATTAACATGGGATAAATACTTTGACATTTGAAACTTCGTAGGGGGAAAATACCTGCGCCTTTGAAAAAGTACGAAGAAAGTAATATACTTGCAAGAGGTAAATACTTGCACCTTTGAAAATTGGTAGAAGGTAATATACTTGCCTGAAAAGGGCGTTTCAGCGCGTCTAGGTGATAGCAACGAAGGGGGTACGATTTATCTGTGTCATTGGATTTCAATATTAGTTACGAGTTCAAAATAATACGTATTAGAACCGTACAAATGCCTGTTTACGTAAGCATAAACACACGTATATTAATAACATATAAAAATTATGTGTATGTGCAAGTCTCGTTTAACTAAGGGTACATATCATAACATCAGCCATGTACAGATAATAAATGCTAACTATTATAAGGCTCAGTTATATATAATTATGGGTGAGCTACCGTTTACTCTAAATTAAAATTTGTACTGACAATTTAATAACACATAGTAATATATTATGGAAAGCGGTTCACACGTAATGATAATACTCACAGGTTGCGACTCATGCTTGCGGATCGGAGGGGAGGAAAGACGGCAAAGCTGGGCGTCGGAAGGAGTGCTGCTGGGTTGCACACGATGTCGGGGAGCGCAGGTTGGATCCGGAGGAAACGCCTGGGTTTGTGCGGCCGAACGGAGAGGGGAGATGCGGAGGGTGCAGGTGGGGTTGCGCCGGAGGTCCTCAGGCGATGTCGTCGGGAAGCTTGGGAGGAAAATGGCTAGGAGGAGACACCGGAGGTTGAGGTTGCCGAAGGGGCGAGGCGCGGTGAAGATGGCGGGTTGGGTTGAGGCACTGATCGGAGGGGAAGTCGGAGCGAACGGCGGCGTTGGGCAGCTGGGCGAAGGCGTGATGTCGGAGCGACGGATCGGGGATGATGGCACTGTGACTGTCGCGGGGCTTGGGAGACGAGGCTGCTCGGTGTCGAAGAGGCCTGGTGTTGGCCCCGCTGGAGGCTCGGGGGCGGATGGCAGAGGGAGGAAGGGGGTTGTCGGCGGCTTCGGCGGCGCGGATCGGAGCTGAGCGGGGCGCGGTGACGGTGGATCCCAGGCGACGGATCGGAGGCAGCTTCGACGGCGCTGGGTGCAGATCGAAGGCGGGTGGTGGTCGCTCGAGGATCGGGCGTCTTCGGTCCGAGGCGGCGATGGCTCCCAGCGCGCGACGGGCTCAGGCACGGCGATGCAGAGGAGGCCATGGGCTCCTCTGTCTCGTACAGAGGGAAGGAGGGGGAGACAGGGGAGTCGGGCGTCGGGAGGGTTGGCTATGCAAGCTAGGAGGGCATGGAAACGTAATCGTCGATGGGCGTTGGGTTACTGAGGAGGAGGGCTGGGTTTCATTTTGAGGGAAGGGAAGTGCGTCCTGGGTCTAAAAGAAGAAGAGCTTAAGAGGAAGGAGATGTTGAATATTGGACTCCCCGGATTTGGTTTTGGATGATGAGCAAACATAAATAATTCATGAACTAACAATTTGTGAGCGCAGTATTGGAGATCGTCGCCAATTTCACGAGAATATTCAAAGCGACATCTCAACACTTCCAAAAGCTCGTATTCAAGCCTAAAGCTTCGTTGAAGCTCCTGCAACGCTTTGGAAGTAATGAAGATTCAATCGAAGCTCTCAAAGACCGTTTATTAAGGTTTTATTTATAGTCTTTTAGTTTCGATTGATAGAATGTTAAGCCTTGAGTATATCTTACGTTTCTATCTTCAGTTCGCTCATTTCGTAGCTCTAGGATTCTTGCACAAGTTCACTCTAACTTCCTCGAAGCGTCGCGCTTCGATTCGGACCTTGTTGTGCATGTTAGTTGGTACAAGAACAAGTACTGACCGACTAGATGGAGATCTAGTCGGTCGGCCACTGTTCTTGGACCGACTAGTTTCAGTCAGTTAAATCTTTGTTCTTTACTGTTTACAGTTAGTCGGTCTACGTTGACTCACCGACCGACTAGTTTGTGAACTAGTCGGTCAGTGATGCTTCTTTGACCGACTAGTTGTGATTTACTGTACATGCCAAATTTCTCCTAAGCTACTGTTTTCCGTTAGTCGGTCTAAGAACGTTTGATGACCGACTAGTTGACTATCTAGTCGGTCAACTTTTGTTCTTGGACCGACTAAGTCAACTTGCCTTCAGACTATGTTGTTTTGCCTCTTAGTCGGTCTACGTTCATTGGATGACCGACTAGTTGTGAAACTAGTCGGTCAGACAGTGTTCTTGGACCGACTAGTTTTCTAGGTCTGAAATTCTATCTCTTCTCTGATCTGCTCTTAGTCGGTCCTTGCTTTGTGACTGACCGACTAGTTGATGAACTAGTCGGTCAGTGATTGTTCCTTGACCGACTAATTCTCCCAGATTTCTTTCCGTTGGAGATTGACCTAACTTATGTTTTTGGGTTCCTATAAATACGAACCTAGGTCATTTCTATCTAAGATAGAGCTGCCATTAAGAGATTCATTGAGTTCTAAAGAGATAGCTATTCTCCCTCAAATCTAAAGCTCTCTTCCTCACAAGAAACCCATTCTCTCTCATTTCTAGATCTAGAGAGAAGCTTGTTCTTGGTGAGCTCTTCAAGCTATTGCTTGATCCAAGTCTCCAACTCTTCCCTAGGCACCCATTGCTGCTCATTTCCTTGGTGCTAGGGCTTGGTGACTTCATCTTCCTCAAATCCTTCATTCCACCTATTGGGTAAGAAAAACTCAAGGTATAGGATTTTGTGGTAAGAGTATTTATTTCATTTAAACTCTTTATATTGCTTATTGGCTCTCTCGGTTGTGAGAGAAGTTTGTGATCCCGGGTTGTGGGATTCACTTTGCCATTGCATGTATGATTTGATCTTGTGAAGGTTTTTCACAAGATATTCATAGTGGAAATCTTGAGTTAGGGTTTCTAACTCAAGTATCCGGAGGGGATCCGGGTGGTTGGGACGTAGGATCACCGGGAACAAGTCGGGGAGACTTGGGTGGATCCGAACCCATTAACATCGTTTGTTAGCATTGTTAATTTCGTTGTCGTCACTCAATTTAAGCTTCCGCAAATTGATTTGGTAGTTGATTGCAATTTAATTTGGAATTATACTCCTTATTATTTTAAAGTACTATTCACCCCCCCTCTAGTACTTGTGCAGTAGCTGGTAGGGCATTACATTTGGTATCAGAGCCAGATACTCAGCTATGTCTGCCAACGACAACAAGACCGTGCGTCCACCTTCCAACTATGACACCTTCAGGAACCGTGAAGGAGCATCTTCCGTGATGGAAGGACATTCCTCTACGAGGCCTCCATTCTTCAACGGTACCAACTACGAGTACTGGAAGTGTCGGATGGAAACCTTCCTCCGAAGTGCATCTTTATGGAGAACTACAATGAAGGAGTATATTGAACCCGAAGAAGAAGATTTCGAGAAATGGACTACCGCGGAGGTCGCCGCGGAGGTAAGCAATGCCAAGGCAATGAACGCCTTGCAATGCGCATTGGAGCCCGAGGACTTCAATAAGATATGCACATGTAAGAGTGCATATCAAATTTGGAACTCTCTCCTCATACTACATGAAGGGACGAGTCGGGTAAGAGACTCTAAACTCGTAGTCGTAACAAAAGATTACGAAATGTTTCATATGCAACAGGGCGAGAAGATGAAAGAATATTACGCTCGCTTCGTTGACATAATAAACGAGTTAGAGGCCCTCGGCAAGATCTACACTCAAAAGGAGAAGTGCCTAAAGCTTATTGAAGGACTTCCATCTTCTTGGGAAAAACGTACCTTCGCCATCGAGGAAGGTAATGACATGGACAAATATACCGTAGTTCAACTAATGGGTACTTTGATGTCATATGAGGTACGCAAAGATAGCAAGGTAAAGCTACAAGAAAAGATGAAGTCATATTTGAACCTAGATGCGCCTAAGAAAAAGGCGATTGCATTCAAGGCGGCTTCATCCACATCTTCCGATGATGAAGACTCGGAAAACGAGTTGGACTTGGAGTCCATGGCACTCATGGCCAAGAAGTTCAACCGTTTCTTCCGGAAAGGTAACTTCAAGACCAAAGGTAAATTTGGTTCTTCTAACGCCTCTTCCTCTCCTTTGTGTTTCAAGTGCAATAAGCCAGGACACATGAAAGCGGAGTGTCCTCTCAACAAACAAAAGGAGAAGTGGAAGGCGCCAAAATTCGATAAGTCCAAGAAATACAAAAAGGGGTACAAGAAAGGACTTGTCGGAGCAACATTCACCGACTCCGAGGATTCCTCAAGCGGAGAGTCGGATGATGAGAAAGTGGAGCAAGCACATATGTGTTTCATGGCAAGAGAGGAGAACGATCAAGGATCCTCCTCTTCCGATGATAGTAATGACGAAAGCGATGAGGTAACAATGGATGATCTTAGAAATGCTAACTCTCAACTTTGGTCAAAATACACTAAGTTAGTAAATAGATATACTAAGGTAAAAGATGACCTAGCTAGCATTCAAACATCGCCTAAGACTATCATCACCAACAACGACACCGTTGTTGAAGAGTTAAGAAATGAGATTGTTAATCTCAAATCTAAACTTGAACATGTTAGCATCGAGGATCCGGAAGAACATAGGATAGCGGATTTAACTTCTCAAAACTCGACTTTGAGTATTGAGAACGAGAATCTTAAATCTCGTGTTTTTGTGCTCACATCGCAAGTATCCAATTTGGATACTTCTATGCGTTCTCTCAAAGAGAAATATGAGAACACATTGGGCCGAATTAACAAATTCAACAAAGGTAAGGACCATTTGGATAAAATCCTAAGTGACTTACTTCCGGCCAATCACCACATTGGTTTGGGGTATACGATGGGATGTCCATCCAAAGCGGCCACTACTTTTGTTAGGCCAACTTCCGGTGACTCTACGAGTGGTAGCAAACACTCTATTGATAGTTCATCTACCAATGATGCTTCCACTTCGTCCACGCCCTCTTTTGGAAAGAAACCCACTTTGGGTGGACCTCCAAAGAAGGGGCATGCTTATATGTACACCAATACCATGCCACGTAGGAACACACGTCCTACTCCACCATCTCACACATATGATGATTTTTATGCAACACATTCTCGGGCACGTGCACACCATGTGAGACACCCTCACGCACGTGTTCCCACACATGCTTATGATCACACACCGCATCATATGAATAATTCTCATCGTGCACCATTCCATCATGTCCCGTATGCCTATCCACAACATGCATCACGTAGAAATCAACGTCGCATGCATGCACCCAATAGGATGATGGCTCCCAAAATATTCACTATTTGGAGCCCAAAGGACACAAGCATGGACGAAAAACAAATGTACATGAATGCTTATTTTTCGGATGTTGTGCATAGTAAGAATTATGTGGGGAAGTCTAAGTCCACTTGGACTTGGCTTCCAAAGGTCTAATCCCTTGGACCCAATGACCTTGGGTACCATGATATGGAAGTTTCTATCTTTAGGTACTCAAGGAAAAGAAAAAGGGAAGGAGCAACAAATTTGAATTTAGCTCCAAAGGGAATTGGATACTCGATAGCGGGTGTTCCAAACACATGACGGGTGACGCTCGTTTGCTCTCCAGAGTGGTTCCCATTGCGAATGGAAACCGCGTCGTATTTGGAGGCAACGAGAGCGGAACCATCATAGGTGTTGGTAAAGTCGGTAACCCTTCTAAACCCCTAATTAGTGATGTTTATCTTGTTAGTGGTTTAAATCATAATCTCATTTCAATAAGCCAACTTTGTGACAAAGGTTACAAAGTTAGCTTTGCGAAAGGATTGTGTCATATTTTAAGAAAGGATAATGAAAAATTATTATTTTCCGGAACTCGTCGTAAAGACATTTATATTTTGGATCTTCCTAAGTCATATGAACAATGTCTCGTTGCCAACACAAGTGAACAACACTTATGGCATCGACGCTTTGGACATGTGAACTTTGGAACACTATATAAGCTTTCAAAATTGAATTCCATTAAAGGTTTTCCGAAGCTCGTTTTTGAAAAGAAAAGTTTTTGTGATTGTTGTCAACGCGGCAAGCTTCCTAAATCTTCATTTAAACCTAAGAAAAGCATCTCTACTAAACGGCCACTAGAGCTATTACATCTAGATTTATTTGGGCCAACTAGAGTAGCTTCCTTAGGAAATGCAAGGTATGGACTTGTCATTGTAGATGACTATTCAAGATTTACTTGGGTATTTTCATTGTGTAATAAAAATGAAGCTTTTGAAAACTTCACAATTTTTGTTAAGAAAGTACAAAATCTCTTAGGGACCACCATTGTCACTATTCGTAGTGATCATGGAGGTGAATTTGAGAATGAGTCTTTTGAGACATTTTGTGATGAAGTTGGTATTACTCACACCTTCTCTTTCCCTCGTGCACCTCCTCAAAATGGTGTAGTTGAGAGAAAGAATAGGACGCTAGTGGAGTGTGCTCGCACTATGCTTGATGATAGCCAACTTGGCCATCAATTTTGGGCGGAAGCGGTACACACCGCTTGCTATGTGTTTAATAGAATACTTTTGAGGCCCGTCACTAAACAAACTTGTTATGAATTGTTGTTTGGTAGGTTGCCTCAAGTTAAACATTTTCGTGTTTTCGGTTCGAAATGTTTTATTAAGAACACATATGGTTGTTTGGACAAATTCGATCCAAGATCCGATGAGGGGATCTTTGTTGGATACTCTACGCGTAGCAAAGCCTACCGGATATTCAACAAACGAACCTCAACGATCGAGGAGTCGCTTCATGTCTCATTTAATGAAGGATTTGTTCCAACTAGAATTTCAAATGATAATGATTCTTTGGATGTTTTATGTGATTCGTTTGATAATTCTAAGTCTAATGATTCTATTGATTCTATTGAGACTAACCCAACTAATGAAGTTGTTGAGAATGTTCCTAGTGATCAAGGTATTCCCAAACGGCTTCATTCGGTTCGTGACCATCCCCATGAGCAAGTCATTGGCAATATCTATGATAGTGTCAAGACGAGATCGCAAGTTCACCACTTCGCAAATTGTGCCTTTGTCTCATCGATAGAGCCAAAGAATATTAATGAAGCATGCGAAGATAGCGCTTGGATCTTAGCCATGGAGGAGGAGCTCATTCAATTCGAGAGGAATGAGGTATGGGAGCTCGTTCCATTGCCATCGAAGAACCACACCGTCATAGGGACAAAGTGGATCTTCAAGAACAAAACCGACGAAAACCAAGTCGTCGTCCGGAACAAAGCTCGGTTAGTTGCTCAAGGCTATCGTCAAGAGGAAGGTATCGATTTCGAAGAATCTTTCGCTCCGGTAGCTAGATTAGAATCAATTAAATTACTTTTGTCTTTTGCATGCCATAAGAATTTTAAATTATTTCAAATGGATGTTAAAAGTGCATTTTTAAACGGAGATGTCGTTGAGGAAGTTTACGTTTCTCAACCTCCGGGCTTCGTAAATGAAAAATTTCCGAATCACGTTTTTAAACTAAAGAAAGCTCTTTATGGTTTGAGACAAGCTCCTCGAGCTTGGTATGATCGCCTAAAGAATTTTCTTTTGGATTTGAATTTTAAAATGGGCGAAGCCGATTCTACTCTTTTTATTAAGCATGCGAATAATGATATTTTATTAGTTCAAATTTATGTTGATGATATCATTTTCGGTGCTACTAACTTCACTCTTTGCGAAGAATTTTCTAATGTTATGAAGGAACAATTTGAGATGAGCCACATGGGCGAACTCAAATATTTCTTAGGTCTCCAAATTCGCCAAATGAACGATGCAATCTTCATCCACCAAACGAAGTACACGGTGGAGTTGCTAAAGCGATTTGGAATGGAGAATGCCTCCGGGAAAAAGACTCCAATGAGCACGACTACGCATCTTGACAAGAATACGGGCGGTAAGGATGTAGACATTCGTTTATATCGAGGTATGATTGGTAGTTTGCTTTATCTTACCGCAAGTAGGCCCGATATTATGTTTGCCGTATGTATATGTGCTCGTTATCAGTCTCAACCTAAGGAGTCTCACTTAGTAGCGGTAAAGCGTATTTTTCGCTATCTAAGTTACACTTTAGATTTTGGATTACTTTATCCGAGAGCTAGCACATATGAGTTAATCTCATATAGTGATGCCGATTATGCGGGATGCAAATCCGACAGGAAAAGTACTAGTGGCACTTGCCATTTTATAGGAAATTCTCTTGTCTCTTGGTTTTCCAAGAAGCAAAATTCCGTATCACTTTCAACCACCGAGGCGGAATATATTGCCGCCGGTGCCGCGTGTGCTCAAGTTCTTTGGATGAGACACACACTTAAAGACTTTGGTATAAATTGTGATACTTGCCCTATCATGGTTGACAACCAAAGTGCAATATGTCTTTCCAAGAACCCGGTACATCATTCCCGCTCGAAACACATAGATGTCCGCCACCACTTTTTAGATGACCATGTTGCTAAAAAGGACATCATTCTAGTGTACGTTGAAACCCAAAAGCAAATCGCCGATATTTTCACGAAACCCCTAAAGGAGGACTCCTTTGTGCTGTTGCGTCGAGAATTGGGGATTATGGGTGAATCCGAAATATAGGATTCATGTTTCATTCAATAATTTTGCATGCTATTATTCTTGACAATATCTCATTCATGCTAGAATTATTGGTTTTTTGGGAATTTTAAGTGATATCTTAATTTTTCGTTCGATTTGTGCGTAATCGTCAAATTTCTGTTTTTCGATGTTTAATGGGGTAGTTTAGATGTTTATTGAGAGTTTTGAGATATATCGTCCAAGTGTTTTGAGGAGAGAACTTGATTATCACTTTTTGGACTTTGTTAGTCGGTATCTGTTCAACCACCAACCGACTAGATGTTCATCTAGTCGGTTAGTAGAAGAACTTACACCGACTAACTCAAGCTTATTGAGTTTACTTTCCATCTTGAACTCTTTAGTCGGTTCATGTTCAGTGACCGACCGACTAGATTGAGATCTAGTCGGTCAGTAAATGAACACAGACCGACTAAATCTTGTCAGTAAATCTTGGATTCAGCCACTGTTTGCAACTAGTCGGTTCAAGCTCATTGACCGACCGACTAGATCGTGATCTAGTCGGTCAGTGCTTGAACTGTGACCGACTAGTTGTGCCAGGGGCTGTTTGGTCTTTTGCGAAATCGACCGACTTAAACTCAGTTTAGTCGATCGATTTTCATTCTAATCGATCGAAATCTCTTCTCTCTCCGCTCAAAACCCCGACCTCCCTCGAAACCCTTCGACTTCCGATCGATCTCCGGCCATTTTTCCGGCCATCTCCGTCGATCTCCTCCGTCGGCCCCTCGTTCTAGGTGATCTCCTCTCCTCCTAGGGTTAGATTTCATTTCCTAGAGCTAGGGCTTGCTCGGGTTCTTAGGGTTTATTTTTTTTCGGCTAGGGCTTCTTCGTTTGATCTCCTTGTCCCGTGTCTTGCTTCGACTATGGCAAGAACACGCATTCCGATCACTCCCTCTAGCCCCTCTCCGATGACCGTTGATCCAATCTCTTCGGATCCCGAGCATCCAACCCCTCCGAAGCGTAGAGCCAAGACCACCCATCCTTCGTCGTCTTCGCCTCCTCTCAAGAAGAAGAGGACGACGACCGCTAAATCTAAAGGTCAACCGAAACCCAAACCCAAGCCTAAGCCCAAGGCCAAAATTCTTGCTTCTGCATCTTCGTTCCATACTCCTACCGATTCCGATACGGAGTATAACCCCGAGACTGAGACTCATAGGGAACCCACTCCTCCTACTCATCCCGAGTCTAGCACCCACCCTCGTACGTCTACTCGAAAACCTAAGGGAAAGGCTCCGATGCCGGTGGGCGGTGTCGATATTTCCTTATGTCGCGATGACCCTTTGTGTCTCGCGGCATATAACCGTATCGAACATTGCCCGCTGCTTCTGGAGCATTTCGTCCAGTTTAGCGACTTCATAGGGTTAGCTGATCTTCTGTCGTCGTCGGGTCTTCTCGATTACCTTCGATTTGACCCGAAGGCGAATCCTCACCCCTACCCTAGGTTAGTGAAGCTTTTCTATGCCAATAGGATCCGGGGTCAGTACGATCAGACCCACTCTATTGAGACGACCGTTTTGGGGACTCCTATAGTCCTCACTGCGGAAATCTTAGGAGAGATTTTGGGTATCTCTTCGTCTGGACTTCTTCCTTCTGATATCTCGGTAGATGATATTTCTTCTCTTGATCAGACCATCCTTTCAGAGATTTTCCATCAGATTCCTCCTGCCATGATTGGCGTGCCTTCTAAATCTTTCAAGCCAAATGCTTGGGTCCTAAATCTGATTCTGAAGTCGTGCTTGCTTCCCAAGTACGGCTCCTCATCTTTACCATCCCAGCCATTTTTGAAGCTTATCTATGCGATCTTCATGGGGAGCTCGATTAATTGGGCTCGAATTATACTCGATAAGATTGATTCTTTCGAGTGTATTCGAAAGTCCAATAAATCGGCTCATATTCCTTTTCCTTGCATGTTGACCCTCGTGTTTCGTCATTTTCGTGTCACATTGCCTCGTGACGATGAGCGTCCCCTCGGTCCTCCCCTGAATGCGACGGCCGTCAAGAAATCTCTTGCGGCGCTTCGTCACGTTCAGAGGACGACACCTTCAGCGTCTGTCCCTGCCTCTGCCAGTGCCTCTGCTACTCCCATTGCCACCCTTGATGACGTCGTCCGGATACTTCTTCGTTACGAGTCCCGCTTGGCTCGTACCGAGGAAGTGGTCTGCCGTATGGCACGTCAGATGGGTGTTGAGCTTCCTCCTTCCGTGTCTGAGGGAGAGGAGATGGATGAGATGGATGAGGATGACGTTGAGGAGATCTGTCGTGCTTCGACTCGTGCCCCCAAGGGCACTTCTGCTGCTGCTGGTACTTCCTCTTCTGCTCCTGGAGCTGCCACCTCTTCAGGTGTTCCAGAGCCATCTGCTGCTGACCCTGTTTCCGAGCCTGCTCATGTATCTGCTGCTGCTGCTTCTGTCGAGACTCCTGCTGCTGTTGAGCCTGTTGCTGAGATCTCGACTCCTGCACCGACGATTCCATCTGTTGAGACACCTCTACTGCCTGCAGATCCTGAGTCCACTCCTTCGACTGGACCCACGGACGCTGCAGATCCAGCCTCCTCCTCGTGATCGTTGTTCCGAGGACTCTCCATATACACTTTGGATGATATATTCCTGTGAGAGTGTCTTGGGTTAGGATGGGGTTGAGAGATGCCTTGTTGTATTTCTTTTGTGATTTCTGGTTGTCGGTGTTGGATTGTATGATATGTTGTTGATGATGTATTTCTTTTTGATGATATGTAGCAATTGATATGATGTATCTCTTTTATTCGATGAGATATCTTTTGGATGTACTCATGTTGTCTCTATGTATATATATGTTCATCATCGTTCACTTTATCTTTTATTCGTCGTGCAAATTTAATATTCGTTGAATATATTTGAAATGTGATATCGAATCGACGCATAAAAAGTTGGTTAAATGGATTTAAATTCTGTAATTTTATAGAATTGTTTTCCATGCTCAAAGTTAACCAAGAATATTGAATATTGAAGAGTATGTTTCTTTATTCAAGACATGAATAAACATTTGGTATTTTTGATGATTTAGATTATCGTTGATTTCTTTTTATTGATAATGGAAAATTTGACACACCTTGTTTTGATTTCCACATTTTTCCCTTGGTGTCAAGTTGGTCCATTGTCTTCGTCTACGACTCCCGATGTTGGATTTTACATTTCCTAATTGTTGTCGTTGTATGCCCCCCATTTTTTTGGGATAATGCCAAAGGGGGAGAGATAATGATAATAAATAGGCGCAAATGAAAAAAATTTAACTCAATTTCCAAGAATCTAGTTTGATATGTTAGATTCAGGGGGAGTTAAGATACAAATAAGGATTTTCAAAATCCGATATTTCAAAAATCAATTCACTTTATTTATCTTACTCGTCTGCTTGATACAATTCATTTATATTCATTTTGGAATTAACGTATCATCAATGCAGGGGGAGTAAGTACTTTACATTTGTATTATTATCTTTGATTATTATTTATGTTGGTTTGTCATCACCAAAAAGGGGGAGAATGTTGAATATTGGACTCCCCGGATTTGGTTTTGGATGATGAGCAAACATAAATAATTCATGAACTAACAATTTGTGAGCGCAGTATTGGAGATCGTCGCCAATTTCACGAGAATATTCAAAGCGACATCTCAACACTTCCAAAAGCTCGTATTCAAGCCTAAAGCTTCGTTGAAGCTCCTGCAACGCTTTGGAAGTAATGAAGATTCAATCGAAGCTCTCAAAGACCGTTTATTAAGGTTTTATTTATAGTCTTTTAGTTTCGATTGATAGAATGTTAAGCCTTGAGTATATCTTACGTTTCTATCTTCAGTTCGCTCATTTCGTAGCTCTAGGATTCTTGCACAAGTTCACTCTAACTTCCTCGAAGCGTCGCGCTTCGATTCGGACCTTGTTGTGCATGTTAGTTGGTACAAGAACAAGTACTGACCGACTAGATGGAGATCTAGTCGGTCGGCCACTGTTCTTGGACCGACTAGTTTCAGTCAGTTAAATCTTTGTTCTTTACTGTTTACAGTTAGTCGGTCTACGTTGACTCACCGACCGACTAGTTTGTGAACTAGTCGGTCAGTGATGCTTCTTTGACCGACTAGTTGTGATTTACTGTACATGCCAAATTTCTCCTAAGCTACTGTTTTCCGTTAGTCGGTCTAAGAACGTTTGATGACCGACTAGTTGACTATCTAGTCGGTCAACTTTTGTTCTTGGACCGACTAAGTCAACTTGCCTTCAGACTATGTTGTTTTGCCTCTTAGTCGGTCTACGTTCATTGGATGACCGACTAGTTGTGAAACTAGTCGGTCAGACAGTGTTTTTGGACCGACTAGTTTTCTAGGTCTGAAATTCTATCTCTTCTCTGATCTGCTCTTAGTCGGTCCTTGCTTTGTGACTGACCGACTAGTTGATGAACTAGTCGGTCAGTGATTGTTCCTTGACCGACTAATTCTCCCAGATTTCTTTCCGTTGGAGATTGACCTAACTTATGTTTTTGGGTTCCTATAAATACGAACCTAGGTCATTTCTATCTAAGATAGAGCTGCCATTAAGAGATTCATTGAGTTCTAAAGAGATAGCTATTCTCCCTCAAATCTAAAGCTCTCTTCCTCACAAGAAACCCATTCTCTCTCATTTCTAGATCTAGAGAGAAGCTTGTTCTTGGTGAGCTCTTCAAGCTATTGCTTGATCCAAGTCTCCAACTCTTCCCTAGGCACCCATTGCTGCTCATTTCCTTGGTGCTAGGGCTTGGTGACTTCATCTTCCTCAAATCCTTCATTCCACCTATTGGGTAAGAAAAACTCAAGGTATAGGATTTTGTGGTAAGAGTATTTATTTCATTTAAACTCTTTATATTGCTTATTGGCTCTCTCGGTTGTGAGAGAAGTTTGTGATCCCGGGTTGTGGGATTCACTTTGCCATTGCATGTATGATTTGATCTTGTGAAGGTTTTTCACAAGATATTCATAGTGGAAATCTTGAGTTAGGGTTTCTAACTCAAGTATCCGGAGGGGATCCGGGTGGTTGGGACGTAGGATCACCGGGAACAAGTCGGGGAGACTTGAGTGGATCCGAACCCATTAACATCGTTTGTTAGCATTGTTAATTTCGTTGTCGTCACTCAATTTAAGCTTCCGCAAATTGATTTGGTAGTTGATTGCAATTTAATTTGGAATTATACTCCTTATTATTTTAAAGTACTATTCACCCCCCCTCTAGTACTTGTGCAGTAGCTGGTAGGGCATTACAGGAGATGGGTTCGGTTTTTAAAGAGAAGGGTTGTCGATCTGGGGTTAGAAGAAACAGGAAGAAGAAGAGAACGTGGAGGTTAAGGGTGGCCGCATGTACGGGAATGTGGTTGAGAGGGGAGGGGGTCCTCTTACGTGGGTTGTGCTTGGGGATGACGTGAGTGGGGGGGAGAGGGAGCAGTTAAGATTTATTTGTTGTTAAGTTATGATTTTATAACAACAGGTTGTTTTTTTTAACAGAACTCAATTTCAAAAGATTCCCTCCTCTCCTCTTTTTAACAGATGATTTATTAAAACAAGTTTGAATTTAAATGGTTAGCTAAGAGTAATATTAATAATTATTAGCTTATAGGTTAGGAGAATAAGTAATAGAACAAGTTGGTGCCCAAAAACCCATTGCTTAGAAAGCTTTTTTTTTAATAAATAAATTACGAATAGAACTCTAATATTAAACAGGTTAAAGATTAACATTAATGTTTAAAGTTGAAATAATAGTAATATAAAGATTAATACACTTACCCCTCGACATCCAAAAGTTGTGAACAAAATACCGGTGTGATCGCGCCTCCGAGAGGGTCGTGAATACGGGGTCCACTCGCGTGTCCGAACTACGAAAAACAATAATTAAAATTAAACACGAGAATACACATATGATAAAGAGATACGTACTAAAAATGTACGTCCGAAAAGCGGCCGTTACACCCTACCCACCTTAAGAAAAATTCCGTCCTCGGAATTTCTTTATTAGGTAAAGATCAAGGAACACCTGATGGACGAAGAATCAGGGTATCAAGGAGCAAGGGACTTATTGAGGGAAGAATACTCTTGAATTGTAAAGGGTTTAAGATCGAAACAAAAATAACACCGAAAATATTACAAAGCATGATAGACTAAATGGCAATAGTAGAAGCAAAAGATACATATAAGAAGCGACAAGCAAGGATAAGCACAAGATATAAATCTCTAATCGGGATGATAGGTCAGGGTTCAACATCATCGTTCATCACTGGCACGTCGTACCTAACTTCCTCAGCGACCATAGAGTAACCTTGGTGCTGACTACGTTCGGGATTGGCCTGTGGAGGAACCTGATGCTGAGGGGCCAAAGATGGTCCCTACTGAGTCGATCCGGATGCAGAGTTGCTAGTGTGACGAAAGCAGTTCCTGGCAATATGATCAGGTGCCCCGCATGCCAAACACTGATTCAGCAACACGCGACAATCCCTCTTGACGTGCCCAACCCGGTTACAATGATGGCACACCACTGTAAATCTGGGGTCGACTGGTGCTACAGGCTTCTTGAAATCGGTGGTCTGAGTCGGTCGGAGATTGTTCTTTGGCGGCTCCTGCGGACGCTTGCCTGTTTGACGCGCCTTCTTCTGATTGGCGATCCGCTCCTGATTCTTCGCAGCTACCAGGACATCCTCATGAGTGGTAAAAGTATTCCCGGACAGCACACTCTGGATGTCTAGGTCCAGGCCCTGCAGGAAGCGATGCGCACAGTCCTCAGGGTCTTTCACCATGGCAGGAGCATAGCGACTCAGCATCGTGAACTCGGCTTCGTACTCATCAACGGTCATAGTGCCCTGCTCCAGGTTGATGAAACGACTCTCCTTCATTCGCTTCGCAGACTTCGGAAAATACTGGGCGTCAAACCTCTTACAGAAGGTGTCCCATGAAATCGGCTTGGTCAGCCTAGCTTCCTCCGCATTCCACCAGCTGCGGGCATTATCTGTCAATTGCTTCCTGGCAAGCTCCACCCATTCATCTTTATTGATTCGAGCAAGGCCCAAATCATCTTCAGTGCTTTGACGCCACTCTTCGGCCGCTAGCGGGCCTTCTCGTCCCGAGAAGCTCTTCGGATGCATCTCTCTGAACTGCTTGGCTCCGGGCTCATAGCGGGGTTGTGGTGCAGCTGGTGCAGCCTGGCGTCCTTACTGGACCAGATGATGTTGAACCTCCAGCATATCTCTCATGACTCCAAGCATCTGTCGAATGTCGTCCTCTCCGCTTCCAACAGCTCCGGATCCTTGTCGAGTGTTACGTCTTCCTGCCATGCTGCAAACAAACAAAGTAAACATTTGCGTACAAGATTTATCCAGACAGTCTAGTTAATAATGACATCTATATTGTTCCGAGCATTTCGCAGAAAGCAGACCTGCATGGGCCACCACTAAAACCTGTCACGCCCCGCTTCCCAAAAACGGAAGTGAGGACGTGACTGAGGTCCGCTTGGGCTGGAGCTGTGAAACTCAAGCCCAATACGCGTCTGTAGTGATACACCATTCAAGGTACAGGTTCTTGCTTGCGATCTCAGAGCAACACAGAAATATCATTATTACACTCGGACATCCAGATTACAGGTACACAAAGAATTAAGGCCTAGCATGGCCATTACAACAGTTACATGGAATTTAAAATACACCTGAAAGAATACAACAACAAGTATTAAACTTTTAATGCAGCGCTGCGAAAGAATGCCGTCCTCAGCAGTGGGTCTTGTGCTCCTGGTTCTCTCTTCAGTCTCCAAGTGAACTCCTATATGAACTCTGCTCAAAACCTAACGTATATTTCACAGACAAGGAAATATACGTCAGCGAGGGTCGCTCGGCAAGATTTAAAAACATTAGAAACACAATGACCCTCGGCAAGATAATAATATAATACACAAGTTTAGGGAAAAGAGACACATTATGATTCTAAAAAAGATGGTACATATCAGCATGTGGAAACAAGTGACATAACAATGTGTAATGTGCAAAGTAGTGAGCAGTCGAAGTGTAGTGTGCAAGTAGCCAACACAGCAAGGTGTAGTGTGTGAAGTAACTAGCACGACAAGTGTAGTGTGCACAGCAAAAGTGGAGACAAGTGTAGTGTGTACAGCAAAAGTAGTGACCAGTGTAGTGTGTACAATAAAAGTAGCGACAATTGTAGTGCATAAAGTAACAAGTGGCAAACATGGCTTTTGTTCACAAAGTAAAGGCACGACATATGCGATGTACGAAGTAAAACACGATATGAACTTAGTCAACGGTTTATACAATCACGATAGTAGCTGAACAAACAAGAGTGCCAACCTGTACTTATTCTAGTGTCAAGCCTAGTGTCTGAGGGGGAGGTGACCAGCATCACACCCAAGTCAACGGGAGCTACCCGTGACTCTATACTCACCGACCCGGCCAGGTGTCGGTCAAGTTCACCACTAGAGTGTAATCCAGCTTTCCAGCCTCTACTACACTAGACTACCCCACCCAAGTGTCCATAAGTCAATCCATAGTTCAATGTTTGCCGTATGGCAAACATTCCGTAAATGCCACGCGGGCCCAATATCTGTATTGCCCAAAGGCCCAATAGTCCGTAATTTGCACAAAGGCACAATAGTCCGTAAATTGCCCGAAGGCCCAATGTCACATTTCAATAGAGGTGGATAATTCAAAATATATCTGGCGGCACACATAGTAGTACCACAAGCAATAAGATCGAGTAATGGGCATTTTAAAGATGACGAGGCATTCTTGTACTTTAAAATTAACAGGGGATAAATACTTTGACATTTGAAACTTCGTAGGGGGAAAATACCTGCGCCTTTGAAAAAGTACGAAGAAAGTAATATACTTGCAAGAGGTAAATACTTGCACCTTTGAAAATTGGTAGAAGGTAATATACTTGCCTGAAAAGGGCGTTTCAGCGCGTCTAGGTGATAGCAACGAAGGGGGTACGATTTATCTGTGTCATTGGATTTCAATATTAGTTACGAGTTCAAAATAATACGTATTAGAACCGTACAAATGCCTGTTTACGTAAGCATAAACACACGTATATTAATAAGTAATAACATATAAAAATTATGCGTATGTGCAAGTCTCGTTTAACTAAGGGTACATATCATAACATCAGCCATGTACAGATAATAAATGCTAACTATTATAAGGCTCAGTTATATATAATTATGGGTGAGCTACCGTTTACTCTAAATTAAAATTTGTACTGACAATTTAATAACACATAGTAATATATTATGGAAAGCGGTTCACACGTAATGATAATACTCACAGGTTGCGACTCATGCTTGCGGATCGGAGGGGAGGAAAGACGGCAAAGCTGGGCGTCGGAAGGAGTGCTGCTGGGTTGCACACGATGTCGGGGAGCGCAGGTTGGATCCGGAGGAAACGCCTGGGTTTGTGCGGCCGAACGGAGAGGGGAGATGCGGAGGGTGCAGGTGGGGTTGCGCCGGAGGTCCTCAGGCGATGTCGTCGGGAAGCTTGGGAGGAAAATGGCTAGGAGGAGACACCGGAGGTTGAGGTTGCCGAAGGGGCGAGGCGCGGTGAAGATGGCGGGTTGGGTTGAGGCACTGATCGGAGGGGAAGTCGGAGCGAACGGCGGCGTTGGGCAGCTGGGCGAAGGCGTGATGTCGGAGCGACGGATCGGGGATGATGGCACTGCGACTGTCGTGGGGCTTGGGAGACGAGGCTGCTCGGTGTCGAAGAGGCCTGGTGTTGGCCCCGCTGGAGGCTCGGGGGCGGATGGCAGAGGGAGGAAGGGGGTTGTCGGCGGCTTCGGCGGCGCGGATCGGAGCTGAGCGGGGCGCGGTGACGGTGGATCCCAGGCGACGGATCGGAGGCAGCTTCGACGGCGCTGGGTGCAGATCGAAGGCGGGTGGTGGTCGCTCGAGGATCGGGCGTCTTCGGTCCGAGGCGGCGATGGCTCCCAGCGCGCGGCGGGCTCAGGCACGGCGATGCGGAGGAGGCCGTGGGCTCCTCTGTCTCGTACAGAGGGAAGGAGGGGGAGACAGGGGAGTCGGGCGTCGGGAGGGTTGGCTATGCAAGCTAGGAGGGCATGGAAACGTAATCGTCGATGGGCGTTGGGTTACTGAGGAGGAGGGCTGGGTTTCATTTTGAGGGAAGGGAAGTGCGTCCTGGGTCTAAAAGAAGAAGAGCTTAAGAGGAAGGAGACGGGTTCGGTTTTTAAAGAGAAGGGTTGTCGATCTGGGGTTAGAAGAAACAGGAAGAAGAAGAGAACGTGGAGGTTAAGGGTGGCCGCATGTACGGGAATGTGGTTGAGAGGGGAGGGGGTCCTCTTACGTGGGTTGTGCTTGGGGATGACGTGAGTGGGGGGGAGAGGGAGCAGTTAAGATTTATTTGTTGTTAAGTTATGATTTTATAACAACAGGTTGTTTTTTTTAACAGAACTCAATTTCAAAAGATTCCCTCCTCTCCTCTTTTTAACAGATGATTTATTAAAACAAGTTTGAATTTAAATGGTTAGCTAAGAGTAATATTAATAATTATTAGCTTATAGGTTAGGAGAATAAGTAATAGAACAAGTTGGTGCCCAAAAACCCATTGCTTAGAAAGCTTTTTTTTTTAATAAATAAATTACGAATAGAACTCTAATATTAAACAGGTTAAAGATTAACATTAATGTTTAAAGTTGAAATAATAGTAATATAAAGATTAATACACTTACCCCTCGGCATCCAAAAGTTGTGAACAAAATACCGGTGTGATCGCGCCTCCGAGAGGGTCGTGAATACGGGGTCCACTCGCGTGTCCGAACTACGAAAAACAATAATTAAAATTAAACACGAGAATACACATACGATAAAGAGATACGTACTAAAAATGTACGTCCGAAAAGCGGCCGTTACACAAACTATTAATCAAATCCATATTGGTCAATGATATTAATTAGGGGTATTAATTATAATTAGGGTAATTAATAGGGGGTTGGGGTGATTTGACTAAGCTAGGAAAAAGGATTAGGCAAGCTTCACATGGGCTGCCATCGGATAGGTTAGGTAGGTGATTAGGGTTGGTTAATGGTAATTAGTAATAAGTAAAACCCATTAGCAAAAGTAATTAGTAAAACAAAAAAATCGAAATTACGATTTTGCCCCTGATATTAAACGTATCCGAAAAATTATGAAAAACATACCCACGGGTTCGTATCATTGCGAGGATCACGAATACGAGATCCATTTCGGGGTTTGAGCTACGGAGATATGTGTTTTAGGCCAAAACGTTTAGGAAGCGGGTTTGTGGGTTCTATATTGATTTGACTTCAAAAAATTACGAAATTAATATGGAAAGCCCTAAATGATCATTGAATGTTACTGTAAAAGTTTGAAATCGTTTTGATGATGTTTGTAAAGAAAATAAATTCATTAAGCCAAAACGGTAATAATTGAAAATGAATTTTTTATCAGATTATTTAGAGGTATTTGATGAAACCCGAACTTACTAAAATACGTCATAACTAGTCTGATACTTCAACATATTTTTATAAGAAATTTTTGAAATCATAAAACTTCTGACGAACCATTATAAAATAGTTTAAAAAAATTTGAAAATACGCAAATAGTTGTGTTGATGAAAACAGGCCGTTACAGCGGTGGTCCCCCTTGGCCGTCCACGGCCTAAAAGCAATCTTGTTTGTGCTCTATTTGTTCGCTGCTTATCATTCATCCTCAATTCCCACGATCTTGTGTTATTCCGATGTGTTGTATAGCGATTTGTTGGGCCTTCGCCGCATAATAGGAAGGTGACTGGGGAGGTCAGCGGGGGGCCTGTGGAAGATGAAGATGGGGGCTGGGGAGGTCGGCGGATGGGGGGGAGAGGAAGAGGGGGCTGGGTAGGTCGGCGGAGTGGGCGTCAGAAGAGTGAGAGGGAGGACTTGGGTCGGGGAGGTCGGAGGAGGGGGCAGCGGGCCGCCGTTCGGCCGTTTTACTCACCGTGCACCCAGGGGTATTTTCGGCAACAAATAAGTGGTCGTGCACGGTAAGTAATTTCAGTATCAAACTTGTAAATAAATGGCAAGTGCGCAGGAGTAATGGCAAGCTTGTAAATAAGTGGTGTTCCATGTGAGTAAAACGGTGGGTGCGAAGCAACTCCCTTCTTTGATTTCATATAAGTTGAGCCTAATATGCTTTTAAATTATCTGTATTTAAAAATTATAAGGATGAGGCAGGGTACGGGACCGGCCCTCGAAATAAATTCAGGCCTTACTGAAAATCTTAAAGCAAGCCTTGTTTTAAAGCCTTGAGACAGAACCGGGCTTTTCCCGGGCCGGGTAGGGGCACGCGGGCCGGCCCCGGCCCATTTTCATCCTTAGCTCGACGCAATCCCCAGCTTTTAGTCTGCGGTCGTATAAATCTGACGGTCAGAGGTGCCAGTATAAATAGTCATCTCCAATCCCCATCCATCGCTACCCAGGGTTTCTCTTCTTCGTCCGCCGCTGGTTCCGGCTACTCCCATCTTCAAAAATGGTTAAAGGCCGGCAAGGAGAGCGCGTTAGGTTCGAAAACAACCTCCCAAATCCCTCAGATCTAATAATATAGGGTTTCTCTCTTCGATCTTTTATGTCACCATTCTCTCTCTCTCTGTCTCACAGATTATACGTCCGAGGCACGATTCTTGGATACAAGAGGCACGATCTCCACTCCTTCCTCTAAGATCTCTTCATCATTTCTTACCGAGTTTGATTTTGATTTTGAGAAAATGCTTTTCCTAGGTCGAAATCGAACCAGTACGAGAACACGTCGCTGCTTCAGATCGAGGGGGTGAACACGAGGGAGGATGTTGGATGGTACTGCGGTAAGCGGCTGGCTTACATCTACAAGGCCAAGGTCAAGAAGGACGGATCGCATTATCGATGCATTTGGGGCAAGGTCGCTCGCCCTCACGGAAACAGCGGCGTAGTTAGGGCTAAGTTCAAGTCAAACTTGCCTCCCAAATCCATGGTGAGCAACAGCGTTTGATCACATTCGAAGGTCTTCTGTATCGTGCTTGATTTTTTTTGCTGATTGGACTTTGTTCTGCGATTGGTGCAGGGGGCTAAAGTTAGGGTCTTTATGTATCCCAGCAACATTTAGAGGTAATTGTTAACTGCTGTAATGTTGAAAATTTGTTATTTGACGTGCATTTTGATATTTGGAAGTTCAATTCAGTGGTGAAAGAGCAAATTTTCGATAGGTGGATGCTAATGTGTTTTAAGTCAAAACGCAGACTATAGTCTCAGATAATATTGATCACTGCGCTTTGCTAATGTTTACAAGTTTGGTGATAATATAGCGACCGTATAAAAGTTTAAAACATTTTAAAACGGCAATCATATGTCAACCAGACTTGGAATCAATTAAATTGAGAAAGACTGACAAACTTGTAAACCATTGTATGGGTCATCCTGAGTATTGTCCATTAATGTAAAAATTAGTTTTCTGTTTTGGCTATTTGGTAAGAAGCAGATAATCATATGAAGCATGCACATGGGCACAAAATGGACATAGGTACATGACACGGCAATTCCTTAAAACGCAAGACACATGGACACGCCATCAATAAATTAAAACGTGTATGAACATGAAACAGTGTACATATACACTTCTGTATGTAAATATGTCTATGCATTCAGGAATACACACATTTCTATTTGTATAATACATGCAAGGATTACAAGCTGTCATACATTTTCATGACTTTGAAATAGGAATTATCTTTGGATTTTCAACTCCTTATAGAATAGCTTAATGTATCTCGATTTATATTGAAATATACACGGACTCAACATAGTTTTGAATACTTTTATAGCCTTGTTCCATTGGGATGTAGTCATTAATATGTAACTGTATGCAATTAAATAAATATGTCAACAAACAAGAACATGCTTTTTAGAAAGTGTATATACATGCAAGATTCTCCAAAATAAAGTTTATAATTAAAAACATCTTTCAGAAGTGTCCACAGATGTTTGAGGTGTGTCCAATGGGTGTCAGAAGTATATGCATTGCCGTGTTTGATACGATTACTGCATGTTTATGGTAACCATGCCACACATGCATCATTTCTTACCAAGCATTAGACGTTTAAGAAAACAAGACCTTTGTATCCCCATAGACATATGTTAATGTAAATGCTCCGGGCCACCCATCAACTTAAATTCTACCTAGGGAGTGATGTCAACCATCCCACAAAATTCGACTTGACTTTTCTTGAGCCTTCGGTATGCAATGGGTTCTTGAGCCTTCGGTATGCAATGGGCTAACCATCTTGCTTTGTGTCAGAGGATTAAGAAGCACATCCTCACGTAGGACAAACATTTCTGTCGGGTACTCTCTTTCCATCCAATTTTGAAACATCCAACAATCTTCAAGATGGTGGTCTATGTATTGGTCTATGTATTGGTGATATGTGCAGTAGTTAGGATGATGTGATAAATGTGATAAATGTATCTCTTAATATCCTTTTTCTAGAGGTAACAAGAGCAAGAAAGAGAATGCGTCACAAATATATCAAAGACTCAACAGTTTAGGTGTGGTTGTAAATATGTTTTCTACCGATAACGTCAATGTTAATGTAAGTACATAACGTACCCAGTGGGTAGGTTGTTCAGTCTCAGGTTTCTGCGTGTGAACAAGTAAATGGAGTTTCTCGTTTGTAGGCATGCACATCAAAGACATAAGAGCGTTAGGTAAGCTGAAGTGGAGGTGGATACTGTCGATTCAGCCCCTCTGATGCTCAAGTTAGTAAATTAATGGATACATACAATAGTAAAATTAAAAGAGTTTTGGTATAAGAATACTTAGAATTAGCATCCTTTCCATTAAGAGAATGAATATATACTAGATTCGGTCAAGGACATTTTGCTAATCTTACGTCTGTCCTATTAATTACCTTACGAGTTGTACCTGGGCCATTTATTGGTTGGGCCTAAGTGGGCTTATCGGGCCTAATTGGTATATCAATACTAGGTTATTATTAGTCTAGTAGGTGATATGGGAATTTTTTTTGACACATCTTAATCCTAATTATTTTGATTTATAGTCTGTTGCATGTTCCTTATTTTATTTCTATATAATTTTAGGTTACATGTATTTAATTCTTGAGACTTCTCGATATTTTGTATGGGTTTAATTATTAAATTTGGTAGAAATTGGGTTGATGTGAAGAGCTAACTCGGCTAGGCCTAGAGAGCAAATCCTAGTTGAGCTAGCCTAGTCAAACCATAACATTATTTGGTTTTTTGGGTCATAAATAGAGTTATTGATCTTGATTTTAGGTGTTTTTTAGTTTGTTAGAAAGCTAATACATGGGTTAACCCCTTTCATGAAGAGCTCAACTTCAAATTCTACCATTCTGAAGTTCAAAACTTAGCAGAAATAGAGAAATCCAAATATATTCATAATTGCAACTTAAGTCATGTTTCCATTTTTCGCATGGATTTGAAGTTTTAAATGTCAGAATAAAGTACGGCCATTTGCATTGGGAAGCTGAGAACAAGGTTTACAATTTCATGAAGGGCCCAACGCTAAACCTAGTCATTAAGATGCTCCATGAATTTCTGGTTTGACCAGGCCTCGTTCTTATCATATTGACTCAGTTTACAGTCGGGCCCTTTATGAAATTGTAAATCTCATTCTCATCTTTCCAATGCACATGGGATTCCTTTATTTTGGTTTCTACAACTTGAGATATATGTTGAAAATTGAAACATGATCTGGTCCTGCACTTCTGGGCGGATGTGATCTTCTCTGTTTCTGCTGAGATTTGAAATTCAGAACGATATAATTTGAAGTTGGGCTATTCATGAAAGTTGTAGGTTTACGTCTTATCTTTCCAACGGGTTAAAGAACACTTTAAACTGAGTTTTGTAGCCCTTTTTATAACCCAAAATCAAACAGTGTTTTAGTGTTTTGGTTTGACTAGGTCAGCCCAACTAGTATTTGCTCTCTAGGCTTAAGCCCGAGTTCTGTCTCTTCACATCAGCCCAATTTCAACCTAATGTAGTAACTAAACCCTTGCAAAATCTCAAGGATTAAATACATGTAAAGGACGCCAAAAATTATATAGATGTGAGATAATGAATATGCAAAACACTTTAAATCAAAACAATTGGGAATGTGTCAAAGAAATTTCCACATCAGTAGTGTTAAGGCCAAAATTGATCGAGACAATTGTCAAGCTGAAGTAGACTATTCGTGCTGAGTCGGAGCATCGTCAGCAGATGAAGTGGGACCCTAGGTTGGTAGAACATGGGTCGGATGATCGTAGTTGATAATGATGCGGTGCTCGATCGACCTTCGAGCAGTAGATGCATCGATTGTTCGAGGTTGGTAAGCTCGATAACGACCATCGACACTGGATAATGACCGTTGATCTGCACTACAGGTACACGTTAGGGGGGTCGGATCTAGTTTCCGACCCAAATCCCCTCCGATGCTTAAGTTAGTGTGGGAACTTAAGGAAGAGAGAGCTTGGTGCAGCCGAGATCGACTCACGAAGGTTCGTTCCAAGACTGGCGGCTCAAGCTCAAATATATAAGAAAATATCAGCTGAGAAAGTAAAGTTCTATATCTTAGACCTCGTACCTTGAAAAATCTACCTCTTTACCTTTGTTCTTCTGTCCATTTATAGGTGATTCCTCCCGATTGCATGTAACCATCCCTCATTGATTCGGGCATGATCCCCTCCAGGATTCGAGGTAACGGCTGTTCATTTACTCGGTCCCATTAACCTCACCCCGAATATCGGTGCCTGCCTAACGGTCGAACGACCTGTTCGTCTGACTCAGCAATGCCCCGCTCTGAGTGACGAGTATCGGGCTGCGGGCGTCAAACGGGTCGGGTGTGCGGGTACTCCAATAGGGTCCGTACCCGTGCACTAACAAGTAGGTTATCATTCATAATAAGTTTTGGCTTAATAAGGCTAAAACTCATATGCTGATGGGAAAAACTTGCCATTGGGTTTATTTGATTTTTCCGTTTACTTGACTCTTTTATTTCTATAATTATTGTTTTGATCTCTTTTGCAATGTGCATAATTGAGAACCAGATTGTAATTTGTAAATCACGTCTTCCTGTTGCTTAACTTTATATCACTTCTCCACGTTGTTAACATCATATTATACTATGTTAAAGTTGTGTCAAGTGCTCAGTTAACAGAGGCATTCTATCCTGCATTTTGCTGGTTCACTATGTTCAAGCATGTACTAAATTCAGGCATCATGCATGAAGCGCCATATGGAAATTTAGTTAGTAAAATGATACATGACCATGATGCCCACTTGGGTAGGGCATCTGCTGCTCTGCTTAATTCCAAGAAACTCCTTAACTGGTATATGCCTGCACCAATTTTTTCAGAACTTAGACGTGTTGCTTCAGGTGATATGAAGATGCTTTCTTTTTTTCACTTTAAATGTATTCACATCGACTTGCTGATGTTTTAACATCTCTGCTTGGCACTGGGCAATCGCAATGCATCCGAAATACAATTATTTTTCTTGTACACTTTACCAAAGTCTAGTGTACTGCTTGGCACACTGGTTTCTGTTGAATCTGAAAAACAATTATGTGTTAGCATCTCTGCTTGGCACTCTGGTTTCTGTTGACATGATCACTTAGTATATATAATAAGAGAAATCATCTGATCTGACAATGATTTCTTAGTATATGTATTGATTTTCTTCTACTTCAAATTTGCCTGATTCACTGATGTTTTTTGGGGAACCCATTTCTCTATTCTCACCTTCAAAAATAGCTTTTGTGCCTACAATCAGATGATTGAACACCAAACCGGATTCAGTTTGATATCCCCATGTTCATGCATTTACTAAATCCAGGCATCATGCATGAAGCTTCAAACATAAATTTAGTTAGTAATATGATGCATGACCGTGCTGCTCAATTGGATAGGGCATCTGCAGCTGTGATGTTATTCCAAGAAACTCCTCGACTAATACATGCATGCACCAAGAGAAATTTTCTGACAACAGTTTCCTGGTATATGTATTGATTTTCTTCTACGTCAAATTTACCTGATTCCCTGAAGTTTTTGGTGAACTCATTTCTCTATTCTCACCGTCAAAAAATAGCTTTTGTGCCTACCATCAGATGATTCAAAAGCAAACCCGATTTAGTTTGATGTCACCATGTTCAGGCATTTACTGCACTTGGGCATCATGCATGAAGCTCTATACATAAATTTAGTTAGTAATATGATGCATGACCATGAGGCTCACTTGGCTAGGGCATCTGCAGCTCTGATGTTAAGTCCAAAAAATTCCTCGACTTATCCATGCATGCACCAAGAGAAATCTTCTGGCAACAGTTTCCTAGTATATGTATTGATTTTCTTCTACTTCAAATGTGCCTGATTCCCTGATGTTTTTTGGTGAACCCATTTCTCTATTCTCACCTTCAAAAATAGCTTTTGTGCCTACTATCAGATGATTCAAAACCAACCCGAATTCAGTTTGATGTCACCATGTTCAGGCATTTACTAAACTCGGCCATCATGCATGAAGCTTCAAACATAAATTTAGTTAGTAAATTTAGTTAGTAATATGATGAATATGACCATGAGGCTCACTTGACTAGGGCATCTGCAGCTCTAAGCCCAAGAAACTCCTCGACTAATACATGCATGCACCAAGAGAAATCTTCTGATGACAGTTTCCTAGTTTATGTATTGATTTTCTTCTACTTCAAATTTGCCTGTTTTTTGGTGAACCCACGGTTTGATGTCACCATCTGATTCGCTGATGTTTTTTGGTGAACCCATTTCTCTATTCTCACCTTCAAAAGGTAGCTTTTGTGCCTACCATCTAATGATTCAAAACCAAACTGGATTCAGTTTGGGTATATGGACAACTACCATGATGGATGACCTTCATGGATGATCTTCAAGCACTCTTTTAAGTTTCCTCTAGCAGTTTTGGTTGCTCTTTATCGTCACTGTTCTATTGTATGAAACATAGATTAGTATCTTTCAGTTGATAACATCAAAACTCTCAGGACCGTCTAGCATGCTTTCTGTTTAAACACGACGAGTTTTCGCTTGTACGTATTTGTAAGATTCTTAAGTTCTGTCTAGGTAGTTGAATCCGTCTGAAAGGCGGATTGATACTGAATAGTGATACCTTGGTAAGAACTTGTGTTCAATTTGCGTTGAAGGGATTACTCCAAATTTTTCTTCATAAATTAGCGAGAAATGTGATGTATGCTTATGGTATCTTAGCTTTTGCATTTATTATCGACATGATTATTTGAGCAAAGGAATTGCAGCCCGCCTGTTTCACACATGCATCTTGACATTTGAGCTGCATAAAACATTCTCAACTTCACAACTCCTACCACTATCATCAGACCATCTATATATTGTTCCATTATAATGTTTCAAACATGTACTTGCGACCATAGATAAAAGATATGGTCAATACTTGCCACATATGCTTTACTTGTGGGTTTTATATCGTATATTTCTTCAGATGTAGCAGACAAACTAAAGTTTGCTTGTCCTTAAGTGTGTCAATAACATATGTTGTAGATTCCTTGTTTTAACTTAATCATAAGCATGGCGTCTAACTAACTTCCTTTGCTCTGTTGGTGCAGCTGTGTTGGGAGCTCCGAAGAACATGAAGTTCGTGACATCAAAAATCTGTTATGGTCTATTTAGAAATATAAGTGTTGTTTTGTCGAACCAATGTCAAATTATGTGGTGTCGGATTTTGTTGTTGATGTTCAGCGATTTGGCCTTCTCTTTTGTTCAGAACGAGACTGCTGATTTGGGATTCTACAAGTTGTGTATGCGTTTCGGTTAGACGGCGGTTTGATGATATCTTTTCTCTCGTCACTAATTAACACTGCCGTCGTTTTTCCCTCCTTGTTTCCGTAAATCAGTAGTGTGTGATTTATAACTGCAATTAATTGCTATTCTTGGGTTATCCAAGTCTACAGTTCGATTTTCTGTTGCCTTATAAAGTCTAAACATGTTTGCTTTAGAAACTTCATGTATAGTATGTCAAATGTATTGAGTTAATCCGTTGATTTTCTTACAGACATCAAATTTGTTTTAGCTCTTTATAAATTGGCAGGGAATGTGACTTTTATTGATTTCCATGTCACTACATTAAAACTTGATTAATAGGTTAATGGTTTATGGGCTGAAAGATGAGCTTTTGTAAGGTAGTTTTTCTCTAATCCACATTTTTTCACAAGTCCGTTTAGATTTGAAGTGAGCAACAGAAAATCTAACTCATAAACACAACTACTAGGAAACTAGGAAGCTGATTAGGGAAATGAAGTTTATTGTGGGCAATTTTTCAATAAAAGGACAGTAGTTGATAAAGTAAAACAAATCAATGATACATGATATTGAAGAAAAAAATAGAGTATGTGTTGTGAGTTGAAAGAGGCCTTTGGCCTCCCCCCCTCAACATCTCACCATTACTTCTCACTAAGTTAGTGGGGAGTCTTTTAGACTCTTATGCTCTAATTGAATATATAGAGAGCCATGGCTTGTGCCATGGCGACTCCTGATGAGAGATTGTTTACTCTCTTCTCTAAAATCCTTCAACACGTTATCAGCACGTTGGCTCTCGTTCTTGAGCTTCTCCCTTTATCCCCACAAAATTTCCCTCTTGAGAAGGAATCTTATTTGTTGTGGCAAAGTTGTGACGAACCTGCAAGGCATTGCGGGAGCGTTGATATTATTTTTCTCTCTACGTATTCTATTGGTTCTTCCCTAGATCATTGATCTAGAGGTAATTTCCTTGGCTCGAAGATAATTAGGTTATGCAAAATATTATATATTTTTGCTAAAAATCAAGAACATACACCTTTTTTAATTGAAAAAAAAAACTCTTAAGCACATCTTTCGTTTTATGGTGTACTTGATCAATATATATATAACACAATCCTGTCCCCCCTCCAAAAAAAATTCCCCTTATTTGAGATTTATGACAGATTTTCTGAAAAAAACAAATATATTTATTTTGGGGGGGGGGGGGGGGGGGGGGGGGGGGCAGTCGAATCTCCGCCCCCAACTCAAATCTAAATGCCGGAGTAAAATAGGAGCCCGGTCATAATGGGGACATCATGCCTACATGCTTCATTTTTTTGTGTTCAAATTGATGTATGATAATCCCAAGGACATATGACTTGTCTTTTTGATCTGCTGTCAAAGGTAAGATACAGTCTTGTTATAAGCATTATTAGCAACCATATGCATCATTTGGACATTCAAATGGCTGGAGCAAAGATAGGCATTATGAATGTGGGGGCTTCATGTTTGTTTGTTAGGCTCTCAATGCTTCTGTCCTGCGATTTTGAATTGCTTGCTGACAACCGTGCCCATGCATAGCTTGCAAATATCTTTGCATGATTTTGGTGTAGTCAGCCGAGGGTCCCCGTTTGCACCTCCTGTCATATTCAAAGAACAAGGGAAAACATGGGGTCTTTTCGACTACCATGGCGGCTGACCCAAAACAACCCCACTTCCTACATTAAAGCCCTAATTAGCGTAAGGGGGAGAAGAGGCATGTGCCTCTCCTGATGGGCCAGAAGTCCAATAATTAACAAAATTACTAATAAAAATGGGTATTTTTTTTAGCTGACGGGCCTGCAGCCCGCAGCCAGCCCGCGGGCCACTGGCCTACAGGCCAAATTAATTTTAATTTTACTTATGGGCCTACATCACTTATTAGAATAATATTTAATTTTGTTCTAATTTGGGCCTGAAGCTCAGTTTATAACAATGTATATAAGTTTTATGGGCCAGCAGCCCCATTCATATTAATATTTATGGGCCTGCAGCCCCATTCAAAATATTATTTTATTTTAATTCCTTGTCATGGGCATGTCGCCCAGTCTTTCATATTGCTAAAATAATAACACTATTGCATTTTTTATTAAATTATGGAATATTAGGATTTTTCTTCAAAATATAATTATCTTAAGGATCCTGCGACCGCTCTGTCGTTAGTAAACTAACCTAACGGTGTATGACGTCTCCCCGTGGTCCGAGAGATTATTATATTTTATAGTCTATTTTTCCATATTTTATATGCCTGTGTTATTTACTTGCGTGGTTGTTTATTTTGTGCCTGTAGCATTTATAAACTGCGTGGATGTTTATGTAAGCTAAAATGTGATTTTTGGGATCGGCCAATTTGATACCCTTTAAATTCCTTGTAATTTAATTTTCTTTTTTGAGAGAATTTGTAAGTGAGGATTATATGTATTTTTTCCAAAGACCGGTGTACCGACAAAATGAAGACGGCGTCGTAAATTTGAAAATATAGGGATCCATTCTGGATTTCCAAATTGTACTTTTCTCTTCTTTATGGACTGTATATTCGGACTTTGGACTTTGTATTCTTTTGGGTATCTGACCGATCCCCACATTTTACTTATTTTATTTTTTATGCGTGAATTTCAATGTTAATTAATTCATGCATGTTTTAAATTGCGTAGATAAATGGCAAAATTGGCAAGCGTCGATTTCGAAGTCCTTAACTCTGCAGGGAATAATTACCTGAGTTGGCGAGTGGACCTGAAGTTCCACTTGCGTTCTATGTCGCTCCTTGGCTACATTTTGACTCCTTAATCGGCCCCAGCAGCGGCCGATCTCATACCACTTTCTCCGATGTAGATAAGGCGAAAGCCATAATCTACATTAGGAAACATATAGATCGGACCTTAAAGGCCGAATACTTAACGGTAGAGGACCCAAAGGAACCGTGGACAGCCCTGGAGGCACGGTATAAACATCAAATTGATGTTATATTACCGCGTGCCAGTTATGAGTGGGAAAACCTCAGACTTCAGGACTATAAGTCCGTCGCTGAGTATAATTCTGCACTTCATAATATCACCTCACGCCTGAAGTTGTGCGGTGAAGAAGTGACAGAACAACGCATGTTGGAAAATACATTTACCTCGTTTCACGAGAAAGATTCAATCCTCATGCAGCAGTATCGTGAACACAACTTCATGAAATTCTCTGATCTGATCTCATGCCTAGTTCGGGCAGAGCAGAATCGAGATTTAATGCTAGCCACTCATAATTTACGTCCAGATGGCACTGCACCTATCCCTGAAGCCCACCACGTTTCTCCCCAGAAGTGGAAAAACAAGAAGAAGGCTAATAATAACAAAGGGAAAGCTGTGATGAAGAATGGACGAGGAGCAGTACCCCCGTCCAACAACAACAATAAAGGAAAGAGTAACTTCACATGGAAGCAAAAGAACACTGACCAAGTGTCACTTCCTAAGAAGAACTGGGAGGATAAATGCCATAGATGCGGCATGACTGGCCATTGGTCCAGAATCTGCCGCACTCCTCGCCACCTCCAGGAACTATATCAGGCGAGCCAGAAGTCTCTGCCTGAAACAAACTTGGCGGCTGTTCAGCCACCAAACATGTTCACTGCAAAAGACTTCGAGAACGACGACCTGCTCGATTAAGCTTCATCTTTTATCTATGCAATTAAAATTCAATGTTGCTTCATCTTTAATTTGCTTAAGTTCGAACTTTTATTTTGAATGTCTTTTTCATTGACTTAAATAAAATTTCGTTTTACTTATAGATGAAGTATGGAATATTGTGGACGGTGCCTCGTTGCACTGATGTAGCATTGATATTGCTCCACATATAACGAGACTATAAGATGCAAATTCTCCTCTTAAACATATAGGAAATCTCCAATTTTCAAGGTTATTTCTTTTAACGAAAATAACTTGAAAATTGTGGATAATATATATTGATATCAATATGTAACTCGTAAGAGAATGGCCAGAAGACCATCTACTTACGATTTCATTGGACCCCCGTCGGGCCCCTATAATTACAGATATTCATCCTATAGAAAGCCAACTCGACTGAGCACCAGAAGTGCCTTTCTTTGCCATATTTTTTAACTCTGGTAAAATGGACTTGGTCATCCTGGATCAGCGATGATGGACGCATCATCAAATGAATCCATTGGAGAACCTGAAGATTCTTCAAAAGGTTGAGTTTCATGTCCCCCTTTGTCATAAGGGAAAACTAATAGAGAGACCTTCCCTCCTGAAAGTGGGTTTAGAGTCTCCTGGCTTCATTGAGAGAATACATAGTGACCTTTGCGGGCCTATTCACCTCGCAAATGGCCCATTATTGGTACTTCATTACTGTACTGATATATGCATCTACTAGATGGTCTTATGTGTGCCTTTATATTCACTCGCAACCTAGCTTTCTCAAAAGCTTATAATGTGGGTGAATTTACTACACATATCATTCAAGACTTCTGCCAAGCAACTGGTATTAAAATTGAACATCCTGCAGCATGTTCAAACTCATGAGTCTCTGGTAAATGGACTCCAATGGATTTCACGTCCGTTATAAAATCGCAGTTGCCTGTTGATGTTTGGGGACCATCACACTGCATTCCGCATCGCTTATCACGATACGGCCCGGTTGTTGCCATATCTTATTGCTGATGCTGCTTGCTTATGGTTTACCACCAAGTCTTGATAAATGTGATTTTGATGAGCAAAATCTCATTGAAATAGGCACGCAGAAGCCTGAAGCTTTTGAGACCATATCACGGGACACAAAAGTCCTCATCTCGTTATGATCTGCATACTTTTTCTGTGTGAAGTTGAGATCCAGAAGATCCTTCACATTCAGACTAAAGTACATCAATTGACGGATAAATTTGCGGACAACCAGAAGATTGTTCGTTCACACGTCTCTGCTGCCAACACGCCAACTAGGATTGACATTCCCAAAGATTGATGCAATCCACAGGCAGCAGAATTGGCTGTACCTCAATTGAAAAGAGGACGCCTGCCAGGTTCAAAATATAAAATTCCTCATAATAGGAAGATTCCTGGATGTATCAAAATGATCCAACCACAGGATGCTGAGCTCAGACCAGCAACCTCTCCCTTCCTAATTTCCCCTGCAGAGGAAACAACAGGAGAAACATCATTATATTACGTACGTACTGGAGAGGTACTGGTCAGATATAGCACAGTCGTCGACGACGGTTTTGCTTTCGCTATTGCCGTTCACGTCGCTGAATACGACGATGACGTCTACCCACTTTTCTATAGCGTAAACGCATAGATTGGCCAAAGTGGGACGAGGCAATAAGAGTAGAGCTGGACTCACTCTTGAAAAGCAAAGTCCTTGGACCAGTAGTCCATACACCTGAATGTGTAAAAACCTGTGGAATATAATTCAGATTTCATAAAGAAATTTAAATGAAGGAAATGTGATCATTTTCCTACTAAGCCTAAACTTCTCTGAAAAAGCCAATACATGCAGCTCATGGACGTTGTGACTGCATATATATACGGCAATATAGATATAGAGATCTATATAAAACTTCCAGAAGGGTATACTCTACCCCTAGAGATGAAAGAGAGACGTAGAAACGTCTTCTCCATAAAGGCTACAAAGATCATTAGTTGATCTTAAGCAATATTCTGCCTCTGTATCTTTTTCGAAAGATCGTTGCCAGGATTTGTGATATTCGCCATATATGTGGTCGACTTAAAGCTAATAGGATATCCTGCAGAGACCATTTAGAAATCAGATAGCTTTAAGCATACCTTGTAAATGAAAAACCTAGGTATAACAAGGTATTATCTCGGCTTATATATTTAACACCTTCGTGGTGGAATCCTTTAATATCCTTCATACACCTGGAGTTTATGAAGAATGATGTCCACTTGCATCCTATTAAAAATGTATGCTTATTTATGACACCTTCCAGTAGCTGGAAGAGGGGGAGGACATCCTAGGTCCCAAAGAGCCTAGCTTTAGTGTACTTGTTACACTTCTTTATTTGGCCAACTGCACGTGTCTTTGATAGAACGTCTGCAGTAAAGTTGTTAACCAGATAAAGTGTTGCCATGGAGAGCACCACTAGACCAAGGATAAGCTGCTTCTGCGCAACTTCCAAGGGTCAAGGAATATATATCGCATATGCAGGTTTAAAGATCATCGCGATGACTAAAACACAATAGGCCGGCCACCTCCTAAATATCTACACATCATCCTCCAATGTCTACATCTTCTGAGAAGCTCATCATCCAAGAAGCAAGAATTGAAAACACTCAGCCAGGTCCAGCAGTACCTCGCAGACACACTGAAGACTGATTCAATGAATACTTTAGTGGCGTCATCTACCAAACTTCGAAGAGCATTCCACTCCAGAACTACACTGCTTTACTATAGCCACTAGATGAGTGAAACTTGTATAGATGAGTGATGATTGTATTTTCTTTCAGAACATGATGGATGTATAGATGAATAGGAGATGATTGTATAGATACATAGGAGATCTGCAAGCCTGAAGCTTGTACAGATCAGGGGGAGTCCCTCGATAGTTGTACTCTTTTCCCTTAAGCTGCTGATTTTTCCCACTGGGTTTTCCATAGCTAAGGTTTTAACGAGGCAACCACAGTGGCTCTGGATCCAGAAGTATCCACCCCATTAGCATACTGAATCCTGAAGTATTCATATGCTTAACCCAAGGTAATGGAGAGATGAGGGGGAGTGTTGTGAGTTGAAAGAGGCCTTTGGCCTCCCCCCCTCAACATCTCACCATTACTCCCCACTAAGTTAGTGGGGAGTCCTTTGGACTCTTATGCTCTAATTGAATATATATAGAGCCATGGCTTGTGCCATGGCGACTCCTGATGAGAGATTGTTTACTCTCTTCTCTAAAATCCTTCAACAGTATGAAGTTTATTTATTTTTATATTAAAAAAATACACGAATCTGATTTAAGTTCGATAAAAATGAAGAGATTCCGGTCTGAGCCTGGAATTCGAATTTCTTATCAGGTTCGTGTCCAGGTGTTACAAGGTACCAATCAAAACCTCAATTCAGATATTACAAGTTACCAATCAAAACCTCAATGTAGAGTTAAATTGTTTATAAGCCGAAAGCTGGGCTTTTGCAAGGCATGAATCTTGTTGCTGGTTCACTTACGGTTGCTAATATTTCGTACAAATCCTTTTTTGCTTTTCGCTAGTTGTTATCCAATTCTTCTTTACAAGTGCGGTTAGGGCCTGTTCTTTTCGGTGGAAGTGGGAATTAGGAAAGTTGGGGGATAGAGGAATCTAGGAGAGAGAAAAAGATGGTTTTGTGTTCTTTTGATAGGAAAGTTAGTTGGGACAGTGGATATGGTAGTAGATGGTGGGTCCCAACCAACTTTAATGTGTTTTTTTGGGTTAGAAAAGTTGAGGAGGGAAAGTGGGAAAGTGGGAAAGTGGAGTATGGTAGGGAGGAGGTGAGTATAGGTTAAGTTCCCACCCCCCACCCCCCACCCCCCACCCCCCTCCATGAAGCAAAAAAATACTGATTCAATACGGATGCAACCCAATTTGCCCAAATTCAGATACAAAATCAGTGTGCATCAAGAGGAGAGAGAGCACAACCACGATGATTTCTGAAAATTACACTTTTATTTTGTAAAACTTTGACATACACTATAAAAGCACACTCCATCTGCTTAAAAAACTGAATACATAAACCAATAAAAACACAAAGCATCTACTTACAAAACTGTTGTCGACCGCAATACATAAAAAGCGTAACAGACAATGTTGAATTACATACTGCGCATAGCGGACCATACAACCGTATCAGTCGAGCTTTAAATACATCAACACTAACCCTAAAAACATTAGAACTACCATACAACACAACAAAAACGTTATTCTCCCAAGTTCTCCTACTACCTGACCCAACCTACCATCTATCTCTAACAAGTACCTATCAGACAATGGAACTGCAGAAATATCTCCTCGTACCCTTGCCCCTCTAGCTGTCGCATCATTGACCGGCTGTGGGTCCTTCCAGACGAAGAAATCACATTTTTTGCCGTGAACAGGACAACCCCAAAATCGCCTGCCGGGGTTGGTGGGGGTCCTAGATGTCATCAATGGTGACTTCAGGCCACAGTGGCACATCTTGGAAATGTCCAGAAATTCATCAGCATCAGGTGATGCCTGATGGCGGGAGCGAAATGACCCGCTTGAGCCTGCATTCATTTGTATCTAGAAAATCAAAGAGATACACACAATGAACGTATAATATAATTAGTAGGGACACGGAGAAATGTAAAGAGAAGTATGTGATGAGGGCATACCTAGGATCGATTATATAGGTTGAGGTTGTCATTGGTGCCGACATCATGCACAAATCAGCATTGTAAAAGAAATAGCAAAAATAATAAAATCCACAGTAAAAGCCAAAAACATGTTTGCAATGCAAACTGCACAGAAGCATTTCAGACAGCAGTGTGCAGTTAGGAGACAATGATCACTAACACAATGAAGCAAAAAAAATAAATTTTCAATGTGTTTGCATTTCACACTACCGATAGGCATTTCAGTCAACAGTGTGCAGGTAGGATACTGTGATCACAAACACAATGAAGCAAAAAAATTTACATATTTAATGTGTTTCCCCTTCAAAATACCCAGAAGCATTTCAGACAGCAGTGTGCAGGTAGGCTACAGTGAACACCAACAACTGAATCAAAAAAACATATTCGCTTTGTTTGCACTTCAAAATGCCCAGAAGAATTTCAGACATCATTGTGCAGGTAGGATAATGTAATCACCAACCCAATGAAGCAAAAAAAATACATATTCACTGTGTTTGCACTTCAAACTGCACAGAAGCATTTCAGACATCATTGTGCTGCTAGGATACAGTGATATCCAACCCAATGAAGCAAAAAAAATACAAATTCACTGTGTTTGCAATTCAAACTGCCCAGCAGCAGTTCAGACATAAGTGTGATGATAGGAAACAGTGATATCCAACACAATGAAGCAAAAAAAACATATTCACTGTGTTTGCAATTCAAACTTCCCACAAGCAGTTCAGACATAAGTGTGATGATAAGATACAGTGATATTCAACACAATGAAGCAAAAAAATACATATTCACTGTGTTTGCAATTCAAACTCCCCAGAAGCAGTCAGACATAAGTGTGATTCTAGGATACAATGATATCCAACACAATGAAGCAAAAAAAATACATATTCACTGTGTTTGCAATTCATAATGCCCAGAAGCAGTGCAGACAACATTGTGTAGCTAGGATACAGTGATATCCAATACAATGAAGCAAAAAAAAATACATATTCAATGTGTTTGCACTACATACTGGCCAGAAGCATTTCAGACATCATTGTGCAACTAGGATACATTGATCCCCAACCCAATGAAGCTAAAAAAATACATATTCAATGTGTTTGTAATTCAAACTGCACAGAAGCATTTCAGACATAAGTGTGCTGCTAGGATACAGTGATATCCAAAACAATGAAGCAAAAAAAATACATATTCACTGTGGTTGCAATTCAAACTGCACTAAAGCATTTCAGACAGAAGTGTGATGGTATGATACAGTGATATCCAAACCAATGAAGCAAAAAAATACATATTCACTGTGTTTGCAGTTCAAACTCCCCAGAAGCATTTCAGACATAAGTGTGAAGCTAGGATACATTGATTTCCAACACAATGAATCAAAAAAATTACATATTCACTGTGTTTGAACTTCAAACTGCCCAGAAGCAGTTCAGACAACAGTGTGCAGCTAGGATACGGTGATATCCAACCCAATGAAACAAAAAAATACAGTTTCAATATGTTTTCATCCCAAACTGCCCATAAGCATTTCAGACATAAGTGTGCACGTAGGATACTGTGATCACCAACAGTATGAAGCAAAAAAATTCATATTCACTGTGTTTGCACTTCAACCTACCCAGAAGCATTTCAGACATCAGTGTGCAGGTAGGATAATGTGATTACCAACAGAATGAAGTAAAAAACCTAAATATTCAATGTGTTTGCACTTCAAACTACCCAGAAGCATTGCAGACATCAGTGGGCATGTAGGATAAAGTGATCACAGATACAATGAAGCAAAAAAATACATGATAATATAATACGTGCACACACTATCCAAACCCACAAAATATAATACATGATAAGAAATTGTACCTGCCCAGTGATCACCAACATAATATTACATAACCAACATGACTGTACTTACCCCGTACTAGCCACTCGCACAAACCGACCATACAGCAAACATCCAAAACATACATAATTATATTGTACCAATACATATTCCAAAAACCACCAAGCTTGTCATCAGTAACATCTAATCACTTACTACCCAATGGAATCAGTAGCATCATCATCATCATTTCCTTCCCCGCGTGCCGTCGCGATCTCCTCGATGATCATCTTTATCTTCATATCCCTTGCTATCCTCGGCATACCTAGAAACTTCCTTCCATCGTGCTCTCGATCGGCCAAATGGTCGTACACCTTAGACAACATCTCCAGTGGATACTCTTGATGGGAATAAACTGTTTCACCCAATTCCTTATGCCAATGGCCGAGAGAACGCCCTATCGCATCGGTGACATTGTCAATAGAATTTACCATTTTAAGCATTATAGCTGGCACGTCCGATATCCGTTGTCGACGGGATTTCTTTTTCCTCACAGATGGGGGCTAGCAAAGTGAGGCCCATGGTGAGTAGGACCCGGTGGGGTCGCCGGTGGGATTGTAGGAGAGAAATCGTTATCGATTGATGCATCTTCCGAAGGCTCATTCGCATCATGCTCCCCTTCACCATCCGAGTTGTGGCCTCCAAATTGTTGGTACACAACCCTCCTATACTTCCTCGTAGCCTCGTCATCTCCTACGATCAATTGGAGATTAGCATACCACGGAAGGGGCTTATTCACATAGTCCGTCTTGGGTTTGCCTACACGAATAATGCATTTGATTTTACTTCGTGCATTTAAAAATTCAAGTAGAGGATGTAGGCAACTATAAAATGGTGACCGACATACCGCTGCAAATGTTTCATAAACTTCAAGCTCCATTATGACCATTTGCTCCTCTTCACACCACCCGGCGCCACTAATTTTGATGCAAGCTTTCACATCTTTGAGCCGCGTTCGAATGATTTTGAGGTGATTCTTCACATTTGCGCCGGTGTAGTTCCTATGAAATTGCACATTGATGTGTGCCACAACGGCGTTGAAGGCGCAAGCTTTGAACGACTTATCGGACTTATTGCCTTCCTTTATGTGTTCCGCAAGGAAAGGGATAAGGACCATATCCTCCTCCCACGTCCAATATTTGTTCGTTGGCCCTTTGGTTTGTGTTTGCTTCTTCGTCTTTTTGCTTGGGCTTGACACCGACGCATCCTCCGATTCATCCCGACGACTCGACTTCCTAGACGAGTCGCTCCCCATCCTCAGGTCATTCCCGCTTGCCGATGAATTCCCTCCCCCATCGCTCACATTCTCCCATTCCCCCACCTTCGAAGCTCCCCACCCCTAGGGACATCATCCCCCCATGTAGCATTTGCATATCTCCCGTTGGATTGTGCCTTTGCATTTGCACACCGTCACCCATTCCCCCTCCTTGGAAGCTCCCCACCCCTTGGGCCATCATACCTCCTTGTTGCATTTGCATAGTTCCCGGTGGAGCGTGCCTTTGCATGTGCACACCTTCACCCATTCCCCCACCTTGGAAGCTCCCCAAACCTTGGGCCATCATCCCTCCTTGTAGCATTTGCACATATCCAGAAGTGGCGGGCATTTGCATTGGCATTTGTATATATCCCGGTTGATACGACAAACTTGGCCCAACACCTTGGAAGCCATGCATAGGATGTTGAAATTCTCCCATCCTATGCGTCGTAGGCCACACCGGAGTATTCTCATTTCGACTTTCATCTTCCTCCCTTTGACTCATACTTTCACTCCAATGACCTTGGTCCGATGACCCATCCATGCCTACAACAAAAAGGAGTTAATAGAGCAAAATCTTATATAAAACACACATGCTTCATTCAAGTAATAAAAGTTTGTTGCACCACATGCTTCATTCAGGTACTAAGGCACATATATACAACATACATATCAAAGTAATAAAGCACACACATGCATAAAAACTAACACACATCTCACATGCCATATTCAATTGTGTTCCCATGATTGTTAATGGTACAATAGTCCACCCACATTTCCCAAGCTATTTGATCCCTCCGAAGTTTCCATTGGTCACGTTGTTGGGTTTGGTCATGTCTGTTCACCTGTTGTGACATATCCATAATCGAATCATCTTGATCGTCGATACCATCACCCTCCTCCTCAAGCACATCCGCATCCTCAAGTAGATTCGGGTCATGTGGATCTGCAACTTGGATATAATTATGCAAAACTGTGCAAGCCAGGACGGTATCGACCTGAATTGGGAAGGGATAGTGCTGCTTGGCCGACAATATCTTAAACTTGTTCTTGAGTATGCCAAAAGTCGACTCGATCTTTGTTCTTAACGACGAATGACACAGATTGAATAGCTCTTTGCGATTGCGAGTAACTCGATCAGTATGGTCCTTCAGATGGTATCTAACGTCCCTGTATGGAGATATAAACCCAGGCATGGTAGTATAACCAGCATCGCATAGGTAATATTTCCCTACAATCAGTAACGTACAGTGGCGGAGCCACATGGGGGCAAAGGGGGGCAATTGCCCCCACTGAATTTTTTTTTTAAAATCTAGTATGAACTATGTGTATTAGATTACCCAATCAAAAGTAATATTAGCCCCCATTTTTATTCTTTTAAATAGGCAATTAGCTAGTATGTATATTAGATGCATATTAGACACTGAGATACTGGCTTTGCCCCCATGTTAATTGCCCCCCATTATTAATTGCATAATATTCATATTAATTATTCTGACTTTTAATTGCCCGCGTGTTAATTAGCTAGTAACTATATTAAGTGCCCCCACTTGCCCCCTATAGCTCTGCCAATGTATGCAAGAATAAAAGTCTAACATAATAAAAAAGAAACACAACTAATATATCTTTTTATATCAACTATTTAGTGCAGTCCTCATTTAATTTAATTATGATCTTCAAATACAACGGTTAAATTGAAAGCTCAAATTTTGCTCTAAACAGATCCATTCATTTATTTTACAGAAAAAGTCCATCAATTTTTCTTCCTTTTATGCTATCATTTTCTTCTTTATAAATTTTTAGAGGGAAACTCTCAACTAAACATGAAAGAATTGAAAGAGAATTTTTTAGTCATATTATCGTTAAGTTATTTTTAATTATAAACTTATTTCTCTATTTTTCTTGTTAATTTATTCAAATCTTTTTATTGCTACGTTCTCCTTACTCCTAATGGTTATTCTTTAACACATTGAATCTTGCAAAATATTCATTTGCTAAACTTCTACATGGATTCAACAAATGTTAACATTTGAATACATCAGTCTTTTTTATTTATCTTTGCAATTACTTTGAAAATGATGATATAGATTATATGTTTGTTTCTACTTTTGAATTAAACAAATACTGATCACCTTATCCATTTCTTTCTATAGACGTGCGTACATGTTTCAACATTTCTAATTCAATCTTTCTGAAATTTTGTTGCATAAGTTTCCATTCTTTCTTCTTGTACCCATTATTCTTTCCGCATTACAAAGTATTAGATAGTTGAAATTCATTTTGTATGCAAATAACAAAGGCTCTTTGTGTTATGATTTCTTTTTTGTTTCATTTTGTTCTTAGAAATTTGTATCAATGAAACTATGAATTTTGCATATACCCTTCTTTTTTAAAAAAAAGAAGATTTTTTGTTAAGTTTCTACCCCCACTACGAAAGATTTCTGGCTCCGCCACTGGTAACGTACACCCACTTTATAAGCACAAGACTTCATAAATATGTGTATATTTCATGTAGATTATAGTACGCCTATTATCTTCATATACTCGAAGACCGTTGGGAGGGGGTAATGACAACGCATCTTTAAGGACAGTAAAGTCATTTGCTGATCCTTCCCACCCGGCCATGACGTAAGTGAATCGTTTATTTGGTGTTACAGCCGCCAGCACATTTTGTGTCACCCCCTTACGGCCTCTAAATCGGGGGACGAGATTGGCGGGGAGTATGGCATCGATATGGGTCCCATCAATAAGACCAATGCAATCCTACATCATAGTAAAACAACACAAATGTTTAACTCATCTTCGATCAATAGAAAATGCTGACATATATTCAAGAAACATCACATACCTTGATATATGGAAACCACCTTGGATTATTCAGAACCTCAGGAGGAGTCTCATTCGGAGCTTGCTTCATGTACGTATCCCGCAAGGCACACACTGCTTGCAGTACCTGGTTAAAGTAGCGACTAACTGTGGATCTGGAGCGTATAAAATCAACTTGCATCACTTTGTTCTTTGACTTGTGACCAACGATATGTAGAAACATTGCCAACTGCTTCTCTATGGACACATTAACCGTGTCTTTGAGAATATTTCCAGCTCTCATTTGTAACGACCCGCTTTCAGGGGCCCGTTACTTATTTGATATTTGCGCAGGTCCTGCAGGTTACCAGTGAATTCAAAATAGCCACGATGCAGAGATGTACAAAAATACTCAAATAGTGTCCAATTATTACATTCCATACTGTACAAGATGTCCCAACGAGTATACATGAAAGAATAAAGTACACAACACTGAAAATAACTCTGTAAGCTGCAGTTGAACTTTGGCGCTATTAGCTCAGGAGCATCTATCTTCATCTGTACGTCGTCTGCGGTGCCACGGAGATGGAACCGTAGGTAAGTCACAACAATTCTAAATATAGAAAAGAAGCAGTGCACAAGTATGACAAAAATAACTACGTACGAGCAGATCAGAGTAAAAAGTAAGTACTGAGTAACAACTATACACAACTGAAAAGTAAAGGCAAACTAAACTGAAAGGAGAGAACCACTGTACTGTGTAAAGCAGGCTAGGCAAGTGAAACATACCACTGCTGTAGCTAAAAGTACGATAAGTAAAGTACTGGTGACTGTACGAGTGTAGTAGGTGAAGTGCATGCAATACGTAAAGTAAAGGTGACTGTGATGCGTAAAGTAAAGGTGACTGTGCAAAAGTAACTACACTACGTGACTCAAGTTGGAGAGTACAATATGTGACCATCGAGTTCATCTCTTGCCTGGGCGCGACCCAGACGAATGCCAAAAACCCAGGCAGCTAGACAGGATGCTGACATGCAGCATTTTTATATTTGCCGAAACACAGGCAGCTAGACATGATTGCCGAAACACAGGCAGCTAGACATGATTGCCGAAACACAGGCAGCTAGACATGTAGATTGAACTCCAGTCACTCCCGCACTCTCTCAAACTATGAGTTACCCCAAACCCCAGTGAAGTGTCAAGTGTTCCATGTACATTTCCTTTTCATGATGTTCCACGAGATGTTCCACAAGATATTCCACAAGATATTCCACAAGATGTTTCACATGTTACTAGTCAAACCAAGACAACTGGTTGACTTTCTTATTGAAAACAAGTAAGCCAGACATTCTTTTCAAAGCAAGCTAGCCAAGCGAAGTGAGGATAAAGACAAGTCCATAGATAAAAGATATGGTCAATACTTGCCACATATGCTTTACTTGTGGGTTTTATATCGTATATTTCTTCAGATGTAGCAGACAAACTAAAGTTTGCTTGTCCTTAAGTGTGTCAATAACATATGTTGTAGATTCCTTGTTTTAACTTAATCATAAGCATGGCGTCTAACTAACTTCCTTTGCTCTGTTGGTGCAGCTGTGATGGGAGCTCCGAAGAACATGAAGCTTCTTAGTTCGTGACGTCAAAAATCTGTTATGTTCTATTTAGAAATATAAGTGTTGTTTTGTCGAACCAATGTCAAATTATGTGGTGTCGGATTTTGTTGTTGATGTTCAGCGATTTGGCCTTTTCTTTTGTTCAGAACGAGACTGCTGATTTGGGATTCAACAAGTTGCGTATGCGTTTCGGTTCGACGGCGGTTTGACGATATCTTTTCGCTCGTCACTAATTAACACTGCCGTCGTTTTTCCCTCCTTGTTTCCGAAAATCAGTAGTGTGTGATTTATAACTGCAATTAATTGCTATTCTTGGGTTATCCAAGTCTACAGTTCGATTTTCTGTTGCCTTATAAAGTCTAAACATGTTTGCTTTAGAAACTTCATGTATAGTATGTCAAATGTATTGAGTTAATCCGTTGATTTTCTTACAGACATCAAACTTGTTTTAGCTCTTTATAAATTGGCAGGGAATGTGACTTTTATTGATTTCCATGTCACTACATTAAAACTTGATTAATAGGTTAATGGTTTATGGGCTGAAAGATGAGCTTTTGTAAGGTAGTTTTTCTCTAATCCACATTTTTTCACAAGTCCGTTTAGATTTGAAGTGAGCAACAGAAAATCTAACTCATAAACACAACTAGTAGGAAACTAGGAAAGGAAGATGATTAGGGAAATGAAGTTTATTGTGGGCAATTTTTCAATAAAAGGACAGTAGTTGATAAAGTAAAAAAAATCAATGATACATGATATTGAAGAAAAAAAATAGAGTATAAAGTTTATTTATTTTTATATTAAAAAAAATACACGAATCTGATTTAAGTTCGATAAAAATGAAGAGATTCCGGTCTGAGCCTGGAATTCGAATTTCTTATCAGGTTCGTGTCCAGGTGTTACAAGGTACCAATCAAAACCTCAATTCAGATGTTACAAGTTACCCATCAAAACCTCAATGTAGAGTTAAATTGTTTATAAGCCGAAAGCTGCGCTTTTGCAAGGCATGAATCTTGTTGCTGGTTCACTAACGGTTGCTAATATTTCGTACAAATCCTTTTTTGCTTTTTCGCTAGTTGTACACCCCAATTCTTCTTTACAAGTTCGGTTAGAGCCTGTTCTTTTCGGTGGAAGTGGGAATTGGGAAAGTTGGGGGATAGAGGAATCTAGGAGAGAGAAAAAGATGGTTTTGTGTTCTTTTGATAGAAAAGTTAGTTGGAAAAGTGGATATGGTAGTAGATGGTGGGTCCCAACCAACTTTAATGTGTTCTTTTGGGTTAGAAAAGTTGCGGAGGGAAAGTGGGAAAGTGGAGTATGGTAGGGAGGGGGTGAGTATAGGTTAAGTTCACACCCCCACCCCCCACTCCATGAAGCAAAAAAATACTGATTCAATGCGGATGCAACCCAATTTGTCCAAATTCATATACGAAATCAGTGTGCATCAAGAGGAGAGAGAGCACAACCACAATGATTTCTGAAATTTACACTTTTATTTTGCAAAACTTTGACATACCCTATAAAAGCACACTGCATCTGCTTAAAAAACTGAATACATAAACCAATAAAAACACAAAGCATCTACTAACAAAACTGTTGTCGACCGCAATACATAAAAAGCGTAACAGACAATGTTGAATTATATACTGCGCATAGCGGACCATACAACCATATCAGTCGAGCTTTAAATACATCAACACTAACCCTAAAAACATTAGAACTACCATACAACACAACAAAAACGTTATTCTCCCAAGCTCTCCTACTATCTGACCCAACCTACCATCTATCTCTAACAAGTACCTATCAGACAATGGAACTGCAGAAATATCTCCTCGTGCCCCTGCCCCTCTAGCTGTCGCATCATTGACCAGCTGTGGGTCCTTCCAGACGAAGAAATCACATTTTTTGTGGCGAGCAGGACAACCCCAAAATCGCCTGTCGGGGTTGGTGGGGGTCATAGATGTCATCAATGGCGACTTCATGCCATAGTGGCACACCTTGGAAATGTCCAGAAATTCATCAGCATCAGGTGAAGCCTGATGGCGGGAGCGAAATGACCCGCTTGAGCCTGCACTCATCTGTATCTAGAAAATCAAAGAGATACACACAATGAATCAGTATAATATAATTAGTAGGGACACAGAGAAATGTAAAGAGAAGTATGTGATGAGGGCATACCTAGGATCGATTATATAGGTTGAGGTTGTCATTGGTGCCGACATCATGCACAAATCAGCATTGTAAAAGAAATAGCAAAAATAATAAAATCCACAGTAAAAGACAAAAACATGTTTGCAATGCAAACTGCACAGAAGCATTTCAGAAAGCAGTGTGCAGGTAGGAGACAGTGATCACTAACACAATGAAGCAAAAAAAAATTCAATGTGTTTGCATTTCACACTGCCGATAGGCATTTCAGTCAACAGTGTGCAGGTAGGATACTGTGATCACAAACACAATGAAGCAAAAAAATTTACATATTTAATGTGTTTCCCCTTCAAAATACCCAGAAGCATTTCAGACAGCAGTGTGCAGGTAGGCTACAGTGAACACCAACACACTGAATCAAAAAAAAACATATTCACTGTGTTTGCACTTCAAAATGCCCAAAAGAATTTCAGACATCATTGTGCAGGTAGGATAATGTAATCACCAACCCAATGAAGCAAAAAAAATACATATTCACTGTGTTTGCACTTCAAACTGCACAGAAGCATTTCAGACATCATTGTGCTGCTAGGATACAGTGATATCCAACCAAATGAAGCAAAAAAAATACAAATTCACTGTGTTTGCAATTCAAACTGCCCAGCAGCAGTTCAGACATAAGTGTGATGATAGGAAACAGTGATATCCAACAGAATGAAGCAAAAAAAATACATATTCACTGTGTTTGCAATTCAAACTTCCCACAAGTAGTTCAGACAGAAGTGTGATGATAAGATACAGTGATATCCAACACAATGAAGCAAAAAAATACATATTCACTGTGTTTGCAATTCAAACTCCCCAGAAGCAGTGCATACATAAGTGTGATTCTAGGATACAATTATATCCAACACAATGAAGCAAAAAAAATACATATTCACTGTGTTTGCAAATTCATAATGCCCAGAAGCAGTGCAGACAACATTGTGCAGCTAGGATACAGTGATATCCAATACAATGAAGCAAAAAAATACATATTCAATATGTTTGCACTACATACTGGCCAGAAGCACTTCAGACATCATTGTGCAACTAGGATACATTGATCCCCAACCCAATGAAGCTAAAAAATACATATTCAATGTGTTTGCAATTCAAATTGCACAGAAGCATTTCAGACATAAGTGTGCTGCTAGGATACAGTGATATCCAAAACAATGAAGCAAAAAAATACATATTCACTGTGGTTGCAATTCAAACTGCACTAAAGCATTTCAGACAGAAGTGTGATGGTAGGATACAGTGATATCCAAACCAATGAAGCAAAAAAAATACATATTCACTGTGTTTGCAATTCAAACTCCCCAGAAGCATTTCAGACATAAGTGTGAAGCTAGTATACAGTGATTTCCAACACAATGAATCAAAAAAATTACATATTCACTGTGTTTGAACTTCAAACTGCCCATAAGCAGTTCAGACAACAGTGTGCAGCTAGGATACAGTGATATCCAACCCAATGAAGCAAAAAAATACAGTTTCAATGTGTTTTCATCCCAAACTGCCCATAAGCATTTCATATATCAGTGTGCACGTAGGATACTGTGATCACCAACAGTATGAAGCAAAAAAATTCATATTCACTGTGTTTGCACTTCAACCTACCCAGAAGCATTCAAGACATCAGTGTGCAGGTAGGATAATGTGATCACCAACAGAATGAAGTAAAAAACCTAAATATTCAATGTGTTTGCACTTCAAACTACCCAGAAGCATTGCAGACATCAGTGGGCATGTAGGAGAAAGTGATCACCAATACAATGAAGCAAAAAAATACATGATAATATAATACGTGCACACACTATCCAAACTCACAAAATATAATACATGATAAGAAATTGTACCTGCCCCCAGTGATCACCAACATAATATTACATAACCAACATGACTGTACTTACCCCGTACTAGCCACTCGCACAAACCGACCATACAGCAAACATCCAAAACATACATAATTATATTGTAACAATACATATCCCAAAAAACCACCAAGCTTTTCATCAGTGACATCCAATCACTTACTACCTAATGGAATCAGTAGCATCATCATCATCATTTCCTTCCCCGCGTGCCGTCGCAATCTCCTCGATGATCATCTTTATCTTCATATCCCTTGCTATCCTCGGCATACCTAGAAACTTCATTCCATCATGCTCTCGATCGGTCAAATGGTCGTACACCTTAGACAACATCTCCAGTGGATACTCTTGATGGGAACAAACTGTTTCACCCAATTCCTTATGCCAATGGCCGAGAGAACGACCTATCACATCGACGACATTGTCAACAGAATTTACCATTTTAAGCATTACAGCTGGCACATCCGATATCCGTTGTCTACGGGGTTTCTTTTTCCCCACAGATGAGGGGCTAGCAAGGTGAGGCCCATGGTGAGTAGGACCCGGTGGGGTCGTCGGTGGGATTGTAGGAGAGACATCGTTATCGATTGATGCATCTTCCGAAGGCTCATTCGCATCATGCTCCCCTTCACCATCCGAGTTGTGGCCTCCAAATTGTTGGTACACAACCCTCCTATAATTCCCCATAGCCTCGTCATCTCCTATGATCAATTGGAGATTAGCATACCACGGAAGGGGCTTATTCACATAGTCCTTGCGTCTTGGGTTTGCCTACACGAATAATGCATTTGATTTTACTTCGTGCATTTAAAAATTCAAGTAGAGGATGTAGGCAACTATAAAATGGTGACGGACATACCGCTGCAAATGTTTCATAAACTTCAGGCTCCATTATGACCATTTGCTCCTCTTCACACCACCCGACGCCACTAATTTCGATGCAAGCTTTCACATCTTTGAGCCGCGTTCGAAGGATTTTGAGGTGATTCTTCACATTTGCGCCGGTGTAATTCCTATGAAATTGCACATTGATGTGTGCAGCAGCAGCGTTGAAGGCGCTTTGAACGACTTATCGGACTTATTGCCTTCCTTTATTTGTTCCGCAAGGAAAGGGATAAGGACCATATCCTCCTCCCACGTCCAATATTTGTTTGTCGGCCCTTTGGTTTGTGTTTGCTTCTTCGCCTTTTTGCTTGGGCTTGACACCGACGCATCCTTCGATTCATCCCGGTGACTCGACTTCCTAGACGAGTCGCTCCCCATCCTCGGGTCTCGCCGATGAATTCCCTCCCCATCGCCCACATTCTCCCATTCCCCCACCTTCGAAGCTCCCCACCCCTAGGGACATCATCCCCCCATGTAGCATTTGCATATCTCCAGTTGGATTGTGCCTTTGCATTTGCACACCGTCACCCATTCCCCCTCCTTGAAAGCTCCCCACCCATTGGGCCATCATACCTCATTGTTGCATTTGCATAGTTCCCGGTGGAGCGTGCCTTTGCATGTGCACACCTTCACCCATTCCCCCACCTTGGAAGCTCCCCAAACCTTGGGCCATCATCCTTCATTGTAGCATTTGCACATATCCAGGAGTGGCGGGCATTTGCATTGGCATTTGTATATATCCCGGTTGATACTACAAACTTGGCCCAACACCTTCGAAGCCATGCATAGGATATTGAAATTCTCCCATCCTATGCGCCGTAGGCCGCACCGGAGTATTCTCATTTCGACTTTCATCTTTCCCCTTTGACTCGTACTTTCACTCCAATGACCTTGGTCCGATGACCCATCCATGCCTACAACAAAAAGGAGTTAATAGAGCAAAATCTTATATAAAACACACATGCTTCATTCAAGTAATAAAAGTTTGTTGCACCACATGCTTCATTCAAGTACTAAGGCACATATATAAAACATACATATCAAAGTAATAAAGCACACACATGCATAAAAACTAACACACATCTCACATGCCATATTCAATTGTGTTTCCATGATTGTTAATGGTACAATAGTCCACCCACATTTCCCAAGCTATTTGATCCCTCCGAAGTTTCCATTGGTCACGTTGTTGGGTTTGGTCACGTCTGTTCACCTGTTGTGACATATCCATAATCGAATCATCTTGATCGTCGATACCATCACCCTCCTCCTCAAGCACATCCACATCATCAAGTAGATGCGGGTCATGTGGATCTGCTACTTGGATATAATTATGAAAACTGTGCAAGCCAGGACGGTATCGACCTGAATTGGGAAAGGATAGTGCTGCTTGGCCGACAATATCTTAAACTTGTTCTTGAGGATGCCAAAAGTCGACTCGATCTTTGTTCTTAACGACGAATGACGCAGATTGAATAGCTCTTTGTGATTGCGAGGAACTTGATCAGTATGGTCCTTGTAATGACCCATAGTGCCATATACACTAGGGCCTATATATTTTTATGATACATAGTGTATTTTTGTTTACTCTATAGTGTATGTATGCTTGGATATGTTTGTGGTGTGTATAGAAGTCTTGTAGTGTGTATAGTAACTACTACATTGGTTGCCTATGGATGACTATTGAGGTGTATGTCTAGCTATATGGATGTGTTATGGTATGTCTATGGTTGCATCTCGTATGGTGTAATGATATGTGTAGGAATTTGGTGATATTTGTCCCTTTTGAAGTGTAGTGCATAAAGTAATGTAGTAGATATAGTAGTGCCTAGTTATATAGTAATGTAGTATAGTAATGTAGTATGGTAATAATAATATTAGTATTATTATTATGCATTATAATCATTATTATTTATTAAGTATTCTTACCTTTCATGTGTAATAGGAAATGGGTTATGTAAAGAGGCTAGTGTGAAGAGGGTTGTGCTTAGGGGTATTTTTGTAAATTAGTGAGGTGTGTGCATAGTAGAAGGGCACTTGTGTAATTAAGTTTAGGGGGGTGTGTGTAGTAAGATGAAGAGTGTAGAGAATGGCAAACTAGTAAATAGATGGGTTTCTAGAAGATAGATATTTATTTAACCTTTTTCTTCATCTTTCTTCATTCTTCTTCAAATTTCTACATTCTTCTTTATCTTTATTTTATTTTTCTATTTCCTATTTTCTCCCATGGGGGGGCTGAAATTTTCTAGAGCTAAAACACAAAAAAAAAGGAGAGAAAAGAAAGAAAGAAAGAAAGAAGAAAGAAAAAGGGAAAAAAAACAAAGAAGAAGAAAGAAGAAGAAAAAGAAGAGGAGGAAGGAGAAGGAAGAAGGAGCCATCCAATTTTGATGAGGTAGGAATCCAATTTCCTCTAGTGTGTTATTTGGTTGTCATTTTTAGAATTGGTTCATGTTTAATCTTGAGCTAAATACATCATTAATTTCATGAAACCCCTTTTGTTCTTGATGCTGAAAGTTTATCCTGCAAATCTGAAACTTTAACTAAGTGATGGGATTAATTGGCTATTAGGAATGCTCTGAAAATTTTATATGATATTTATCTCGTAGTTATGAGAAACTTTCATGTTCATCACTCTTTCTAATTCGAACTGGAAGTTGGGGTAAAAATTCGAATTGTGCAACATGCCAGGAATTCTGTCAAGCTGTACATATTTCAGTAAAACGAGCACCACTACCTGCACACATCTTGGATTTTGTTGATTTTGGTCTTGTTGGAAAGCTAACAAGTTTTTCTCAAAGTCCATAATGATTTTTATGTTGAAATTCTGGCTAGAATATGCCCAAAATTGGCTTTGAACACAGACACATAAATCTGTCTGCAGAACAGTTTTGACACCCTTTACCAATTAATTCACCATAAATCACACACTTAATATTTTTACATGAAATTTTATCTGTAGATCCAAAACAGATATATCTTCAACTTTTATTTATAAAGTTTTGTCAAATTCCCAAGAGAAATGGATGAAATATGTTGATCTTTATGGATGTTCTTGCCATTTCAGCAAGCTGAGGTGTTTTCTAGTGTTCAAACGATGTGTTATGGCTAGTTCTATTACTATCATTAATGGATGTTGTCATTAACTAAGAGGAAGTTTCATGATGCTAATTGGTGATGATATTATAGTGTGCCAATAACCAAGCTAATAATACCCCTTAGGTGTTTGTGGAAATGTTGAGTTAGTTTCATGTTGCTATTCGTTCATGTTACTATTAGTCTCATGTTATTTTTAGTCCCATGCTATTGGTTTCATGCTATCATTTTCATGTTGCTAGAAGAGGATGTCATCTTGCTTTTGTTTAACTAATTTCCTGTTGGATTAAGGGATATTGGCATATGTTTTGTTGGCTCATGCTTAATTAATGTAATGTTGTAATCAATGGTGAAGTTGTACAATTACATGTGTTGGGATCGTATGTGTTGGAAATGAGAACTATGTGGCGAACGTTGTGGTTGGAAAGATTATATGTGTTGGAATGAAAGGAGGTGAAAATGGCGATTGTTATATGATTCCTTTTGTTACATGATACTTTTAATTGAAATGCTAAGAAATGGCTAAGTCCTCTTAAAGGAGGGTGTCACGGGGATTGGGGGACACTAAGTTGTGGGAAAAACATGAGGGGCTGGACAGGTGGTTGGTGGCCCTCCTGTTCTTGCCCGAGTGGCGGGGAGTGGCAGAAATGAGGAGAAATGGAGAAAATGTGAAGGGGAAATAAGGGGAAAACATGGCTCCTTTAGTAAGAGCGTGTCTCGGGGAGTTTGCCTGTTCCACCCCAACTGGGGGTGAGGTCCAGTTTCAAGAAGGTCTACTCACTACTTAGGGTCGAAATCACTAATAAATAACTTTCGTTACTTTGTAGCATTATTAAATGTTGCTTACTTGACATTCTTTACTTGTAGCTTCTATGTTGTATCCCTTGTTATATGCATCACCTATTGTAGTTCTTGTCGCTTGCGTTTATTTTACTTACGTTGTTGCACTCTTTTGTTGTTGTACTTTCGTTATGTTATGCATTCAATGCTTTATGTTATACATGTGTTCCCTTTAGCTTATTCTAAACTTCGTTTGCACCTTGCGATGAATGCATGTAGAATAGTTGCATTTTCATAATAGCATACTAGAGGGAGTTGGCATTCCTACTGGGTCACGCGTTGACGTGCCCCCGTTGACTTTTTCAAGTATGGTTTTTGGAGATGGCTGTTAGAGCTGGAGGCTGAGTCTGGAGTTCTGTTGTTGGGAGTTGGAGCTTAGGTTGGTTGGTGAGGGGTGAGGAGAGAGCCATGTGTACTTTGGATTTTCTTTTGGGGTGAGAGATGCTTGTACTATATGAATTGATGCAATGGGATGTTTGAGATGTATATGAAATTGTTCAGTGTTAGCTTTCAGTATTTCTCCGTGACTTTGTGTCGTTCTGTGTTTATTGGTTGGCTGTTTGTTGAATACTGCATGTACTATTCCCAGCAATGCGCAGTGGACCTGCAGATACGTTTTTAGTTCTCGTCGCGTACCCTGCCTCCCTGCGTATCTCAGGGGGGGCGTGACAGTCCTTCAGATGGTATCTAACACCCCTGTATGGAGATATAAGCCCAGGCATGGTAGTATAACCAGCATCGCATAGGTAATATTTCCCTGCAATCAGTAACGCACACCCACTTTATAATCACAAGACTTCATAAATATGTGTATATTTCATGTAGATTATAGTACGCCTATTACCTTCATATACTCGAAGACCGTTGGGAGGGGGTAATGACAACGCATCTTTAAGGACAGTAAAGTCATTTGCTGATCCTTCCCACCCGGCCATGACCTAAGTGAATCGTTTATTTGGTGTTGCAGCCGCCAGCCCATTTTGTGTCACCCCTTACGGCCTCTAAATCGGGGGACGAGATTGGCGGGGAGCATGGCATCGATATGGGTCCCATCAATAAGACCAATGCAATCCTACATCATAGTAAAATAACACAAATGTTTAACTCATCTTCGATCAATAGAAAATGCTGACATATATTCAAGAAACAGCACGTACCTTGAAATATGGAAACCACCTTGGATTATTCAGACCCTCGGGAGGAGTCTCATTCGGAGCTTGCTTCATGTACGTATCCCGCAAGGCACACACTGCTTGCAGTACTTGGTTAAAGTAGCGACTAACTGTGGATCCGGAGCGTATAAAATCAACTTGCATCACTCTGTTCTTTGACTTGTGACCGACGATATGTAGAAACATTTCCAACTGCTCCTCTATGGACACATTAACCGTGTCTTTGAGAATATTTCCAGCTCTCATTACACTTGCCATGTTCATGAATGCAGTGGTCCGCATTCTTAAGTTGTAACGACTGGTTTTTCATGCATGGATTTTATCATAAATATTTATATATTTGGTTGCTTTCCCTTGTTGTGACTTCCATTTCCGTCTCCGTAGTTTTCATTTTCGTTCGTTTCGTCGTGATTCTCTAGATTCTTCCGTCGGTCGGCGTGTTTGAAGTAAGTCATTCGTGACGGGCTTCATAACGTCGATATCTTAGAGTTAGAACGAGCCTAGGAGACTTAGGGAAACCATCCCGGAGCTCCGCGCTCCATTTCGGAACTTTTGGTGCTCATTAGCCGGTGTAAGAAGGGGCACCGACCGACTAGATGACGATCCAGTCGGTCGGAAAACCTTCTTGAACCGACTAGTGGGCTTTGTTAAATGTTCAGGAGTTACTGTTTGTCGTTAGTCGGTCTAAGAACGTTGGTTGACCGACTAGGTTGCAAACTAGTCGGTCTGCAATGCTTCTTTAACCGACTAACTCATTTACTATTTTTTTGGTATCAGTACTGTTCATTCTTAGTCGGTCTAAGTTCATCTTTCGACCGACTAGTTGTTAAACTAGTCGGTTAAGTTTTGTCTCAGACCGACTAATTCTTAGTTCTTCTGTACAGTCGAGTTACTGTTTACTCTTAGTCGGTCCAAGAACGTTCGTCGACCGACTAGTTCCCAAACTAGTCGGTCAGTAGTTGATCTTTGACCGACTAAATCTAAATCCTAATTTTCGTCTGGGTTACTGTTTACTCTTAGTTGGTCTGCGTTGGTCAACCGACCGACTAGTTCTCAAACTAGTCGGTCAGTGGTTGTTCTTTGACCGACTAACCAGTGCTGTAAACCCTAGTTTTGCCCTAACCGCCACCAAACTCTATAAATACCCCTCCAAACATTTTCTTCTTTTTCCTCATGACCTAAAACCCTAATTTCTCCCCCATTGAGCCCACATCTTCCTCAAACCATTAATCATTCATCCCAAGCTCATCCTCCATCATCCAAACCCTCCCTTGTCACAACCCACCTTCCATCATCCCCAAACCTTCATCAAACCCCCAAAATCCACATCAAAACCCATTTCTCAAGATTTTTCCCTCATTTCCAGATCTGAGCCGGATCGTTCTTCCGTTGTCATGGTTGCTCGGCATCGTTCCTTCGCTTCTTCACGGTAATACTCGATTCCTTTAATTTTAACATAACCCACATTGACATTGTGAAACCCTAATAAAATGGATTGTTAGATGATTAGGGTTCTACTAAGAAATAGATTTAGAATCGTTGTCCTAATAATTGTTTTGCTATATCAGTGATCCATCCATAGTTAGCTTGTGACGATCTTCGTTGCTCGTCAACCCCGGTATCAGGCAAGTGAAACTTGCATCTCTTGATTTGGGCCATGTCTTAGGCCATTTCTCTTGCTTTAGCGTGAAAGAGACTAGACGGTGAAAGGATAGCCGTCTAGACGCCTTTGACCTAGCTTGACAACGAAGCTCGGTCTGTCACCTTCATCATGCTTGTATGTCACGTTTAAATTCAATTAACGATACGCAAATATCTGTTCATGGCATTGCATATTGATTAGTCGTCGTGATTGCGTAGCACACGCTACAATACTTATATTTCCTGGCTCGTGTTCCAGAAGCGAGCCTTGTAGTTGGAAACCCCAACGCTCGACACATATGGGTGGGGTAAGAGATATGCGGCCACCTGAGCCCCGAGTTGGCATGATCCGCCACTCCGGCCAGCAGGCGAAATCTCTAGTGCACAAGTGATTAATAGTGATAAGAGATAAGCGGCCTGAGCCACGAGCTGGCCAGCAGGTGGACTCTCTATGCACTAAGTGATAAACAGTGATAAGTGATTAGTGAATTGGTAGCTTTCGCTACATCGTGCGTGCTTGTCTCCTTTTTAAACTGCTGCATCAAACTAAACTGTCATGTCATTGTTTAATATTATAAGTGCTAGGTTGTTAGTCACTTTCAGTTTCCTTGCTCAAGTCTTTAGACTTGCTGACATGTGCCCCTTTTCTCTTTTGGGTGACACATGTTAGACCCCGAGCCAGAGTTACTTGCTGAGGGTGAGGTGTTTGCGGACGCCGAGCTTGCGCCCGTGTTGGACGAGGACTTCGTAGACACTGGAGATCAGTCTTAGTGTCTACGTCTAGTTTTGTTAGATTGCTTAGGTTGTCGGTGCGTGGCACCTAGTTTGATACTCCGTTATGTTGTGTTTTGTTTGGCCTTGTTCTGGGCCTTTAGACTCTTTCTTTTAGCCTGGTGGCTTTTTCTGTGATGTTGAATATTTGTGGACAAACTGTGGGATTGGTATTTCATATCCGTCTCATCCTATTATTATTATTGTTGTTGTTCCGTTTGCAATTACAGGGACCTGCTTATACTAAATTGATGCTTATCAGGTGTGCAGCTTCGCAGCTCCACGTTTGAGCGGACCTTCTCACGTCTCGCCTCCATTTTAGGGAAGCGGGGCGTGACATAAGTAGTGCAAACAACTACTCTCACTCCCATGGAGGATTCTACGCATGTGGGATTTCCTATGCAGATCACGCATAACAGATGGCTCTCTAGGTATACGTGTAGACATAGGATCATCGTAGAGTAAAAGAAATTGTATGACGGTAAAAACTACAGTAGCCGCAGCCGCACAACATATTTGATGCCCCAATATTTCTCCATTTTCGTCCGTCTATATCATACATTAATCAATCATAAATTCATGCATATGTTGCTACACCCATTTGATAGTATACATCGTAGTGCCCTGTGGTAGCTACTGCACACGTACTAGAGGGGGGTGAATAGTACTTAAAATAATCAAGATAGTTATTCCTAATTATTGTGCAAGAAACAAACGACAATGCGGAATTAAACAACTATCAACAAGAATTAAAACATACGCAAATAAACAATATTACTGGGTTCGGATCCACCCAAGTCTCCCCGACTTGTTCCCGGTGATCCTACGTCCCAACCACCCGGATCCCCTCCGGATACTTGAGTTAGCAACCCTAACTCAAGATTTCCACTATGAAATACTTGTGAAAAACCTTCACAAGTCAAATCATACAAAAGACATGTGACTCCCACAAACCGGGATCACAACCTCTCTCACAACCGAGAGACACAATTCAAATACGATTGAAATGAAATAAACTCTTACCTTACAAAATCCTATGCCTTGAATATACTTACCAAATTAGGGCAATGATGGATTTTGAGGAAGAGGATGTCACCAAACCCTAGCTTCAAGAAGATGACCAGCAATGGAAGCCTAGGGTGGAGTATGGTGACTAGGATCAAGCTCTTGGCTTGAGAAGCTCACAAAGGAGAGAATCTCTCTTGAGGAATTAGGGCTCAAGGTGTCGAGGGAGAGATTCTTGTGAGGGAGAGAGAGCTTTGAAATAGCTTGGGAGAGCTCTTCTCTTAGGTCTGAAATTGCTTGGAAATAGGACCTCTAACCCCTCTTCAAACGAATCAGGATTCTATTTAAAGGGTCAAGAGAAATCGAGTTTGAAAGAATCCCAACGGCTCTATTCTGAACCAGACTAGTCGGTCAAAGAAGGATCACTGACCGACTAGTTCATCAACTAGTCGGTCGGTGATACAACGTAGACCGACTAACGGTAGAACAGCCAAGAAGTCGAAGTACAGGCAAAGACAACTAGTCGGTCTAAGAAGACTTGCCGACCGACTAGTTCCATAACTAGTCGGTCGGTGAATGATCTTTGACCGACTAACAGTCGAAATAGAGTAGGTTGACTTCAAGATGAATTAGTCGGTTTAAGAACAAATGATGACCGACTAGTTTCTCAACTAGTCGGTCGACAAATGTTCTTTGACCGACTAACTCGAAACAGTAACTCAGGCTGTACAGAGGCAAGCTCAACTAGTCGGTCCAAGAAGGATTCCTAACCGACTAGATCGTCATCTAGTCGGCCGGTGACTCTTCTTTGACCGACTAATTGATCAACCTGGAAAGAGCTGAAAATAGCAAGGCATCTAGGCGGTTCATGTAGAGTTGCTGACCGACTAGATCGTCATCTAGTCGGTTGGTGACTCTTCTTGAACCAACTAACATGCACTCGAAGCCGAGGGAAGAAGCGATAGGCTTCAGGAAAGTTTCTAATGGCTTCTATGAATATCCTAGCTCTAAGATATGAGCGAAATGAAGAATATAATGTAAGTCCTACTCAAGTCTTAACATTCTAATCTATGAAGCTAGAAGACTATAAGTTAAACCTTACGAGCCGTCTTCAAAGCTTCAATCTTCATTCTTGACTTCAATAAACCTCCTTGAGCTTCAACGAAGCTCCAGGCACACGATCACGCGTACTGAGAAGTCTTGAGGCGTTGCTTTTGATGTTCGTATTCTTTTGACGACGATCTCCATAACTGCGCTCACAAATAAGTTAGTATACATTATTTATGTTTGCTCATCATCCAAAACCAAATCCGGGGAATCATATCACAACCATATACATGTTCATTCATTAAAAAAAATTCATAAGGATTTTTCGTGACCCTCAGACTATGTATATTTTTCATATTCCCTCATGACGGCCTGGCAGTTGCTCCTTCACATTATACCCATACATTTAAAAACCCCATGCGGCATCCAGTGTATTCAAGTACAACATGCATGATACATATAAACTACGAACATAAAACCTGAGTAAGACAATTTTCCGATAAATGCCTTTGAAGATACATCCCGGTGAAAACATTTTTAGGTAATGAAGGAGCCATCAAGCCAGCCGTACATTGATATTAATAATATCTCAATTAATCAACCGTCCTGCATTGATTTTGTGTCATCATTGGGCTCGCATAAAACAAATCTGTTTTTATTTCTTGAAAAATCAAAGCTACTTTCAGAACGGACAAAACTTTTCACTTCATTTCATACACCATGTTGCAACATCCATCAATGCCATCCCAAGCCATGCATAATTCCGCTACATTTATTTACTTTTGATTCATCTTGGATCAATTATTCACATGGGGCTAAATAAATAGTAGGGCTCAGCTTGCTTGGTCTGCATAGGGCTGATGCAACATGAATGTAGAAATGCAAAAACATTGAAAATGTATTTTGTTTTATCACCAATGCAACATGAATGTAGAAATGCAAAAACATTGAAAATGTATTTTGTTTTATCACCAACACAATGAAAAAAACTTACGGCCTGACAATGTGTTTGAAATTCAAACTGCCCATAAGCATTTCAGACATCAGTGTTAAGCTAGGATACAGTGATCACCAACACACCGAAGCAAAAAATATACATATTCAAAGAGTTTGCAATTCAAACTGCCCAGAAGCATTGCAGACAGAAGTGTGCAGCTAGGAGACAGTGATCACAAATACAATGGAGCAAAAAAAATTACAACTTCAATTTGTTTGCAATTCAAACTGACCAGAAGCTTTGCAAACAGAAGTGTGCAGCTAGGAGACAGTGATCACAAACACAATGGAGCAAAAAATTACAACTTCAATGTGTTTGCAATTCAAACTGCCCAGAAGCATTTCAGACATAAGTGTGCAGGTAGGAGATAGTGATCACAAACACAATGGAGCAAAAAAATACATCTTCAATGTGTTTGCAATTCAAACTGCCCAGAAGCATTTCAGACAGAAGAGTGCTGGTACGATAAAGTGATCACCAACCCAATGAAGCAAAAAAATACATTTTCACTGTGGTTGCAATTCAAACTGCCCAGAAGCAGGTCAGACATCAGTGTGATGGTAGGATACAGTGATAACTTACACAATGAAGCAAAAAAAATACATAATCAATGTGTTTATTCTTCAAACTGCCCATAAGCATTTCAGACATAAGTGTGCTGCTAGGAAAGAGAGATATCCAACAGAATGAAGCAAAAAATACATATTCAATGTTTTTGCACTTCAAAAAGCACACTGCATTTCAGCCATCATTGTGCAGCTAAGATACATTGATCCCCAACCCAATGAAGCCAAAAAAAATACATATTCAATGTGTTTGCAATTCAAACTTCCATGAATCATTGCATAAATAAGTTTGTGGGTAGGATACAGTTAGAACATAAAACAATGAAGAAAAATCCATACATTTTCAATGTGGATTTTTCATGGCCCTCAGACTATGTATGTTTTTTATATTCCCTCAAGACGGCCTGACAGTTGCTCCTTCACATTATACCCATACATTCAAAAATCTGGTGTGGCATCCAGTGTATTCAAGTTCAAAATGCATGATACATATAATCAACGAACATATTCAACCCAATAGACAATTTTCCGATATCATTTTCAGGTAATGAAGGTGCCATCAAGCCAGCCGTACAATGATATTAATAATATCTCAATTAATCAAACGTCCCTCATTAATTTTGTGTCATCATTGGGCTCGCATAAAACAAATCTGTTTTTATTTCTTGAAAAATCAAATCTACTTTCAGACCGGACAAAACTTTTCACTTCAAAAAATACACCATGTTGCAACATCCATCAATGCCATCCCAAGCCATGCATGATTCCGCTACATTTATTTACTTTTGACTCATCTTGGAGCAATTATTCACATGGGGCTGAATAAATAGTAGGTCTCGGCTTGCTTGGTTTGCATAGGGCTGATGCAACATGAATGTATGAAAGCAAACACATTGAAAATGTATTTTTTTTTGCTTCATTGTGTTGGTGATCACTGTATCCTAGCTGCACACTGATGTCTGAAATGCTTCTGGGCAGTTTGAAGTTGCAAGCACATTGAATGTGTATATTTTTGACAACATAAATAACCCAATCATCATAGCATTATAAATCAACATAGAGATATTGATTTCCAAGACTAAAAACCCACCGTAAAACCCACATTCATCATAAACTCATATAGCTCAGCTTAGATCATCATCGCCAGCCACCACATCGCATCCAAACTTCATAAATCTCAGCAAATAGCAAAAGGATTTAGTGTTGCAGAATTTATACATCAGCGAATAGCACGGAGCGAGGATCACGGAGCAATCAGACAGATGCCTCAACCATTTCCAAACAAACCCCCAAAATCCCCAAAGTCCAAGCCCTAGAAATTCAGTCGGCAGCCATGGACTTGGCACCCCGAGCTTCATTTCTAGGGTTTGATCGAAGCTGTGTGAGGTGTGGAGAAGGAGGAGGAGGTGATCACAAGCCGAGAGGGCCCCATCTGCGGAGAACCGATTTCGAGTTGCCCCGCGATCGCCAAAATCGTCGCCTCGCGAAACCTAATCCCAGGAAACCACTCCTCGCGAAACGAACAACAGACGAGAAACAAAAGGGTAAGTTAAGTGAACAGTGCACGAGGACCCACCATATAAGAGGTTTCCCACTCACTTCTCCTCAAAAGAACATGCCCTTAGATTTGAAGCTGAATTGTTCTGGTGATATCATATTGATTTCCTTGTCATTGCAGCATAACTCTAAAGTTATTGGTAAGCGTTATATTTTTACACACTACATTTTAGAACATGACCTAATCAAACTCGGAAATCTAATGCAAAAACACTACACCAAAGTTTATTATGGACAATTTTACAATGGTATATTCTATTTTGACAAAGTCAAAAAAACCTCATGTTACATGATATTGAAATAAAAATAAAGTGCAAACATATATGAATGCCATCCAAATCCGATAAAATGGAGCTGGACTACATGCACCTCAATATGAGGTGCAAGGAGGTGACATTTACCCAAAAGTGGAAAAAAATTGGGAAAAGAGGAGGGGAGAAGTGACCCTTCAATGATTGAACTTCTTCTACTTTTAGTGAATAATCACATCCTTGCACCTCAAATTGAGGTGTGTTGTATGATAATGAACTCAAGAGAGAGAGAGAGAGAGAGAATTTCATTGTTAAGAATAAGTCACCATAGCTAAGAGCCATGGTGCTCTATTTATATATCTCATAGTGGGGAGGCCAAAAGCCTCTAGGAGACCAAGGGTCCCCATTACTCTAAGTAATGGGGGCCTAATGAATGGGTAATGAAGGAGGGGAGGCCAAAGGCCTCCCTCATTCATAACACTCCCCCTTACACATTCATCACTTCGGTCTCAGCTACTGAGGCAAGGGGTGGATACTTCTGGATCCAGAGTAAGTGTGTTTGCCTCGTTAAAACCTTAGCTGTGGAAAACCCAGTGGGAAAACCTAACAGCTTAAGGAAAAAGAGTGCAACCCACATGTTACTCCCCCTGATCCGTACAAGCTTCAGGCTTGCAGGTCTTTCAACTGTCGCATACCAATGTTCTTTACAAGCTTTACAAAAGTACATTTAGGCAATGCCTTAGTAAAAAGATCAGCTAAGTTGTTGCATGACTGGATCTGTCGAACTTCAATCTGCTTGTCGTTCTTCTGCTCGTGCGTCCAGAAAAACTTGGGAGAAATGTGTTTTGTCCTGTCGCCTTTGATGTAGCCCTTCTGAAGCTGAGCAATGCATGCGGCGTTGTCTTCGAATAGGGCAGTAGGCTCCAGATCACTGGTCTTCAGGCCAGTGGATTGGAGGATGTGTTGGACGACGGAGCGTAGCCAAAAACATTCTCTGCTCGCCTCATGGATCGCGATGAACTCTGCATGGTTGGAAGATGTAGCAGTAGTGGTTTGTTTTACCGATCTCCAAGAGATAGCAGTACCTCCGTAGGTAAATACAAAACCTGTTTGAGATTTTGCCGTGTGCGGATCAGAGAGATAACCTGCATCAGCATAACCAAACAATTTGGGGGAGGCACCTCTCTGGTAGTAAAGTCCAAGATCAATGGAACCCTGAAGGTATCGCAGAAGATGCTTTACTCCGTTCCAGTGGCGCTTTGTGGGCGCAGCACTGTGTCTGGCTAGTAGATTAACTGTAAACGCTATATCGGGACGTGTACAGTTGGCCAGATATAGAAGTGCTCCAATGGCACTGAGGTAGGGTACTTCAGGACCCAGTATCTCCTCCCCCTCTTCCAGTGGCCGGAAGGGGTCCTTATGTACATCTAGTGATCTTACGACCATAGGAGTACCTAAAGGATGACATTTATCCATATGAAACTTGCGTAGAAGTTTCTTTGTATAATTAGATTGGTGTAATAGGATTCCACCTCTTAGGTGTTCTATCTATAAGCCAAGACAATACTTTGTTTTGCCTAGGTCTTTCATTTCAAAAGTATGTTTAAGGCTTTCAGATATCTCTTTGATCTCTGCAGGAGATCCTATGAGATTTAGGTCATCTACATATACAGCTATGATGACAAATCCTGTTCCCGTTCTTTTGATAAAGATACACGGGCAGACTTCGTTATTCGTGAATCCTTGCTGTGCAAGAAAATCACTTAGTCTGTTATACCACATCTTGCCCGATTGTTTTAGACCATATAATGATCTATGTAGCCTTACAGAGAATACGTCCCGAGGTATCTCTTTCATCTCTGGGGGTAGATTAAACCCATCAGGAAGTCTCATATAGATATTTTTATCTATATCGCCATATAGATATGCAGTCACAACGTCCATGAGCTGCATTTCTAGGCTTTCCAGAGAAGTTAGGCTGATTAAAAATCGGAAGGTGATCGAATCCATGACCGGGGAATACGTATCTTCGTAATCAATCCCCGGTCTTTGGGAAAATCCCTGGGCTACAAGGCGTGCCTTATAGCGAACGATCACATTATTTTCATCTCTTTTTCTTATGAAAACCCACTTATATCCCACAGTTTTTACACCTACTGGTGTTTGGACTACTGGTCCAAAGACTTTGCGTTTCAAGAGTGAGTCCAGCTCTACTCTTATTGCCTCGTCCCACTTTGGCCAATCATCTCTGCGTTTACATTCCGCTAGAGATCGTGGTTCGACGTCATCGTCATATTCAGTGACGTGAACGTCAATATCGAACGCAAAATCGTCGTCGACGACTATGCTATTTCTGTCCAGTACTTCTCCAGTACGTACAAAATTTAATGATGTTTCTCCTATTGTTTCCTCTGCTGGAGAAATCAGGAGGGGATAAGTAGCTGGTCTGAGCTCAGCATCCTGTGGAGGGATAATCTTAGTATCGCCAGGAGTCTTCCTCTTTCGAGGAACTTTATCTTTTGAACCTGGTGGGCGTCCTCTTTTCATTTGAGGTACAACCAATTCTGCTGCTGGTGGGCTGCATCCATCTATGGGGATGTCAATCCTAGCTGGCGTATTGGCAGCAGGGACGTGTGAACGGACAATCTTCTGGTTGTCCGTGAATTTATCCGGTAAAAGATGTACTGTATTCTGGATGTGAAGGATCTTCAGGATCTCATCTTCACGCAGATTAGTACGCGGATCATATAGGGACAAAGACTTCTGGTCCCAACTAATGGTCTCAGAAGCTTCTGGCTTCTTAGACTGTGTGCCCAGTTTTGGAAAAAATTTCTCATTAAATTCACAGTCTGCAAAACGTGCCTTGAATGCGTCACCCGTCAGGGGTTCAAGGTATCTGATAATAGAGGGCGAATCAAACCCAATATATATACCTAGACGACGCTGAGGACCCATTTTGGTCCTCTGCGGTGGTGCTATTGGGACATATACCGCACAACCAAACACTCTCAAATGAGAGATATCCGGAGGTGCACCGTATGCTAGTTGCATCGGGGATAAAGTGTGACCTCCAGAGGGTCTTATCCTAATAAGTGATGCGGCATGTAAAATAGCATGCCCCCAAGCATCCACAGGCAACTGGGATTACATAAGAAATGGACGTGCAATCCATTGGAGTCTCTTTATAAGAGCCTCAGCTAATCCGTTTTGGGTGTGAACATGTGCTACCGGATGTTCAACTTCAATACCCGTTGCCCGGCAATAGTCTTCGAAGACTTGTGAAGTAAATTCTCCCGCATTATCAAGACGTAGTTTCTTGATATGGTTATCGGGGAAATGAGCACGCAACCTTATTATTTGTGTCAATAGCTTTGGAAAAGCTAGGTTGCGGGTGGACAAGAGGCACACATAAGACCATTTGGTTGATGCATCAATCAGTACCATGAAGTACCGAAATAGGCCACTTGCGGGGTGAATAGGCCCGCAAATGTCACCATGAATTCTCTCAAGGAAGCCAGGAGACTCTAATCCCACTTTCAGGAGGGATGGTCTCGTTATTAGTTTTCCCTTAAAACAAGGGAGACATGGAAATTCACCCTTTTGAAGAATCTTCAGGTTCTTCAATTTGTGTCCACGGGATTCAGTGATGATGCGGCGCATCATTGTTGTTCCAGGGTGACCAAGTCTATTGTGCCAGAGTTGGAATTCTGGTAGTGATTGGCACGTCTGGTGTTCAATCATATTGGCTTCTACTGGTTGAATGTATGTTTGGTATAGACCCGACGGGAGTCCCTTGAATCGCTCGCAGATGATCTTCCGGTCATCTTTTTGACGAGTTACAATTAGATATTCAACCTTATTTTTATCCCTGGTCTCTAAGTGATATCCGTTTAAACGGAAATCCTTGAAACTTACGAGATTTCTGTTTGATATAGGAGAGAATAATGCATTATTAATTTGAAGTCTTGTGTTATTTGGGAGCAATATAATTGCTGCACCAGTTTCTTCGATTATTTGGGACAGTCCTGAAATTGTGATAACAGGACCGTCATATTTGTTTAAGCTATTAAAATAGCAATGATCGCGAAGGATTGTGTGCGTTGAGGCACTGTCCACTAGGCACTCAGACATCATCTATATAAGCCAAAAAAAGAAATTTTATTTGAGGGAAAATGTAGACAACATTCATAAATAAAAGTCCGCACTAAATCAAATAACAGATGAAGATACATCGAATTCTAAATGCATAGATAAATGATGATGCTCAATCTAGCAGATCGTCGTTCTCGAAGTCTTTAGCAGTAAAGACTGTTGGCGGCTGTACACCTGCCAAGTTTGTTTCAGGTCGAGACTTCTGGCTCGCCTGATATAGATCCTGTAGGTGGCGAGGAGTGCGGCAGTTTCTGGACCAATGGCCAGTCATGCCGCATCTATGGCATTTGTCCTCCCAGGTCTTCTTTGGAAGTGACACGTGCTTGGTGTCCTTTCGCTTCCAAGTGAAGTTTCTTTTCCCTTTATTGTTTTTGTTTGTCTGGGGAGCTGCACCTCTTGGTTGCTTCATTACCGCTTTCCCTTTAGTATTTTTAGTCGTCCTCTTGTTTTTCCACTTCTGGGGAGAAACGTGGTGGGCTTCAGGGATAGGGGCAGTGCCAGCTGGACGTAAGTTATGAGTTGCTAGCAGTAAATCTCGATTCTGCTCTGCTCTAAGTAGGCATGAGATCAGATCGGAGAATCTCGTGAAGTTGCGTTCACGATATGCTGCATGAGGATTGCATCTTTCTCGTGAAACGAGGTAAATGTTTTTTTTCCAACATGCGCTGTTCTGTCACTTCTTCACCGCACAACTTCAGGCGTGAGGTGATGTTATGAAGTGCAGAATTATACTCAGCGACGGACTTATAGTCCTGAAGTCTGAGGTTTTCCCACTCATAACTGGCACGAGGTAATATAACATCAATTTGATGTTTATACCGTGCTTCCAGTGCTGTCCACAGGTCCTTCGGGTCCTCAACCGTTAAGTATTCGGCCTTTAAAGTCCGATCTATATGCTTCCTAATGTAGATTATGGCTTTCGCCTTATCTACATCGGATACAGTGGTTGTGGGGCTGTTGCTAGCTGTAGCAGAAGCTTCGGCCGCTGCTGGGGCCGAGGAAGGAGCCAAAATGGACCCAAGGAGGGCCATTGAACGCAAGTGGAACTTCAGGTCCACTCGCCAACTCAGGTAATTTGTCCCTGCAGAATCGAGGACCTCGAAATCGACGCTTGCCAATTTTGCCATTTATCTACGTATTTTAAAATGAGCATGAATTAATTAAAATTCAAAAATTCATGCATAAAGAAAAAAACAAGTAAAAATGCGGGGATCGGCCAGATACCCAAAATAGTACACAGTCCAAAGTTCGTTTAAAGTCCATAATAGAAAAAAATAATAATACAACTTTGGAAACCCAAACTGAACTGGGTCCCTATATCTCCGTCTTCATATGCTGTTGCATCGAGCTTTGGCTTACACAGTCATGAATCGACTCCTTGCGGTCCAGCGGACGCGGCCAGGGAATTGACTAAGCCAGGACCACTTGTTACCCAGTCAAGCTAGGTTGGTCCAGCAAACTTAGCCAAGCACATTGACCGACATCATAATCCATTGAAGGAGTTTTCATCAATTCTATGTGCTGTTGCATCGAGCTTTGGCATTAAAATACAAATTTCCTCACTTACAAATTCTCTCAAAAGAAAATAAAAGTGCAAGGAAAGTAAATAGGTATACAATGGCCGATCCCGAAAAACACATTTTTACTTATTTAAACATCCACGCAGTTCTAAATATGCTACAGGCATAAAAATAAACAACCACGCATATATCTCAAGCATAACATATGGTAAAGGAAACTAGAAAATATGATTATCTCGTAGACCACGTGGAAACGTTATACACCGTTAGGTTAGTTGACTAACGGCAGAGCGGTCTCAGGATCTTTAAGATAATTATATTTTGAAAAATCTTAATATTCCATAAATAATTAATAATGCAAGAGTGATGTTTAACATAATTTTAGCAATATGACAAATTGGGCGTCAGGCCCATAACAAGAAATTAAAATAAATTAATATTTTCATTGGAGCTGCAGGCCCATAAGTAAAATATTAATCATTTTAATAAGCAATTTTATTAACTTGGCTTCTAGCCCAATAAGCCAAATTAATTTAGTATTAATCTTTGGGCTTCAGGCCCAGTTGCAAAATTTTAATTGACATATAAAATTTGCAATTGGATTAACTGGGCTTCTGGCCCAATTTGGAAAACCAAAATAATAATTAATCGGAATGGGATTGCAGGCCCATAAAACATACAGATAGTATGATTTATTAAATATAATAGCATATAGCTCATTGCATTTTTCATTGTCAGTTTTATCTCCTTCTTCAATTATTATTATTATTATTATTTTTCAAATTTGACGTTGCTGCCTTGATTTTGCACACAGTAAGTAAGATGCTTATGCAAGGTCATGCTTAATTGCTAGTGTTAATGCACTGTATGCAAGCTGGCACATATTGCTAGAATTTTAGGTCCAACAAGACAAAAGCTTTGAATTTAGCATGCCATTTAGAGGGGTTCGATGAATTTGGCTAGGCCCCACGCCATTCAAAATGGTGACAAGTGATAACATCTTAGGCATTTGCATCTTCAGATTTCCCGGCCACAAATTTCTTTTTTTTAAAAAATTTTTGTTATTAATCAGATTTATACAAGACTTTAAGATAAGCTTTGTAAAATCATGTTTATCAATATATTGTAATTTTCTACGGGATCAAAAAGTATTACCTCTAAATTAAAAAATCTAGGGACGATCATAAAAACAGAAAATCCGTAGAAAGAGAAATCCACGCTCCTAATACGCCAAAACGGATCGCCGCAACGGAGAGCCGCAAAGGTACGCCGCAACAATAGATTCCTTCGCGCGTAGGGGATGGATTTTTGAGGGGAGACGGGATGAAAAGCTCAAAGAATTTTAGAGCAAACGAGCTGATAACGTGTTGTATGATAATGAACTCAAGAGAGAGAGAGAGAGAGAGAGAGAGAGAGAGAGAGAGAGAGAGAGAGAGAGAGAGAGAGAGAGAGAGAGAGAGAGAGAGAGAGAGAGAATTTCATTGTTAAGAATAAGTCACCATCGCTAAGAGCCATGGTGCTCTATTTATATATCTCATAGTGGGGAGGCCAAAAGCCTCTAGGAGACCAAGGGTCCCTATTACTCTAAATAATGGGGGCCTAATGAATGGGTAATGAAGGAGGGGAGGCCAAAGGCCTCCCTCATTCATAACAAGGTGCATATAGTCCATCTCTAAAAATGAAGAGATTCCAACCCGAGTTCGAATTTCATATCGCGTTCGGGTTCAGATCTTACATGAAACGGATAAGAGTCCGACTCGTCCACACGTCGAAATAAAACTGTTTTAATTCGGAGCACTCTAATGGGCTTACTGGGCTTCACATCAGGACCCAGTGGGCAAATTCACCACCAGGGGTCCAGGCTCCTCCAAAAGATCTCGATGGCGTGGATCAATGCTGTAGACCTTCAGACAAGCGCGGGCTCTAGTTGCAGTGACTAGCCCATGTATTTTGGGGGCCCACTAATGGCTCTCCTTCCCTAGTCCAAAACAGTGGTCCATTGTTTACAAGCACAGGATTGCGACGTCAGCAGCAGACGTGAAAGCTCTGTCGAACCAACACAAATCGCTTTCATCCTGTTCCTCTCTCCATCGTCGCTAGCGTGCGCCTTCCCCGGCTAGCGTGCGCCTTATCCCCCCCGCAAAGGTTCCAATCAAAGCGGAAAATCTCTACATCGGTCTAGGGTTTCGAGGGGATCTAGGGTTAGGGGTCGGCCCCCGATTGAGATGTGGGATGCTCGAACCGTTGATGAGACTGATCTCGCTCTGCTGGAACCCTCTCGATCCGACAAGCAGCGCCGGCGGCAGGGGCGTCTCTAGTGGCAGCGGCGCAGGCGGCGAGGGCCGGGAGGGTCTGCTGTGGTTCCGCGACCTCGGGCGGTGCGGCGACGGCGTCGAGTTCTCGATGGCGGTGATCCAGGCAAATCAGGTTCTGGAGGACCAGTGCCAGATCGAAAGCGGGGACTTTGGGACGTTCGTGGGGATCTACGACGGCCACGGCGGGCCCCACGCTTCCAGATACGTGTGTGATCATCTCTTCCGGAATTTCCTCGGTAAAATTCTCTTTGTCCGATTTTGTTAGGAATGTAGTTTGCTGGATTTAATTGATCGATTGAAATTTTGTTGAATTATTCTAGAAGCTTACGAGTTGGATGGCAATTCTATATTATCAATGGAGCCTACTTAGGGTTACAGCTTGTCGTCGTTGTATTCAGTTCTTGCTTTTGTGGTTTTGGAATTGGAGCATTAATGGGAACATAAACTGGTTTAAGGTTTCTTCAGGTCTGGCATTTTGTTGATGTGATTAAACAAGATGCCTCAATCCGTTTGTTTTCATCAGAGGTGGTTACATGCTAGTTTCCTGGGATTATGGGGAGGTGCTTAAATTTGTTCTCATCAGAGGTGGTTCCATGCTAGTTTCCTGGGATTATGGGGAGGTGCTTAAATGAACAGGTGTCTTGAACGAGTTTAAACATACCGGAAACTTATAGGATCTTATTAGAATTGTTGTTTTAATTCCACATTTTCTTTCTTTTTTCTTTTCTTTTTTAAGTTTTAGCAATGTAGCTTAAATGGAAATTTGGTTGGCTGAAAATTGTAAACTGCAGAGTTTGTAAAAAATATAAGACTAGGTGGCATGTGCTCGAGCATGCTACCGTCTAGTACTAATCTTTTTTTATTGGTAAGGTGTGTGAAAACACACAGAAATATGTGTAAGTGCATAAACTGTCAATTTAACTATATATTTGATCGTAATGTACATAAAACCATGGAAGGGTTTATCAACACGTAACTCTTACTCTCAGGTTGACTGCAAAGGGATGTGATGCTCTGTTTTGCATGGTCTGTAGTCGAAACTATTAGAAAGTGATAATTAGCATGACAAAGCAATAATCAACATGTTCCAAGACATATAATGCATGCATGCAGTGACATTGTTGAGCCCAGGACCAAGCTTCATCTCTCTAGAGGAGGTGAGTTATAATTCTAATAGATTTATTTCTCATGCAAATGCATATTATAAAATACAATTAAAAGATTTTATGTTCTTTTGGCCTCAAGATGTATTTTAATTTATAGAATGATATACATTTCATAAGGCTTTTCTTGATTATATACTAATATACATTAAAAAGATGATATTATAAATTATTGTTTGAATTAATTTAATGAATCCATGTTATTGAAAATTGAGAAGTATTAAGTTAAAGTGAAATTAATGAGCTATTATGAAGAGTGAAATGAATTAAATTAAGACTCAATTATGTTTTTTATTTGAAATAAAAGGTGTTATGTTAGTCAATGACATTTTGGAACGGTTGGGGGGAATTGTAATCATAATAGTAAAGACATATAATTTAGATCAATTGTCTTACAATTGACATTATTAGAATTGAAAAAGAAATTCTCTTTATTTTCATTGATATTTTGATATTGATTTACAAGTAAAACCCTTTATATATACAATTTGTAAAAGGAGCCTTAGAGTCTAAGAAACTTAATGCCTAAGAAACTTGGACCTTAAGAAAATAAGTTAACCGTAAAATGTTTGAAACACTACTAGAGTAGAAAATTCTCTAAAATAGAGATCGTCAAATAACTCAAAATAGAAATCCTAATTATAGTCATCTTCTCAACAACCCTTTCAAACTCAAGGTGGATCGACTTTGCGTTTGAAAAGCAAGAACCGATGCATACTCGAACAGAATCGGATGGAGGGTTGCACTCAATCAGAATCGGGTTTTTTAAGATAGAGCATGTTGGCGATTGTTATGATGATAATGTTGGTACTTGCTTTAAAAGATGTAGGACCAATGATGGAGGCTTTGTTCTTGTTGATGAAATAGAAAGAGATGATGTTGGTGACTGAGAAATAAAAAGCGGTATCGATATCAGTGAAAAAGGAAGAACTAAAAAAAACTTTTTATGAAGTCCGACTGAGGTCGTTACAGGGGCATTTGTATGATACCATTATGGGAGAAATTATAGATCTAATGAGGTTATTACATGAGAATTTGGATATGTCATCACTTGAAAAAACTAAAAGAATTGAATCTATGAAACATGGATGAGGTCATTACGAGTGGAACTATAGAACCAAAAAGGCCATTATGATATTTAGATTAATTATATTGGAAATTTTTGAAAAGAAAAATTGAAAATTTGGAGAAAAATTTTGAACTAAGAGGAAAGAATTTTGAACCACGATTAGATCAATAAAATTATACGAAGAAAATATAAGAAATCAGCCTACATATCAAAGGAAAGAATTTTGAACCAAAAGAAAAGGTTTTTTGGTCAAAATTTGAAAAGGACGATTAGAATTTTATTTAGAAGAGAGATTACAAAGATCAAAGAAATCTAGCAAAGAAGATAGCAACAGAGGATTCGAAGTTATCAGACTTTGACTTTGTGACCTTTAGTGTTGATCATGATGCGTTCATATGTAAAAATATAGAAACAGACATCTGCTAGTTGGAGGAGATGACAATGTACAATTGATTTGGAATACCTTGATGTTGGCCTAACGTCAACACAAGCTCGTAATTAATGCGACAAATAAGATGCCTCAGATTAGTGCCTTTGACACTCATTTCGTGATGCGATCACAAAATTTTGGGGGCTTTAGAGGGTATTTTTGTAATATTTATAATTCTGAGGAAAATCAACCATTATAATTCGATGGCGGCTAGGGTTAGGTGGATTATGATGAATTTTGTAAAGAAAATCTTCTAAGAGTTAGAACCCTATGTTTAAGAGTTAGAACCCTAGGTTTAGAAGAGTTAGGCTTTTCTCTCGAATTAAAAGCTAGGGGAGCAGCCTCCTCTCGAAAGAGGTCAATTATCTTGTTTTTTCTTTTGAGATCCAACAAAAACATATTTTTTCCTCTAAATCTACTGCAAAACCCTAAAATTATTCCCAATTCTCTTTCGAATCGCATCAAATTGGATCATTGTACAGATTTTGATAGCGGCGATGAGAAAGGTGGAGGCTTTGGAGGAAAATTTTGAAAATGAAGTGGCAGATTTGAAGAAATATATGGAAGAAAGATTGTCGACATTTGAATCTGAGGTGAGGGCAACCATTGGATCCGAAGTGAAGGTGTCAGATGCGAGGATGAATGCATTAATAGAAGCCGTCATACAAGTAAACCAACAAATCCCGCAACAAGTCGCAGCATTGACAAGAACGATGGGTTCAGATCTGGGCAAAGGCGAGGGCAACCGTTCACATCCGATGCAAAAAGGGCGACCTTTTGTGAAAGGAAAGAATATTTACGAATTTGTGTAAGGGCTTCTTTCCAACGCAGAGGTGAATCCGAAGAGGATGTGGAAGAACCCATGGAGGTGGCGACCCCCCATTTTTACCAGGGCCCCCAAAGCCCTTGGGAATCCCTGTCAAGATCGGGCGAGCCTTGGCAGGGCCTCCAGAAGGCCCGTGGCTCCCTGGAGAGCCGATAGGGCCGCTTGGGGCCTTGCGGCCCGCCAAGGTCCTGTCGAGCCACGACAGGGCTGCCAGGGCCTATACAGCCCTTGGCAGCATGCCAGAGGCCTGACGAGCCTTGGCTAAACCACTCGTAGCCCCCAGGCAGCCTGTCGAGACCTCAGCGACTATTGAAGAGGCCCTTATGGGCCTGGTGATGACGTGGAAGACTTTCAGGAACCCCATTGCCATTGGTTTGTTAGAGAGAGACATCAACTGCCAGTTCGGGACTACGAGGAGTTTGATGGGCACCCTGACGATGTTTCGGAGTATGCGAAAGATGGAGGGTCTGATTAGGGAGATGACGGTTGGAAGGACGACTTGGAGCAAATGGAGGCCGATCGGGGAAGTTTGGTGCACCACAGTCCCCATATCGGCACTTACATCATGACCGGTTTCGAGGGAGAGCAGTTAAGGAGTTTTCAACACGGAAAGCATGGTTGAAAAATTGAAGATGCTTATATTTGAATGAGAGGATCCTTATGGATGGATTTACAGGTTTAGAGGCATTCTGCGGTGAACGAATTGACAAAGAGGAAGAAATTGGAGACGGTTGGAATATGGTTGGAAGGAGAAGCTTTTTAATGGCATCATTAGAGGGAGCAGAGGCGTCATGTGCATTCAAGGGACGAATTCAAGAAATGTTTGCTTCTCACTTTTCACGACACTGAGGGGAAAAATCCATACGGGCAACTATTTTTCCTCCGTCAAAGAGGAAATAGTCAGGAAATACATAATGAAAATTGAGATGATATCGGGCCAAGTGCGAGGATTGCCTGAGGAGTCATTGGAGATGAGCTTCATGAAAGGCCTCAAAGCAAACATCAGGACGTAGCCATAGAACTGTTGGACACGGTGGAGTTAGCCCAGATTTTATAGGATCGGTTCATAGAGGAGCGACGGGCCAAGTGAGTGATGAGTGGTGTAACACTCGACACTAATTCTACAACAGAGATTCAGAAATCTCAAACTGCAACGGTCTAGACAAGCCAATAGAGGAATGAGTCTCGACATGTGCCTACGCGACTCAACATGTAATTAGCAAAGATAATCTTAGCGTATAATTAGCAAAGATAATATTGTTTACTATAGGTCTTATGGTTAGCCATTTGATGGACCACTAATTTGTATAATATAAGGAAGACTTTCTGGATATTCTTTAGGCTATATTGATACATGAGTTTCAATTTTGGATATGTGTGAGTGCGTGAGTGGGGTCCAATAGGGGCCAGGTGGCAGATGGATTTCCTCTTTGGTCCACCACCGACCACCCTCTCCCACAATTTTTTTGAATTTTTTTCCAATTTGATCTACACGTCATGGATGATCACCATACAAAAAATTAAGTGATTCCAACACTTTTTTCACATCGATCCATCCATTGAAAAAAGTTCTATACGATTCTACCGTTGATTTTTACAATGGATGGATCGATGGGAAAAAAGTGTTGGAATAAATTGTTTTTTGGTGTCGTGATCATCCATGAGGTGTAGATCATATTGTCAAAAGAAATTCAAAAAAATTATGGGAGGGGGTGGCCAGTGGTGGACCAAGGAGGAAATCCTCTTCTTAGCCGGTGGTGGACCATACATACATATGTATGTATGAATGAGAATAATGAGTATCATATGATAATGGAGGCTTAGCCTCATATACCAAGACTCCATTGTCATATGATACCCCTTATATATATATTTATGTGTGTGAACAGAATAATGTAAATATGTCAGCATAGAAAATTTCCTGTGTAGCGCATATACGCACCATTCAGAATAATGTAAATATGCTGCCAGCATAGAAAAATTTCCTGTGTAGCGCATATACACACCATTTCTGTTTATTTTTTTTGAATTTTTTCAAATGTGTTCTTCATATCATGGAAGATCACCATACTAAAAATTAAATGAATCTACCATTATACACACCATTTTTGACCCTCAATCCGATAGTTGCAAAATCAATGGTTTTTAGAATAATAGAATTTTTGGAAGGGGTGGGTTGAATGTCAAATCCACTTGAGATTTACCTATATTTGGGTTTTAGGGTTTTTATAATGTGTACAATAACCTTAAACAAAAAGTTTGAAAAATATATGGGTTAATGGGGTTTTATACCGTCAGCACAGAAAATTTCCTACGCTTGACAACACAAATCCATTAATCTCATATATGAATTTAGGTTAGCATAATTCCTCACGTATCATTGCAATATAAATAAAGCAGCTATTCTTCCTAGTTTTTACTTTTCATATAGAGCATATAATCAGGTTTTAACCAGAACCAAAAAGTTTTGGCCGTGTCATACGGGTTTCAAAGGGATCCACTACGAAACAATGCTGGAAAAATTGCCGTTGTAATTTCAAAAGGTGGAGCTTAACCATCAACTCATCATATGGAGATCAAAATTCATGATCAAACTTGTGAAATCTTGTTCCCAAAAGCAAAAGAAAAATTAAAAAAAAAAATAGTAGAAATTCTTCACATGTATCTTTAAGAAGAAATGGAAAATGAGAGAGGGAGGGAGGGAGGAGAGGGAGGGAGGGAGGGAGGGAGAGAGAGAGAGAGAGAGAGAAGATTTATCTGATATCCTAATCAGAGAGAGAGAGAGAGAGAGAGAGAGAGAGAGAGAGAGAAGATTTATCTGATATCCTAATTAATCATGTTGATCCGTTGCTGATGTTGCCTTAATTTGCATCAATGGCTGTCTCAATTCGCCATAACCACCATCTTTTTGATCCATGATGTACTCTTACTTGAGACTTATGATTTTTAAGATCTAAACAAACATTTTTTCGATTGAATAGACCATATTTGGTTCTGTTGCAAATAATAATCTAAAATTGGAACCGTGAAATTATAGAAACCTCCCGGTTGTATTATAAATATCGCTAGAACCCCATCTAGTTAAGTTGATCGTTAACTTATTCAATTTATATATATCTTTTTTTACATATAACCTGTTACCACTTGAATGAAATACGCTATTTGTTAAGACTTGATCCATGTAGCGCCATATAAGATCACCATATGCATCTCTTATTTGAATCCTATAACATGAAATTTTCTCTCTCTCTCTCTCTCTCTCGCGTGTGTAAAAGAGAATAATTGAGAAAAGATAACACTTGAAAATAATCAGGTGCGTTGACGTGTGGCTGCTTTTTCGGCCACAATTTATGTATCACCATATAAGCACACCTAATCATTTTTTATTAGGTGTCATCAGACCCCATCAATCCATATATATTAAGAATATGTGACTATGTTGTCAGCACGAGCAATTTGGGGGGTTTTAAAAATTTATTTTATTTTTTTTGCAGTGTGTTCTACAACTTGTTAATCAACACACTAAATTTCAAGTGAGTCCAACGCTTTTTGACCCGCCATCCATCCATTTCAAAAAAAACCGCTCCAAAAACTGGATCTATCAGCGCAATCTTTTTGAAAGGGATGGATGGTCAAAAAGTGTTGAATTCACTCGAAATTTGGTGTGGCGATCAACAAGTTGTTGGACATCTTGAAAAATAAATAAATAAAATTGCTGTCAGCACATGAAAACCAAACATGTGCTGACAATACCAGCCCATATTATATATATATATACTAGTCATAACCCGTGCCCGCGGGCACGAGGCATTCAAGATTTTTACCTGCAAAATATTTGTCCCCAAAAAATATTTCTACAGCCAAAATTTAAAAGAACAACAAATTAGCGTAAAAAATTTAGAGGCACGGCCGCCTTTGGCGAGGAACAATAAATTTGTGCGGGCGCCTTCGGCGCAGAACAACAAATTAGCGTATAAACATTTAGCGGGCGCCTTCGGCGTGGGCGCCTTCGGCGTTAATTGAAACGGACGCCCAAAAAGCTCAGCCCGCCTCTTTGAATGCACATTCCCTTTGTTTTTTTGGGTTTCAATTTTTTGGACGGGTGTTTCGATGAGTGCAAAAACCGGTGAAAATGAGAATGGTGGGTTTGAGTGTGTGTAGTGTCTTGGGGTTTTTGGGTTTTTTGCTTGGGGGTGTGATTTTGGGTGTTTGGTTTGGGTGTGTTTTTGGGGGATTGTGTGAGGTTTTGTGTTTTTGGGTTTTGGGTTTAAGAAGGCTGTCCCATGTGGCAATGTAACATTGCCACATGGAACAAAGATTCAAAAACATCCCTCTTTTGTAATATAGATAATAAATCATGCTTCTACACAATCTTTTCCCAGGCACTTTTAATTTCAAAGTTTATGTTCCCAAGGCACTTCCCCCCCAAATTTAATCTCCACAATCTTTCCAAGGCACTTCTACTTTCAAGGTTTAGATTCTCAAAGCACTTTCCCTCTAAATTTAATTTCAAGGTTTAGTTGGAACAAACAATTAACTGCTAGTAATCATGATAAATACACAAACGCCTGCAGAGAAAAGAAGTAAAGCCGCAACTTGCCTTATAAGTAACTTATTCTTAATGCATATCAAATTATGGCTATGCAAATGCACTTATGCATGTCAAGCAAAGCTACTTCCATGCAGGATTATATGCGGCTTTCTCAAATAGACCTAGTCACATCGAATGTTTGGTCATATTTGTTAAATATCAAATAAGAGTCAATAATGCCAGAAACACATGCTTAGCCAAGTTAGTCCATGCACATTTCAGATATTTTGTAAACCTTAGCATGGCAACCACAGCCATGTTAACATAGAATCCAATCAGAAACATATAATTTAATGATATGCCATTCATGAAAATGTGCACGATGTGGAGACAACTTGTTGGACTAAACCAAGTGTACAAACGTCTAAAGTTTTACAAATTTAAATTAAAAACGTTACTCTAGTGAATGCACATTGGAATAGCTCAAGAATAAAAAAAGATGTACACTTTCTTTAAAAGAGATCTAGGTCTTCTTCATTGCATCTTGCTTTTGAAACAATGGTTTACTCTGTTGAAAAAAAAATATCGATCTGAACTGACTGAGCAACAATAAATATGCACTATGGAATTACTTGCAGAATGGTTTCCAGAATCTAAATCGTTATTGTCCATCTATCACATATGCAAGAAATTGTATGGTCCCTAGAAACACCCAAATGACCCACTCAAATGACTGTAATATGACAACATAAACATTTACCATGCTTTATATCTTTTGAGAAAGCCAATGTCTGTCCTAGTTGAAGCAAAAAAAAAGATTAATTTTTCTGAATTATCATATGGTTACTTGATGCAAGACTCTATGGCACAATTTTTAACATGCTTGCTTGAAACTATCTGTTTTTGTAGGATATAGCTAAAGAATGCATTCACTTCTCATAATTACAATGAAAAGACTAAGTTCGGCCGTAATACACGTTGATATTCTAACAAAAAAATATACATGCGACTTTGTACTCAAAGGCCAAGAAATGTGTCTTGCTACAACTTCATATGTGTAACCCAATATAAGGCTAATCAATAACAGGAGAGAATCCATCTTAGACTAATAGAAGTACAACGAATATAATTAGATTACAACGGAATTCAGCGTTGATGGTGACCACCTCCCTGCTCTAATCCCCAAGGATTTAACATCATCCAAACTATCAGGAGTAAGTAGCTATGAATATCGGTATGTCTTGAACGTCATCCTTATTATGAATTACATGCCCTACCAACCTCTCCTCCAATTTCCTGACAGTACTAAATCAATTATCGTGAGGAGTCTAAAAATCCCACGTCATGATCTAGTTCGGCGATCACACAGAGACCGACGTCTGTCCTCAATTTGAATTCGGGGTGATCCGTCTGATTGTAAGGATCAAGAAGCATGCACTTTAGTCATTAATTCACCCCTAATTGAAGCTACAATCATAAAAACTCCCAAAAAATCAGTTTTAAAAACCTAAGAAAGCCATGGTTTTACTAATAATTTGATATTGTAAAGTACCTTGGTGTCGATCCTGACAGAATCGAGAGGGTTGAAATCAATAGGGGAGTAAGGGTTAGAAAAGCCACATCAGACCAACCATCCAACATCCTACATAAAAAGTTAAGCCCATCGACATGATGAAGTAAAAAAATTAAAAGGAAAAATTCAGGAAAAGATCTTGGTACCTTCGGTGGCCTTGAGCCAAGAAGCCAGTGGATAAATTCAGAATATGCCGTCTGAGGATTAGGGCACATAGCTGGATGTCAAGGCTATCTCAGCTCTCAACTAATGCAACCTACATCGAAGCCTTGAAGAGGCAACTCAATTGTTACAAAAATACCATAAGCTATAATGGCATGTTCAGTTCAAATGAGGATGCTATCAGCTTTAAATACAGTAGTGTTGCCAGCATTATTGATTTGTCTGGAAGCAACTATAATTTGGGTAACTCATTGATTTGTTTCCAGGGTAATTCCTACTTTCAACTGGTTATCGAAGTAATCAGTGTATGCAGAAGCTCTTAAAATCTTACAGAAAAAACATAGCGAAGATCAACTTATGATGATTATGTATCTTCCAAATTGAAAGGTTGCAATAGAGATATTCAGGCATACCTTTGACTGCAAGGGGCAGATAAAAGATGAACCCTAATCGGAAATAGAGAAGAAACCGATAGCTAAACCGAAACTTACATAATTCGAACTGTGCTGTGCTGAAACCGATGAACCCTGAGCTGTGCTGAAGCTCTCTTGCTTCGTTTCATGCCCAAATCTTCAGAACTTTCCCTTTTGGCTCCAAAGCAGCGAACTTTTTTTGATCTTTTCTATGATGTTTTTAGTTTTGGGGAGAACACAGGTTTTGGGGAGAACACGGGTTATTTTTGATCCTGCAGTCTTCTCTTCAAAGTGGAGAGATATGAAAGGGTGTGTGGTGTTGTGGCCTCGCGGACCACCTGATGTAAATATTGAAGGGCTGAGATTTGCTCAAATCAGGAGCACGCGGATTACAGAGTGGTGGGCGGCAGTCCCCAAAAAATTTCGGAAAAGAACTTTAGTTTTAATGCTCATTTGTTATTGATTAATATTTTGGTCCTTCCCAAGAGGTTTCCCTGAAAACTACAAAACTTTTCCACCGAAATTTTTATAAAAACTCTCATCTCAGCCATTCCTTTCTCAAGAATAAATCCTGGCCGTCTTTTATCAACCAGTTTGTCCTAGTCAGCTTGTCCTAGTCAGCCCTAGGATTCAAAAATCGCTGTCAAATGTATAATAGATGGTGAGATTGTAAGCTAAGATTCTTATTGTAAGATGTCCAATCGGCAACACCAATTAACGATTAGCACCGTTCATCTTAAAGAACATGTTGATAAATATATATCTTAAAAATTAAATGTTTTAAGCCCTAAAATTCTATGGATCAACACCGTTCATTTTGTTACATTTGCAGCTTGTAAGTCGTTGATCTTGCATACCAATATGTATTTGATAGAAATCTCCAAATAATAAGACTTTTGATATATAAAGATCACTTATAGGTTGAGTCGGATGAACGGTTCTGGTTATTGATTTGGCAGGTTTATGATATATATATATATATATATACAAATTTTCAAATGAGAACATTTCGCACGGAATGTTACGTTCCCAAACTTTTTTAGTTTTTTGAAATTTTTTCAAAACTTTTTTCCACCATCATTTCATGTTATACACCCCTCAAAAAATAATAGTCGAAAAATATTGTAATTTGGCATTCGATAAAGGCATTACAAAAAGTTATATTGTTCTGAAACTGTTAAATTTTTGTAACGGGTTGATTGGTGCTCAAATCCCCTGGGGTTCGTCCATTATTTTCATTAGAGTATATAATTGTATGGATTAAACATCAAAAAAAATTTCTAAATAAATTTAAAAAAGTTTTCGCACGATGCGAAACACCAGAATATCACTCTGTGTATATATATATATATGAGAAAAATGTGCATCAGATGCCCGAGGGGATTTCTTCCTTGGCTATAATCTTGGCCGCCCATCGCCCATCATGGGTGTGGGTCCTACACCCCTACATGGGGGTGTGGACAGCCTAGATTGTCGCCAAGGAGGAAACACACTCATTGGCCACTTGACCACCATTAACATATATATGGATATGGATGTGTGTGATATGAACTAGGGCACAAAATTGGGTAAAAGTGGGAATTTTTATTGGAATAACAATCAAATATAACAAGATAAGATAAATGGATCTCTTTTTAGAGTAGATCACCCTCTCCTAACTTTTGCAAGGAAAAAGCCTACGTCTTCTAGATCTCTCTCTAGAAAAATTGGAAGAACAATTACCCAAAATATTCGATAAACAAAACTAGGGCCGGCTGGCCTCTTTTATTCCCACCCCGTAGTGGATAAAGTAAATACTCACTGACTTGTAGTGTGCATAACAATTTTACTCCTTGGGCTTTCGTGGCTCGTGAATCTCATGCTTGCGCATCCTCTCATAAGTAATGATCGCATCATTACTCTCTCCAAAAGTGCCACCTTGTCATCATGGTGGAAGTCTGGAAACTGCCTGAAGATCGTATCGAAAGGCTCCCATGTCGCCCATGATCTGCTAGTCCACTCCACTGAATCAACACCTCCGAAGATCTCGGTCGAATCTGGCGCACCACTGACTGCCTCTGGCTATAGCAGTACCTCCATGTCCTCTGTCAACATATGTGGCAAGGTAGCTGACGCTGAATGGTCCCTAATCGCCTTCCGCAACTGCGACACTTGGAATACTGGATGTATAGCAGAAGTATGAGGTAGCTGTAACCTGTAAGCTACCTTTTCCACCCTCGCCTCAATCTCATTAGGGCCATGGTAGCGCGCTGATAGCTTGGAGTTACGCTTTTGCACTATTGAACTTTGCCTGTAAGGACACAGCTTCAAATAGACCATGTCTCCCACCTCAAACTCCACGTCCTTGTGGTGCTTATCCGCCTTACCCTTCATAATCTGCTGGGCCCGCCTCAGATGTTGCTTCAACTCCTCTAGCACTCTGTTACGCTTCGTCAACTGCTGCTCCAACTCAGACACCGGTGTATCTCCCCGTCTATAATGAACCAAGTGCGGAGGTTCTCTGCCATATAAGACCTTGAACGGAATCATCTGTGCAGCAGAATGGTACAAGGTGTTGTACCAATATTTCGCCCAAGGTAGCCATGTCGTCCACTGCCTAGATGACTCCGATGCACAGCACCGTAAGTAAGTTTCCCCCACATTTCCTCCCAAAAATTCAAATGTTTCTCCCCAAATTTTCTCAAAACCTCATCCCAACCGTTGATTCATCAAGATTAAATCTCAACCGCCTTTCTAGCAACCCTTTTGTCCTAGTCAGCTTGTCCTAGTCAGCCTTAGAATTCAAAAAAGGTTATCAAATATATAATATATGTATATTTATATAGGGATTAATGTAGAGCAGGTGGCACCTGATCCAAAAGATCAGGTGCAAGACACAAAGGGGCGGGCCCCAACGATTACAAGCCCATGTGGGAGCTTGTACTCTCCACCTTTTATGTGTCTTGCCACCTGATCCATTGGATCAGGTGGCAGCTTTTCTACATTAAATCCATTTATATATGTATATATGTATATATGTATATATATAGTCATAACCCGTGCCCATGGGCACAGTTCATTTAATATTTTCCCCCGCGAAATCTTTGTTTCCCAAAAAATTATTAAAATTTAAAAGAATAACACATTAGTGTAAAAATATTTAGCGGCATGGGTGCCTTTGGCGTGGAACAACAAATTCGGCGCAGGCGTCTTTGACACGGAACACCAACTTCAGCGCAGAACAAGTAATTGGCATAAAAACCCCGTGCCAGTGGGCACAGTTCATTTAAGATTTTCTCTCGCGTAATCTTTGTTCCCCAAAAAATTATTAAAAATTAAAAGAACAACAAATTTGCGCGTCGAACGACAAATTTGCGTAACAAAAATCCGTACCCGCGGGTACCGTTCAATTAAGATTTTTTCCTGCGAATTTTTTGTTCCCTAAAAAATTATTAAAATTTAAAGAACAAATTAGCGTAAAAATATTTAGCGACACGGGCCCCTTCGACGCGGAACAACAAATTAGGGTAAAACAACAAATTCGAAGCGGGCGCCTTCGGCACAGAACAACAAATTAGCGTAAAAAACTCGTGCCCGCGGGCACGGTTCATATAAGATTTTACTCTACGAAATCTTTGCTCCCTAAAAATTATTAAAATTTAAAAGAACAACAAATTTGCGTAAAAATATTTAGGGACATGGGCGCCTTATGCGTGAAACAACAAATTTGCGTAGAACAAGTTTGGCGCGGAACAACAAAAAAAATTTTAGCGGTCGCATTCGGTGCGGAACAATAAATTAGCATAAAAAATTTCGCGGGCGCCTTAGGCGCGAAACTGGTTCACTGGCTGCTTTCAAAGCTGGACCAAATTTCAAAGCTCACATTCATGGTTTCAAAACTCCCTTCATTTCAAAGTTGGACCAAATTTCAAAGCTGGACCAAATTTCAAAGCTCATATTCATGGTTTCAAAGTTTCATCTCAACCTTTCATTTTCCATGATCAAATCCCAGCCACTTTTTATCTTGTCATTGTCAGCCTTAGAATTCAAAAAAGGTTGTCAAATGTATAATTGAATTCAATTTTCCAAGATCAAATCGCAACAACTCTTTATCTTGTCCTAGTCAGTCCCTTGAATTCAAAAAGGTTGTCAAATGTTTAATAGACTAGTCATAACCCGTGCTCGCGGGCACGGTTCATTTAAGATTTTCCTTCGCAAAATCTTTGTTTTCCTAAAAATTATTATAATTTAAAAGAACAAATTAGTGTAAAAATATTTAGTGGCACGGGCGCCTTCGGCGTGGAACAACAAATTCGGCGCATGCGCCTTTGACACGAAACAACAAATTTGGCTCGGAATAACAAATTCGGCTCAGGCGCCTTCGGTGCGGAACAACAAATTAACGTAGAACAACAAATTCTGCACGGAACAATAACTTAGCATAAAAAACTCGTGCCCGCAGACATGGTTCATTTAAATTTTTTCTTTGTGAAATCTTTGTTCACCAAAAAATTATTAAAATTTAAAATAACAAATTAACGTAAAAATATTTAGCGTCACGGGCGCCTTCGGCGCGGAACAACAAATTCAGTGTAGGCACCTTCGACACGGAACAACAAATTCGGCGCGAACGCATTCAGCACGGAACAACAAATTCGGCGCGGGCGCGGGATGCTTTCAAAGTTTGACCAAATTTCAGAACTGGACCAAATTTCAAAGCTTACATTCATGGTTTCAAAGCTCCATTCATTTAAAAGTTGGACTAACTTTCAAAGCTGGACCAAATTTCAACAAATGGATTCTCCCTCAAAACTTTCTCAAAACTCATCTCAACCTTCCATTCTCCAAGATCAAATCACATCCACTCTTTATCTTGTCCTAGTCAGCCCGAGAATTCAAAAACCGTTGTCAAATATAATATAGATGTTCAGATCTTCTTTTTTTTCAAACCCCCCTAAGTTAACAAATTAGCGTAGAGCAACAAATTCGGCGCGGGGACTAACAAATTAGTGTAAAAAATTTAGCGGTTGCTTTCGGCCTTTTTGCAATTTGCTCCTCAATGTTTTTAAACTTTAACCACTGCTTTTTTTCACTTATTACCCCAGACGATACACACTCACACCCACACTTATATCTCCGTTTCACCTGCTTGCAAGTCCCGCTTCACGAGTGTGTTTTTTCTGTGCCCATGTGAACTATGTGCACTGATTATTTCTAGTTTAGCCATAATATAAATCGAGCTACGTCATTTGGATCTGATAATCCAAGATTTGAGTATAACTACTCCACAACTTTTTTATGTCAGTTTATTTATTACTATCCTGTGAACATATGAATGTTTTGGAAACTATTTGAATCCATCCAAACCCGACTCATTTACAGCCTAGGTGGGCTCAAATCATAAAAGGCCATCACACGAATTTAAAAATCAAAAATTGAAATCCATGCATCTAATCTGCTACTGGTTTATAATCATCTGCTCTCTCGCTCGATCTCGACGACTAAGAGCAAGACAATTTGAAGAGCAGAGAGATAAACACAATTAAATTATGAGGATGAATTCTTTGTTTTTCCCCTCCTCTTTCGTGGAGAGAGAGGCCATATCAATAGTAAGATTTCGCTTTCCAAAGCAGTCAACAAAGCTTCCCCCCAAAAATTCTGATTTCCCCCCCAAAATTTTTTACTATCTTCAATCTCAACCCTTGATTTCCAAAGATTAAATCATCGCCGTCTTTCATCAACCTGTTTGTCCTAAGCAGCTTGTCGATTCAAAGAAAAGTTGTCAAATGTATATAACCTGAGACCGAAAACAAAACTGAGTTCTTAAACATTGCTATGGAGTCACATACATTAGTTGTAATGTTATGATTAAATTTCATTCTGAATGTAGGTTGTCCATTAATGCAAGTAGGTGCAGGAAAGTTTCTAATCTGAATTAATTAGGAACCCAAGTTGGTGAAGCCGGATACAGATAATTGTATCGAAGTCCATTTTGTATAATTGATAAATATTTCTTCAAAGTTTAAACCAGTGAATGAAAAAAGGTTTTTTTTTTTTTTTTTTTTTTTTTGGGGGGGGGGGGGGGGAGGTATTTATTCTAACCTTTTTTTTCTTCTTTTGTGTGCTTTCTGCTAGTAGTGGATTGACATAGCAAATTTTCCCTTCTTTTCACTTACCCTCATCTCTTCCTCTGTTTCCATCTTCAGCTGTTGAAATGAATGACTCTGTGCCATTGCTTTGGAGTCTATATCATTTATATTTCATTCATAATAATCATATTTTGGGTTTCATCTTATTGATATGTTTTTTGAGTCATTAGTGTTGGTTTATGCAGAGGGTACAACTGAACCAGATGGTGTAACATCTGATAGCATACAAAGAGCTTTCCTTGCAACAGAGGAGGGATTTATTGCACTTGTGTCGGAGCTCTGGAGCACTCGACCAGATATGGCAACTACTGGAACTTGCTGTCTTGTAGGCATCATTTCGCAGAACACTCTTTATGTTGCAAACTCAGGGGATTCCCGTGCCGTTCTTGGGACAAAGGTGGGCAATACGGGTGAGATTGCAGCAGTACAGTTGTCGACGGAACACAATGCTAGTGTGGACGCAGTAAGACAGGAACTCAGGGCACAATTCCCAGATGATTCCCAAATTGTTGTTCTTAGGCACGGGGCTTGGAGAGTTAAAGGCATTATACAGGTTAATATGCTCTTACCTAATCTTTAGAAATAGTTTTTGTCTACGTCTGTGATATTGCTGTAGTATCGAGATTTGTTTTCTGACCTACTTTTTTGCGACATTGTTTTTTTTGTTTCGTTTGTACTTAATTAGCAGAAGTGATGTACTAAGCATCTTCTGTGTTGCTGGCATATACTCTTTCAAGAAGACGTTACAATATTTGATGTCTATGATTTAGCTAGCCACTATATTCATTATTCTTGAACATTAAAATAACTATCACTGTATAGAAAATGAAGAAGTTTGGGTGGGTTAGTCATTGTAAACCATTACACTACAATGCCCATCTGCTCTAACAATTATTTAAAGATATCTTCTTGTCCATTAAGACTATTTTAGCTTTCTTATTCCTTTAATGGTTTTAATTTTTGGAAACTGGTCCGAGATGCCCAGGTTGCATAAATGTATTACGACTAGAAAAGCGTGCTTTGACCTACCTAGCCAGCAATTAGCCCTCCAGGCTTTATACCACAATGCTCTCTGGTTTTGTCTAGGTTACAGATTTGGCACCAACTTAAAGAGTGTTGATATCAAACTCATAGTTGGCTTAGAAATTTGACATTCCTTATCAATTTTGGTAAAGAAATGTTACAGTTTGTGCAAATTCAGATCATGTTATATATAACTAGATTTTATATTTCGGCTAGATTATTTTAGATAATAGATACAGACAAGTGTTCCTTTCTGAGTTGCTATCTTCCTAAACTGCTATTTATGGTTATCAGCACAGCCCTTCGTACCCTCACGTGTTGCTTCTGTATGATACTATGTTGATAGATGATTATGTTTAGGGATGCATTGTTACCATTTAAAATTTAAACGGCGTGATAGCTAGCATTACCATTCTATTGTATTATATATGTGTACTGACAGGGAGGCTGTCATTGATCTATTAGTGGATTGCAATTTCAGTTGCATCTTTTGTTTGATGTCATAACGGACCGTGAGTGCAGATATTTGTTGTTGTATTTCCCTCGGGTTTAATTTAAGTTCCTCTGCATTATTCCAGGTATATCTTATTGCATCTTGTGCAGAATTTGATAGTCTTGTGGTGGGGATGATTACTTCATGTCAAGCTTATGATCAATGTAGCTCAAAACATTCCCATCTTCTGCCAGACCATTATATTTGATCTTTTATCCTCTTTCACATCTTACGTCCACAGACTCCACTAATAATGCATTTAGAACAGCTTGGAATTATAATCGGAGCTTCTAGCATGATACTTGTGGGATAAAGCACTCATGCTGTAATACAATTCTCATATGCTAAATGATACGTTATCTTAGATGGCATAAAGATCAGTCTAGTGCATAGGTCAGGAAGGTTTGCTAGTTATGGCAAACAGTGAGCCATTGTCAGCACAGTGTGGTATGCCTTTATGTCAGAATGCATGTGCATTTGTAAGCCTTTATTCACCAAATGGATTAATTCCCTGTTAGGTTGCAGTATGGGCATTTGGCTGAGTACTCCATGGTTAAATATCTTGCTCTCGGGAATATCCATTTCACCAAACAGATTCTGACTTGATTCATATAGATTAGCACGGATTTCTCGGGAGCGAAGTCATGACATAATGTTATACATGAAGTTGTATAGATAGATATGCTCCAAAAGTTGCTGTGTTCATGGCAAAATAGGAAAAAACAATGTCCATGTCATATTTAGAAACACCTGACAGTCAGACACTGGAATTATTCGTTTGGCTTGATTGCTGAGCAAAATTTAACCATTTGACGCTAGGAAATAATTTTGACCTGTTATCCTCCATGAATTGAGTAGTACCACGGGATCTGATTTTCAGGTCGTGGTTCAGGATTTTGTCATATTGGATGCTTCCACCATAATTAATTTGATGTTTAAGTGAATTCGTGGATTTATGCAGTTGACATTGTTGGTTTCGATTTCTAGGGACTGTGCTGTTGTTTTTAGTATTGGTGAGACGTTTCATGCTGCAGCGCATTTATACATGTTATTGCTTTTTTTTGAAATTAATTGTATGAGCTTTGCTTGTAGCTGGACTGCCTTATCACATTATCGTTTTTTCTTCTGTTAACTGTATGTGTGGAATGACCTTTTGACCTCGATACATCCATTCTCCATGATGACATTTGTGTGGTCAATACTTCTATTGCATGCCCTGCAGGTTTCTAGGTCAATAGGTGATGCATATATGAAACATGCGCAGTATAACAGGGAACCAATCAATGTGAAGTTCAGAATTTCTGAACCCATGAACATGCCTATCTTGACTGCCAATCCAACTATCATAACTCACCATCTACAACCAAGTGACTCTTTTCTCGTATTTGCTTCAGATGGCTTGTGGGAACACCTAAGTAATGAGAAAGCAGTTGAGATTGTTCACAGCCATCCCCGTGCAGTAAGCATCTTCCAATTTATTATATCTATCGTTGGCATTTTTCCTCAGCATATTATGTTCACGAAAACTATACTTTTTTATCATCTTCCAATTCATTATATCTATTGTTGGCATTTTTTCTCTGCATTTTTACTCTACATGTTATATGTTCACGAATACTGTACTTTTTTATACTCTTGATTTCAAAGGTCCTTCATGCAGTCGTAAATTTATACATGATGCTGAGATGTCATATAATTATTCCGATTTTCTAAGTTTTACATATGAAGATGCTTTGCAGCCGATGAGGGTTCATATTGTGCAACTTTTAAGATACAAATGGCCAATTGAACGTCTTTAAACATCTTGCTAACATTGTATCATTGACATGTACACATATATTTTGAATGCATAGATATGTATTAACATTTAGAAATAGATATGTACATATATGTTATTCTTAATATTTCTCTATGTATATATGACAATTATGAAAATTAATTATCAGTCTTCAGGTTATGCTATCTACACTTATACCTCACCAGAATATAACAATATCTCCTGTGGACTCACATCGTCGCCGACGATGTCAGTCCACAGGAGATATTGTTATATTCTGGTGAGGTATAACGTAGATAGCATAACCTGAAGACTGATAATTAATTTTCATAATTGTCATATATACATAGAGAAACAGTAAGTATAATTTAGATAGAACCTGCATAATAGATCAAATATAAGTACTTTGTGGGTGAGTTCGGTTTGTAATCACATTGTGCTTCTACACCTAATAAAAACTGTTGCCACTTTGGGGACTGTTCTGACCTTTACGAGGAATTGGTCCCAAGTTGATTGTTCTAATGAAGAATCAAGAAGTAATTGTAAATTCCGGGCACCAAGATAGTACAATTCTCACCTTCGTTGCCTACTAACCGTCGAATGCTGTTGGACGTAAGTTCCACACGCATAATCAAGAAGTAATTCTTAAATTCTGGGCACCAAGATAGCACACTTCTCACCTTCCTTGCCGCCCAAAAACACACACACACACACACACCACGTGGAAAAAAAAAACAAAGGAAGATAAAAGCCAATCAGAGAAAAGGGAAGGTTTGACCAAATCAGTTGACGTGTTAGTTGTTATCAGAAGCATGGTTGACTGTTTTAGTGTTAGTTTTATTGTGTTGCTCGCATGTTTTGATGCCAGTTTTGCTTCTAACACCAAGCTCATTCTGAATTTTACAGTCTCTAATTTAACAGTACATGCATTCTCAATGTTCATGAACTCTTGACTATTGATGGACCTGCTGTGCTGTGCTTATATTTGTTTTCACCGAACTTGTGTGCACTGCAGGGAATAGCCAAAAGGCTCATAAAAGCAGCACTACATGAAGCATCGCGAAAGCGGGAGATGAGGTATTCTGACCTAATGAAGATCGACAAGAAAGTTCGGCGTCACTTCCATGATGACATAACCGTTATCGTCCTATTCCTCGACCACGATGCATTGTCCCGAGGTCGCAACCAACCGTTTCCAGTATCCATTCGAAGCGAGTTGGAACACCGATGACAGATGACAGATACGATTTTATGCCATCACGAAGAATAATTTTCCTATTGGCAGCATAGCACACTACCCATTCCATCCATATTGATGGGAGGATTTGGAGCATTTCACATCGTCCCTTCTTTTTTGCAGAGCCTGCGATACAGATTGGACGCTGTTATTTTGCAACTTGTGCAAATTTTTTCCTTTGGTTTTAGGTAACAATATTGTCCATGATTTTGTTGAGTATTTCGATGAAATGGTGGCTTGTTGGCGTTGATTCTTTTTCTATTTCCCCACTGTAATCCGAATACTGAGGGTTCATCAGATCGTGGAGCTTAAGCCATGTTTATGTAAGCTGTTCTTGATGTATGCCCCAGCAAAACTGACTGAACGTTTTCTTGCTGGAACAAAGAATGCAGTTTCTTACCGAGCAAAAGAGCTTGGTATTATCAGTGTACTTCAGTAAAAGAATACCAATTAAGGCTAGATTGAGCAGCACAGTTCAGCAAGTAGTTGCCAATTAAGGTTAGCTTCGGCAAAGTAGCTCTGTGCAGCTGCGACGAGGACAGCAGGAAAGTGTGGCAACCATCGCAGCAGTTGACCATTGGGGGAGAATGAATGAGGAGCGGCTGCGGCGAAAGCCGCTGCAGCTTAATGAGGTGCCGCAGCATTCTAACACGCTGCAGCCTCACAAGGTGAAAGAGACGCAGCAGCAAGCAATCAGGAAATCAGGGTTGCGGCATGCAGCAGGGTAATGGCCAGCATCAGTGCGATCCCAAAATCCTACTAAATTCTTTACGCAAATAGATTGAATCATATCTGATTCTTGATTTTGCTTTAGAGTTTTTTTGGCTTGTAGCATTAAGTGTTTGTTCATAATAATAATAATTTTGTAATTCAACTCAAATTCTACTTTAAGCTTTCAAAATGACAAAAAAGTTGGGTTACGCTACATAATACTTGGCTTGAGGAAAGAAATGATAAATTTACATCTAAAAGCACCATCCTTTTACTTGATCAAACGTCATCAAACGTCTTACAACATCAATTGCCATCGTTAATCTCACAGCTAATTTCATTTTGCATACTACTGCATTGCGAGCAATAACCAGAACCGTAACATGATGAAGGTCTAGAAGGCGAGGGCACCCATAGCTCACCAAATCCATCCGCTGTAAAAAGATCCACGGAGAAAATCAGCTAGACATTCATGGATATGTTTGTTTTGCATCTTCAGCCCAAGGAAAACGTTGCAAAAAAATGGATAACATTCTGTCGTGAAAAAGTACCATCATTTTCTGAATATGGCTTGTAAAAACACTCAGCGAGACATTCACGGATATGGTTACATTTTGCATGTTCAACCCAAGGAAAACGTTGCGAAAAAATGGATAACATTCTGTCGTGAAAAAGTACCATTATTTTCTGAATATGGCTTGTAAAAACACTCAGCGAGACATTCACGGATATGGTTACATTTTGCATGTTCAACCCAAGGAAAACGTTGCGAAAAAATGGATAACATTCTGTCGTGAAAAAGTACCATTATTTTCTGAATATGGCTTGTAAAAACACTCAGCGAGACATTCACGGATATGGTTACATTTTGCATGTTCAACCCAAGGAAAACGTTGCGAAAAAATGGATAACATTCTGTCGTGAAAAAGTACCATTATTTTCTGAATATGGTTTGTAAAAACACTCTTACGTGCACTTCAGTTGTAGCACATACGGAATAATTAAAAACATTACACGCATTGCTTAGTTGCATAAAACAAGAATTGAACTAGAAACAGGAGCTCCCCTATAAAGACACAATCTGATGAATGATAAGCACAAAGAACCGAATACACGTGCAATGTGCCTGATGTGACACTCTCTCCAACAAGATTTTAACTTGTTACCGGTGATACAGATCATTGAGACACACTCGAAAGATTCTAACCAACATTCATCAGTAAAGAGCAACTTGTTTGCAACAGGCAAAGTATTCATGTTATTGGAAAGGATTTAATGTAGAAAAGGTGGCACATGATCCATTGGATCATGTGCTTAGACACCAAAAAGGTAGGAAGTACAAGCCCCCACATGGGCTTGTACTCGTGGGGCCCCACCTTTTTGTGTCTTGCACCTGATCTAATGGATCGGGTGCCACCTGCTCTACATTAATCCATATTGGAAATTTACCACTTGCATCTTTGAAGTTGGATGATGCAAGATCCACCTGTAGATATGTATCCTATGGTTCATATGGTATGGATTCAATTTTGTATTAACCAAAGCTAGGTAGAAATTGACGATTGTTTCTCACATGTAGTTTAGTTTCATCCCGTATTTTTTTTTCCTCCAGTGGCCATATCAAGTGTCTTACGCTTAGGCTTAATGGTCATATAATTCTCATATGCTTAATAATTTTGAGGTTACTGCATGATACTATTTGATATGTGTTTTGTTGCCCCTCATAGCTTGTCAATACATTTTTATAATCAGTTTGTTAGGTCTGTGCTTGTTACTTCTTAGCAAATTTTTAAAATTTTTGTTGTCACTTGTTTTGAGAAATTAGTAGACATGTTGCTAGTTACTTGTTACCTAGACTCAATCACCAACATTAAGCATGTATTTGATTTTTCTTACATTAATTAAAAACTGGAACATAGTCCAATTGTCTGCCGCGATCCTATTATGCATCATGGAATACAGAATGCATATGCAAGAAATAAGCTTGGACGCGGGCGAATATGACAGTAATCATACACAAATTCCCTTGAGAAAGTATTATGTGAAACCAAACCAAATGCCGATAATACTGGGTCCTTGGGTTAGGTTTAGGGTCCTTGAGGACACACATCTAGACCCATAAAGGAAGTTGATATATTTACAAACATCGTTATCATGTTACAGTGGTTTGGATCATATGCTCACAATCTTCTAAGATCTAAGCCCAATTCCATAAATGGCATGGCCTTCACAGCTTTGGATCATATGTAACTCAATTTTGCTGATAACCTAGGCCCTACATATCACATACTCTTCTTAGTGCCCCAATGCATGCAACATGTTTGTTACAGATAGTGGAAGAAACCTGAAGATAGAAGCACGTCTTAATTGCACAAGAAAGATAAAACTGAGGAATAATAGCTACACAGAAGATATGAAGATTTACATAGTTTGACACTAAGACATACGTCCACGAGTAGCAACCGGCGATGTTTCATTGTACCAAAAGAGGAGAACCACAATAACAGAGTGATTACTCATTATTTTCATAGAACCCAAAATCCACAACTAGATGCAACACAGAAAAACTAAAGGTTTTAATACAAGAGAGAGAACTTTCGGCCCCTCACTGAGCACTTGTTTATAGCTTTGTTGTTCTGCCTCTTGCTCGTTAACCATCTCAGGCAGAGCTGTATGTATGTGTATGTATATGAAAAAAATATTCCTAAGGTGACGACATAGAAAATTGTCCAAGGAGTCGGCCTAAAATCATATAGTTGAGATACTTTATGGATGATCTGATTCATCCATCATGACCTTCATATTTCAAAATGATTATTTATGAAAATGTGATTTATGTTGTAAACGGATGATATGGGATTTGTATTGGGGATTATATCTTATCATCATATCATTGTATCTCATCCATGTTGGCTCATCCATCTACTATAAATAAAGGAATGATGTCTTCTCCCAGAGCTGATGCTTCATAACACGTTATCAGCACAAGCCTCTAAAAATTCCATAAACATGTGCGTTGCGAAAGCGAAGGAAAAGGCACAGATCCACACGCGCGGCTTCGTCTACCACGCACGGATTTCGTCTTCCACGCGGGCTTTGTCTTCCACGCATAGGCTTCGTCAACAGTCGCTAGATCTGGAGGACGGCTCTAGAGTTACTATTTTTAAAAATTCTATTTTTATCATGATCATGATACAATCATTTATCGATTTCGCAAGATCGGATTAGAAATCAGGTTAATAGACTTAAAACGATGATTTTTAATCGTCGATACTTGTTTTCATATCATAAATCCCATATTTTTAGGGCTCGTCTATTCATATGGAATATCAAAACGAACTGTATTTTTTTGGAAAAAAATAATACACACCATATTCCCCATGTCCACGGCTTTACCGGCGGCTTTGCCGCCGGCCGCCATGATCCACCCCTCACCCGCCCCACAGGCGGAGCCGACCCCCTCGATCCGCCCTGAAGGCGGTGCCATGCTTCCCCTTGTCCGACGTGAGCGGACCCGCCCTGGGCGTCTTCTTCTCCACCGCGTAGGCGGTGCCGAAGGGGGCGGCGACGACAAACCATAGCCGCCGCCCTCCACCTCCATCTCATTTCATTTGGGCCGAAGGCCCAAACCCTTCACACACAAAAATAAACCCTTTTGCTGTGGGCCGAAGCCCACAACATCTTGTGGGCTCCGGCCCACAAGTATATTTTAAAATAAAAATAATATAATAATAATAAGCTGCGGGCCTTAGGCCCACAGGCCGTGATTTTATAGAGAGAAAAAGCTGCAGGCCTGAAGCTTGTGCCACGGTGCGGGCATCAGGCCCGCAGACTGGATTTTATTGAAAAGAAAAAGGGAGAAAAGGGGAAGGGGAAGCAAATAAATAGATAAAAAGGGGGTTTTGGGCCCTAAAAATTGAAGAAATTTTTTAGAATAATAGGGGATAAAATGGGGAATTTAATGGGGGAATTTGGGGATTTATGGGAATCTTTTGGGGGAAAAAAGGAAAACTTACTTCCTTTTTACAATGAATAAATAAATTTGGGCATCATTCAAATTTATTTGAATTTGCCCCTAATGCACAACGAATTGCATATTTTTAATATATGATATCCTCTTTAGGATCATATTTAAATGCATTACATCACATTTTTATGGCTCATTCTCTGGGATACACTTATGCTAAGTTGTGCGGCATTAACTTAATAGTTACAAAGATCATGCGACCTCTCTGCCGTTAGTCACCTAACCTAACCGTGTATGACATCGTCCCGTGGGCTGAATAATTATTAAGCATTTAAATTATTGAGTTTATCCTATTCTGAATCTGTGATGCATGTGATGTGTTATGAAAATGCTTAATGAGCAAAAAAAGTTGCATGAATGGCTAATTGTGGTTTTGGATCAGCTGATTGTTGGATATGGACGGCATATATACACCCATGAGGGGATGTATGAGGGCCTATGGACCTCAGATGTCGCGTGCACGAAAGCGTGCGCGAAGGGAACCTTTTCTCTGGTGAAAAAGACCACTCGATAAGTGGAAAAAGTCACTTTATAAGTGCATAAAGGCACTTGATAAGTGAATGAAGAAGATGATAAGTAAATGTGCTAATATAGGCTAATAAGCTTATATTTAGTTATTTCATACAATAACTACCCCTAAAGCCTATAAATAGGACCCAAGGGTAAGGCATTTACACTAATCTAACCATGCCATAAGTTTGCACAAGGCAACTTGTGTTCTTCTTTTCCCTTCCATTAAATTCCTCTTCTAAATAGAGATTTAGACGGTGAAACGCTGCTTCGATCCTCCGTGACGAAGTACCGACCGTTGTGGCGAATCCGATGGTGAAGTTCAGATACTACGGTGCAGCATACGCTAACGTAAGTCTATGTTATTATTCGATCCTAACATCCTTGTTTTGACAGGATCCAACATTGGTATCAGAGCCATACGGGTTCGCCCCGGTCTAACCGTCGCCCTGGTCTAACCGATGAACGAGGCGTTGTCTTTTTCACGAATGAGTTTCCTACCATTATGGATATGATAGGAGCGCATCGTGACGGAGAGAATCGCAGCAGTTGTTCTTTTCACGTTAGGGTCTTCTGTCATTACGGATATGGCAGGAACTCTCCGTGACGGGAAGAACTGACCGTTAATCTCGCCAAACTCGCACTCTTCATGGATGCTGAGTCTCCATTCAATAGGGAATGTGAACTCTCTTCATGTGGAGCGTGAAGTTTACGGCCTTGAAAGTGTGTTATTTTTTCATTTTGGCACACGGTCATTAAAGAATAACTACTTTCTCTACGAACGTGTGTTTCATCGGAGAAGAAGATGTCGGTGGTTATTCTCAACGGAGAAGATGACATCTTTGGTGCATGATCCACATGGCCATATGGGCCATGGAAGCAATGCATCCCCCCTCCCCATGCGGAGGGGGTTGGCCACGGCCAATAACAAACACGGCCACCCCTCCGGTGGGGGTGTGCGGCCAACCCCATGCAAGGGGGAGGCCGGCCATGGCCATATGGGCCAAGGCCGGCCAGGGCCAGGGGGCCATGGCCAGGGCCAGGGGCCCTGGCCACGGCCAGGGCCTGGCCGGCTCTGGACGGCCAGGGCAGAGGCCATGGCCGAGGGCCAGGGCCCCCCCTGGCCGGCCCTGGCAGAGGACAGGGCCGACGCCCTGGCAGAGGCCAGCCAGCGCCCTGGCCTCAGGCCAGGGCCGGCGCCCTGGCCTCAGGCCAGGGCCTGGCCATCCCTGGCCGGCCTCGGCCAGGGCAGAGGCCCTGGCTGACCAGCCAGGAACCCCTGGTCGGCCCTGGCCGGCCTCGGCCGGCCTCGGCAAGGGCAGGGGCACTGGCTGGCCTCGGCCAGAGGCCCTGGTCGAGGGGAGATGACCACGCCGAGGAGCCCTACGGTGCCGTCGGTTTCGGCCTCGGCCACCTGCATGGCCGGCCCATACGGGACCGGCGACAGTTGCATACAGCAAAACCCCACGAAAGGGAGAATTCGGCCTTGGCGTGGCCACAGCTAGACCACGGCAATGGCCGGTGAAGGCCAACACCTCTGGCTGCAAAATACGTTTGCAAAATACATTTTCAAAATACGTTTTTCAAAAACGCTTTTCCGCTGCAAAGTACTATAAGAGTACTAATTTTAATAAATTGAAGGGAAAATATTGAAAGTTGTTCTAGATGGTGATTGGAATCGTAGAGACCTTTCCGATTCTAGAGCAACATCTTCAATATTTTTCGAAAGTAACTTATCAAATGTAAAAATATCATTCCAATTGGGATATTCCAAGTGGGAGTGATATCCATGTATAAGAATTTTATGCAATGATTTTTGATCGAACCTTCGGTTTTGTATCTTTTGCAGCATTTTAAAGTTAAAATGTCTTCCGCTTCAAAGAACATCGTCGCTGAGTTAAACAAAGGTGAAAAACTCAACGGCGATAATTACAAACTATGGTCCATCAAGATACAATATGTTCTAGAGGAGCAAGAAGTGCTCGAAACTCTGAAGAACATAATGATTGAACCAGAGTTGGGCACTACGGCCCAACATAGAAGAGACAAGGAAGCTTTTGATGCTTGGTCTCTGAAGAACAAGATTGCTCGCATTACGTTGCTGTCAAGTATGGCAGATAACATAATGCGAATCTTCCGAGAGCATGACCTAGCCATGGACATATGGTCCAAGCTTGAGGAGAAGTTTGGTGGCACCTCGGTGTCCAAACTTCGTTCTTTAACTATAAGATTTGATTCATACAAGAAACGTCCAAATCATTCCATGGGGAAACATCTGCGACATATGGCGAATCTCATCTCAGAGTTAAATGATGCGGGTCATGTGCTCACTGACGAGCAACAAATCCAAGCAGTCATACGTTCCCTACCAAATGGGTGGGACCAAATGAAGATGCATCTCACTCATAATGAGAGCATCAAGAACTTCAGCGATGTTTCTAAGCACCTCAAGTTAGAGGAAGGGCGGCTTGCGGCTGCCAAGCCTAGTGCAGAAGTGCACATGGTTGCTAGTTCCTCACACGGGGGAAAGAAACGGAAAGATTGTTCGAAGTTTACTAATGAAGGTAATAAGCAACCAGATTCTACCAAGAAACCCAAACATAAGGGTGGGCACAAGAAATGGCACACGAAGAAAGACTTGAAGAGGATCAAGTGCTTCAAGTGCAACAAGTTAGGTCACTATGCACGTTCTTGTACGGATGAAGGTGACAAGGTAACTTGTAATGCTAGTTACATATGTGTTTCTAGTTCAATATTTCTTGTAGAATCTAATCCATTTTGGATAATTGATTCAAGTGCCACCGACCACATAGCAAGTGACAGACGGTCCTTCGTGGAGTATCACCGGATACCCCAAGGAAGGAAGTGGATCTATGTAGGAAACAACACACGTGTTGAAGTGAAAGGCGTTGGGACTTGCAAGCTCGTCTTGGACAACGGCCGCACTATCCTATCTAATAATGTTATCTTCGCTCCAGATATTCGAAGGAATATTATATCTGTGGTCGTTTTAATGGGTCTTGGTTATAGTTGGTTCTTTCATAATTGTAAAATGGACTTGTCTTGTAATAATACTCTAATTGGTTCTGGGTATATATTTAAAGGATTTATTGTATTAAATACAATGTATGATTCCTCATTTAATAATGAAAATTTCCTTGTTGCAATTTGTTGGCATGCAAGGCTTGGTCATATTGGACCAACACGAATGGATAGACTTGCCAAACGTGGCCTTCTATCCAATGTTTCAAAGGTCGAAATGTCGACTTGCGAACATTACCTTGTAGGGAAATCTTGTCGCAAGCTGTTTGGAACCGGCACAAGATCTGAGGTTCCATTACAGCTTATCCATTCGGACATATGTGGTCCGATGAATGTCAAGACAAGACGCGGGAAGTCCTATTTCATCACTTTTATTGATGACTTCACCCGATTCGATCATATCTATTTGATATCCCACAAAAGTGAAGCATTAACCTGCTTTAAAAACTATATGAGTTTGGTGGAAAATCAATTAGATCGCAAGATTAAGGTCTTGCAAACCGATAGAGGCGGTGAATATCAATCCGTAAGTTTTAAGGAACTTTGTGATGAAAAGGGCATAGTTCATCAGGTGACTATGCCTTATACTCCTCAACAAAGTGGTGTTGCTGAAAGGAGGAATAAGACTTTGATGGAAATGGTCCGTTCAATGATGGCGCAAGCTAACTTGCCAATCATCTTTTGGGGTGATGCATTATTGACGGCTACTTTCATCTTGAATCACGTACCCTCGAAATCAGTTAGATCTACTCCTTATGAGTTGTGGAACCAAAGGTCTCCTGACTTAAGCATATTAAAACCTTGGGGGTGTGCATCCTACGCACATATTTCCTCCCAGAAGTTTGGCAAACTTGGGCCAAGGGGGAGGAAATGTATCTTTATACGATACGCAGAAAACTCCAAAGGTTATGTTTTCATTGGTCAGGAAGACAATGGAGGTCTAATTGAATTTGAGTCGAGTGATGTCACTTTCTTGGAAAATGAGTTTCCAAGACAGGGCGAGACAAGTCAAGACTTATCTCTATTTGAGATTAATGATCAAGAAGGATTACCTCATTCGAGTGGGAGAATTCTTGGTGAAGATGAAAATACGTTTCTACCTTCATTAAATTCTTGGTGAAGGCAACTTGTGTTCTTCTTCTCCCTTCCATTAAATTCCTCTTCTAAATAGAGATTTAGACGGTGAAAACGCTGCTTCGATCCTCCGTGACGAAGTACCGACGCTGATTACCTCATTCGAGTGGGAGAATTCTTGGTGAAGATGAAAATACGTTTCTACCTTCATTAAATTCTTGGTGAAGGCAACTTGTGTTCTTCTTCTCTCTTCCATTAAATTCCTCTTCTAAATAGAGATTTAGACGGTGAAAACGCTGCTTCGATCCTCCGTGACGAAGTACCGACCGTTGTGGCGAATCCGAGGGTGAAGTTCAGAGACTACGGTGCAGCATACGCTAACGTAAGTCTATGTTATTATTCGATCCTAATGTCCTTGTTTTGACAGGATCCAACACTGTTTAGTCTCACATTTTACTTTTCTTGCACTTTGCTTTTATTTTTTTAGAGAAGTTGTAGTGAGGAAATTATGTAATGTCCAAGACCGATGACTACTTTTCATAGAGACATAGGCCACTCTTGAAGCTGAGGAATTTAAAGATGGGACCTAAGGGGTTTCCAAAGCGGTAATTTTTGCTTTCATTTGTGTTATATGGACTGTAATATGGACTTTGGGACATTTTTATTTTATGTGGGACCGGCCGATCCACGCAATTAGCTTATTCATTTAAAAATTGCCTCCGCATGAAAATGTTTTTACGTATAATTAATTCATGCAAATTTGTGCTTTTCTAGATAAAATGGCGAATCGCACGCGTTGATTTCGAAGTGCTGAATGCATCAGTGAGAAATCATTTGAGCTGGCATCTCGATGTTAAATTTCACATGCGAACTAAATCACTTGTTTCTGGTGTAACAAAAGATGGAAAGGCGACAGACATTGAAAAAGCGCAATCCATTATTTATATCAGTCGCCAAGTGGATAAGACACTAAAGGCTGAATACCTTACGGTCGAAGATCTACTAGAGCTGTGGACTGTCCTTGAGGAAAGATATAAACATCATAAAGATGGTATACTCCCAAGGGCACTTATGAGTAGGAGAACCTGCGACTACAGGACTTTAAGTCTATAGCTGAGTACAACTCAGCTTTTTTCAGTATCACCTCACGCTTGAAGTTGTGTGGTGAAAAAGTCTCAGAACATCGCATGCTGGAAAAGACGTACACGTATTTCCATGAAAAAAGATGTGATACTGATACATCAATATCGTGAACGAAAGTTCACTAAGTATTCTGAGCTGTTGTCATGCTTACTCTGTAAGGACCCTGTCTATGGGGAAAACACTAGAAGGGGGGTTGAATAGTGTTTATGCAAATTTAAAAGGAATTTACGCCAAATAAAATGCAATCCAACAAATAATGCGGAACTAGAATTAAACCCAAATAAGAAACAATTGCAAACACAATTATGTTTCTAGGGTTCGGATTACGCAAGTCAACTCCCGACTTGTTCCCGGTAATCCTACGTCCTTTCCGCCCGGATACCACCGGATACTCAAGTTAGAACCCTAACTTGAGGTTTCCTTAAACCACACTTGTAGCAACCATAAAAGTGCAATCGAATACAATCGATGTCCTTGACTCCCACAACTTGGGAGCAAGCAAACCACTCTCACAACCGAGAGCAAATCTCAAATAACGAAAGTTATGAAATAATGAAAACAACACTTACAAACACCTATGCCTTGAAGTAGAACTTGAAGGTGGAGTGTGATGTGTGTTGAAGAACTATCTTGGAAGAGAGGAGAAGCTCTTTCTCTTGACTGCACCAAATGCCTAGATGATCACTCTTTGGTTCTAGGTTGGAGAGCAAGAGAACAAGATTTAGAAATACTTAGGGCTTTGGATTTGAGAGCTTTGATCTTTGGAAATGAAAGCTTGAGAGATTTTGCAATGAATGAGTAACCTTCCAATGGAACAATAGAAGCTCTATTTATAGCTTTCTCAAATCCACAAAACAGTTTAGGCAAAAACCCAATTGGAATCCGCGAGAAAAATCTCAACGGATAGAATCTGAACTCGCGACAGTCGACTGTTGAACAATCCACAGTCGACTGTTGCACAGTCAGCAAGGGTAGGTGAGAATTCATAACGGTAACTTACCACGTGGACAGTCAACTGATGAAGCAAAGACAGGCGACTGTTAAACCAACAGGCGACTGTAATTTCTTCGACAGACGACTAGCCGAGAGAAGGGTAAGTTAGACAAATACTGGAAATCTCACAAGTAACAGGACAGACGACTGAAGCATGGAACACAGTCGACTGTTAATCAGAACAGGCTACTGTAAATCCTTAAACAGACGACTGTCAAAAGCCTGAGAAATTTCCAGAGAGCTGAGTCAAAGAAATGACTCACAGACAGGCGACTGTTGCAGCATAGACAGTCGACTGATCTAGAGACAGTCGACTGTATATACAACATTAATCGACTGGCCTAAAAAGTCAGATCAAACATAGTTAGGGCAAAAGATAGACAGGCGACTGATTTACAAAACACAGTCGACTGTTACAAGGACATGCGCATGTGTATCATTTACCAGTAGCCTGTGCGAGATAATCAGAGAAGGCCCAAAAACTATATTGTAAAAGTCTGTGCATAACAGGCGACTGTAGAACAAAATGCAGTCGACTGTTTTTGAGACAGGCAACTGTAAATTGTTAAGCAGTCGTCTGTTATATACAATCCTTGCACAACCAATAGAGAAATGAATTGGAGTCAAAGAACAATTGATCTAATGAGATCCTATGACAGAATGTAGATATGTGTGTGCGCTCCATCAAAGTTCTACTTCTAAGCTGCATACTAGAAGAGATAAAAGAAAAATTACATTTACGAATAATCTCTTCTTTCCATCGTATGAGCTTGAAGTCTTCACGGAGCTTCAATCATCATCTACGATCATCCAATCCATGTCATTTGCCTTCAATGACGTTTGTGAGTCATCCATTGCTAGTAGATCTTCATAATTAGCTTAGGCAATGGATTAACTGCAAAATAGAGGATTAGTCACAAGTATTTATGTTTGCTCATCATTAACACCAAGTAGGGAGAAGTCCAATACTCAACATTCTCCCCCTTTTTTGATGATGACAAACAAACATAAATAAAAGATAAATAATTGTGCGCAATGAAAACTTACTCCCCCTACATAGATGCCAATCAAGTTAGTCAACAAATATTAGAGCATCTACATAACAATTGAAGCAAATGAGTGAGATATGGATGATTTAAATTCAGGAAATCTAGGAATTAAAATCCCTATTCATTGTAATCTTACTCCCCCTGAATCTAAGGCAACGTAAATCTTAGATTCAAGTGTTAGAACATACTTAATACATCCATTATGAATCTTGTATGTTTATCTCTCCCCCTATGACATTATCCAAAAAGGTGGGAGCAAATAACAACAATAATAGTGCTAAATACGAACTAACAACAATCAAGGAGTACAAAGATATATCGAATAAAAAACTCATAAAATCACATCAAATACACATGTGAGTAATGGAATTGAAGTCCAATATCAACATTAGATATATACACAAAAATAGTTTCAAAAGAGATTTCACAAATGCATCATACCAAAGATAGCATGAAAAATCGAATACCAAATTAATATATTGTCTCAAAAGCACATCAGAGAGAGTATAGCATATATAGAGACAACATATCATACATCACACAGATAAGATAAGCAGAATAGCATAGTGTGACACAAGATAAACATCAACATCATATATATATATATATATATATATATATATATATATATATATATATATATATATATATATATATATATATATATATATATATATATAGAAAGATGAGTACATCAACGGATGTGCATCTACATGGCCATCACAAAAAGATACATCAAGATCAAGACAAAAAATACATCATCATGACGGCATCGAAGTATCACCGTACATATATAAATTCACTGACAACATCATCCAGCATACATCAAAATACAATCATCACCAAACAAACACCACTCAAACACCTATCTAAGAGTGAGCGTCTCCAGGGGCTGCAGAAGAAGAAGCAGGCTCTGAGATGGTGGTTCTCAGCAGCAGGCTCACTGATGTGAACACCAGTGGGCTTGCGCTGACAAGTGATCAAAGGCTGAGCCTCGGAAGAGGAAGCTGAAGGAGAGTAACCCTGCGAGGAAGAATGCACGGGTGGCTCGGCATGCTTGGTTCGGGCTTGATAAGGTTTCTTCTTCTGGGCTATTGGTTTCTTGGGTGCCCTAGGTCGTTTAGGAGCAAAGATTTTCTCTTTTCCCTTACCCTTGGGTGCCATGGGATCGAGAGAGAGAGAGAGAGAGAGAAACGATGCAAAGAAATCGTAAGACAATGAACCGAACGAAAGGCTAGAGAGAGAGAAGCAAACCAAGTAGAGGAGATACGAGGAAGCAACGACTACCGGGGAGGAGGAGATCGACGGCAACGACAGCACGAGATCGACTCACGAAGGGAAGAAGATCGACGGTTTTGGAAGAGAAATCGAGCGGGAAGACGAAGCGGTCGAATCGGATGAGAGAGAGTCGACGTGGGGAATTGATCGGGTTTTCTCGAATATAAAAGTTGAGGAATGAATCTGGATCGTTGGATCAATGAATCGGCGGCTAAGATCAAATCATATGAACCGTCTCAACAGAAGACAGTCGACTGATGAACAAAATTCAGTCGACTGGATGAAGTGATAACAATAAGGCTCAGAAAGATGGGCAGTCGACTGGAAAGTAACATGCAGTCGCCTGTCCATTGGACAGTCGACTAACATTTATTCAACAGTCGGCTGGCCGAGAATTAATACAATTCATCAAAAAATAACAGAGAGCACTGTAAGAATTCGACAGAGAGAACAGTCGCCTGATGACTAAAATGCAGTCGCCTGTTAAAATAACAGTCGACTGTAAAACAGTCAACTGTTGGTTGTGCGAAAGATATCAAATCTCAGACTGAGGAGATAGAGTAGGGCAGTCGACTGGAGGAGGAAATACAGTCGTCTGTCCTGGTCCAAAAATGCACAGTGAGATAGAATTCCAGAGAATAAGAACACTCACCCTAGGAACTTACTTTAATTACAAATACATCGTAAAAACAATGTAAAACAATATCTCCATTGAAACACAAATCACTACCATCAATATCAAAAACTCATGAAATCAATTAAATCACAATTGCCTTTCTTAACATATAAATATAATAAAGCACATGAGGATAGGCAACAAAATGATATGAGCTCAAAAAGATAACATGAAAGATTGAGCTTCTAGATTTCAGATTCACCCATAATTCCTAATTCTCCACGCAACCTCACAAATGAATCTTCTTTAAGAGGTTTAGTGAAGATATCAGCAATTTGTTTTTGGGTTTCAATGTACTCTAAGATGATGTCCTTCTTAGCTACATGACCATTGATAAAATGGTGTCTAACGTCTATGTGTTTGATACGGGAGTGGTTTACCGGATTCTTGGAAAGACAAATAGCACTTTGGTTATCAACCATGATAGGGTAAGTATCACAATTGACATCATAGTCACTAAGAGTGTCTCATCCAAAGAACTTGTGCACATGCAAGACCCGTGGCAATATATTCCGCTTCAGTCGTGGACAATGACACCGAATTCTGTTTCTTAGAAAACCAAGAGACTAAGGAATTTCCTAAGAAATGGCAAGTGCCACTAGTACTTTTCTTGTCGGATTTGCATCCGACAAAGTCGGCATCACTATATGAGATTAACTCATATGTGCTAGACTTAGGGTAAAGTAACCCATAATCTAGAGATTGATTGAGATAACGAAATATTCGTTTAACCGCAATCAAGTGTGACTCCTTAGGTCTTGCTTGCTATCTAGCACAAAGGCATACGGAAAACATTATATCGGGCCTACTAGCGGTTAAGTAAAGTAAGCTACCGATCATACCTCGATATAGACGAACGTCTACATCTTTTCCGCTTTCATCCTTGTGTAGATTAGTAGTAGTACTCATGGGAGTCCTTTTGCTCGAAGACGATTCCATCCCGAATCGCTTAATAAGCTCTCATGTGTACTTTGTCTGATGTATGAATGAGCCATTCTCCATTTGTCGAATTTGCAATCCAAGGAAGTAGGTGAGCTCTCCCATTTGGCTCATCCCAAACTCATCCTTCATAGACTTGGAAAATTCTTGACAAAGATTAAAGTTAGTAAAACCGAAAATAATATCGTCTACATAAACTTGAATAAAAAGAATGTCATTTTCATAATCTTTAATGAAGAGTGTAGAATCAACTTCTCCTATTTTAAAACCTAAATTCAAAAGAACTGTCTTAAGTTGATCATACCAAGCTCTAGGAGCTTGTCTCAACCCATACAACACTTTCTTAAGTTTGAAAACATGATTTGGAAATTTTTCATGAATAAAACCGGGAGGTTGAGAAACATAAACTTCTTCATTGATAAACCCATTTAAAAATGCACTTTTAACATCCATTTGAAATAGTTTAAAATTCTTATGGGATGCAAAAGATAAAAGCAACCTAATAGCTTCTAATCTAGCTAGGGGCAAAAGATTCTTCGAAATCAATACCTTCCTCTTGCCGGTAGCCTTGAGCTACGAACCTTGCTTTGTTCCGTGTGATTACCTCGTTTTCATCCGTCTTGTTCTTGAAGATCCATTTGGTCCTAATGACTTGGTGACCACTTGGAAGAGGTACGAGTTCCCAAACTTCGTTTCTCTCGAATTGCATTAGTTCTTCTTCCATTGCCACTATCCAAGAGCTATCTTCACAAGCTTCTTGGATGTTCTTTGGCTCAATGATAGATACAAATGCGCAATGAGAGAACTCTTCAATTCTCGATCTCGTTCGAACACCCACACCAATATCTCCAATAATTTGGTTATGGGGATGGTTACGAACGGTCGGATAAGCTTTGGGTATACCTGGATCACTAGGAACAACTTCAACAACTTCGTTAGAAGTGTTAGTCTCAACAATAGAATCATTAATCTTAACATTATTAAGAGAATCACAAAGAATATCTACATTATCATCATCAACATGAGGAAAATCAAAATCTTCATAAAAAGATACTTGAAGTGATTCCTCAATCGATGAAGAAGTTTTGTTATATATCCGGTAGGCTTTGCTACGTGTGGAATATCCAACCAAAATTCCTTCATCGGATCTTGGCTCAAACTTGTCTAAATTACCAAATGTGTTCTTTATAAAACATTTTGAACCAAAAACACGAAAATATTTTACTTGAGGCTTTTTATCATAAAACAACTCAAAACAAGTTTTGTTCGTTTGGGGTCTCACTAGAATCCTATTGAGCACATAACATGCCGTGTGCACCGCCTCTGCCCAAAATTGTAGTCCTAAATGACTATCATGTAGCATAGTGCGGGCACACTCAATAAGGGTCATATTCTTTCTTTCTACAACACCATTTTGTGGTGGTGCACGAGGAAAGGAAAAATTATGAGTTATCCCGGAGTCATCACAAAACTTAGTAAAAGACTCATTCTCAAATTCTCCTACATGATCACTACGAATAGTGATAATGGTGGATCCTAAAAGATTCTGAATCTTCTTTGCAAATTTGGTAAACTCTTCATGCGCTTCATTCTTATTAGTTAAGAATGACCCAAGTAAATCTAGAAAAGTCGTCAACAACAACTAATCCATAATGAGCATTACCTAAAGAAGCGGTTCTAGTTGGCCCAAATAAATCTAGATGAAGAAGTTCTAGTGGCACCTTAGAAGTAATCCCTTCTTTAAGCTTAAATGAAGATTTACTTAGTTTACCTCTTTGACATGAATCGCAAAAGTTTTTCTTATTAAAAGCAATCTTAGAAAAACCTTTGACTAGATCATGCTTAACTAACTTATATAAGTGCTTGAAGTGAACATGACCAAAACGGCGATGCCACAATAGTTGTTCACTTGTGTTAGCAACAAAGCAATGTTCTACGGTTTTAGGCAAGCTCAAATAATAAATATTTTTACGCCTAATACCGGAAAATAAAACATTTGAATCACAATCAACAATAGTACATAATCCTTCTCCAAAGTTAACCTTGTAACTTTTGTCACAAAGTTGACGAATGGAAATGAGATTGTGACACAAACCACTAACAAGATAAACATTAGTAATTAAAGGTTTTGAAAGATTACCAACGATACCTACTCCAATGATAGTTCCCTTTTGATTACCTCCAAAGGTGACCATTGCACCATCCTTGATGCTAATCACTTCGGAGAGCAACGAGGGATCTCCCGTCATATGTTTGGAGCAACCGCTATCAAGAATCCATCCTTTCCCTTTAGAGCTAATAAGACATTTATTGCTCTTCTTTTTTCTCTTGGGTACCTATATAATATACCATAAGCTTATGGTACCCAATGTTTATTGGGTCCAAGGGGATTAGCCCTTTGGAAGCCAAGTCCAAGTGGACTTCCGCTTCCCAACATAGTTACTATTTCTAATCACATCATGAAAATAGGAATCAACATAAGCATTCATATCATTAAGACTAGTGTTCTTAGGACCCCAAATAGTGTAAATCTTGGGAGTCCTCTTCCTAGTTGCATGCATATGTGTTGGATTTCTATGTGGTGCATGCTTCTTAGGAACATGATTTCTAGCATAAAGATGTGGTGGAGGATATGCATTGTACATTCTAGGATGATATGTATGCTTGGGAACATGCATATTATATGAAGCATATGGATCATGCATGTCATGTGGAGGATGAGCATACATGAAAGAATGATACATATGAGCATAGGTGTATGGGAGCACTTACATGAGTATTTCTCATGTGTGATTGTGTACATGTCCATGGGTGCGGAGCATAGAATGTGTCATGATTATCCACTTGTGAAGTAGGATGTTTCATACGTGGATGAGTGTTAGTGTACATATAAGCATAGCCTTGCTTTTGGTTTCCACCCTTAGTGGATTTCTTGCCAAAAGGAAGAGAAGGTGAAGTGGTGACATTCTTGGTAGGATTGCTACCTATAGTGTCTTTGACACCACTTGTGGATGCATCGGAGGAAGGCCTCACAAAATCTATAGTGACACCACTATACGAGGTGCGATCATTAGATGCATTCGGTTTCACAAATCCAAGACCAACACGATATGTGACCGGAAATTGGTTTGCAAGCAAATCATCCAATTGTCCTTTTCCCTTATTGAATCTCACAATACGGGAGGACATGAGCTCATATTTCTCCTTTAAAGAAGAAATGTTGGTATCCAAGGTGGACACCCGTGCTTTGAGCTCGTGCACTTGAGTTTTAAGAGAATCATTCTCTAAACCCAATTGTGTGTGACGTGTAACTAGATCACTATTATACTTAGGATGTGTTTGATCTAGTTGAGATTTGAGGGTATTCACCTCATCTCTCAAAGTGACATTTTGAGAAGCTAAGTTTGCTTTCTCAAGAGTTAAAGTATCAACAATGGTGTCATTGTTGATAATGCATGGAATGGATGACTTGCTAATATTCAATTTCTTTAAGCTAGTGTATCTAAGCATTAAAGATTGGTATTTAGAAAATAGTTCTTCATTAGCAATACGAAGTTCATCCATTGTTACCTCGGTGTTGTCCATGTCTGAATCACTCACATCGGAGAGTGGGTCTTCTAAAGCCATGAAACACATGTGGGCGCTCTCACCCTTCTCATCATCGGAATCGCTCGATGATTCATCACTTGAGTCGTCGAATGTACCTACAAGTCCTTTCTTCTTGTCTCTCTTGTTCTTATCGGATTTGTGGTACTTCGGTGCCTTCCATTTCTCTTTGTTCTTTAGCATTGGGCAATCCCTCTTGATGTGCCCTGGCTTATTACATTTATAGCAAAGAGAGGAAGTAGCATTAGTAAACTCAAAAAGTTTGATGGATGGAAATTTACCATTGCGGAAGAAGCGTTGGAACTTCTTCGCCATTTGGGCCATTTCACCCAAATCCATCTCGTTCTCGGATTCATCACTTTCGGAGGATGATGAATTCGCGTTGAATGCCAAAGCTTTCTTCTTGGCCTCCGAAGGATTCATCATGGCTCGAATCTTTAATCGATTGTTCCGTCTTACTTCGTAAGACATAAGAGTTCCGATGAGATTCACCACGGTGTAGTTCTTCAAGTCATTGACCTCCTCGATGGCGATCGCTCTTCTTTCCCATTTGGAGGTCATTCCCATGATGATCTTCCTTACCTTATCCGGTTTGGAATATATTTGGCCAAGGGCTTCCAATTCATTGATGATGTCGGTAAAACGTCCGTACATCGATGCAATGCTTTCATTGTCCTGCATATGAAATAAATCGAAGTTTTGCACGGCAACATATAACTTTGAAAGCTTTACCTTATTCGTTCCCTCGTGGGTAACGATGAGATGGTTCCAAATTTGATATACACTCTTACATGTGCATATCTTGTTGAACTCATTTGGGTCCAACGCACAATGAAGAGCGTTCATTGCCTTAGCGTTGTTGACCTCGGCAGTTTTCTCGGAAGACATCCATTTGTCGAAATCTACTTCGGTGGGCTCGACGTATTCCTTGTGGAGGGTTCTCCAAAGCGAAGCACTCCTAAGGAACGTCTCCATCCTGCATTTCCAATAGCTAAAATTCGTACGATTGAAACGCGGAGGGCGCACAGTAGATTGACCTTCAAAAGTATGGACGCTCCATCACGATCGTGATTGTCGTATGAAGGCAGCGGTGGAACGTTGTTGGTGGATGCCATAGATGTAACCTTGCGCAATGATACCAATTGTAAGGACCATGTCTATGGGGAAAACACTAGAAGGGGGGTTGAATACTGTTTTTGCAAATTTAAAAGGAATTTACGCCAAATAAAATGCAATCCAACAAATAATACGGAAATAGAATTAAACCCAAATAAGAGACAATTGCAAACACAATTATGTTTCTAGGGTTCGGATTACCAAAGTCAACTCCTGACTTGTTCCCGGTAATCCTACGTCCCTTCCACCTGGATACCACCGGAAATTCAAGTTAGAACCCTAACTTGAGGTTTCCTTAAAACCCACTTGTAGCAACCATACAAGTGCAATCGAATACAATCGACGTCCTTGACTCCCACAACTTGGAAGCAAGCAAACCACTCTCACAACCGAGAGCAAATCTCAAATAACGGAAGTTATGAAATAATGAAAACAACACTTACAAACACCTATGCCTTGAAGTAGAACTTGAAAGTGGAGTGTGATGTGTGCTGAAGAACTCTCTTGGAAGAGAGGAGAAGCCCTTTCTCTTGACTGCACCAAATGCCTCGATGATCACTCTTTGATTCTAGGTTAGAGAGCAAGAGAACAAGATTTAGAAATACTTAGGGCTTTGGATTTGAGAGCTTTGATCTTTGGAAATGAAAGCTTGAGAGATTTTGCAATGAATGAGTAACCTTCCAATGGAACAGTAGAAGCTCTATTTATAGCTTTCTTAAATCCACAAAACAGTTTAGGCAAAAACACAATTGGAATCCGTGAGAAAAATCTCAACGGATAGAATCTGAACTCGCGACAGTCGACTGTTGAACAATCCACAGTCGACTGTTGCACAGTCAGCAAGGGTAGGTGAGAATTCATAACGGTAACTTACCACGTGGACAGTCGACTGATGAAGTAAAGACAGTCGACTGTTAAACCAACAGGCGACTGTAATTTCTTCGACAGACGACTAGCCGAGAGAAGGGTAAGTTAGACAAATACTGAAAATCTCACAAGTAACAGGACAGACGACTGAAGCAAGGAACACAGTCGACTGTTAATCAGAACAGGCGACTGTAAATCCTTAAACAGACGACTGTCAAAAGCCTGAGAAATTTCCAGAGAGCTGAGTCAAAGAAATGACTCATAGACAGGCGACTGTTGCAGCATAGACAGTCGACTGATCTAGAGACAGTCGACTGTATACATAGCATTAGTCAACTGGCCGAAAAAGTCAGATCAAACATAGTTAGGGCAAAGGATAGACAGGCGACTGATTTACAAAACACAGTCGACTGTTACAAGGACATGCGCATGTGTATCATTTACCAGTAGCTTGTGCGAGATAATCAGATAAGGCCCAAAAACTATATTGTAAAAGTCTGTGCATAACAGGCGACTGTAGAACAAAATGCAGTCGACTGTTTTTGAGACAGGCGACTGTAAACTGTTAAGCAATCGTCTGTTATATACAATCCTTGCACAACCAATAGAGAAATGAATTGGAGTCAAAGGACAATTGATCTAATGAGGTCCTATGACAGAATGTAGATGTGTGTGTGTGCTCCATCAAAGTTCTACTTCTAAGCTACATACTAGAAGAGATAAAAGAAAAATTACATTTACGAATAATCTCTTCTTTCCATCGTATAAGCTTGAAGTCTTCACGGAGCTTCAATCATCATCTACGATCATCCAATCCATGTCATTTGCCTTCAATAACGTTTGTGAGTCATCCATTGCTAGTAGATCTTCATAATTAGCTTAGGCAATGGATTAACTGTAAAATAGGGGATTAGTTGATTCCGAATGAAAAGTGTCATTTTCACCCCGTATTTCCTTGGGTTTTAGCGTATATATTTCACATATAGGCTCTATCTAGCTCGTAATTGTGCATAGTCTGTATATTAGATCTTATCACTTGTTATACTTAAAACCCACTTCTTGTCACTAATTATTGCATTTCCTATTTTTCAGGATTTTTCTGGAATTTATGGAGATTTATCGGAAGCAAGAAGAAGAGAAGAAGAATTCTGCAATGCCTTCTCTTGTGCAGAAATCTGCTGTTATTCCAATGCATATTCCGGCCTCGTGATATTTTTTAGTCAAAGTTCGTGAAGTCCCGATTCCAACGCCGCCTGAAACACGTCATTTCGAGGTCGGATGATTTTTCTAGAATTTTCGCAAGACAAGGTGACGGTGCTGAAAATTTCTGCAGCTTTGCCCATCTTGTGAAGAATTCTGCTATCATTCCAGTATATATTCCTGCCTAATGATATTTTTCAGTCGAAGTTCGTGAAGTCCCGATTCCATTGCCGTCTGGAACACATCATTCCGAGGTCGGATGATTTTTCTAGAATTTTCGCAAGATAGGGTGACGGTGCCTAAAATTTCTGCAACTTTGCCCCTCTTGTGAAGAATTCTGCTATCATTCCAATATATATTCCGGCCTAATGATATTTTCCAGTCGAAGTTCGTGAAGTCCCGATTCCATCGCCGCCTGGAACACGTCATTCCGAGGTCGGATGATTTTTCTAGAATTTTCGCAAGACAGGGTGACGGTGCTGAAAATTTCTGCAGCTTTGGGCATTGCTTGCGGGTTTGGGCCAGAATCCGAACCGTTTGACTTAAAAACAGACCCGATAAGCTGTGTTTGAGTTATATTACGAATTTGGAGGAGGAAGATGAGCTTGGAGGCCATGGGGGGAGGTTGATGAAGCTTGGAGCTTGGAGGACCACTTGAGTATGAGGATTTCATCTTTGAGTGACACATTGGTGAACTCTTTCTTAACTCTTGTGTAATTTTGGTTTAGCAACTTGTATTGTATTGGATGATTATCTCTAGAGATATAGATGTCTTCTTTTCATCATGAATTGCTAGATCTTGCTTGTGTTGTTGTGTTGTGTGATTGTTGTTGTTTGGGTTGTGAATTTCATCTCTAGCATGTTTCTATTTTCAAAATTGGTGGATGAAACTTTGAGATGTTGGTTGTTGATGGAACCCTAGTGGGTAATCCATAGAGGGGAATTATCGTAGCCGACCCTCTCTTATTTGCTTAAAGTATTTCTCGTTGTTTCATACACTACTTTTATTGCACCCCACATGTTCGATGAAATGCCACATCCACCGATTGTTCGTCCCTTAGCCGGGAGATCAATTGAGTTATATTTGGGATGAATTCTCACGTCCACGGCCTCATTTACATGCACACCACACAAGTCCTCCTCGTTGCTTGCCGATTCGGCTCTCCACCCCTAGTCACTTAGGTTAGATTTTTAATTTTCACCACACTTTTTCTCACACTCATCGACCGTTAATTGAGGTGGTTGAATCACACTTTATTTTTCATTATCGATCAAATTTGTGAACGTAGAACGACTTGTCCCTGTGATCCGACCCAGTACTCACCGGTTATTTATATATTGCATTGACGCTCCTACGCTTGGGAGCGGAAGGCGTGCATCCGTGCGCGTTTTCCAAGTCAACCATTAGTCACAAGTATTTATGTTTGCTCATCATTAACACCAAGTATGGAGAAGTCCAATACTCAACATACTCATGGCTGAACAAAATAAAGAGCTTCTCCTCGCCACTCATAACATGCGTCCCCTGACACTGCCCCCCTCCCAGAAGCTCTTGACGCATTTTCTTCCAAAAAGAAGAAAGATAATAAAAGAAAAGGAAAATCACATAGGGATGGACCAAATAAGAAGGCCAGAGGACAAGTCCAACACCAAAGAAATGAAGGGAGGCGAAAGTTCACTTGGCACAGAAATGACAACAATAATGATGCAACCCCACCTAGAAGGGAATGTGAAGACCGGTGTCAGAGCTGTGGCATGAAAGGACACTGGTCTAAAGTGTGCAGAACTTCGCGGCACCTACAAGATTTGTACAAAAAAGATTGAAGAAGAAAGCTGAAACAAATCTGGTGACCACCACTGCTCCAGTTCAGTTCAGTGCTGAAGACTTCGAAAAAGACAACTTGTTTGATTAGCCATTTTTATCTTTATTGAAAAATAATGTTATGAGAGCTATCTGAATGATTGAATGAAGTATGAATAAATGTGAAAAATGTTTTTCTGAAATCATGTGTGCTTATATGATTCATCTTTTTATATATGAACTGCTCTCATGGCTGCTTAGTAGACAGTAACACATACGATCCTTCAACACAAATGCTATTTTCATAGCATATGAAAGCCCAACAAATATTAGGGCCATCAAATATTATTGAAGGTTCTGGGAACGCAACTCTGTTTCTCCCAAATGACATAGAAATTAATAATAAAGACTGCATTATTCTCTCCGAATTCAAAAAGAAACCTACTAAGTTTCAAGGACATCCGTTTAAACGGATTCCACTTATAACTACAAATGTGAATGAATAATAAAAATCTATATGTAATGTCTCAAGAAAAAGGAGTAAAATCCACATTTGAACGTTTTGAGATCCTTTCATCGGCATCTATCATACAATGATTCGGAGAGAGGAAGCAAATTTGACGGACCACCTGAAGTGCCAGATACCAACCAAGTTTCTACATTGGCATGACAGATTTGGCCACCCTGGATCGGTTATGATGCACCGCATCTTATCCACATCATATGGGCATGACATTAAGAAGCAGAAGATTCTTCAGAAGGGAGAAATCCCTTGCATCCCTTAAGGAAAAACTAATTACAAGAACATCTATACTAAAAGTTGACAAAAAAAATCTACATGCTTCCTCGAAAGAATACAAGGAGATATATGTGGACAAATCCACCACCCCTAGTGGGCCATTTCGGTACTTTATGGTACTGATAAATGCATCTTCAAAATATTCGTATGTGTGTTTACTATCGACCCGCAACCTAGCTTTTCTAAAGCTATTGGCACAAATAATAATATTGCAGACGTATTTTCCAGGCAACCAAATATAGAAAATACGTCTGGATAATGCTGGGAAATTTACCTCCCGGCCATTTCAAGAGTATTGCCTTGTAACTGGATATAAATTGAACATAATGTGCCACATGTTCAAACCCAAAATGGGTTGAAAGAGTCATTAATAAAAAGACTCCAATGGATTACACTTCCATGAAATCCCAGTTGCCGGTGAATGCATGGGGACATTCAATATTGCATGTTGCATCGTTAATAAAAATAAGAATAAGACCCTCTGGAGGTCAGAGTCTCTCCAATGCAACTTGCATATGGAATACCACCGAAAATCTCTCACTTGAGACTTTTCGGTTGTGCAGTTTATATCATCATAACATCACCGCAGAGGACAAAAATGGGTCATCAACGTCATCTAGACATCTATGTATGGTTTGGCTCATCCTCAATAATATACCTAGAACCCCAAACAAGGGACGCTTTCAAGGCACGTCTTGAAGACTGAATTTAGTTAGACGAATTTCCCTAAATTGCGCTCAGATACTGAAAAATCTGGAACTACACAAATAATATCGTAGGATATATAATCATTAACCCACTATGATCCGGTAACAAAAATGCGAAGATGAGATCCTGAAGATCCTACAAATAACAGTTACCGGACTCATTTACTGACAACCAGAAGATTGTCAGATCACACATCGCTGCTGCAAATACTCCAGCTAGATTGACATCCCCGAGAATGGATGCAATCCACCAGCAGCAGAAGTGAATGTTCCTCAACAAAAAAGAGGCAGACTACAAGGCTCCAAGGACAAAATCGAAGAAAAAGAAAAACTCCTGGAGACCTTGAGACAATACTACCACGGGACAATGAGCTCATGTCCATACCCTCACCCTTTCCGAAATCCACTGCACAGAAAATGCCGAAAAAACTAAAATGAAAGCAAATGTTACGTACTGGGAGGTGTTGGACAGAAAGAACACAATTGTCGACAATGTATTCACGTATCATATTGCCACATACATCGCAAAATCGATGCTAATTATATAATATCGTTCCATACTCTGTTGCTAAAATGCAAACATAGAGATTGGCCAAATATGGAACCAGGCAATAAAAGACGAGCTGGACTCGCTAATGAAACGTAAATTATTCGGACCTGAAGTCCTTATATCAAAAGATGTCAACCCTGTGGGCAAAATAAGTATTGCACAAATAAGAATAAATAAGTACAAAATGGTATGCTATAAGATACAACCTAAAGCTCAATGATATTTTTGCTAAAATTGGGGAATAAACAAATTAAAATGAGCATAACTCATAAATGATGCATCAGATCCCCTAAGTTATACACTGCGAATAAGTTATACACTGCAAATACCTTATGATTTGGCAAAGGTAATTTTGGATATGCCGCTATTGGATGTTGTGACGGCATATCTTTATGGATATCTTGATAAAGGTAAATTCCATATTTCCTTAAAATGCCTAAATAGACTTCGGGACGTCTATTCTATTGAAGAATAATAATAATAATAATAATAAATATTGTACAATCAAAAGAATCACTTGACAAGGCAAGTGTTCCTACTAAGGGTTGTCTTTGCATCTTTATAAAGAGCAAAAGACAGGATTTGAGATCATAGTTGAAAACAACTTAAATAAAGGACTGGGTTGATAATGGGGAGTGTTATAAACGGATAATATGGGATTTGTATTGGGGGTTATATATTATCTATAGGATAAGATCATATCATTGTATCTCATCCATGTACGGCTCATCCCTCTACTATAAATAAAGGACTGGGTTCTTTCCCCCAGAGCTGATGCTTCATAAAAATTTACATATTTTTTGACCATTGGTCAAGTGACATTGTTTGTTCAATTGTTAAGAAACCGTTCATTTTATAACCATATAATGCATTGTTAAAATGCATTTAAAGTTTATGAATTTTTGTAAATAAGTATATGTTGTATATCACGATGGACAGATCGAATCATCCATAAAACAGCTTAATTATATAATTTTAGTTCGACTCCTTCGATAAGTTTCTAAGGAGTCACCTTAGGAATACTTTTTTCTATATATAGGCAGAGCTATATATGTGTATATATATAGGAAAATGCTAAAATGAAAAGGTGAGAAGGTGAGAAGGGATATTTATATCGTTAACTAGCCAAATCTATTTTCCAAATCAATAATCGGAACCGTTCATCTAGTTCTATCTATCAAGTTATCTTTATCTATAATTTTTTTGTTATTTAGAGAATTCTATCAAATCCATCAAGTGTTCACAAGATGGACGACTTACAAGCTGCCAGCAAATGTAACAAAATTGGAACGGGTTGATCGATATGATTTTGGGGTTTATAATCTCTATTTTTTTGGTATAGATCTATCAACATGTTCTTCAACATAAACGGTGCCGATCGTTGATTGGTGTTACCGATTGATCCTTCTCACGATAAGAATCTCTTCTCACATTCTCACAATAGCATTACCATATATATATATGAGGAATATGGGCATGAGCTGTCAGCGCATGAAATATTTCCTGCGCAGACAGCGATTTGGATCCGAAAAAATAACTTTTTTCCAATTTTTTTGCAATGTGTTCTACAACTTGTTGGCTACCTCCCCACCAAATTTCAAGCAAACTTTTTGAGCCTACATCCATGCGTTTCAAAAAAAGTTGCGCTGACAGTTTGATTTTCTGGAGCGATTTTCTGAAACGCATGAATGGAGGCTCAAAAAGTATTGAATTGGCTTGAAATTTGGTGGGGAGGTAGCCTTGTAGAACACATTTGCAAAAAAAATTTTTAAAAAAAAAATATTTTTTGGCCCGAAATTGCTGTCACAGCAGGAAAAATTTCCTGAGCTGATTTTTCCAGTTATGACAGCTCAGGCACATACTCCTCTATATACATACATACATACATACATACATATGAGGAATATGGAGGTGTGCTGGTAGCGCAAGAATTTATTCATGTGCTGTCAGCAATTCAGGGGGGTTAAAATAATTTTTTTAAATTTGTTTGCAATGTGTTCTACAACTTGTTAACTAGCTCCCCACCAATTTTCAAGTCGATCCAACACCGTTTGAGCCTCCGTTCATCCATTTCAAAAACGTTGCGCTGACAGTTCGGAATTCTGGAGCGATTTTTTTGAAATGGATGAACGGAGGCTCAAACGGTGTTGTATCGACTTGAAAATTGGTGAGGATCTAGTTAACAAGTTGTAGAACACACTGCAAAAAAATCAAAAAATTGTTTTTAACCCCCCAAATTGCTGACAGCGCAGGAAAAAATTCATGCGCTGTCAGCACAACTCCATATTCCTATATATATAGACATATATATACACATATATATACATACATATATGTATATACATACATACATATATCTATTTATAGACATATATATATAGAATAATTGGTATCATATGACATGTAAGGCTAATACTCATTGCGACCTCCAAAACTCTACCATCTGCTAATTTTTTCAAAGGATCGGAACCGTTTATTTTGATATTCATATTCTAAAATCTCAAAATACCAAATATCTGATGAACCCAATGGGTTTTTCACTTTCATTCACCTGTCGAAAAAGTTCTATTCATGCAAAACCGTGAAAAATGCGACGAGTGGAAGAACGTGCAAAGCCTATTGGGTCCACCCGATATTTGGTGGTTTGTGGTTTTAGAATATGTAGATCAAAATGAACGGTTCTGGTCCTTCGAAAAAATAGACGAGGGTGAAGTTTTGGGAATGTCTATGAGGCTTAGCCGCGTATGTTATATGATACCCATTATTCTCATATGTGTGTGTGTAACCCACGTCATTGTCAGCATTTATTATATGGTTCAGTTTTTCTACTTAAAAATTTCGGCTCAATCTTACACATGAGCTGCTAGCAAAATAAACAAGAAAAAACAAATGCTACACACTATATTTAAAGCATTCCTTCGTTTTGTCAACAAAGAGCATGTTAGGTCACTTTCAACTCAAACATGAATCATAGTATTCACCTTAACTTGAACGCCATTGAGAGAAACCAGCATCTTTGTCGCTATTGTCAATGTCCCACAGTTCTCATCCTTTGCTACGAAAAATACCAAGCAAGTACAAATAATATATGAACTTGGGTGGAAGAACAAGCTTGGTTATCATGTCAACTAGATTATCCTGAGTACTAATCTTCTTCATCTTGACAACCTTTAACTCTTGGATAAAGTAATATTTGACATCGATATATTTGATCCTATTGTGATGCATACTATCTCCACTCAAGTGTATAGTACTTTGACTATCACAGTATATCATAATAACTACTCATAATGGATAAAATATAAACTAAGATCACCGACCAACTTTTAATCAGATGGTCCTTTTCACTGCTTCAACAACTGACATATACTCTACCCCTGTAATATATAAAGCAACCATCGATTGTAGAATCGCTTTCCAATTAATGATTCAATCTACTGGCATAAAAACATAGCGTATCAAAAACCTCATTCAATCTAAATATATTGCATAATCTGAACATCCGATCAAATCGTAACTATGATCTAATCTTCTATCGTACAATAAACCAACATCTATTGTCTCTACAAGATACCAAAGTATCCATTTCACAGCATCCCATGGGTCTTTCCAGAATTATAAATATATCTGCTAACAACACGGACGGCTTGTGAAATGAGTGCAAACCATAACATACATAACGCTTCCGATGGCACTGGTATAAGGTACTTTAAACATGTAGTTAATTTATTCTTCAAACTAAGGAGAAAGCGTAGGTGCAAGATAAAAGTGTGCAGCAAGTAGACACGAGCTTTGCATTTTTCATACTAAATCGATCTATAAATTTTTAATATAACCCTTTCGAAGGACAAAGAGTTTATCTGATTTTTCACCACCGAGAACTTCCATGTTGAAAAATTTTAGGCTACATTGAGATTTTTCATATCAAATTCTCCTTCTAAAAGTTATTTTAGTTTGTTACTATCAAACATGTCTTGAGCTGCGATTAGCATATCATTAACATACACCAACAGATAGCTATATTAACAATTGTCAAGTTTTCTAAAATAAAGGCAATTATCATGCAAGCTTCTTGCATATCTGTGGCCTACAATAAAAGTATCAAAACTCTTATACCATTGGCAAGGAGATAGATTCAGCCCATACAAACATTTTTCAGCTTGTAAACATGATTTTCTTAGACCCCAAATGAAGATATTTCCATCCAGCTCAGAATGCGGAAAAGAAGCCTTCACAGCAAACTGCTCAAGCTCCAGATCATAACGAGCAATCAAGTCGAGTAACATATGGATGGCAGTGTTTTATAATTGCAGAGAACACTTCATTGAAGTCACACATTACTTCTAAATGTTGCATTTAGCGATAACCCGTGCATTATACCTTGTTTCTTCAACTCCTAGAGTTCTTGATTTTTCTTGAAGACCCACTTGCAACCAATAATCTTTCTCCCTTTTGATGGTTTAATAAGCTCCCATTCTGGTTCTTCTGAATAGATTTCATCTCTTCCTCCATGACAAAAGTTCATTGTAATTTTTGATTGATAATGTCATCTGAATAATTAGAGGGCTCAGGAATAGATGTCACGTTTAATACATAAGCTACAAGATCTGTATATCTCGAGGTATCCTGATCTGCAGTCTCTTTCGACTAGTAGCAATACTAGTTGCTCCTTATACGCATCATCATCATTACTGAAACCATAAGCATTTATCTAATTAGGCTAAGCTGGAGTGAGAACCTAATTGTGCTTTGAATTTGCTTCAAACACCAGCCTGCTCGTTAACATCGTTTTCTTTCTTTAAAAAGACATCAGGCTCATTCAGATAAAGAATGAACTTCTCATTAAAAGTGCCGGCTTTGCTAATCATCAATTTAGGCTTAGGATCTACGGTTTAAATTCTGCATCCTTTCACACCTGAAGCATAATCAATAAATATGTCTTTCTTTACCATTGGGTTAGACTTTTCATCATTAACATAATAATATGCAGTGCAACTAACAGTATAATTAGCAGGTTTACCAAACCATATCTCAGTAAAAGCATTGCAATCAATTGCAGTAACTAAAGATTGATTCACTAGATAACAAGATGTGAATACTCATTGAGCTCAAAAGTCTTTTGACAACACTGCATTTGAAAGCATGCATCTTGTTCTTTACAATAAGGTCATGTTCATCTATTTTGCAACTCTGTTTTGCCGTGAAGTTTCATCCATTACATGGTGTCATGTAATACCCTCTTTTTGGCAAAACTTATCAAATTCATTGGAACAAAACTCTGTGTCCTTGTCTGCATGAAAACACTTAATCCTCTTTTCAGTTTTGTTCTCGACCAATGCTTTTCAGTTCTTGAATGAGTTGAAGCATCACTCTTCTTCTTTAATACAAATATCCAAACCATTCTAGAATAGTCATCGATAAGAGTGAGCATATACCTTGCACCACCTTTGGATGGAATATAAAAAGGCTCACAGACATCTGAGCAATACCAATCTGGATTATTTTCTGCTTGCAAAAGATGCAATGCTCGTTGACAGTGTGATCTTTAAGCAAATTTTGTTTGCTTAACACTGTTAAGCCCACTCTCGTTCATATGCTCTAGACGCATATGCTACAATTTTGGTTGTGTCTGACTAGCACTCTCCTGATGATACCACAGCATCATCGGTGACTTTAGTACCTTGATATATATATACACCTTTAGTACCTTGATATATATATACACCTTTAGTACCTTTATATTATATATATATATATATATATACACACACACACACACACCCACCCCCCTTTCGTATTCAACAATGTACATTTGACAATCCAAAGGATTCTATCTTCAAGAATACACAAGCAATCTTTTTAGTCTAGAATTCCCAAAGAGATCATATTTCTTTTCAGATCTGGCACGATCGAACATTTTCGATAATTCTCATCATACCAATATTGACTATCTTGCGAGTTGTGTCGTCTTCCATCAAAACAACTTCACCATTGACCTTCTTATATGGTATAAACCAGCTGTGTATGAAAGAAACATCCGGAATTAAGTATCTGCTCGTCAAGTGGGCATGCATAATTTGTGATGGAGAGAAATGTATCAGTATCTTGAGAACTTATTGTACAATACCAGTCACTGGGAATTTATCTAGAGACTTATCTGTGTCCTTCGTTTTCAACTTCGGATAATCGAACTTCATTTGTCTTTTTACTTGCTGTAATGACAATTAATGTTCTTTAAACATGATTTTGATATCTCATTGAACTTGGAAGCTTCCGCTTCCTTCTCTGAGTTATCGTGTCGATTTCTGTGATAGGAACCTTTTGCAATCAAACATTTAGCTTGAACCTCTTCGTTGGTACTAAAAATCTTCTATTGCAACTCGTGAGAGTGAAGAGCAGATTTAACATCTTTCAATGACATTGTTTCGACCATAAAGCATGAAATTAATGAAATTCTCAATAGAATGAGATAAAAAGCATAATAATGTTAGTACAAAATTTTCATCACCAATTTTAGCATCTATATTTTTGAGATCGATCACAGTCCTTTTCAATTCATCAAGTTGGTTTTTCAGCAACATACATACTTTTATACGAAAGGTGAACGGACGGTGCTTCAGATATAGCTTGATGGTCAATGTTATTGTCATGCACAATGACTTCAGATTGAGCAAAAAGCTAGCTACGGTCTCTTGATTGACTGCCTCCATAAGAATTACATCGGACATAGAGTTGGATGATAGCGAGTGACTTATCTTCTAGAGTTACGTTCTCTACATCAGACATTGAACTCAATATTTTGTCTTTACCAACAAAGGCATCTAGTAGATATTGTTGTGTCAACGGAGTATGCATCTTAATAAGTCACAGACTGAAACTATTTTTCTGTCAAATTTTTCGCTGTAGTGCTCCATGGATGACATGCTTGGACTAGACCACGTAAACAAGAGCTCTGCAACCAATTTGCCAAGAAATCTTAACACAGAATTGAGTCTTAATTGTGAAAAAAAGAAATTTTAGGCAAAATAGCAACATAAAAGACACATAAATTTACATGATTCAACACTGTGGTTTACATCTACGAGCATCAACAATCGATGTTTCATTATGACATAACGAGAGAATTATAACAACAGAATGATTACCCACAACTAGACGCTTCACAGAAAACCCGAAGGTTTTAATACAAGAGAGACAAGTTTGGAACCATCACTGAACTGTTGTTTAAATCTTTGTTGTTCTCCTCTATTGCGCCTCAACTCTCTCGGATGGAGCTATATATATACCCACGTCATTGTCAACATGTATTTTATGGTTCATTTTTTCCACTTTAAAATTTTCAGCTCTGTCTAACAGATGGACTGTTAGCGAAGCCATGCAAGCAAAAACAAATGCTAACCACTTTTGCAGCCTACTCAACCACTATATATTCCTTTGTTTTGTCAACAAAAGGCAAGTTGGGTCACTTTCAATGGTGTCCTCCCTGAACAAAATATGACACGTCAATGACACAGAACTCAACGCTGAGAAGCATCCTAAAGTTTGTGGGTGTGACTCTAGTGAGAGAAATAATGGAATGTTACGTATTTTAAATCTGAAATTTTGGACTTTTTAGAGATCGGTTTGTCGGAAATCTGAGCATCATGCCATTCTAATTGCATGAAGTGATTTGATTTGAAGAAAATTTGAAAAAACTGTTACACGTACCAAAGAAATAGGAAACAGATTTTTCTTTTATTTATTTATTTATTTATTTATTTGAACAAAAGTCGTAGGTCAGTCTTGAACCTGAGACCTTCAATTTTCCTACCCACCCCTTTAACCAGCTCGCTGGCAGTAAATAGATAATACTTCAGTACACAAGATATTCACTCCTGTGGTTTTAAAAAAAATGTATGTGTTAGTTATTTGCATATCAAGTGATAGAAAGTACTTGTTTATAATTGTCTCATTGGGCAACTGTGGTTGCACGTGAAGGGCAGATAATTATTGATGAAAGCAAACAAAATATAAGTCTAATCTTGATTAATGTCGGCTCATTTTTAGCATATTGCTAAAGAAACTCTAATCAAGAAGAATATGGAACAGGTAACAGCAAAATCACCAAGTCCGCTGCTCTGAATATAAATTTAGTTATAAAATCATAATAAATGTACGTTGAAAGAACAATTATGTTAACCAATGGTATACAGAAGTGTATAATGCATAAAGTTGTGAATTAAATATTCTTCTAAAATCTGTTATACAATTTAATAATGATATCAAATGTTTAATGTTAACTGAGCCTGTTTTTCTCTACCGACAGCGGGATATTCAAAAAATAGACCCAACCAGCAGGGAGGCATAAAATTGCGATAGCTTAGCAAGACTCACCATGCATTTTCTTTGCTCTATCGGATCATGAAAGTGGAGTCACACTAGATCGATCTGGCCGCTCTCCACAAGGCCCTTTATAGATTTGTAACGGAGGACATACAAATCATCAGCAACTAAATCAACAATCTCATCCCCCCTTCAAGATAGCAATTGTCTATTAGGAAACAGCGCTTAAATGTGTACACGTATAAAAAAGGAAACAAGTATTTTAGTCGTTTACGTGTCATCCAACTGGAAAGCTCCGACAGCACTTTTGGTCTTGCAGAAGACAAAGGTGTCAAGGTGAGGCCTAGGAACTGTAGGGGGGAAAAGGAAAAAAGGAAGAAAAAAATACAGATCAATATCAAGGGACAATTGACTGAAGACAATGAAACAATCCATGTTTAGTTTCACTGAAGTAGGAAACTAATCATAGTTTCCTCAACATACAAATACCAGTACCAACTGGACACTCAACCTTCACAGGAAGTATGCATGCTGCAGCGTGGAGGATTGGGTGGGTTGGTTTTGGAGTTGTACAGATGGCAATCAGTTTGGATATCCATGGTTAAAATACAACATTAAAAAATAAACAAATCATATATACTAATTATATAAAAGAGGGAGGTTGATGTGACTTTGTCCTATATGGCAATGTCACATCAACCCCCTCCAAATTTCCCCCCTCGTCCCCTTTATTTACAGGGTTGCCGTTGGCATTTTTCCCCTTGACCCCCCCCCCCCCCCCCCTCCCCCCTTATTTACATGTTTGTCATTGGGATTTTTACCAATTTTTCCCCTCGATGATACCGACACACAAACCCACACTTCTCGTTCATTTTCGGTTGTGCACGTGCACCACATCATGTTCGTGGGAAGTTTTTTGCGCCGTGCAATGTGGCCACGGGTCGTTTCTAGTTTATTATACAAATGAGGACTTTGTCCCGCATGGCGCCCGTGTGGCATGTACTAAAATGTCACATCGCCACATGATCTGTCACATCATCCCCTGAAGAAACCCACATGTCCATTATTTACATGTTTGTCATTGCCATTTCATGAACCCAATGATCACCCCCAAACCCCCCCTCCCCCTCTTCCTCGTATTTATGGGTTTGTCATTGGTCTTTTTCCACTTTGCCCTCCACAAAGTTTTTTTGCACGGTGACCCCTGCTTTTCCCCTTCTACCCACAGGCGATACCCAAACATACACCCACACTTCTCTCTCCTTTGCCACTGCATGTGGGTCCTGCATCATGTGTAAGGGTTTTTTCTTAGGTCCACGTGCACTATGTGCATGGGTTATTTCAATCCTATCATAATTAGCAGGGTTTTAGAGTTCGCTCACTTGTTACGTTTGGCATCCGACTAGTACTTGATACCACATCAGAAAAATCTTGCAAGAGGCTAATTTTATTTCATAAAAGATGGCTGAGATTGAATCTTAAGGAATCAATGGTTAGTAAGAGAGTTTGTGAAAATTTTGATGGTAAACCCCTAAAATCTAGATAGAACAAAAATTTTATATTTTGATGAAAACTAAATCTGGATAGAACTAAATCTGAAGGGAATTAAAATTTGGGGGAACTAAATTTATGGAAAAACTGAACTCTGTGTGGGAACTAAATTTTAATTTAAAATTTTAGTAAAACTAAATCTTAAAGGAACTAAATTTTGAGGTCATTAAAATTTTAAATTTTGGTGAGAACTAAATCTGAAGAGGACTAATTTTAGGGAATTAAAAATTTTGAGAAACTAAATTATAAAATTTTGGGTGAAATTAAATCTGGAGGGGCCTAAATTTTAGTGTCTAAAATTTTAAATTTTGTGGAGAATTAAATCTGGAGTGAACTAAATTTACGGTTGGACTAAATTTTAGTTTGAATGTGGTTAAATAAAATTTTGTTGGGCGGCATCCTTGGAAGGTGACTGCACGTTTTTTGGAGTGCTTTTGAATATGGTTGAATGATGCTGCAAATTTTTTTGAGGGGGAGATTTTGAATGGATTGAAAACTTTCGATGGAATATTTTGAATGCCCAATGAAATCTGAAAGGAACTAAATTCTCTTTGGTAACTAAATTTTAGTTTGAATGTAGTTAAAAAATTGTTGGGGGAATATTTTGAAGGTGGCTACAAATTTTTTGGAGGATTTTCAATATGGTTGAATTTTGGAAAAGATACCTTAAATAAGGCTGTAAATTTTTTAGGGGAGAAATTTTGAATTGATAGGAGTTTTTCAATGGAATATTTTGAATGCCACGTGATCACGGGTTATGATTAGACTATTATACAATTGAGATTATGTTTTTGAATTGGGTTGCTGACTTAGACAAAAGTGTATGTAGAAAGAATGTTGTGATTGAATATTAAGGAATCAATGGATATGATGAGGGTTTGTGAAAATTTTAGGGAGAAATCCTAAAATTTTGGTGGAACCAAATCTGAAGGGAACTAAATATTAGAGGAAACTAAAATTTTAATTTTAGTGGAAACTAAATCTAGATGCAACTAAATTTTGGTAGGAACTAAAATTTACGGGGAAACTAAATTCTCTGGAAGGAACTAACTTATAATTTAAATTTTGAAGGGAACTAACTCTGGAGTGAACTAAAATTTTAGATTTTAGGAAAAATTAAATCTGGATGGAACTAAACTTTGGGGAACTAAAATTCTTAGGGGGACTAAATTCTCTGTGGAACTAAATTTTAGTTTGAATGTGCTTAAATTTTTTGTTCGTGAAATATTTTGAACATCGGTAAATTTTTTTGGTGGTTATTTTTGAAGATGCTGCAAATTTTTTTGGGATGAGAGATTTTGAATATGTTGAAATTTTTCAGGGAAATATTTTAAATGCCACGTGACATATGGCCACGGTTTATGACTAGTGTGCGTAGAAACACAAGTATTATGTTAATCCATCTTCAATGCTCTAAACTTGCTCTTCATATTCTTTACATCACCTTAGCAAATAGTGTTGTGTCACGCCTCGCTCCTCAGGATACCCGGAATTTTCAAAACTTTTCCAGATAGTCCTAGAGATATGAGGGTGATAAAGAAAGAGGAGGGAGAGAGGACAAAAACAGATCTACAGGCCACTGCACACATGCTGGGACAGTACATATAATGCTCCAGAAACAACAGAAGAAACACACAGTGCAAATATTTGAAATCCAATATTACATAACAAAATAATTTATACATAGACACACATGTACAAGTCATTCCTCCACAAATACAACACACACACAAGAACACCCAAGGGTACAACACCCACACCCCCAATACAACTCACTCTCTACAGATACCCACACTCCAACTCCAAGCTAACTGCTGAAGACCCCACCTACTACAACCTGTGGGACAGAGGGGAGGGCACGTCAAAGCGTGTCCAGTAGAAATGCACAACTCTACAAATGGAGTAACTATGCTTGACATTGTAATGCATAAGAGGAAAGGTAGCAGGCAACCAAGGAAGTAAACAATGGAAGTGAACAGCTAAAGGAACTAAAGTAATCAACAAGAATGAGGGACACACAGTAAACAACTTAACCATGAAGGCGGATAAATAAAGTAAACACAAGGCACATGCATAAGGCACAGAAGGAAAGTAACACACTCACACTAAGGCAAATAAGCTAGACATGCAAGACAGTCTCATACAAGAATACAACATAGCCAACCATGCACAAATCACACATAATGCACATGATGCACAAATGATGCACATGTTGCAAATATGCAATGCAATGCATATGAGATGCAATGCAATGCAAGTCCTAAGGGATCCCATCATCTAAGGTAGTATGGGATCGAGAGGTGGCTCCCAGGGCATCAAGAGGTGGCCCCCGACGAATTCTTCCAACTCCTACTGTGGCACTTTGCCTCATGTAGTTGTTCCTTCCCTCATATCTCACATGTCATAACATTTATGATTTGGCATCATGGCCAATCATATCCCACATCTCTTATTTCATATTTCATATCATATAGCATTTGGCATTTCATATCATGAAAAGATATCCACATCATGGTATAAGAGCACCGTGCATTTGGCACAAGGCACAAATATCACAAGAGGAGCATATTACTCATCACATACACATACACAACACAAACACATTCTCATAACCAACATGAAAAAAGAGGCAGATACAAAATCTGTCTCACTCTGTCCTTTAGATAAATCAACCCATATCAAGAATGTACAGTCAGAATCTGATCTGAGTCTTAACATAAAAGTTGTATATAATTTAATGAGGATTTCAGGTTGTCTACGAATGTATTATGTGGACATCTATAGAGAAAGTCATAAGCTGTTCAATACAGAGTGACAGAATCTGCATAAAACTGACACATAAATGAGAATCAGCTACAGCCTATTTGTAGGCTGAATATGAGGTTTGTCCCAACCTCCATAGGTAGTTATCCCACAAGTGAACTCCAACGTATAACCTCCATAAGTAGTTATTTCATACCATGGCTCCACATTTACATAGAATGAAGCAACTTCATGTCACAAACAACTTACGTGTCAAAGACTAGCTAATATCACAAATTTCATTTTGAACTAGACATCAATGGCTAAATGACAATAGTATGTAATTAAGTCATGCTTCCATGGCAACAAGAATCAAAATTTTTGGATGTCTAGGTTAATAGTTAGGGCTTATATGGTAAAGGGTGCAGAGTTTGTCCCGACACTGAATTGTTGAGCAGTAAAGATCAGTGAATTACAGTTATGTAATGCCTAACTCACAAGTATAACATCAAGGCTACAACAATCCCACGACTACTACAACACTCTCCCTGCTCAACACTGGTCCATATCTCCAACTCCAAGAACTCAACCTCCTAGAAGCTCTACCTCATCTACCTGTGGGAAAGGGGGAGGGCACGTCAAAGCATGTCCAGTAGGATATCCAACTACCTATGATACATTATTCAACATTGTATGCAAATGACAATATGAGACATACTATATAATAAATATGAAACATCAAAGTAAACTCAAATGCTACCATATGTAACATGAGATGTAGGGATGATAATGGGCATGCCCAAAGCCCGTTTGGGCTTCCATTTGGGCATGCCTTCAACCATCCCTTCATGGAAGAGTAAGTAAGAAAGATGGTCATTTACACATTCTTCCATGAAGGGATGGTGGAGGGCATGCCCAAATGGAAGCCCAAACGGGCTTTGGGCATGCCCATTATCATCCCTAATGAGATGGCATAATGCAATTGACACATAAATGGAAACATAAAGAGAAGGAAATCACTACAAGAGTATGGCAATCAAAAGACTTCACCAAATGCGCCAAATTGCATTAGGTTGATACAATGTCATGTAGGCATGGCCATGGGGTAGTAGTGTTATACATAAATGGGGTATGGAGTCATGATGACATGGCTTTATAATCTTTCCATTTTCATATCACATCTTTCTTTCATAACAAGGGTCATGCATCCAAGTGACATGCACATCATCCTATCCACATCATCTCAATAAACCATATCATATAAATCCAAGCCATGCATGCCACCATCACCCAAATATGCATAGCACTAAAGTTACATACCATACCTACACAATTCAAATGCCAATTTTCACACTTCTATAACCAAGCCATAGTCTCAACAAGGCAGCTGATATTACCAAGTTACGGTCAGAATTTGACATAGATTTCTAAATGAAACTCGTAGAAAATTCATATATCTTTCCATTGCAACAAAAATCATAATTTTTGGATAAATGTGCTAATCGTTATGGCTTATAGAACATATAGTACAGAATCTGTCCTGAATCAGAAATATCATGCAGGAAAGATCGGCGAATATCAATCATTTATAGTCGGAGTCTAATTTAGATCACAACATGAAAGTTGCAGCTTATGTAATGAAGATTTCAAAACATCTAAGATTGCACAATTTGGTAAGATTGCACAATTTGGATATGAGCACTGAAAGTTATGGTCTATACTTTACAATGATGCAGAATCTGTCAGAATTTGACACTACGATAGAGAACAGCAATTAAGTCTAAACACATGTAGAATCTGAAGTTCCTTTCTACATAAAAGTTATAGACAACTTGAATAGCTTTCTAAATTACATTTAATCAAAAAAATTGGACAACTAGAATGAAAGTTATGCCCAATTAACTTAGCAGCAGAAACATGACTAGAATATGTATGAAACCGAAATTAGCATGTAGAGATGGCATGGACATAATATACCATAAGGAATTGGATTCCTAGCTAAATATCCAAGCTTCCTCCAATAACTCCCTCCAAGAATTCCAACTTTCTCCATGAATTCCCATCCTCTAGCTTCATCCCTAACACTAAGGAGAGAAATGAAAGAAAAGAGAAATATAGAAGGAAGAGGAAAGAATGAAAGAAAATAAAAGGGGGCTCTCTAGATTTCTCCATCCTCTTCAAATTACCAAACCACCCTCATATCATCCTCCTATTTACTAACTTACCCATGAAGGGTCAACAAGTCAAGGGTCTAGAGTATGCCATCCAAACTCAAAAGACAATAATGCCCCTCCCTCTTCTAAAGAATTACAAAGAATGCCACTACATGATATTGCACGTCAACTTCTAAAGAATTACAAGAGTGCCACTAACCCTAACCATATTCACACTTACCCACTTGACACCATATGTCATCCATAAAGAGCCAATACACCCACATAAATACACCCAAATATCTCTCTACACACTCACATACATTATACAGACTATTACACAAATACACTCAAGACAATATGTACCACACAATGTACTCACTACATATATTCAATACAATAGTTATTTAATATTCAATACAAGTTTACACACTAATACACCATGTCATCCAGTACATATATGCATACAACTACACATACAATACAATACAAATATATATTACCAATATTCAATACAAATATCCAATCCAAAACAAATAGCCAATACACACACAAATATACTTACATATGGATACATACATATTTATGCAAACCCAATACCAAGCTCAATATGCAAAGCAAAACATACACACAATACAGTCATACATACGCATTCATTCAACACCATCTATATATATATATATATATATATATCCATCCAAGTATAACACATGCAAATACATCATACACAGCCAAATATCCAAAATTAACATTCACATAGCCACATATCCACATCCTACTGTATAACACAACCTGAGGCATGACAATCTTCACACCTTAAAAATAAAGTCATCCCTCGGACTTTCTAAACTAAGGGTTCTATCCTAAGGTTGGACACCTACTCACCTTAGGACTCATCTACCCCAAGCACACACTGGAGTACTGCATGCACTCTCCTTACGCATATCGCAATGCGGTGACATGCATGGGCCGCTAATTGTCACGCCCCGCTCCCCAAGATACCCGGGAAGTACGAATCCGTCCCATGTATTTTTAGAGAGGCAGGTGTGATAAAGAAGAGGAAGAGAGAGTACAAATGAAAAGATGCGGGCCACTGCGCACATGTTGGGACATCACAGATAATGCTCCAAAACTCTAAAGAACACAATATACAAGTACAAAAGCAGTCATACACACACACACACACACACAATGTTCCCAATACAACATATTATACAAATAGCCAATGCAAAACAAATAGCCAATACACACACAAATATACTTCCATATATATTCATACATATTTATGCAAACAACCCAATACTAAGCTCAATACGTAAAGCAAAACGTACACACACAATACAGTCATACATGCACATTAATTCAACATCACCTATATATATGGGTTGACTAGGACCATTCGGATGGATCAAACATGCGGATCCATCCAAGTGGAATTTAAAGCTAGACAATGTAAATAGAAAATCCGACCGTTAGATGTCATCTAACATGTCTAAACTAGCTCCAAACAAAATTTCAACTAATTTGGACATGTTTTGCCCATGCATCAAGTGGTTGCAAAATTAGCCGATTTTATAACTATTCAAAAACATCGATTTTGCAACCACTTGATGCATGGGCAAAACATGTACAAATTAGTTGAAATTTTGTTTGGAGCTAGTTTAGACATGTTAGATGACATCCAACGGTCGGATTTTCTATTTACATTGTCTAGCTTTAAATTTCACTTGGATGGATCCGCATGTTTAATCCATCCAAATGGATCCTAGTCAACCTATATATATATATATATATATATATATATATATATATATATATATATATATATATATATATATCTATATCTATATATATATATCTATATATATCTATATATATCTATATATATATATCTATCTATCTATCTATCTATCCAAGTATAACACATGCAATACATCATACACAGCCAAATATACAAAATTAATATTCACCAGCGACATATCCACTCCTGCTGTATAACAAAACTTGGGGCATGACACGTATTTCAGCAACCAACTTATAAATAACCACATCAATTAGGACATATATTACTATCATTACTTCTTAAAAAGCAACAGAAGTTCCTTTTTGTTTCTCTTCTTTTTTTTCCTTTCTTTCTTTCTTTCTTTCTTTCTTTCTTTTATGTTATCTTCTTTTCTTTTTACTGCAATTTGTAAACATCCAAACAATAACAAAAGTATAAATGACCACAAAATATTTTGCGAAAAATACCAAAACGCTGCTGACAAAATAACATAGCAAATGTAAGAGATGATACCCATGTCATCTTCGTCACTTGAGACAGATTGTTTAAGCATGGATCCGTAACCATAAGGCAATCTATCCAGAACAGATTGTTTAAGATGCTTTTCCATTATATCTGTGCACCTGGCCACATAGAGGGGGGTGGAGGGCAAAAAATCAACATTTGGATGACCCAAGTCCACTGAAACTTTTATTAACTCTATAATGGCACACTTCTACCTTTTAGCAAACCTTTGTTCTTGTTCAGAAAGCCGGTTCCATAGATCTGTCTTTGAAATGTGAATCATGTACTTCTCGATCTGCATGTCAATTTAATGTCCCTAAGAGACGATTATGAATAACTGAACGTATTGAATACATATGATCAGCATGCATGAATGCATGTGGATGTGTTTACACATGTAAGTACATACTAGTGTATTTAACAATGAATGATGGATCTGTGCACAAAAATTGATAGCATAGATATTCATGTCACATTTATGCTGCAATCGCTCCCTGTAATCATGCACATATATGTCTTGAATAAATTACGGTATATTAATAAGTGCATGTTCATAAAGGACGAGATTGCTCACCTTTTGTAAACGGATCCGAAGATATGATCTCAGAAGGAACAGCGTGCGATCTAAATCCATTTGGTATAGAGATACAACAAGATCATCAACACCACTCTCCATATATTCTTCCACTGTCTCTTCCTAATTTACAGCCCAAAGCCAAATGTCATATAAAAAACAAGAAGCATAAAATATGTTTCTTATTTACTGAAAGAAACAATAAAACATTTCAAACTCTCTCTGGTAACCAACAATCCCCTCGTTACACGATCCTTGACAGCCGATTGCAATACATGAGAAGTTCAATTGGTAAATTGATGTTACAAGGCACTTCACTGCTAACAAGACTACATGGTAGTACATCTGATGTACAGAAAGATAGAGAAAACTGAATAGTCAATATAGTGGCAGAGCTATAAAATCGCTACCTTGAATGGTATGTAGAAGGGATGGGGGTAAAGTGAGCCAGAAATCCGCAAAGCTCTATAAAAATTGATTAGATAATGATACAGATTCAACAATAAATATATAATGATTCTCAAAATCATAATCTGAAATTTTTGAGTCCTTCAAATAACTTAACCCAATAAACTTACAACATTCACCTTTCAAATGAGTTCAAATCTGTAATTGTTATTGTTAAATCCTTGGGCCGGCACTCGAGTAGGGGAAAATATTATTGTCAAAGAGCCTACTAAGCTAACATCTGAGCCCACTAAGCCCACGAGGGATGCTACGTGTTTGCCCAGTCAAAGCATGCATGCCATTTGCCCGTTGAGATTATGTTGCTTAAGAAAACGGTTGATAATGGGCTCATAAATGGCGGGAGGGGTGGACAATGGTTACACCTATTGATGAGGGAAGATCGTGGCTCGATAATTGGTGATCGTTATTCTTTCAATGTCACTGAAAGGACACTCCAGTCTATAAATATAGAAGAGCCTATCAGAATAGGATAGACTCCAAAGGTACGAAAGACCTGATACTCTGACATTTTATTCTTCTTCCACTCTTATAATTCTTCCTCCAAATAGCTTGATGTGACTGACTCGAGACAAACCTCCGAGTGTCGATCTTGACAGCCCCAAGCCTCTCTTAAATCCTGAACTAACTTAAGCATCGGAGTGGATTTGGGTCGAAACCCAGATCCGACCCCCCTAACGACTGTCTATGGTGCAGGAAGTTTGAGGCTCACCCAATATCAGGGTCGAACGGTCGTCGTACCCGATCGAGAGATCGATCAAGCTCCAACCCAGCGCCCTCAGTTCGACCTTCATCAACCCCGGTTCTTCCAACTGAGAGTCACACATCACCGGCTGACGAGTCTCCAACTCGATAGAGAAGTCCACGTCAAATCCATCTACAATTGGCGGAACCCATCCGTCAACATTTGGCGTCGTCTGTGGAAAATCATCAGTCTACATCACAAGGCAACCAAAGCCCCATGTCAATTGGACCCAACAACAGAGGACCAATCATTGGTCTGACTGAGAATACTTTGAACGAGGATGTTCAAATCAAAGACGTTGAAGATTCTGGATCTTCATCCAAGGAGCCAAGTGTACGCTTGGTCATGCAAGAGCAATTCGATAAGTTCGCTGACTCGATCAATAAAAGCCTGGCAATATTAGCCACGGTTGTTGAAGAGCAGGTTGATGAAGAGCACGGTTGTTGTTCAGCAAAACATCGAACGCTCACAACAGGTTGATGAAGAGCAGCCGCCCCCAACCCAACACAAGCACTTGTAGGAGGGAGAGTTACTCCCAGGAACCAAAAGACTGGCAAGCAGGAACCTGAGCGACAGGTCAACATGCCGCTCAATGCCACTCCTACATCTCAACAGAGAGGAGAGATGGGGAACGACAACCAAAACGCTGGGTGTCTCGGAGGTTCAGGGCCCTCCAACAATGGATAAACCACCCGTAGGTCTTGGATCAAGTGAGAGATCATCTCACCCAAGACCGCAGTCCCCCCAAGCTTACGACTGGCACGAAGAGAAAGGAGAGGGAAGAAAGTCGCATCCATTCTTCAAGTGCCACGCATTAGCATCGCGGGGAGGAACAAGTTCCACTTGTCCTTCCAGCTAACCGGTGCACTCCTTTGAAGGAGAACATCGTGTCCGCTCCATGGCTGTCCAAATTCAAAATTCCACCCTTGCAGATGTATGATGACACTGGTGACCCGTGGGAGCACGTCCGCTGATATCAGAGTGTGATGGAGCTACACGGAGCCAATAAGTCATACCTCTGCCGAGCCTTCCGTACCACATTGACAAAGGCGACAGACAATTAGTACAACAGATTGCCCGATGATAGCATCGGGTCATTTGACAAGTTGTCTCAAGTTTTTTACAAGCAATTCGTTGTAGGAAGACGCCCAAAGCGAAAGTCATCTCACCTTTTCACTTTGAATCAAGTTGTGAAAGAGTCTATCCGAGACTTCGTTCAGCGCTTCAACAAGAAAGACTGCAAGTTGAGGACATTCCGGATGCTACCATCATCGGGGCACTCACCCAGGCGGTTCACAACGAAGTTCCGCTAAAATCCCTGTATCAATACCCGCCGAGCAATCTCGAAGAGATGTTCATCGTGACAGAATGTTTCATGACCTCGAAGGAGGCACTTGTTGGTAAGCAAAACAAACAAGGCGAGATGCACGATCACGAGGAAACCTCCGCCAGGAACCACGAGACCGACGACGAGGAGATAAGAGTCCCCGAAGCAAGGAGCGCCCAGCTAACGATGCTCATGTCAGTCTGAATGCCCCTAAGGCAGAAGCCTTGGCTTATTGTAATATCCCTATGGGTGAAATACCCTTCGTATACGGTATTTAGTATACTCTTTGTGGTGGTTTGGGTTTTGTGCATAGGAATGGCACACTTGTAATTTTGTTTCAAGGAGAAGAGTAATTTTAAAACCCCACTTTTCTTTCTCAAATTTTTCCTTCTTTCTTTTATTTTCTTTTTCATTTTTCCCTTCATGGGCCAAATTTTCATGGGCCAAATTTTCATGGGCCTTTTCTTTCTTTTTCTCCTTCTTTCTTTTATTTTCTTTTCATGGGCTTTCTTTCTTCCTCCTCCTTTTCTTTTCCTTCTCAATTTTCCTAATGGGCTTTCCCTCATGGGCTCTCTCTTATGGGCCAAAAGAAAAAAATAAAAGGAAAGGAAAGGAAAAAGAGAAGGGAAGAAAAGAAAAAGAAAAAGGAAAGATCTTCTAAAAGCTTCGAAAAAGATTTTTTCGTCTCTCCACTCTTCTTCATTCTTTTTCTCATTTTTTTCTTCCTTTCTTTTTATTTTTCTTTATACCCCTCATTCTGGCCGAAATTCTTCTGATAAAAAACCAAGGAAGAAAGAAGGAAGAAAGAAGAAGAAGGAAGTTGAGAAGATAAAGAGAAAGGATTTATCTCATAACTCTTGAAGTAAGAAACCAACTTGAATTGAACTCCTTTATAGTTATTTTTCACTATTAGCCCCAGCAATTAACTTATATGCATCCCTCCATATGTTAAATCAATTAGTTTCTTGCTAAGATATGGATGTTTTTAAAATCAGATATATGATGCAACTTTACTCATGTATATCTCTTAATCTAGAATGCTAAAATAGTGAAAAAATAATAATATGTAGAGCTTATGAAGTCCTCTACAATTTTCATTTATTAACCATGGCCTAATTCCGTATGTATCTTGATTGAATCACTAAATTACACTGGGGTATCAGATTCTGCCAGAATCTATACATTGCCACCAAAAATGGGATATCTCCCACTGTAGTGATCCAATAGCTATGATCTTGGTCAATTCTGGAAGATAACTTCAATGACTACAAGTTTTATGGTTTGACTTCACTGAGAATCTGGCTGTAGGTTGATGAATGCAGCAGCACTTTAGAGCTCAACAATTCTATTTTAAAAACAGATTATGCATACTGAGGGGTTTAGCCCATAGTAATTATCTCACTAGCCCAAAAATTGTGAAATTTGGTAGCCGAGTAGAGGACTTCAATATATACAACTTTAATTTTATGAGTTTCAGCAAATTCCCAAAGTAATGGGATGCTAATTGCCACTGTCTGATTGTTTGCGTAATTTCAGCTAGCTGAATGTAATTGTCGTTATGTAGTCGACATTTTCAATGAAACCAAATTGTAATTGAAATGTTTCGAGATAACGTGTTCCACTCTAACGTGGGTAAGTATACTAGGAAGGGGTGGGAGAGACATGAATAGTGTTAGGAATAAACTCTCTTCTCTTATTCCAGGGCAATAGCCCGATATATATAGAGTACAGGCAATGGTAAATAAGCACAAAAGACCCTATACAAAAGGGGTATATACATATACATCTAACACCCCCCCCCCTCCCCCCTCAAACTCATGGTGGATCAACAACACTGAGTTTGGAAAGATAAAAACTGTGTTGTGCTCTAGTCTGGGCCTTTGTGAAGAAATCCGCGAGCTGATACTCAGAAGGCACATACTGTAGAGCAATAACCTTATCTCGTACCTGTGAACGCGTAAAAGAGGCGTCCACACCAATGTGCTTGGTGAGCTCATGCTTCACCGGGTCACGAGCAATACTGATGGCACCTGTACTGTCAGACAACAAAGAAGTAGGTGTGGAAATAGAGACGCCAAAATCCTCAAGTAACCAACGTAGCCAAATAATCTCAGCTGTCAACAAGGCCATAGCACGCAACTCAGCCTCAGCACTTGATCGAGAAACCGCCTGCTGCTTCTTGGTCTTCCAAGTGATGAGAGAGCCACCCAGGAAGACGCAATAGGCAGATAGAGACCGACGATCAGAAGGATCACTGGCCCAAGTCGCATCAGAGTAAGCATGGAGCTGTAAAGGACCAGAGCGTGGAAAGAATAATCGACGGTGGCTGGTCCCGCGTAGGTAACGCAGGACACGAAGAAGGTGGCTGTAGTGGAGCTGAGTATGTGCAGAAACAAACTGGCTCAAGATGTGCACGGAATATGAAATATCCGGTCGAGTGATCCCAAGATAGACCAGACTGCCAACAAGATGGCGATAACGAGCGGGGTCCGGAAGAGGCTCACCGTTAGTAGAGCGAAGATGTACATTCAGCTCCATCGGTGTATCAGCGGTACGCTGATCAACAAGAGAAGCCCGATCAAGAAGATCCTGAATATACTTCTCCTGAGAGAGATAGAAGCAATCAGGTGTGGAGGAAAACTCAATCCCCAGAAAGTAACGAAGAGGGCCAAGATCCGTCATAAGAAACTGCTCGCTCAGTCGTGCTTTCACAAAAGCAATATACTGGGGATCATCTCCAGTGATAATCATATCATCCACATACAAAAGGAGAAGCGTCCGACCACGAGATGAAGTATGAACAAAGAGAGCAGGATCATGATCACTCGGAATAAAACCAGCAGCAGTGACGACAGAAGAGAACTGCTGAAACCAAGCACGTGGAGCCTGCCGAAGACCATATAGAAAGCGAAGAAGGCGACAAACCATGCCCTCGGGGACAGAATAACCAGGTGGTGGTCGCATATAAACCTCCTCATCAAGAACGCCATTGAGAAAAGCATTCTTGACATCAAGCTGGGAAATAGTCCATGAACGAACAGCAGCAACAGCAATAAGACTGCGAACAGTAGTCATATGAGCAACAGGAGCAAATGTCTCCTCAAAATCTATCACATGCTCCTGCTGAAAACCGCGCGCTACAAGACGAGCCTTGTAGCGCTCCAGAGTACCATCAGATCTGGTCTTGACCTTGTAAACCCACTTGCACGTGATAGGACGAACACGGGCAGGCAGGGGTACAAGATCCCACGTACCAGTACGCTCAAGCGCAGCAATCTCCTCTGCCATAGCATGCTGCCACTCCTGGTGAGCAGCGGCATCCCGATAAGAGGTCGGCTCGACAAGAATAGCACCCAGAGAAGTAAACCGACCAGGAGGGCGTAGTGACTCACGATCACGAAGGTGGTAACGAGGAGGGTCACTGGAGGAAGAGGGCAACTCAGGAGGGTCACTGGTGATGGAGGGCATCTCATGAGAAGGCACTGCAGGAGGATCCTCGACTCGCTGACGACGAGTGTAGTGAAGAGGAAAGGGAGAAACATGTCTTGGGGTAGGTGCAGAGGTGACCGGAGGCACAGGGGGCAATGGTGGTGGAGCTGAGGGCACAGGTGATGGGGGTATGGGTGGTGGAATGGTGGATAGTGGACTATCAGGAAAAATGAGAAACAAAAGAGGCTCAACAATAGAAGCCGGACTGGAAGATGAAGAAGGACGAGGGAAGAAGGGACAAGACTCATCAAAAGTCACATCACGAGAAATCCGCATCCGTCGAGCTACAGGATCCCAACACTGATATCCCTTGTGCACAGCACTATATCCAAGAAAGACACACTCGGCAGACTGGGCTGTCAACTTGGTGCGCTCACGAGGGGCCAACAAGACATAGCAGACACAACCAAAAAGACGAAGCTCAGGATAAGACGGCAGATCTGGAGGTGGTGTAGGAAGGCGCTCAAGTGGAATCGCACCCTAAAGAGGAGAGGATGGCTGCATGTTGCTGAGATATGTAGCAGTAGATACAGCCTCAGCCCAAAACTGAGGGGGAACAGAGGAAGCAATCATAAGGGCACGAGCAGTCTCAAGTAAATGACGATGCTTGCGCTCAGCAACGCCATTCTGGGCATGAGCACCAGGACAGGAAAACTGTGAGAGAGTGCCCTGGGTATCAAGAAAGGCACGAAGGTGCCGAGATAAGTATTCTCCAGCAGAGTCAGCACGAAGAACCCGAATGGGAGTGATATACTGTGTACGGATCATGGTAGCAAAAGATTTATAAATAGACAACCTCAGTACGAGAGGACATAAAGTATATCCAAGTGTAGCGAGAAAAATCATCTATAAATATAATATAGTAGCGATGACCCCCTTTCGAAACGAAGGGGGCCAGACTCCATACATCTGAGTGAACAAGATCAAAAGGACTCAGAGAGACAGACTCACTAGTAGGATAAGGTAGCTGTAACTGTTTGCCAAGTTTACAGCCCATACAGTGTAAAGACATATCACCAGAGACAAACCCTAATAAACCTCTACGAACCAAAGAAGAAAGACGCGAACCACAGAGATGTCCTAAGCGATGATGCCACTGGGCAAACGAACCGGTAGAGGATGCAGCAGAGGCGGAGGCAATAGTGGTGATGGGAGGACTGGTAGAGGCAGCAGAAGGAAGATGAAGCCAGTCAAGCTCCCAAAGACGCGGAGAATCACGCCTGTGGGGGCCAGAACCAACTAGAGTGCCCGTGCGACGATCCTGGATAGAACAAGAGTCAAAATCAAGAATAACACGACAGCCATGATCAGTAAGTTGGCCTGCCGACATAAGCTGCATGGTGAGTTTTGGAACGAGGGACACAACAGGGACATGAAAAGTGGGATTAGAAAGTGTGCCTAGCCATGTAACTGAAAGTGGGGTGCCATCTGCAGTGAGAACTGTGACAGGGCTGGAGGGAGTACTAATGGAATGTAAAGTGGTAGAGTCAGGAGTCATATGAAATGAAGCACCAGAGTCAAGGATCCAAGGAGAGGTACCTGAGGTGGTGGAAGATGGTGTCGCAGTACCTGGAGGCTGACAGGCAGAAGAAGCAGAGCCTGATGCCCCAGAAGCAGACATCCGACGAAATAACGTGAGAAGCTCCTGCTCAGTATCAGATGGGGTAGTGCTCCTCTGAGAGGTGAAACCCCCAGTGTCAGTCTCCTTCTTCTTCTTGGCAGCAGCCTGATCCATCCGCTTCTTGTGACACTGCGCCTCCACATGTCTGTCTCGGTGGCAGTAGGTGCAGCGTCTGGTGTCACCTCGCACGGGTGCTGTAGCAGAAGGCAGATCTGGTGTGATAGGAGCAGAAGAAGCAGGAGCACGGGTCGCCAAAACAGAAGCAGAAGGTGCCACAAGACCAGCAGTACGAAGACGAGTCTACTCAGTACGAATAGCAGCAAGAACCTCCAAGAACGTCACGCGCGGGTGACGGGCAAGCAGCCGGGCACGTATCTGCTCGAACTCAGGCCGAAGTCGGGTCAAAAAGTCATAGACCCGACGAAGCTGCAGGTGGGAGTGCTGATGCTGACAACACTGGCAGATACGACAGATCGCTGGTCCCAAAGAGTCGAGCTGACGCCAGATAGCAGATATCTGTTCATAGAACTCATCGACCGTGGCATCACCCTGCTGAAGAGCGTGCTCCTGTCTGACGACAGCAAGGTAGAGGGAGTCACCGGTAGGCTCATAGTGAGAGCGAAGATGATCCCACATCAACTGAGACGTCGCCAAACTCACAATGTCGCCAGTCAGGGACACATCAATGCTAGCGATGAGGATGTTGGCGGCACGAGCATCGTCATCACACCACCGCCGACAGAGAACATCCTGAGAGGAATAAGCAGCAACAGCAGTCGCATACGCATCGGTTGCCGCCTTCTTGGCGGTGTCATCAGCAGTGGGGGGGAGTGGTGTCTCACTGGGAAGCACCGATCGCGGTGGGCAAGGACGATCGCCGGTGAGAAGGTCCCAAAGGTGCTGACCGCGCAGATGGAGACGAATGTGCGGTATCCACTCCTTATAATTAAGGCCATCAAAAATCAACGAACACCGAGGGATAGCAACATGATGATGATGAAGAGGTAGATCCGTAGGAGACGCCATATGAAGAGGTAGATCCGTCGGAGGCGGAGGCTAGATTGCCGGTGAGAAGCGGCGGCGCGACTCGCGGCGGCGCGAAGGCTTCGGGAGACGCGGCGGCGCGACTCGCAGCTTCGGGAGAAGCGGCGCGGGAGAAGCGGCGGCCGCGGGAGATTTTTGATGCGGCGGCCGATGCGACGGCCGCGGCGCTGACCGTGGGAGATGCGGCCGACGGGAGATGCGGCGGCCGTGGCGCGGTGCGGGAGAAGGCGCGGCCGACGGCAGAAGCAGGAGGCGCGGCGCGGGAGATGCGGCGGCGCGAAGGCTTCGGGAGATGCGGCCGACGGCAGCGGCAGGCGGCGGCGCGAAAGCTTCGAGAGACGCGGCGGCGGAGAGAGCAAAAAGACGGCTAGGGTTTAGGTTAAACCTAGCTCTGATACCATGTTAGGAATAAACTCTCTTCTCTTATTCCAAGGGCAATAGCCCGATATATATAGAGTACAAGCAATTGTAAATAAGCACAAAAGACCCTATACAAAAGGGGTATATACATATACATCTAACAAATAGTACGTAGATATCGGGGTTGGACTTGTGAGGAGTTGGGGTGATATGTGATACCACAGGGCAATGTACTGTGAGATGATGTGTGTTGATCTTATCTCACTCGCACTCCCGTGAGAGTGGGTGGCCAGAGTTTGAGAGGCCCGTTAAAATTCATCAGTGCTCGTGTACCACTAGTTGTTTCAAGGAGAAGAGTAATTTTAAAACCCAACTTTCTTTCTCAAGTTTTTCCTTCTTTATTTTATTTTCTTTTACATTTTTTTCCTTCAAGGGCCTTTTCTTTCTTTTTCTCCTTCTTTCTTTTATTTTCTTTTCATGTGTTTTCTTTCTTCATTCCTCCTTTTCTTTTCCTTCTCATTTTTCCTAATGGGCTTTCCCTCATGGGCTCTCTCTTATGGGCCAAAAGAAACAAAAAGAAAAGGAAAGGAAAGGAAAATAGAAGGGAAGAAAAGAAAAGGAAGAGGAAAAGAGAAGGGAAGAAAAGAAAAAGAAAAAGAAAATAGCTTCTAAGAGCTTCTAAAAAGATCTTTTCTTCTCTCCACTCTACTTCATTCTTTTTCTCATTTTTTCTTCCATTCTTTTTTCTTTTTCTTTATACCCTTCATTCTGGCCGAAATTCTTCTAATAAAAAACAAAGGAAGAAAGAAGGAAGAAAGAAGATGAAGAAGAAGAAGGAAGATGAGAAGATAAAGAGAAAGGATTTCTCACATAACTCTTGAAGTAGGAAACCAACTTGAATTGAACTCATTTATGGTTATTTTTCACCATTAGCCCCAGCAATTAAATTATATGCATTCCTACATATGTTAAATCAATTAGTTGCTTGCTAAGATAGGGCTGTTTTTAAAATCAGATTTATGCTGCAACTTTACTCATGCATGTCTCTTAATCTAGAATGCTAAAAATAGTGAAAATATATTATGTAGAGCTTATGAAGTCCTTTATAATTTCGTTTATTAATCATGGCCTAATTCTGTATGTATCATGATTAAATCACTGAATTACACTGCGGTATCATATTCTGCCAGAATCTGTACAGTGTCACCAAAAATGGAATATCTTCCACTGTAGTGATCCAATAGCTATAATCTTGATCAATTATGGAAGATAACTTCAATGTCTACAACTTTTATGTTTTGACTTCACTGAGAATCTGACTATAGGTTGATGAATGCAGCAGCTCTTTAAATCTCAACAATTCTATTTTAAAAACAGATTCTACATACTGAGGGGTTTAGCCCATATTAATTAGCTCACTAGCCCAAAAATTGTGAAATTTGGTATCCGAGTAGAGGACTTCATATCTACAACTTTAATTTTATGAGTTTCAGCAAATTCATAAAGGAATGTGAAGTTAATTGTCATTGTTCTGATTGTTTGCGCAATGTCATCTGGCTGAATGTAATTGTCGTTATGCGGTTGACATTTTCAATGAAACCAAATTGTAATTGAAATGTTACGGGATAACTTGTTCCACTCTAACGTGGGTAAGTATCCTAGGAGGGGTGGGAGAGACCTGAATAGTTCGTAGATATCATGGTTGGACTTGTGAGGAGTCGAGATGATATGTGATGCCCACAGGGCAATGTACTGTGAGATGTGTGTTGATCTTATTTCACTCGCACTCCCGTGAGAGGTGGTGAGCAGAGTTCGAGAGGCCCGTTAAAATTCATCAGTGCATGTACTATACTTGGGAGATGTAACTAGAGTTGAGGCTTGTTGTCTATATTGTAATAGAGGTTTTATTGGACTTTGTATTAATGATATGAATCAGTTGTACTTTTTGACTTTTGTGCTATTTCTATTAAGATGACGTGTTGTTCTTTTCTCTGATTGGAGCACTACAGGTATTATCTCAGCATGTGCGCAGTGGCATGCCTCTGTCTTCTTCCTCTCTATTTCCTTCTTTTTCTGTATCACCTTCGCCTCTTCAGAAATAATTGGAAAAGTTTCGTACTTCATGGTATCCTAGGGAGCGGGACGTGACAAATTTTGGTGGCCCATGCAGGTCACCTGTAACGACCGGTATTTTAATAATACATTTTATCCTTACCATATTCCTTGTCGTACATTTTTTCGTATCCGTAATTAATGCGTATACGTATTACGTATTGGTGCTAGGCGTATTCATATTACATCCTCGTATTAGCTATGTACCTTAAATACGTATTAGCTGTAACTTCTTTTAAATCTATCATTATATATATAATTATTCAAAATTTGAATTCCAATTCTAAATTATTTCCATATTAGATATAAGCCTTTTACTCATTAGCTATTAATCCCCTCTTAATTACAATTTATCTCTTGTTTCTTTCCATTTCCTCCTAATCTCAAATCTCCCCATTTAATCAAAAATCTTTCCCATTTTAGTCACAAACCCTAACTCCTAACACAGCCGCCACCTTTGTTTTATATTTTTTAAAACTTTTCATTGCTGGCATTTTAAACTCGGGCTTATACTCAAGAAACCCAACTCTTCAAGAAGAAACCAGACTCCCTATAACTCACGCACCCAGCCCTACATACATTTAAACCTAAACAAAAAAGGAGAAACCTAAACAACAGAACCCTAGAGCTCTCTTCCCCTCTAACTCTCAGCCGCACAAACCCTACACCAACCTCCGGCCATCCTTCAGTTCTCCACGCGCCCAGGCCACTCCGGCACCTCCTCCTCTGCGTGCACCATCTTCTCCACACGCAAAACCCAGTTCTGGCGCCTCTTCCCATCTCATCCGAACCTCCTCAGCCCCCAGGCCGCCGCCAGTCACCCCCCTCCGACCTGCCTCCAGTCGTACCCACCCTGCCGCCGTCCAGAACCGCCGACAGCTGCCAGTCTACCTGCAGCAGCCCCTCCGACGATTTTCAGCCGCCGACAGCACCCCTCAACCGCCAACAACCTCCCCTCGCTGACTGCAGACCCCCGGCGATCCACGGTCGACGCTGTCCGCTCCTCCCCTGCTGTCACAGCGAATTTCCAGCCGTAGCCGCCGTTAGACGCCGTACGAGTCGTTGCCCCTTCCGTCATGTCTCGATCCTTCACTGCTTCACCGGTTAGTAGATCTATCACTTACTATGCTATAACCCAGACCATAGGTTAGAGAACATAATAAAATCAAATTATTAGATGTCGTAGGGATTATTTTAACATTTGATATGTTGGCAAGAAACTAATTCAGTTATATGTTTAATCAAACCAGAGAACTGATCATACCGTAACGTAGTACTCGTCAAGACAACCCCAACGACACCAAGTTCATTGAAATCAGGCAAGTGTACGAATTGTTATGAATTTTTGAAGTTTAAAGTTAAAATTGTCTTTTTCACTTAAAGCTGAATAACACGAAATTGACCCGTGAAATGACGTTTACAAAAAATATCATGACAATCCTTGCTTAATTTGTGACACATTGACATAAAATATCGTATGTACGATTCCGGAGTAAATAACGAGAAATACTTGATTGCAGCATGTTTAATAAACAACCCATTTAATTACATTGTTCAAATTGTATTTGAATGTCGTAATTCATGAAAATGCTGAAATTAATATGATCATATGCTTCACATTTTATTTGTACACACGTCGCTAGATTGGACATTGGTGGAACATCTTGAAATGCTTGAACTCGTGAATTCGTGCACCTCAAAGGCGAAATCTTGATTTCGTGATGTCATGTGAGTCGACTAGGCTGGCTCGTGTTCCAGCACAACTTGTGGGTGGGGTTAGGGTTGAGCGGCCACTAATCGTATGAAGGGATCCTCTCTTCAAGAGCACCATCCGCATGTTGTGGGTAGCGTCAATCACGGTTGTACCCCCATAAGAGAACGATTCACTCATCACGTCTTAAAGGCGAGAACCCTAGGAGTGATAGAAAATTGACACAGAACTTGAACTCATTAATGTTATCTCAGTTGAACACTAGAATTGCCATGATAATAACATTTATAGAATTGTCATGTTCATTAATGCTTGTCTTTTAAATTCTCTAGAACTGCCAAGTTTAGAAGTACTTTACCTTACTTTAAAATTGACATGTTTATAACCATGCTATTGACACCTTGTGCAAATAATTAATGCTTCATAATTTATTACTTTTCGTATACCTTGCCTTGGGTCGTCTTACCTTTACTTGCAGACCCTTGCTCACATACATTCGTGTTTTTGGAATGTATGTCAGATCACGAACCGGAGTACCAAGAGGACTTGTTTGATACGCCTGACCTAGAGAGCCAGAGTTTGCAGTTGACGCGGAGTCGCTCCCTGTGGAGGACTAGAGACCCGTGTTGTTGTTGCTTTTCCTTAGATTTGCTTTAGTACTTTGTTTTAGGGTATGCTTCCTTTGTTGTTTTTCCTTTGGCCATGCTGAGGCCTTGTCGTTTTATTTCGTGTATGAACACTTCTAGATGTGGCTTTCAATTATACGGATGTTTTTATTAGTCTGAATGTATGCAAGAATTCTGTGATGTTGTTGTCCCAGACACTTAATGAACTCAAGCTTCAACTCTCTAGTTCATGGGACCTTAGTAACGTTCTCGTTTCCGTTGCTTATGGAAAGCGGGGCGTTACATCACCGCACCGCGATGTGCGTAAGGATAGTACAGGTAATGCTTAAGTATATGATTGTGGTATGTTTGTCCTAATGTGGGTAGATGACCCTTGATGCCGAGTATAATCCGTCCTCAACCTATGCCCTCTAGGTATGTGTACTGTTGTGCAGATGAGTATGAACATGTGGGTGTGTGAAACTGTTTAGCTTTATGGTAATGTGAGTATGAATACATATATGTATGCATATGTATGTATGGCGGTGATATGTCTATTTACCAGGTATGTCTATATGGATATGGATGGCTATTGGGATGAATACAATTGAACGTATGAATGGAAGGACATGTGTATGAGTATTGTGTGTGCATGAATACTTGTGTGTATATGTGTATTTGGAATATATGGTTGTGTGTGTATGCGTATATGGGTGTATGTGTGGAGTGTGTACACCAAGATAGTGTATGTACCTAAGATAGTATCTGTGTAGTGTATGTGCATTGGTATCACGATGGATATGTTTTGTGCATAGTCATATGTTTCCTATGTGTAGATTAGATCCCTATATATTGGTATGTACTTCTGTGGATGGACAGCCCCTAATTTTGTGCATATGTTGTATATATGTTGTGTTCTATATAGACCTAAGTGGATAAGTGAATGTCCATATACGTATGGTGTAAGGACCTAAGTGTATAAGTATATATATGTATAGGTGTATACGTATCTTGGTGTATATGGATGTAAGTATGAATGTATGTTGGATGAGTGGACGTATATCTTTGTTTGCCAATATGTGAATACAACCTATGTGGTTGTACATCTAGGTGTACCTTGGATACAAGTATTTATGTTTGTATATGTGTATATGTGGGTATCTATTAGGGATAATGTGCATGTATGTGCGTAGCAATATATCTTTGTGTGTGAATGTGTGTGTATAGTTCTTTGTGTGTAGACATATGTGTATGTGTATGGTTGTCGATGTGTATTATGTGTAGGGGAATATATGTATGTATGTGTTATGGTAGATAGTTGTGCGTACCTCCGTATTAGTTATCTCTAAGTATGTGTATGGAGTGTAGACTTAGGTATCTATGTGTATGTACATTATGTCTAATTGTATGCATATGGGATGAATATTTACATATAATGGTGTAATTATACGGACTATGTTTGGACTATGTATATGGATATATGCATGGTGATATCTAAGGTTAGATATACAGGGATAGTTGTGTGTATAGAGATGTGCTTAAATATGTGATCCAGTATGTGTAGTAAGTATATATATGTGTGTATTCTAAGCTTATATATATGTGTGTACTTACATGTATTGTCTACTATGCGTATGACTATATGTGAGCCTACATGTGTAGTGTATATTGCTGAGCTTCTTGGGCATCATTTAGAGTTGTCTAATAAATGGGTATGGCTAGATGTATGTATAGTAGAATCACTTAAATTATTTGGGTGTATATGCATAACGATATGGTTGGATGTAGAGGTGTAAGTGTTATATTTATATGTTTAAGATATGAGTGGATATGTGTGTGTATTTTTCTTTATATAATGGGGGAGTGTAAGGGTTTATGTAAATATTGTTGTATGGATATCTACTAGGTGTGTGTCAATATTTGGATGTACATATTTAATGATATGGTCTGTATATTCGCATGTACGGATGTGTGCCTGTGCGTGGATAGGTATGTGCTTAGTTATATGTATGTGCTTTTAAGCATTGATATGTGTGCTATTGTATTGCATGTATTATGTGTATGTTTGGATGTATACTAGAAGGCGTACATGGTTGTATGCTTGTAACTATGTATAGATGTGTATCTGTATGAGTATATTAGCCTCTACAACTTGTGATGTGGACTATTATGTGTATTAACATCGTGTGAACGAGCATATGGATATGGTTACATATATAAGGATTGTTGTGTGACTATGCAGTGTATATATGTATCTAGGTATATGTATATGTGTATCTATGTATTGACATGTATGTTAGGACATGAATATTGGGTAACGTAGATGTGTGTGTATCCCTATGAGGTGTATGTGTATAGAGAAGTAAGTGTTTACAAATGTATGATTAGCATGGGTATGCATATGAGGGTTGTTGTGTGATTAGATATTGGTACGTGCATTGATGTATTAGGTGTCGGTATGCATATTTCTATGTATGGCATTGAATACGTATGTTGCTTGTGTGTCTATGGAGTGTCCCCATATTGTAGTGTGATTAATTTATCGATATTGTATTGGAGTGAATATATGATATTGAATTGTATCGCTAATATATATTGTAGAGCATGTGCGTGTTGAGACATGCACGTATGTATGGTGAATGTGTGTATCCTGTTATATGCTTGTGTGGATATACCTGTACGTATATGTATATTGATATATATGTATATAGTAGTATGGATAGATATAGATGTGTATAAATATGAATATATGTTTGATGTTTGATCATAGTGCCTATCTAAGACAAGTGTGCATGAATCATGTGTATGTGTGTTTATATCTGTGTATGCATGCATGTGTGTCTATATTCATATCTATGTGTAGAGTTCTGTATGCCCTTATATAGTTATGTACTAGTCATAATCCGTGCCCGCGGGCACGGTTCATTTAAGATTTTCCCTTGCGAAATCGTTGTTCCCCGAAATTTTTTTTTCAAAGCCAAAATTTAAATAAAAAACAAATTAGCTTACAATATTTAGCGGCACAGGCGCCTTCGGTGTGGGTGCCTTCGGTGCGGAACAACAAATTCAGCGCATGCGCCTTCGACACAGAACACCAAATTTGACGTGGGTACCTTCAGCGCAGAACAACAAATTCGACGTAAAACAATAATTTCGATGCAGGTGCCTTAGGCGCGGAACAACAAATCAGCGTTAAAAATGGCGCGGGCGCCTTCGGCGCGGAACAACAAATTTAGCGCATGCGCCTTCGACACAGAACACCAAATTCGACGTGGGTGCCTTCGGCGCAGAACAACAAACTCGATGTAAAACAACAATTTCGGCGCGGGTGCCTTAGGCACGGAACAACAAATCAGGGTTCAAAAATTTAGCGGGCGCCTTCGGCGCCCGCGCCGAAACCTTCATATACATATAACCCGTGCCCGTGGGACACTGTTCATTTAAAAATCTTGGACCCACTAATTTTAAAAAAAATCAATAATTATTAGTTTCCTCTGAAATATCAGCAGCTGGGATCGAAATTTTACAGGGTTTTGCAACGCGGATCAATGAGTTGGCAGCATCTTCCGCGTTCATTCTCCCACAGCTCGCGTTCATTCCCAAGATGAGATTGTGTGTGTGCACAACATTTTTTTTCATAACTAATATTAAAAGGCTATTCCTAATTTCAATGTTATTGTGTATTCCCAACAAATTTCTATTCAACCCAAAAATTTCCCTCCAAAACTTGATGTGACATTGCCACATGGGACAAATTCAAAATCCGCCCTCAATTGTAATATAGATATTGGATGGCGCAGGTGTACAATGTTTACTACTATATGGATATGTGTAAGTAGTATATAGGCATGTGTTATGAATTAGTATATGTGTTCAACGTTTATGTCTTGAAGTACATATTGATCCATGTAGTCATATGATGTTTCTATTGAAATGTGTACCATGTGTGGTGCTAGATGTGGGTCTAGCTATGTGAATAAATACGTAGTGATATTTATCTGTGTGACATTGTTTTGTATGTATGCGTACTCTATATACGTATGTGGATATGTGACTGTGAATAGGATGTGGATGTGCTAGAGAGATCTATGTATTGGTGTATGTGTCTATGTATATGGTTATTGTGTAGGTGAGTATATATCTATTATGCTGGAATATGAGGATAGATATGACGTGTGTGGTATCGACTTGCGATGGCTCCTAATGTGATAGATATCGTCATCAATAGAGAGGTTGTGTTCGTCTGAATATTGTATTGAGTTAGTGGGATGTGTGTGTGTGAAAAAGGGATATGAGCTGCCAGTGAAGGAAATTTCCTATACCGACCCTCCAAAAACTTCATTTTCCAACATTTTTTGAAGATCAACACCATTTATTTTTTTCTACATAACATGGATGATAAAAATATCAAAAATCAAGTGAATCCAATATTTCTTGACCATCGATCCGATTGTTGCAAATTTAACGGGTTCAGAACAATAGAACTTTTTGTAACTAGTGGATCAATGGTCAAATCCCCCTAGGGTTCACCCATATTTGGGGTTTTGGGGTTTTAGAACATGTACAACCCCAAAAAAAATTTAAAAAAATTGTGTAAAACGGGGTGTTTGGAGGGCCAGTGTAGGAAATTTCCTACGCTTGCTGCTCATCCCCAACCTCTATATATACAGAGGAATATGGAGGTGAGCTGACAGCGCAGGAAATTTTTCCTACGCTGTCAGCAATTTGGGGGGTAAAACAATTGTTTTTATAAAAAATTCTGTACAGTTTTGCACAATGTTTTTGAAATCGATAAACGGAGGCTCAAACGGTATTGGATTGACCTGAAAATTTGTGGAGAGCTAGTTAACAAGTATATCTAACTACTGCAAAAAAAATTAAAAATAAATATTTTTAGAGGGCCCAAATCACTGACAGTGCAGGAAAAATTCATGCGCTGTCAGCTCAGGCCCATATTCGTCATACATACATATGTATATATATACATACATACATATATATATATATATGGAAAAAGAAGATCTAAGGTGCCTCCTTTGATGAAATCTAAGGAGGCGCCCCCATTTCCCCCATCTCCTACAATTTTTTAGAAACTTTTTTCATGGGGTTGTTGTTCACATCATGGATGATCAACATACCAAATTTCAAGGGATTCCAATACTTTTTGAGCCACCGTCTACCCCTTACAACTTCTACGGTCTGAAAACGTGCTGAAATCCCCCACGAAGTTGCAAGGGGTAGATGGGTGGTCAAAAGGTATTGGAATCTCTTGAAATTTGGTATGTTGATCATCAGTAAGGTGAACAACAAACCCATGAAAAAAATTCAAAAAAATGTGGGAGATGGGGAAAATGGGGAATGGGGACGCCTCCCAGATTGAATCTAAGGAGGCACCTTAGGATCCATTTACCCTATATATATATATATATATATATATATATGGGCAAATGTGCATGCGCACATGCGCAGGCAGAGACACCAGTGAACACCCCCTCTGTTCGTGGTTTTCAAGTATTTTTTTTGAATTTTTTTGCAGTAGCTAGATATACTTGTTATGAAGCTCCCCACAAAATTTCAGGTCAATCCAACACCGTTTGAGCCTCCGTTCATCGATTTCAAAAATGTTACGCAAAACTGTCCAGAATTCTGGGCAGGTTTTGCGCAACGTTTTTGAAATCGATGAACGGAGGCTCAAACGGTGTTGGATTGACCTGAAATTTTGTGGGGAGCTTCATAACAAGTGTATCTAGTTACTGCAAAAAAATTCAAAAACAAATACTTAAAAACACCGAACAGAGGGGCGTGCGCAGGTAATTCTACCTGCGCACGTTCTTAGGTACATTTTTTGCATATATATATATATATATGAGGGATCAAATAACCCTCAAAACAACCCCCTAACCCCTTACAAAAAGTCTATGCCCCATTATTTTCTGAAGATCCGAACCGTTCATCTTGATCTCCACCCTCTAAAACCCTGACCCACCAATTTTCAGCCCGATCCCATGTGTTTTGCTCGTTCATCCATCCGATCCAAATTTAACGGTTTCGCATGAATAGAACTTCTGTGAAGAGTTGATGAACGGGCAAAACATATGAGATCCGGCTGAAAATTGGTGTGTCAGAGTTTTAGAGGGTGGAGATCAAGATGAACGGTTCGGATCTTTCGAAAAAATAGGGGACATAGACTTTTTGCTAGGGGGTTTTTTTGGGTTATTTTTGGGGGTTATTTGATCCATCCCCTGTACATACATACATACATACATACATACATATATACATATATATACATATACATATTGAGTATATGTATGTGTGTAGAGATATGTAAGAGGGCTATGTGTACGGGACTTCTAGGGATTGTGTGTTGGTCTAGTTGCAAGCACCTATAAGGGGGAGAGGTGGTTATATCTTTGGACACATAAGGGTGGGTATGTGCTGATGGCTTTAGAGTCAAGACTTAGCCCTTCTTAGAGCTGAAACCCTAAGCCTAGAAAGTCCGAGGACGGACTTATTTTTAAGGTGTGTAAAATGTAATATCCCTATGGGTGAAATATCCTTCGTATACGGTATTTAGTATACTCGTGGTTTGGGTTTTGTGCAAAGGAATGGCACACTTGTAATTTTGTTTCAAGGAGAAGAGTAATTTTAAAACCCACTTTTCTTTCTCAAATTTTTCCTTCTTCCTTTCTTTTATTTCCTTTTTCATTTTTCCCTTCATATGCCAAATTTTCATGGGCATTTTCTTTCTTTTTCTACTTTCTTTTATTTTCTTTTCATGGGCTTTCTTTCTTTTTTCTTCCTTTTCTTTTCCTTCTCATTTTTCCTAATGGGATTTCCCTCATGGGCTCTCTCTTATGGGCCAAAAGTAAAAAAAAGGAAAGTAAAGGAAGGGAAAAGAGAAGGGAAGAAAAGAAAAATAAAAAGAAAAGAGCTTCTAAAAGCTTCTAAAAAGATCTTTTCTTCTATCCACTCTTCTTCATTCTTCTTCTCATTTGTTCTTCCTTTCTTTTTATTTTTCTTTATACCCCTCATTCTAGCCGAATTCTTCTAATAAAAAAACAAAGCAAGAAAGAAGAAGGAAGATAAGAAGATAAGGAGAGAATTTCTCTCATCACTCTTGAGGTAGGAAACCAACTTGAATTGAACTCCTTTAGGGTTATTTTTCACTATTAGCCCCAGTAATTAACTTATATGCATCCATCCATATGTTAAATCAATTAAATTCTTGCTAAGATATGGATGTTTTTAAAATCAGATTTATGCCGCAACTTTACTCATGCATATCTCTTAATCTAGGATGCTAAAAATAGTGGAAAAAATATAATATATAGAGCTTATGAAGTCCTTTATAATTTTCGTTTACTAACCATGGCCTAATTCTGTATGTATCTTGATTGAATCACTGAATTACACTGAGGTATCAGATTCTGCCAGAATCTGTACACTGTCACCAAAAATGGGATATCTCCCACTTTAGTGATCCAATAGCTATGATCTTGGTCAATTCTGGAAGATAACTTCAATGGCTACAACTTTTATGTTTTGACTTCACTTAGAATCTGACTGTAAGTTGCTGAATGCATCAGCTCTTTAGAGCTCAACAATTCTGTTTTAAAAACAGATTCTGCATACTAAGGGGTTTAGCCCATATTAATTAGCTCACTAATTCAAAATTGTGAAATTTGGTATCTGAGTAGAGGACTTCAATATCTACAACTTTAATTTTATGAGTTTCAGCAAATTCATAAAGGAATGTGATGTTAATAGTCATTGTTCTGATTGTTTGCGCAATTTCAGCTGGCTGAATGTAATTGTCGTTATGTGGTCGACATTTTCAATGAAACCAAATTGTAATTGAAATGTTCCGGGATAACTTGTTCCACTCTAACGTAGGTAAGTATCCTAGGAAGGGGTGGGAGAGACCTGAATAGTACGTAGATAGCAGGGCTAGACTTGTGAGGAGTTGAGGCGATATGTGATGCCCACAGGACAATGTACTCTGAGATGATGTGTGTTGATCGTATTTCACTTGCCCTCCCGTAAGAGGGGGTGTGCTGAGTTCGAGAGGCCCCGTTAAAATTCATCAGTGCTCGTGTACCACTGGCGGGGTAGTTTGAGAGCCACCCACCTGATGTGAGGTCCAGTCCCTGATACACTGAGTAGTGTCCAGGTTTCTAAATTAATAATAAACATGAAAATGATGTCTTGTTTCATTTCTCCCATTTTACTGTAGTTGCACTGTTGTTTAGTAATTAGTAGCTCTGTTAGAATATTAATAAATTGTAAAACAATAAAATAAAAGTAAAACAAAATGTTCCTTTCAATTCAGGTTTCCTACTGGACACGCATTGACATGCCCTCCCTTTTTCCCTCAGGTTGACATCTGGCATCAGAGAGTTGGAGGACCTTGGAGACTTGTGAGCGTGGAGCTGGGAATGTGGGGTAGTTTAGGGAGTTGAGTTATACTTTGGGGGGTGGAGTTTGGTACTGTACTTGGGAGATGTAACTAGAGTTGAGGTCTATTGTGTATATTGTAATAGAGGTTGTATTGGACTTTGTATTAATGATATGAATCAGTTGTACTTTTTGACTTTTGTGCTCTTTCTATTATGACGACGTGTTGTTCTTTTCTCTGAATGGAGCATTACAGGTACTATCACAGCATGTGCGCAGTGGCCTGCCTCTAACTTCTTCCTCTCTATTTCCTTCTTTTTCTTTATCATCTTCGTCTCTTCAGGAATACTTGGGAAAGTTTCGTACTTCATGGGTATCCTAGGGAGCAGGGCGTGACACTTATGCTCAGCGAAAAGGACTCATCTTCGGGACAGAAGAACGGGTACGAAAAAAGAGATAACCTGAAATTCTGCAGGTACCACAACGACCATGGTCAAGATCTCGATGATTACTGGACTCTGAAGAAAGAAATCAACGTCTTGGTCAAGCGTGGTCATCCGAAGAAGTGACGACCCGCAAACCAAAGAAGGAGCCTCAAAGCAGAAGGGCAAAGGGCCAATGATAGGCTCACCAGTAACCAAAGTCGTTGATTAAAGCTTTCAAGCAAGGATCAGATAGCGTTAGGCACGAACTCTGAGGGAAATAAAAACGTCTGTACGATTTTCTTTTTTATTAAGATGTTTGAGCATTTCAAATGAATAAAGCCTATCTTTCTCTAAAAAGACACTTCATGCATGCTTAATGTATCTTGCCGAGGATTATTACATCTAATGCTCGATTTGTCTTTGAAAGCATTTTCTTACAAGGATCTGATCCCTAAAGAAAGAGTAGATGGACCAATATCCTTCTCGTCCTTATTGTCTTGATAAAAGAACGACTGTCATCGTCAGCCGTAAGTCGAGGGACCATGCTCCCTCGCAACTAAACAACCCACCTTTGTTGTCGGTTGTAAGTCGAAGGGGCCATGCTCCTCGCAGCCGAACGACATCATCTGTCGTCAACCATAAGTCAAGGGGCCATCACACCGCCACTGAACGACTATGGTCGTCAGCCGTAAGCCGATGGACCATGCTCCCTCGCAATTGAACGACCCACCTTTGTCGTCAAGCATAAGTCGAAGGGGCCATACTCCTCGTAGCTGAACGACATCATATGTCGTCAGCCATAAGTCGAGGGCGTCATCCCCTCACCACTGAACGACTATGGTCGTCAGCTGTAAGCCGAGGGACCATACTCCGTCGCGACTGAACGACCCACCTTAGTCGCCGGCCATAAGTCGAAAGGGCCAAGCTCCTCACAGCCGAACGACATCATTTGTCGTCAGCCATAAGTCGAGGGGCCATCCCCTCACCACTAAACGACTATGGTCTTCAGCTGTAAGTCGAGGGACCATGCTCCTTGCAACTGAACAACGCACCTTTGTTGTCGACCGTAAGTCGAAGGGGACATGATCCTCGCATCCGGACAACGTGAGTCGAAGAGGCCACCCCCTCGCAACTGGACGACCCACCTTTGTCGTCGGCTGTAAGTCGAAGAGGCCATGCTCCTCGCAGCCGAACGACATCATCTGTCGTCAGCCATAAGTCGAGGGTGACATCCCCTCGCCACTGAACGACTATGGTCGTCAGCCATAAGCCGAGGGTTCATGCTCCCTCGCAACTGAACGATCCACCTTTGTCCTTGGCCGTAAGTCGAAGGGGTCTTGCTCCTCGCAGCCGGACGACTATCTCGTCGGCCGTGAGTCGAAGGGGCCTCCTCCTCACAACTGAACGACCCACCTTTGTCGTCAGCCATAAGTCGAAGGGACCATCTCCTCGCAGCCAAACGACACCATCTGTCATCATTCATAAGTCAAGTATCCATCCCCTCGCCACTGAATGACTAAGGTCGTCAGCTGTAAGTCGAGAGACTATGCTCCCTCACAACTGAATGACCCACCATTGTCTCGGCCGTAAGACGAAGGAGTCATGCCCCTCGCAACCGGACGACTGTCGTCGACCGTGAGTCGATGGTGGCACCCCCTCACAATTGAACAACCGAACGACTATCGTCGTCAACCGTAGGTCGAAGGGGCCATGCCCCTCCCAACCGAATCCCCATCATCGTCAGACATGGGTGTAGAGGTCATTCCTCTTACTGCCTAAAGAATCATTCTACAACTCAATCACTGCCCTCATCATAAGCAGATGCTTAACCTGTAGAAAGGGGCCAACAGGCGACACAGAACACTCCAGCTCTTTAAAATAAAGAGCTACAAGACAATTTTGGCAATATCATACGTTGGCAATATCATACAAGACAGTATTACTTTTACTAAATTTACACCCCCAATACAAAAAAGTTTCAAAAAGCCTAGGAGAGTGAGAAATTTCTAAGGTTCTTCGACCGAAGTGATATGCCCTTGGTATCCCTCGACTGAGATGGTATGCTCCTGGTCCTCTGGAGGATCTACATCAGCAGCTTCACTTGTCTCGACGAGGGCACCGTCAATTGGAATGGCAGAATCCATGGTCGTGGCTTGACTAACCTCGTCCAGTGGGCTATCTCGTCGTCGTCATCCATAATTATAGGAACTTGATTGATTTCAGCTGCAAGGTTAGGAAATCGATCCTTCATCTCCTGACGTCACCATTCATAGCCTCTTATATACAGCTCATCCATGTCGGGCAAATTGTACTTGTTTTCCTGGACATCCTCTCCGTGATCTCTTTCGCGTTGAGTTCTTGAGGGTCAACAAAAGGTCGAGCCCGAAGCTTAATTTCTCTAGCTTCCCCCTTCTTTTCCTCGAGCAGCATTTTCTCCACTTGCTCCCTCAAAGCAATTTGCTTATCAATTTTCATCGAAAGGGCAGCATCCCTTGTACGAGATTCACCCAATTCTTGCTCGAGTCGATTCACCCGAGACTTAAGCATTTTCTTACGAAGCTCCCACCGCTTCAGCTTTGCTTCCGCCTTATTGACAGTCCTCTTGGCCGACTCTGTCCCTTCACCTTCTTGGTCAGGGTGGCTTCGTAATTAGCCACCGCCAACGAGCGGCGGCGTAGCTCAGTATTAGCTAAGAGAGCATGTTGACGGGTAAGGGCATCAGCTTCAATGCTTGGATTCGAGCAAACATGAAGTGGATAAGTATAATCATTACCTGAAGATTTCTATGAATGGCGATTGTGGTTAGCCTCTCATAATCGACCCTCGCCAGAACGGCCCTGTCACTGGGAAGGGTTGAATTCTCGGCCAGCCGAGAATCGGTCCCATAATCCAGAAGAGTCGGTTCGTTCCTTCCCACCAGGTAACCCGGCCGAAAAAGCTCTTCTTCAAGGCATTTGACCGGGGTTGGGACGATCTATCTTCCAATAAGATCGACCTAAACTCAGAGAGAATATTCTCGGACAGTATCTCCTGAGGAAATAGACCTCCCTATGGCCAGGAATCTTGGCGTAAAGATGGCCCCTGAGAGGAGGATAACTTCCCCGAAGTTTTCTCTGAAGGAGGGTCCTGACCTCCCTCGAACCTGATCTTGCTTAGAAGCTTGATCTTGTTCTGAGACGACAGTCTGGATTATGGCGTCATTCGACTCAGACAAATCTGAGTCGTCAATAAGAAGCTTTCGCATCGATTTCTTCTTCTTCTTGGCCTCGACCTCCTCAATTTCAATCAAGAGGTGCTTCTTCCTCTTTAATGGTTGTTTCGACTGGGGAGCTTCATGAACCACGAGGGGTAATCCCTCGGTAGTCTCAATCGCGCCACTTTTCAGAAGGCCCTTCTGAATGGAAGGCAGATCCCTCTCAGCCTCTCTAATGGAAGCCTCAAGCGCTTCCCACACGCTTGGTTCGACCTAGTATTCTGGTCCGACCATACCTGCAAAGACAAGTTAAAGTTCAAGGAGAAGAAAAACAGGCTAAAGGCGAGCGAGAGATCCGACCTTTCGTCCACAGTCTTGCCCAACATCTGATCAGACAAAAGCCATTTTGTCGATCTGCGCCCCTTACGCCCCTTAGGCAACTTCAGCAGAAGATTTGCAACTTTTTATTCCTATTTAGAAAGGGGCTTGTCTTCATTCATGGCAAGCTCAGGATTTTCCAATCTGGTGACGAAACTTGTCTCGCCTGGAAATACTACAAACACAAATTGGTCTTTTCATTTTGGGTTGGAGGTATGAAGATCATTAAACAACTTCATGTTGCGGTGAGCGGTGATCGGGTACCAACCCGGGGACCGGAGAGGTGGCACTTTGAAAAAGAAATTGAACAAATCCATAGATGGTTCAATTCCTTTTAGCACGCACAGTGCAATGAAGCTAATCAAAATGCCCACAGCATTCGGCATCAATTGACAGAAGGGAAGGTCTAAAGTCTTTAATACGCATAACATGAAGAAGGTGCATGGGCAATCAAAGCCTCTGATGAAAAGCTTTGAATAAACTCCAACTTCGCAATCGCCAGAGAGATGAACCCTCTCCTCCGCTCGAGGCATCCGAATTTGGTAATCGCACCTCACATATCTTCTTTGGAGATCAGTGATTTGGTCAGCCCCCAATCAAGAGGCTTGGCCAGAAACTAGATCGGGTGTGACGGCCTCCCCTTCATCTTTTAGAGGGATGAAAGCCGAGGTTCTGGCGGAGGAACATGCAAAGGAGGAAGCCATTGCCAAATGTTGAAACTCGATTCGAGAATGCCACAGACGATGAAGTTTTTCTCCCACCAAACTACCTTATGAAGGTAAGGTAAGGATCTAGGCTAATCTCATCATACGGGGACATGTGTCGATGATCCAAGCAACCACGTATCTTGGGTTTTGAACCGACGCGACGTCCAAATCAAAAGAATGGAGGTTTTGGCACTTAAACTCAAATACTCCTGCCTCAACTGTCGAGTCCTATTAATGAGATATCACATCACTTGACCCCAACAGGCGATTTATCTGAGCTCAAGTGACGGGGGGGCCATAGTTAAATCCTTGGGTCAGCACTCGAGTATGGGATAATATTATTGTCAAAGAGCCTACTAAGGTAACATCTGAGCCCACTAAGCCCACAAAGGATGCTAAGTGTTTACACAGTCAAAGTCCGCATGCCATTTGCCCGTTGAGCTTCCATTGCTTAATGAAACGGTTGATAATGGGCTCAAAAATGGTGGAAGGCGTGGACAACAATTACACCTATTGATCAGGAAAGATCGTGCCTCGATAATTGGTGACAGTTATTCTCCTAACGTCACTGAAGGGACACTCCAGTCTATAAATATAGAAGAGACAATCAGAATAGGACAGACTCCAATGGTACGAAAGACCTGATACTCTGACATTTTATTCTTCTTCCACTCTTATAATTCTTCCTCCAAATAGCTTGAAGTGACTGACTCGAGACGAACTTCCGAGTGTCGATCTTGACAACCACAAACCTCTCTTAAATCCCGAACTAACTTAAGCATCAGAGTGGATTTGGGTCGAAACCCAGTTCCGACCCCCCTAACAACTGTCTGTGATTCAGGAAGTTCGAGGCTCGACCCAACATCAAGGTCGAATGGTCATCGTACCCGACCAAGAGATCGATTGAGCTCCAGCCCAGCGCCCTCAGTTTGACCTTCATCAACCCCGGTTCTTCCAACCGAGAGTGAGTCCCACATCACCAACTGACGAGGCTCCAGCTCGACAGAGGAGTCCACGTCAAATCCATCTACGATTGGCGGAACCCATCCGTCAACAGTTATGGGAGAACAAAATAGTAACTGATGACAATTTTCAAACATTTTGGCTTGCAATTAAGACGTTATGAGTGCTTTGATGCATAAAGTGGTGACAGTATGAAGAAATTATGAACAGAATAGAAGTTTGAAAATCATAATTAAACTAGATAGGTGGAGTTTAGGAACTTTTAACGAGTAACTGGATCTTCTATCTTTCACATAATTTTTATAAAAAAATTATATTCGATGTGCCTTTGTCGTAAATTAAACAAGGAACCATGAAAGCTCAAGAAATCGATGAAGAAAATATTAGGGGTATACAGTTTTTACAGTAAATTTGGATCAACTCCAGAAGATCCACGACAAACAAGATCCTAATTATGTTCTTCTATCAGAAATTTTCGTCTTGCTCACTAATCACTGGTTAATCACGCAGTAGAACACGAATTTTCTTGCGATTAAAAATATGGAAAAAAAATTCCTTACGAGTAATTGGATCTGCTCTCTGGATCTCTGGATGAGTTCGGACTCGAAGTTGAGGATCTCAGGCGCTGCCTTCTCGTTCCTCCACGCCCGCTTCAAGAGCTCGACGTCCGTCGTCGCCTCAATCGAGGACGGATCTCCTCCTTCCTCCTCCTCTTGGCTCCACGGACCCGGACCCGACGCCATTGATCGAGGATCCGAGATCTCTCAGCCTCTCGCTGTCTCACTCTCTCTGGATCTCGATCTCTGTTGGGCGGGAAACTTTTAGATTTTTCCCTTCGCCTTGGGTTCACACCATGAAGTTACTTTGCGAGCCGAACTTTTGCTCAGCGCACATACCGCTTGAATTTATTGAAAAATACTGAGATTTGTTGTGGACGGACGTTTGATGTATTTGTACTAGGATTGCGTCTTATTCATAGGATAGGATCGTATCTATTGTATACTATACTTGTTCGCTCCTCTGGCTACTATAAATAAAGAGCTGTGGTCTCCTCCTCGGATTGATGATTCATAACACGTTATCAGCACGAGCCTCTAAATAATTTTCCACACAAAAACCGATCGTTGCAAAAACGAAGGAAAGGTGGGAGATCCACACACGCGGCTTCGTCTACTTTAAACGGGCGTCGTCATCCGCGCATAGGCTTCGTCAACCATCGCTAGATCTGGAGGACGGATCTAGAGGTATTTTTCCCAAAAAAATTAAAATTTTAATCATGATCATGATTTGTTTTTCCATTGATCTCGCAAGATCGGAGTGGATTGTTGAGTTAATAGAATAAAACGACGATTTTTGTAATCGTCGATCATCGTTTTCATATCATTAAACCCCTTATTTTTAAGGTTATTTTATCTGAAATCACCACCTCACGGCCGTCGTACGCCGTGCACGCCTGCCTTGCAGGCGGTGTCACCGACCCCCCTGGCCACCCCCCCTCCCCCCGACAGTGTCCCCCTCTCAGCCTCCACCCGTCGGAGAGCCGCAGTCCCCCCCCCCCCCCCCCCCCCCCCCCCGCGCATCACGGCGGGGCTGCCCCTTGACCTCGCCTCACGGCGACCCCCCTCCTACCGCTGGTTCAGACCGCACCACCATACGGCGCCGTGAGGGCGGCGGCGGCAAACCCTAGCCACCGCCCCCTCTTCTTTCAAAATGTTATCAAAAAAGAAAAGAAAGAAGCTCGCGGGCCTGAAGCCCACAACGAACGGCCTCAGGCCCGCAACATAAAAAAGGGATAAATGGTGCCAGCCTGAAGCCCGAAGCCACGCTGCGATCTTCAAGCCCGCAGGCCAAAAAACCGAAAAAAAAACAGAGGAAAAAATAAATAGAAAATGTATATGGGAGAGGGTTATAAATAAGAATAAAGAGGTTTTTGTGTCCTAAAAATTGCAGAAAATTTGATAAAAATGTGGGACTAAAATGGGACTTTATGGGAACATTTGGAGACTTGATGGGATTATTTGGGGTATATATAAGGGAAGACTATTTCCTTTTTCATGAAGAACATGTAATTTTGGGCATTTTTCAAATTCCTTTGAATAAGCTCATCTAGCACAACTGTTTGCATTCTATGATCCCACTCTAGGATCATATTTATATGCATTTCATCACTGTTTATGGCTCATTCTATGGATAAACTTATGCTTGGTTGTGTGGCATTAACTTAATAATTAAGAAGATCATGTGACTGCTCTGTCGTTAGTCATCTAATCTAACGGTGTATGATGTTGCTTGGTGATCCAATAATTATTAAGTATTTAAATCGTTATGTTTATTCTTCTTTGAATCTATGATGTCTGTGATGCCAGTGATTAAAATGTCTAATGAAAATGTTTGATGCACACAAATTTTTGCTTGGATGACTAATTGCGGTTTTGGATCGGCTGTAAGTCCCACATTTTACTTTTCATGCACTTTTCTTTTCCTTTTGAGAGAAACTTGTAATGAGAAAATTATATAGTATCCAAGACCAATGACTACTTTCCATATAGGCGGAGGCCACCCTTGAAGTTGAAGATTTTATAAATGGAACTCACAGGGTTACCAAAGTTGTTATTTCTTTTTCATTTTCATTTGTGTAATATGGACTGTAATATGGACTTTGGACTCGTTTATTTATGTGGGATTGGCCGATCCACACAATTAGTTTTTCATTTAAAAAATTGCATCCGCATGAAAATGTTTGATGTATTATTAATTCATGCAAATTTGTGCTCTGCTAGATTAAATGTAAAAATCGCAAGCGGCGATTTCGAAGTGCTGGATGCATCAGGGGAATTATTTGAGCTGGCAGCTTGATGTTAAATTCCACCTGCGGGCTAAGACCATCATTTCTGCTGTGACAAAGATGGAAAGGTGACTGACAATGAAAAGGCGCAGGCCATTATTTGTATTCGTCGACATGTGGACAAGACCATAAAGGCTGAATACCTTACGATCGAAGATCCACTTGAGCTGTGAACTGCTCTTGAGGAAAGATATAAACATCAAAAAGATGTTATACTTACAAGGGCACGATATGAGTGGGAGAACCTGAGACTGCAGGACTTTAAGTCCATAGATGGGTACAACTCAGCTCTTTTTAGCATCACCTTGCGCCTGAAGTTGTATGGTGAAAAGGTCTCAGAAGATCGCATGTTGGAAAAGACGTATATGTCTTGCTACGAAAAGGATGCGATACTAATGAAGCAATACCGTGAACGAAAATTCACCAAGTATTCTGAGCTGCTGTCATGTTTACTCATGTCTGAACAAAACAGATCACTTCTCCTCGCCACTCACAACATGCGCCTACTGGCACTGCCCCCCTTCCAGAAGCTCACATTGCATCTTCTTCTAGAAACAAGAAAGATAATAAAAGGAAAGAAAGACCACTGAAAGAGTGACAGAACAAAATGGCCAGAGGCCAAGTCCAACAGCAAAGAAATGAAGGGAGACGGAAGTTCACCTGGCACAGAAATGACAACAAAGAAATGATGCACCCCCACCCAAGAGGGAATTGGAAGACCAATGCCACATATGTGACATGAAAGCCCACTGGTCCAGAGTGTGTCGAACAACGCGGCATCTTCAGGAATTGTATAAAGAGAACATGAAAAAGAAAGCTGAAACAAACCTAGTGATCACAACTGCTCCAGTCAAGTTCTCAAAAGACGACTTCGAAAGAGATGATCTGCTAGATTAGACATTTATTTATGCATTTGCTTCAGAACAATTTATGTTATGAGAGATATTTGAATATTATGAATTTGTTTTTGAATAAAGATGATGCCATCGTCATCACGGCTACCATCAAGCACTTGATGGTTGAAGTTTGTGATTTGAGCTTGTAGGAGACACTGCCACTGAACATGAATGAAGCTTGCTTGTGGAGAATTCTGGAGCATATCTCTATGAAATGAAGCCTTGATGACTGGAACATGGAGATTGGAATTGGAAGAGCTTGGAGTGCAGCTGGATCAAGATGGAGCTAGATGAATATGATTGGAAGATTGGAGTGTGGGGTTTGGAGATCAAGCTGGAGCATTTCGGAGAGTCATATGGCCGTATGTAACACCCCATACGGCTGTATCATCTCTCAGTAGCAGGACCCCCTCGCCACGCGGTCGTATTCTTTGCCCCATACGGCCGCGTCACTTCGATATCTTCCAAGCCAGGCAAAAATAGAGAACCGCGCGACCGTATGGTTTCAACCCACCCGGCCGTGTCATTCACCTCAAGCTCAAGCGGAAGCACAGTAGCAATTTTTAGAATGACGTGGTTGCGTGGTTTTGACCACACGGTCGTTTGAATGCAGGTTTGGAGCTAAACCCGTTAAGCTTAGGGTATTATAAAAACATCTGGGCGTCGTCCTTGGGAGGGGAGTCGAGATTTAGGCTCGTTATGTCCCCATTTTCACTGTTTTATTGATTTCTTAGTTTAGTTTTTGCTTTAGATTTAGTTTTAGATAGGATGATGAGTAGATTTTGGGAGTTCTCTTCTCAGATTTTGTAATAGGGATTGACAACCCCTTGAATGAGATTATGAGACAAGTTCTATTCGCTTTCTTTGATTGATTGCCTTTGTTATTTTCGTTCTTATCTGTTGAAGTTGGTTGTTGTTGTTGTTGTTGTTGTTGTTGTGGTGGTGGTAGTGTTTGATTCTTCATTTCCTTCCAACCTCAATTGTTACCCCAATTATTCTCTCTTTGTTTTGATTATTAATTATCCATGCCACTTTCTCTGTTAATCCCAGTAACCCATGTTCATCCCCTCATGAATCGATTAACGTAGCTAGCTATTAAATCCGAAATCGAGCCAATACTCGATCATCCAAGCCTCCCTGCGGACGACCCGTAACGCGCTACGACAACACTGTGTGCTTGCGGTTTATAAATATTCAAAACTCCCACCACTCCCCCAATCCTGAAAGATATACTCTCCGTCCTCTTGTCAAAACTCACAATTTGTCTCTTTAAAGCTTGCTGCCTCTGTGCATGTTTAAAGAAAGAAGGGAGAAATATATTTAAAAATTCAGTTTAAATAGATAACCAATTAGAAAACGAAGTATGAGTCAAAGAATCAAACCAAAGTCTAGCATAATCGCTTAAACAATAATTGAAAATTTTAATGTATATCCTATCAGCACACGTGTTCCTACGCGGTATATAAATATTCAAAACTCCTACTAAGTTTTTGGCGTCGTGGCCGGGGAGGCGCGGTTTGATTGATATTAGTAAGATCAGGGTTCGCTAGACTATGTTTTATTCAAAAAACTATAAAAAATTTAATAATAAATTTTTTTTCCACACCACCGATTATCAATCTATTTGCAATTCTCTTGCACCACTGACGTGCTTGCCTTAGCTTTATCGTTGACATTTCAGGTGATATAAGGAGAATATGTGGATGTCCGATGGATCCTACGTGGAGAGTCTCGGCGATTTGTTTTCACGTGATACTCATATTGGAGGTTACGATCACATTCCACGGGTTGCAGCGCTTTGTATAAAATGTGGGATGCATGGGCATATCTTCACCCAATGCCAAAATTATACACACCCCTACAACATACCATCATATACCCACAACCTATCTTATGAACCATCCTACCATAACCCCCCTCCACCACCACAAAAATCCCACCTCGAGTTGCTTTTGGAAGAACAACTCCGAGACGAAGCTTGATGGCTCGAAACCCGAACCAACACCCAAGATCGGATGGAAAATCGAATCCCACCCCTAAGTGGTTTTGATGATGAACACACCAAATGATATTAGTATACTAATTACACTACAACTTAAGTTTGCAGGTTGTGCGATCGATAGCTTTATGCATACTCCGAAGAAGCTCAACCACACTCGGAAGACGGAGACGAATTTGCAAGCTCTACATCAAGCACAAGTATAGCTCAATGATAAAGCTCATGCAAGTGCTCAAGCTTAGTAAAGAAGAGCTCAAATTCAAGAGAAGCGTGCATCTAATGCAAACGTCTGATCGACTTCCTGAAGGTCTCGTCTAAATCTAGAGTGTGAGTTGGTTTCTTTAAGACTATGTTAAAGCCAATCAAATATTACGCACACACACAAAATTATTTTAAAGCAAAAATGTTTTTAAATGTTTTTAAACTCTTGAGAGCATTAGCTAGTTGATTTAATTCTTAGTAGTCAACATCCAAACACCCAGGAGTTGATTACACATCTTGTTAGCTGAGTTTCAGTGAAAAGTGCTCTAGGAGTCGACTACCAGCTTCGCAGAATTTTTCAATGAAATTCTCTGGGAGTCGATTAGCTCAGTGGGGAGTCGAATACCTGCTGTCGTTTTTCCTCTACGATTCTGCTTCCCGATTTCACTCCATTTCCTTATTTGATTCGACTGAAAGTCAATCATTTTTTAAATTTGAAATCCTTTTTGAAACTCTATAAATAGGAGCCTCATTGAGATCATTTCAGACACCAATCTCTCTATTCTCTGAGCTACAATTCTGATCTAAAATCTCTCATTGCACTTGTTTACTCTCAACGCTAATAGCCAAATTTCTGTTCTAATATTCTGATCTCAGTTTTTATTTCTGAATTTCTTTTTGAGATCTATCTTATATTTTGGCTATTTTAAAATTGGTTTTTAAATTCCTTACTCTTTAAATTTTCCTTCTTGAAAGGATTTTGAAAACTAGAGATCTAGATCACAAAGAATCATCTCATATTCTGTGTGTGATCTAAAGATCGATTTAAATTCTTTTAGCCACGTAATGCACAAATTGCAATATTTATCTTGGCTATATAATTTCTGGAGGAAACCAATCTCCATCACATATTATGGAGAATTAGATTTTTATTTGTATTTGGGATTCCCCTTTGTGATAAGGGACAGTGTAAATCATAGACAAGTCTAGGTGGTAGGAAAAAGCTAGTTAAGGCTGGGTCGTTGGAAATGCTAAAGAGTGAAGTTAGGTAAGTGTATTGCCAAGGCAATAGTGGATTAATCTCGTACCGGATTGGTCGGGGACTGGATGTACCCAGGTTGCGGGGAACCAGGATAAAAATCGCTTGTCTCTGCGTTTGCTTTTCTGTGATTGTATATATTTTTGTACAAGCATTTTTCATTTGCTAATATTATATTGTTATAATTCCTTGTTCATTTATTATTGCAAAAATTATTTATTTAATTGTGGTGTGTAAATATCTCTTTGTGAAGATCTCTTATCTGATTGTAATCTTATCTCCTTTATATTAGTTGTAAGATTATTTTGTTGATTAAGAACCAAGCGTATATCACTCTACTAGTTTCTTAGGCAACATTAGAAGGGTTTTATTTGTGCTATTGTTAACGATCGAAAAAGTTTATTATTTGTACAACACTATTTAACCCCCTTTTAGTGTTGTTTGCCATCCACAGGATCCAACAAGATCAACTTCATGAACTTACCCAAAGTGTGAACCAGTTATTCATATTAGGGGGGTCACAGTTGCTTGGTAGGTATTCGATTGCTCCACAAACACCGTCTGGATGAGAATTTCTGGATGGAGGAGCCACCTCCACCATCGAGATTCAGGCGAGGCAATAGCATACACTACAAGATCGGATTTACAATGTCACCCAACTCCCTGAAGAGACTTTTTGGTAGGCTTGGTGGAGATTTATCAGGTTGGTGGACGGATTACTGAAGCATGAGATAAGCACACATGAGCTCATCTGCATCTTCAATGGAGGATTACACTTTGACCTGCAAGGATCCATGGTGAAGATGAACGGAGGTCGACTCTTTGACAGGCAGCCTGAGGATGCATGGAAGTATATGGAGATCGCAGCCGGATCTCACGCATCTCACGTATTGCAAAGAGGTAACTCATATGATTCAAATCTGAAATTTTTTGACATGAGTTTATTCTTTCATGCAGATGCTACCACCGAGGCCAACATTCATCACCACACCCCAGACGTTATATCACAGGTGGATGATGAACCACACATTGGCCCGTGGGTGGACACTATTTCTCTTGGAGAGGTTGGTAATGAGCAAGGACCACGACACGACACCATCAACCCCACGGAAGATGACGATATAGATGATGTGACCTTTGTACGAGTTGAGGGGAACGCCATTCATTATTACTCCACCACGGAAAACGGGAGTGAGGTGTACTTGGGTGAGAGCAAGATTTCAAACATCAAGGAACCCAAGTCACTTCCCCCATACAATAGCACCCCCCTACTTTGTACCATGTGAGATCATCGAGGAGACTGTGAGGACCACACTTACACGGAGGATGAAAGAAAGAGCACTCCATCATCGCTCCCACGTGACACCCACACTCCACCAGAGACATCACTTCCACTAGAGCTTACCACACCCATTCAGGGAAGTATTCTAAACTCCATATATGAACCGTCCATTCCATTCCATAACTCTTTTGATTCAGATGCCATCGACCTAACACACCCCTCGTAGGATACAGATTTGCATTCAACGGATGTGTGTTGGTCCATGGCAGCACCTGAAGAGTACGTGTACAACATTAGCGAAGCGGCGATAACGTCGTCGTCAAGGGATTGTAATCCATTTCCAGGGGGTTTCGTCATCTCACTCCATGCATTTTATCACATTTTGACGATCATCTCTGGAATACATTTGTAACGACTGGTTTTTATGTATCTGGATTTATTATATTATATTATATGTTTTGGTGGATTTTCTCCTCATGTGTGGTTTTCGTCCCCGTAGCTTTCATTTTCGATCGTTTCGTCGTATTTTCCTTAGCTTCTTCCGTTGATCGTCGATTTCGGAACAAGTCATTCGTGACGGGCTTCGTATCGGTCATATCTTATTGTTAGATCAAGCCTAGGAGTCTTAGGAATCGATCCCGGAGCTCCGCGCTCCATTTCGGAACTTTTGGTGCACGTTAGCCGGTGTAAGAAGGGGCATCGACCGACCAGATGACGATCCAGTCGGTCGGCAAACCTTCTTGAACCGACTAGTTGGCTTTCTAAATTTCTCAGGAGTTACTGTTTGTCATTAGTCGGTCTGAGAACGTTGGTTGACCGACTAGGTTGCAAACTAGTCGGTCGGCAATGCTTCTTCAACCGACTAACTCATTAACTATTTTTTTGGTATCAATTACTGTTCCTTCTTAGACGGTCTAAGTTCATCTTTCGACCGACTAGTTGTTAAACTAGTCGGTTAAGTTTTGTACTCAGACCGACTAATTCTTGGTTCTTCTGTACAGTCGAGTTACTGTTTACTCTTAGTCGGTCTGCGTTGGTCAACCGACCGACTAGTTCCCAAACTAGTCGGTCAGTGGTTGCTCTTTGACCGACTAATCTGTGTTAAAACCCTAATTTCTGGGCAGCCGCCAACCCATCCTATTTAAACCCCTCCCAAACGTTTTCTTCTTCCTCCTCTCGACCTAAAACCCTAGTTTCTCCCCCATTGAGCCCCCTTCTACCTCAAACCCTTATTCCTGCATCCCAAGGCCAAAATCCATCATCCAAACTCTCCCTCAACACATTCTACCTCTCATCTACATCAAAATCTCATCAAACCCCCAAAATCCCCCAAAAACCATATTTCTCCAAACTTCTCCATCCACCTCTAGATCTGAACCTTAGGTTCTCCGGAGTGTTTTCTTCCGCTTCCTCACGGTAATAAATCGATCTCTTGATGTTTTCATAACCCGTTGTGTTTTGTGGAACTCTAATGAAATTACTTGTTGTTTTGATGTTTGTTTCCCGTAACAGCGGATTCCCCGTAGATTAGCATCCGTGAGACGAACCTTCGTTGATCGTCATCCCCGGTGTTAGGCAAGTGAAACTTGCCACTTAGGGTTTAGGCCATGTTTTAGGCCATTTGCTTGTTGTAGGCGTAAAAGAGGCTAGGCGACGAAATGATACTCGCCTAGGCGCAAATTTAGGAACTAGCTTGACAATGAAACTAGATCCGACATTTATCATGTTGCACAATTACCATGTCATGTTTAATTTCCATTAACGGTACGCAAATTAATTGTCATGTCATTGCATTCTTTAAGTGATCCCGTGATTGCGTAGCATCGCTACGATACTTGTGTTTCCTGGCTCATGACCAGAAGCGAGCATAATGAGTTGCTAACCCCAACGCTCGATATCAAGGCTAGGTGTCCCCTACGCCAAATACTTCCTGATTTGTGATATAGAAAACAAGCTCCCGTGCGGGGCAACCCTGGCTCATTTACTGGGCTCATGTACAGGGACCCTGGATTGTTTACGTGTGGGATGGGGTAAGAGTTAAGCGGCCAATCAACTGGGAGTCTGCCCGATCAGCAACTGCAGTAGTAAGGCATAAACTCTGGGTTTTGGGGTAGTGTTAAGCGGCCAATCAGCGTGAATGCCAAACCATTCAGCTGTAAGGCGTAAACATCTACAAACGACTTGAAACGTGAATAGTAAATTGATTGAGATTGTTAGTAGCTTGGCTACTCTTGTCTTGTCCCGATAATTGTTCTCTTGTACTTATTGTTCACCATGTCTTGTTTGTGCACTCATGTTATAACTGCCATGTCATGCATACTAAAACTGCTAGGTTGCTAGTTGCCTTACTTTCAGTTTCCTTGCCCAAGTCTTTTAGACTTGCTGACATGTGCCCCTTTACTCTTTTGGGTGACACATGTTAGATCCTGAGCCTGAGTACCTTGTTGAGGACGTGGTGTTTGCTGACGCCGAGCCCGAGCTCGTATTTGACGGGGAGTACGTGGACACTGGGGACAAGTCATAGTGTCTTCGTTGTGTTTTCCTTTTGTTTAGACTGCTGTTTTGTTGTCGGTGCGTAGCACCTATACTTTGTTATGTTGTTGCTTTTGTTGGCCTTGTTCTGGGCCTTTAGACTCTTTCTTTTAGCCTGGTGGCTTTTCTGGATGTTGAACTTATTTTCGTGTTGGACAAATTATGAGATGTGAGAATTTTATTTCTGTCTCTTCTTGTGTTATTATTGTTGTTCCGTTTGTGGTTACAGGGATCTGCTTATGTTTTATTGACGCTTATCGGGTTTGGGGCTTCACAGCTCCACTCTCGTGCGGACCTTCTCACGTCTCGCCTCCATTTTAGGGAAGCGGGGCGTGACAGGTTTTGTTGGTGGCCCATGCAGGTCCTCTTCTGTAACTGCGATTATCGGAGTGACGATAATAATATTAGAATGTCCAATAAACTAAGTTTGACGTCCGAGTCATAAGCTATGAGTCTAATCTGCTTCGTTTTCTGTGCCATTAGATGGCAGGAAGGCGATTCACCCGTGGTGGAGGTAGTGGTGCACCCCCTCATGATGAGGACCCTGAGCGGGAACCCACCAACGGAGAGATGATGCGGATGATGCTCCAGATGATGCAAGTGCAGCAGGGCGTGCTCCTGCAAGTCCAGAATGCTCCACTTGCTCGAGCTGCCCGGGCACTTTCGGATGTCCCTCGCTCCGAGCCGGGAGCGAAGCAATTTCTAGAGCTGGGTCCCGCATATTTTGATGGGTCTGAGGGTCCTCTGGCTGCCGATGAGTGGATTCGGAACATTGAGGATAATTTGAAGATGGCCAAGATCACCCCGGCTGGATGGGTTGATTTGGCGAAGAGGCAACTTAAGGATAATGCTCGGAATTGGTGGGATGCGGAAGAGAAGATGTTGGTGGAGCCGATATCTTGGACTACCTTTAAGTCCAGGTTTGATGAGGAGTTCTTTTCGAAGGCTGCTAGGAAGGAGATGCTGCAACGCTTCATTGATCTGAAGCAATGGAGCTTGATGGTGGACCTGTACCACCAAGAGTTCACTAGGCTGAGTCGGTTCGCACCGAAGATGGTGCAGGATGCTGACGAGAGGGCTCAGAGGTTCCTGCAGGGACATGCTTTGGAGCTCCAGAGTTTTGTGTCTTCCTCCGATCTAGACTCTTATCAGAAGGTTCTGGTCGCTGCCAGGAGGCAGGAACTGAACCTGAGTCAGAGGAGAGGACATGTTTCTGGTGTTGGGAATATGCATATGGAGCAGGCCAGGGCGGTGGTTAGGCCTGGTTTCAAGCCTAATCAGCCAGCTCAGTTTAAGAGGCCAGGAGGGCCTATTCTGAAGACGTGCCATTTCTGCGGTAAGCCTGACCACGTCAAGGATCAGTGTAGGAAGTTTCTGGGCCAGTGTTTGGTTTGTGGTGATGCTTCTCATGTCGCGAAGGATTGCCGGCATGCGAGTCAGCTGCGGAGGGCACCTGTTGCAGCACAGCCGTTGCAGCAGCGAGCGTCTGTTCCTGCTGGACGTGGAGCAGCTCTTGTTCTGCAGAGGCAGGCTTTTCAGCAGGCTGTTCCGTCGAGGAGGCGGGCTTTTCTGATGACCGCTGTGGAGAGCGAGGCTGTGGATGAGGTTATCGCAGGTAATCCTTAATCTAGCTGTTACTTTCCTAGCTGGTTTTGGTTTTTAGATTTTGTTATTTGCTTGAACATGATTGTTTGCTAGAATAGGGTTTGATTGTTAATTGCTTGTTAGGTGTGGTTTTGGTGTGCACATTTCCTGCACGAGTCCTCTTTTACTCTGGTGCATCGATGTGCATTATTTCTCGGAGCTTCGTGGAGAGGCATTCCTTGTCGACGTCCCCTCTTCCCAAGAGTTGGAACATCGTTACAGGGAATGGTGTGGTCTCGGTGCATCGTGGTTGCAATTCTTGCTCGTTGGTGGTCTGTGGACATGAGCTTTACGCTGATTTCATTGTCCACGACATCATCAACTATGATGCAGTTCTTGGGATGGACTGGCTTACGAGCTTCTATGCTACGATCGACTGTCGGAGGAAGAAGGTGGTGTTCGAGATTTTCGGACATCCAGTATTTGAGTTCAGTCGAGGTAGCAGTTCGCTTGGTCATGTCAGGTTTCGGGCCAGGCCGGTGGAGGTTGTGGCTTTGCAGATGGAGCTGGAGAGGCCAGTTGTTGTGCGGGATTTTGATGACGTCTTCCCTGAGGAGATGTCTGGTTTGCCACCTGATCTAGCTCTAGAATTTTCTATTGATCTTGTTCCGGGAGCGCAGCCGATTTCAAAGGCGCCTTATTGTATGGCACCCGCTGAGTTGGAAGAGTTGCGGAAGCAGCTGGATGAGCTTTTGCACAAGGGTTATATCAATCCTAGTGTGTCTCCGTGGGGAGCACCGGTGCTGCTGGTAAAGAAGAAGGATGGTTCGCGTCGCATGTGCGTGGACTATCGGAGTTGAATGCGGTGACCATCAAGAATAAATACCCGTTGCCTCGTATCGATGATATTTTTGATCAGCTTGGAGGTTCAAGGGTGTTTTCTAAATTGGATTTGAGGAGTGGTTACCATCAGTTGAAGGTGAAGAAGGGTGATGTTCCGAAGACAGCGTTCAGGACGAAGTATGGACACTATGAGTTTGTGGTTATGCCTTTCGGTGTAACCAATGCACCCGCAGTTTTCATGAATCTGATGAACCTGATTTTCTACGACTTTTTGGATAAGTTTGTCGTTATCTTTATTGACGACATTCTGATCTATTCGAAGTCGGAGGAAGAGCATGCATCGCACTTGAGGATGGTATTGGAGATTTTGAGGAAGCATCGTTTGTATGCTAAGTTTTCGAAGTGCGAGTTTTGGCTGGACAGAGTTGCTTTCCTCGGGCATGTGGTGACTGGAGATGGTATTTCAGTGGATCCCGAGAAGATTAGGGCCATCAGAGAGTGGCCTGTTCCGTCGTCTGCGTCTGAGATACGGAGTTTCCTTGGGCTTGCTGGTTACTATCGGCGTTTCATTAAGGACTTTTCCCGTATTGCTGAGCCGATGACCAGATTGACGCGGAAGGATGTTGCTTTTGTTTGGTCGAGTGATTGTGAGAATGCTTTTGGCGTTCCGAAGGAGAGGTTGACGACTGCCCCTGTTCTTGTTGTGCCTGATCGCAGCGGTGGATTTGAGATCTTTTGCGATGCTTCTGGCAAGGGTCTCGGTTGTGTGTTGCATAAGCACGGGCATGTTGTGGCGTATGATTCTCGTCAGCTTAAGGTTCATGAGAATAATTACCCGACGCATGATTTGGAGTTGGCTGCCGTTGTGTTTGCTCTTAAGATTTGGAGGCACTTCCTGCTGAGTGAGAAAGCGAAGATTTTCACCGATCACAAAAGCTTGAAGTATATTTTTACTCAGAAGGAGCTCAACATGCGACAGCGTCGATGGTTGGAGCTCATGTCGGATTATGAGATTGATTTGCAGTTTCACCCTGGCAAGGTGAATGTGGTTCCTGATGCGCTGAGTAGGCTTCCAGCGGTGATGATTTTGACTTCGCAGTGAAGATTGCAGCAGGATTTTTGCGAGTCTGGTGTGGAGATTGTTCTTCCTGGGGAGGCTTCTTCGTTGATGTGTATGCAGATACAGTCGACGATTGTGGATCGGATTAAGGCTGGCCAGGCTGGAGATCCGAAGCTGGTGAATATTCGGGAGCATGTGGAAGCCGGTCTACGGACTGACTTTTTGATTCATGAGGATGGCTCGCTGAGGTTTGGAGCCAGGGTGTGTGTGTCGGCTGGAGATATTAGAGAGGAGTTGATGGTGGAGGCACACAGTTCGCCGTATTCTGTGCATCCTGGTGGGACCAAGATGTACCAGGATCTTCGTCTAAATTTTTGGTGGCATGGTATGAAGAGGAGTGTGGCTCGGAGTGTGGCCAAGTGTTTGGTTTGCCAACAAGTGAAGGCGGAGCATCAGCGTACGGCCGGGTTGCTACAACCGCTTCCGATTCCAGAGTGGAAGTGGCAACACATCACTATGGACTTCGTGACTGGACTGCCTCGGAGTCCGAAGCAGAATGACGCGATTTGGGTGATCGTAGATCGATTGACTAAATCCGCGCACTTTATTCCATTCCGAGTGGGACAGTCCACTGAGGCGCTAGCGAGGAGGTATATGGAGGTAAAATTCTTTTACTCTCCGTTTTTATTTCCTTTTCCTAGTTTGGATAGTGATGTAACGTGAATCGTGCAGGAGGTCGTGCGACTTCACGGAGTCCCCGTGAGCATCGTGTCGGACAGAGACACGAGGTTCACATCTCAGTTCTGACAGAGTTTGCAGAAAAGTTTGGGTACGCGTCTGAGTTTCAGCACGGCATACCATCCGCAGACGGATGGCCAGTCCGAGAGGACGATTCAGATCTTGGAAGACATACTGAGGGCGTGCATGTTGGATTTCAAGGGTTCGTGGGAGGACCATCTACATCTGGTGGAGTTTTCCTACAACAACAGCTTCCAGGCGAGTATTGGCATGGCGCCTTTCGCCGCTCTTTATGGGAGGAAATGTCGATCGCCATTGAGTTGGGATGACGTTGGTGCTCGAGAGTTGTTGGGACCTGAGATGATCGTGGAGGCCGTGGATATTGTCAGGAACATTCGGGAGAGGTTGAGAATCGCTCAGGACCGTTTTAAGCATTGGGCAGATGCTAAACGTCGTCCTTTGGAGTTTCAGCCGGACGACCATGTGTTTCTGAAGATTTCCCCGAATCGTGGTGTGATTCGTTTTGGGAAGCGAGGGAAGTTGATCCTGCAATACATTGGACTGTTTGACATTCTGGAGAGGGTTGGTGAGGTAGCTTACCGCTTAGCCTTGCCGCCATCTTTGGAGGGAGTTCACAATATTTTCCATGTGTCGCAGCTTCGTCGATACATTAGCGATCCGTCTCATGGTGTGGATTTCTCGGAGATTACCGTTCGCCCCGATATGACGTATGACCAGCAGCCAGTGCAGATTCTGGACAGGCGTCAGAAGTCACTTCGAAACAAGATTGTCAATCTTGTGAGGGTGATGTGGCGACACGGCTCGCCTGGAGAGTCTACTTGGGAGAATGAGGATGAGATGCGAGAGCGTTTCCCACTTTTGTTTCCGGACACGTGAGTGTTGGGAAATTCCGAGGACGGAATTTTTCTTAAGTTGGGGAGGATGTAACGACTGGTTTTCATGTATCTGGATTTATTATATTATATTATATGTTTTGGTGGATTTTCTCCTAATGTGTGGTTTTCGTCCCCGTAGCTTTCATTTTCGATCGTTTCGTCGTATTTTCCTTAGCTTCTTCCGTTGATCGTCGATTTCGGAGCAAGTCATTCGTGACGGGCTTCGTATCGGTCATATCTTATTGTTAGATCAAGCCTAGGAGTCTTAGGAATCGATCCCGGAGCTCCGCGCTCCATTTCGGAACTTTTGGTGCACGTTAGCCGGTGTAAGAAGGGGCATCGACCGACCAGATGACGATCCAGTCGGTCGGCAAACCTTCTTGAACCGACTAGTTGGCTTTCTAAATTTCTCAGGAGTTACTGTTTGTCGTTAGTCGGTCTGAGACGTTGGTTGACCGACTAGGTTACAAACTAGTCAGTCGGCAATGCTTCTTCAACCGACTAACTCATTAACTATTTTTTGGTATCAATTACTGTTCCTTCTTAGACGGTCTAAGTTCATCTTTCGACCGACTAGTTGTTAAACTAGTCGGTTAAGTTTTGTACTCAGACCGACTAATTCTTGGTTCTTCTGTACAGTCGAGTTACTGTTTACTCTTAGTCGGTCTGCGTTGGTCAACCGACCGACTAGTTCCCAAACTAGTCGGTCAGTGGTTGCTCTTTGACCGACTAATCTGTGTTAAAACCCTAATTTCTGGGCAGCCGCCAGCCCATCCTATTTAAACCCCTCCCAAACGTTTTCTTCTTCCTCCTCTCGACCTAAAACCCTAGTTTCTCCCCCATTGAGCCCCCTTCTACCTCAAACCCTTATTCCTGCATCCCAAGCCCAAAATCCATCATCCAAACTCTCCCTCAACACATTCTACCTCTCATCTACATCAAAATCTCATCAAACCCCCAAAATCCCCCAAAACCCCTATTTCTCCAAACTTCTCCATCCACCTCCAGATCTGAACCCTAGGTTCTCCGGAGTGTTTTCTTCCGCTTCCTCACGGTAATAAATCGATCTCTTGATGTTTTCATAACCCGTTGTGTTTTGTGGAACTCTAATGAAATTACTTGTTGTTTTGATGTTTGTTTCCCCGTAACAGTGGATTCCCCGTAGATTAGCATCCGTGAGACGAACCTTCGTTGATCGTCATCCCCGGTGTTAGGCAAGTGAAACTTGCCACTTAGGGTTTAGGCCATGTTTTAGGCCATTTGCTTGTTGTAGGCGTAAAAGAGGCTAGGCGGCGAAATGATACTCGCTTAGGCGCAAATTTAGGAACTAGCTTGACAATGAAGCTAGATCCGACATTTATCATGTTGCACAATTACCATGTCATGTTTAATTTCCATTAACGGTACGCAAATTAATTGTCATGTCATTGCATTCTTTAAGTGATCCCGTGATTGCGTAGCATCGCTATGATACTTGTGTTTCCTGGCTCGTGACCAGAAGCGAGCATAATGAGTTGCTAACCCCAACGCTCGATATCAAGGCTAGGTGTCCCCTACGCCAAATACTTCCTGATTTGTGATATAGAAAACAAGCTCCCGTGCGGGGCAACCCTGGCTCATTTACTGGGCTCATGTACAGGGACCCTGGCTTGTTTACGTGTGGGATGTGGTAAGAGTTAAGCGGCCAATCAACTGGGAGTCTGCCCGATCAGCAACTGCAGTAGTAAGGCGTAAACTCTGGGTTTTGGGGTAGTGTTAAGCGGCCAATCAGCGTGAATGCCAAACCATTCAGCTGTAAGGCGTAAACATCTACAAACGACTTGAAACGTGAATAGTAAATTGATTGAGATTGTTAGTAGCTTGGCTACTCTTGTCTTGTCCCGATAATTGTTCTCTTGTACTTATTGTTCACCATGTCTTGCTTGTGCACTCATGTTATAACTGCCATGTCATGCATACTAAAACTGCTAGGTTGCTAGTTGCCTTACTTTCAGTTTCCTTGACCAAGTCTTTTAGACTTGCTGACATGTGCCCCTTTACTCTTTTGGGTGACACATGTTAGATCCTGAGCCTGAGTACCTTGTTGAGGACGAGGTGTTTGCTGACGCCGAGCCCGAGCTCGTATTTGACGGGGAGTACGTGGACACTGGGGACCAGTCATAGTGTCTTCGTTGTGTTTTCCTTTTGTTTAGACTGCTGTTTTGTTGTCGGTGCGTAGCACCTATACTTTGTTACGTTGTTGCTTTTGTTGGCCTTGTTCTGGGCCTTTAGACTCTTTCTTTTAGCCTGGTGGCTTTTCTGGATGTTGAACTTATTTTCGTGTTGGACAAATTATGAGATGTGAGAATTTTATTTCTGTCTCTCCTTGTGTTATTATTGTTGTTCCGTTTGTGGTTACAGGTATCTGCTTATGTTTTATTGACGCTTATCGGATTTGGGGCTTCACAGCTCCACTCTCGTGCGGACCTTCTCATGTCTCGCCTCCATTTTAGGGAAGCGGGGCGTGACAACATTCATATTGGGAAAATTTTCATCGCTACGGACTGATGCTCCCTTTCTTTTGCAGGATAATGGCGGACGTCCTCAAGAGAAGCTAGGGGAGCATTGCTAGGGTTCGTAGGTGTTCGTGCCGCCACGACATTGACTGAGCCACAGAAAGAGCAATTTGACCAGTTGCCTGCTCCAAATAAAGTGTTGGATCCACCTATTGAAAACGGGTGTACTCAACCCAGTAGTGTAGTAAATTGTTTGTTTTTCTAGGATTCCAATAAACTCACAACCTCTCGATAGCGAGAGGAGCGTATAGCTATTTAGATCTTTCTTAAGCTTATTAATTTTCCCTTCCCATTTGAATAATTCACCCCCCCCCCCCCCCGATTGGCGTGTCCCAGAATTTTTTAAACCATAGGACCCAAGACCGAAACTCTTGGTGACGTCAAATTCCTAATCTCAAAGTCTCTTAAGCTTTACCTTGATGGGTTTTATAAACCCACACTTTACCAACCCCCAATGGCTGGAGACTCAGCTTGAAGTTCATATAACCCGCAACTCTTCAATTTTTGAATGAACCCATCTATGTCTCCTTGAGCATTAACACTTGATTGTTTATCTTTACTGCAGCTACTGAAGGCAAACAAGATGAGAAGAGTAAGAAGTTAAGTGAAGTTGAGAGGAGCAAGATGAGAAGAGCAAGAAGTTAAGTGAAGTTGAGAGGAGCAAGATGAGAAGAGAGATGAGTTATTCCTAAAGGGAGCAGCCAAGGCAAAGAGCTCAAGAAGATGAACAACCTGGGAGGAAGGAACAAGCAAGGGAGAGGCCAAAGGAAGCAACCCAATTTGCCATGGCCGTATGAATTCATTCATACGGTCGTATAGCACATCAGCCCCTCCCCTCTTTTGAAAATCAAACGACGCGACCGTTTGGATTGAATCCAAACGACCGCGATTCCCTCGGTAAAGATCGAAAAATCGAGGGTTTCTGCAGACGATTACACGGCCGTGTGGATTCATCGACACGTCCACGTTAATCTACCCCCTCAACCCAAACTTTCGTGACAGTTTGGAATTCTTCCAAACGCGCGTCGTTGCTTTTTGCATATCCCCTTACACGCGACCGTATGAATTTAATTCACACGGACGCGTCCCTTTTTCCTCCCCATATATATGGCCTCGACCCCCCTAGCCTTATACGGTCGTCGAAAATACCAGACTTCGTTTCAAATTCTCTTCTCCTCCCTCCTCGATCTCGAGTCTCTGACGATCTCTTACCCCGACAACCACTCATCGTCTCTCCCAAACATCACTTCCACTCCTCATCTCCTCAACTCCATCGACGGCGGACTCCTCCCATACGAAACCCTAAAACCCTTGTTGACGACGACAAAGGAGCTCGATTGGCACCAATTGGAGGCTAGGCTGGTAACTGAGGATTTCAGCTACGAGGGGTCAATCGCAGCTCAATTAACGTGGATTCACAGCGTCTATTGACAATCAAGCTTGGGTAATCCCTCTCATCTACTTTAATTTCGATTTTTGCTCATTACTTATGCACGAATTTGAGTCTTGTTGTTCTTGCTGCTGCCAAACACCATCCACACACTCACTCACTCACACATGTACCCTCACGAGACTCAATTACACACACCCTAGCACACTTCACCAATTGCTTACATCCAGTGCATACACTTGCAAATATTTTACTCCATCATATTCACTTCCACTGCATACTCCTTAACCCACTTCACCCTCACCCACACACTTTATCATCTTCACTATCTTCATCACTACATGACAACTTCACACCCACCTTCACCTCCATACACATACCCCATCACACCACATTACTCTCTCACTTACACACTTACTTCATCAAGCCCTATGGCATTCACACACATTTCACTCCACAGACGCACCAAGCACACACGCCTACCACCTCACGACACACAGCTTGGGAGATCCTCAAGGCAGCGCACTTCCAACATACCCTCCACATCTGCACAGCCCCCACCACCAGCTTATGCTACCCCACCATAGATTGACACATTAGGGATCATGTTCACCTCATAGGCCCATAGGGATCGATTTGCCACCCTCGCTCGATGGACCCTGCTCACCACGAAGTTCGCGAGCATCCATGCTCTCGACACTCTAGGAGCCACCGAGGGTGTTAGACGTCTATATACCAATCTAGGGTGGCAGGATTTCCTCGAGTTTAGAGCCTCGACATATCATCGACTCACACTAGAGTTTCTTAGCTTCCTGAAGGTCGAGGGCTCTAGTATAGAGTTCAGGTTCTTCGATACCGATTATACACTTTCATTTGATGACCTGAACTTTATCTTCCACTGGCATGTCGCCACGGTAGATGCCATCACCCACCGCAGCAGCACTCACCCATCTTCCTTCAGAGCCTCCCAGTTCTGGGATATGATTATTGGGTGGTGTCCCTTCCCTCGCACGGCAGGAACGGTATCTTGCATCATTCATCCATCCCTATGCATTGTCCAATGTAGCCTAGCGATCACTATCTTTGGTAGGGAGGAGACTGGCACAGTTACACGAACTGAGCTCATATTCTTATGGGCCATGACACAGCCGATAGTCATCCGTCCCACAGGGACTCGTACTGTGATCATGGCCCGAGGAGACATTTCCATGCTGGCTCATGGTTAGCACATAGGCTGAAGAGGGTCGCCAAGGCCTACACAAGCAAGATTTGCTATGGCGGTCTCATCACACTTTTAGCATGCCTGCCTCCCATCTCCATCTAAATGATTGCACTGAGCCCATCGCTGGCACTAACTCTTTGGATATCTCATTTTAGCTCGTATGCACATGATTAAGGTGAACTTGAGAGATCAGATTGTTTGGCATCGTGGACCAGAGTGCTCATCGTACATTGTCTTGCCAAATCCATTGCGCATGGAGGTCACCTGGCTTACACAGTGGACATTTCTATCTGATCCTATCTTTCTTATCCCTGCACAACCCCAGCAGCCTGAGCCTCGGCCTCAGCCTCAGCCGTCCACCTCCACCCCCACTCACCACCACCATTCCTGAGTCCACCATGGAGCTCGCCACCACACAGATTCCACTTATCACTGATGTCTCCAGACCGTCTGGTCCCCTTCCTACTCTTGATGATCATACACACCTTCTTATTCTAGATGAAATGATTCGGGGATTCCAGGGCCGTATTGACACCTTTCAGTAGATGCATGCACAGATCCTATCTCATGTCTCTGACATCCATCGGTACCTTTTTCATCCTCCTCCTCCACCCCACCCCCAACCACCACCTGAGGCTGGCACTTCGAGTTCTCATCCACATTCCTTTGCACCCACCGAGCATGCACCCTATCTCTACGCTGGCTTGGGGGAGGCACTCACCTTTTTGTCACCCACCACACATTTTTGTCCTCACACTTCACTCATTATCTTGCATTTAGGACACTGTAGATTCTAGCTTGGGGGAGTAGCATTTGTACTTTTGTTTTTGTTTTTGTTTTCCATTTTCTCCTCCGCTTTTCCATGTTTATATTCACATGCATATGTCGTGTTTTACTTTATTTTTTACTTTCATTTCCATTCATCATGCATTATGTTTCATTTTCTATTATTTTCCTTTTTATTACATATTCACGCATCATATTTCCATGATGTATGCATACAAAAAATGGAAAACTCAAAAACCCAAAAATATTTGCATCATCCATGCATCATTTGTATATACTTATTTCGAGGATTTTCGTAAATCGAGCTATATATGTGGGTTCAAATAGGATTTCATTTACTACCTTTTGCGCCCGATTTCCTCGATATCGGGTTGATTATAAGCCTAGGACAGGTCTTTGCCTCAGATACCATCTAATATGCATGTTATGATCATTCTCATATTCTCTAGGATAGAAGTACTCAAAATCGACCTAAGCCTCCTAAAGATCCACTTTATGCACGAGCCGTAAAAATTAATAATTTAGTATAATGGTTTATAACCAATCAGGTATTGAATAACAACATATTATCAAGTACTAAGGAGTGTCTGCACCATACTTATTCAGCTTTCCATTTCAAAAAAGAGACATGTGTATATATAAGAAGAATAATAATGCACGCACCGTTCACCAGTGAAACTGAGTAACTGGATCACCACGATAGAAACCGTCGGGGCCGCGCGTCAAAAGGTCTAGCTTAGGGGAGTGCGTGAGAATAAGGATTTTGGTTAGTTCGAGCTATTAGGTCTGAGGGGTCCTTCTTGGCCTGATGACCTAATGTCGTCTGACCTGTGAGTCATCGACCCAATGCTCCTTACACGAACCAATTAGAATCCAATTAATATATATATATACACACACACACACACACACATAGCGAAGCCAAATTAGCATAAAACATGCACAAAATGATACCAGAAATGGGTGTAAAATATGAAATATTTCACCTCAATCAATTGGTATGTCGTGAATGAAGTTTCTCTTTATGAATAGCATACACTGTATTTTAAAGATTTATGAAATCTATTCACTTACTCAATTTGAGTTGTAAGAAAGTCATTCTATTTACTCAACCTGCACACACATGAATCAAGAGCAATCTTTTCTTCATTCAATTCACTGATTTGTGTCTCATCACAATATTCAGATGATAAAGATGTGTGTGCGTGCATCTCTCTCAAAATTCTTATTTTTCACTCTGAGAGAGTCATACATAACTACCAAAGCATTATAACATTGTACATAAAGAGATTTATGTACATCATTGTCATCGATGTTGTCAACATTGCAAGTCTTGATTGAGTCGATCTCATATGGTCCGAACTTCACTTCTAGATATTCTCATATATCACGTGTCGTCTCAAAATTCATTATGTTCTTTGCAATTTTCATTCAGAGGGCATTGAGCAAAGCATTCCGGGCTTAAGCATCCGAAGTAATAGTCGTTGACACCTTTTCCTCTTCAAGCAAACTCCACATGCTCTTACTCCATTTTGAGAAGTGTTTACATTTGTAGACAGGGTCATGGGTGAATGGTTATTGAGACAATGACATCATGCTTGCAAAAGCCACTAAACCAATGCTATGATACCATTTACTGCGAACTGTGGCCACATAATACATTAGAAGGGGTGATGAATAGTGTAATGGCAAGCAAACGTGCGTAATTAAAAGCTACTAAAATTAGGCACACAACGCACCAGAAATGAAAGCGAATAGCTCAACAACAACAATCACATATAGAAATATGTGAATGAGAAAACACAAACACATGAGGCATATCCTGGTACAGATCCCTATTCCAAGGCGATCCTACTCTAGTCCCACGTTGCAATCGCACTCTGTGGATTCCACTAACACCCTTCACGAACACAAACAAATAACACCATAACCCGGTGCTTGGTTGGCAATTCTCCTACTATGGGAGCACAAATACAAAATCCCTTACGAGATACCAACACTCTTTTCCAATAACATCACACCATATTCTAATGTCCACACCTCTCTTTTCTAGAGAGATACTCCCACAAACCGGGAACAAGGTTTCACAAAAGCAAATGAAACGAAATACACACTTACATATGCCTTTAATGTATTTTACCTATGTGACGATGAAGGCATAGTGTAACGCCCCACTCCCCAGGATACCCGGAAAGTATGAATCCGTCCTTGGTGACTCCAGAGCAGCAAGTGTTACGAATGAAAATACAAAAAAAACTCAAGCAGGTCCACTGCACGCTGCTGGGATAATACCTGTACTGTTCCCACATCCAGAACACAGAACACAAGCATCACATAGACATCAGACATCCACAAGGATAACAAAAGAAACACTGACTATATATACATATATATCATGTCCAACATATACAATATCTACCTCTCATACAACATATACATCACAATTCCCAAAGTCACTCTCCTCACCCCTTACCACCCAACCTAAGCTCCAACTCCCAGACACCAGGACTCCAAACTCAACCTCCAGCTCCATCTGCCACCTCCAAACACCAACACCTGAAAACAACAGGTGGGACACGTCAATGCGTGACCCACTAGGAAACCCAACTCGTGCAGGTAAATATTAATTCGGGAAATGTTGTTGTTGTTTTCTTTTTATATCACAAATAGTACATGGCACAAAAGAAACCATAGTCACATCGGGCAGACGTGGCATGGAAAAGGAACATAATCCCATCCGACAAGGAAAAGAAACAAATTTGCATAAAGGAAATTCACAGCAATTCAATGTGTAAGCATATTTTATTTGGAGACCTGGGTGTGTCGTTGAATATGGGAAACTGGACTCCAGCCCAGATGTGGGGCGGTAGGGAGCACCCGCCAGTGGACACGAGTACTGTTTCCTTAACGGGGCATCTCACTCCACCGATACCCTCCCGCATCAGAGTGCGAGTGAGGAAAACTCCACAACATCACAAAACCTCGTACCCGAAACTAACGTACGGAAAATACCACAAGTACCTGAAACTGAGCATGGTACATAATACAACATCACGACGCAGTCCAGTCCTTATATCCTACTACTACCTAGTTCTCTGCCAACCCATTTTATAGGGTGCTCACCTGTCATGTGGCAAACCGAGACAACCATATAAGTTATTAACATTTAAATCAAGTAAATTAGCATGCAACATTTAGAGAATTGTATTTAAACTATATTAAGGTGACATAAAAGTGCCATAAGGGAAACAACAAGGATAACACATTAAAGTTGCATTTAGATTAACAAGACATAAATAATTTTCCATAACAGAACATGAACATGAATTTCAGGGGCTAACATGCATTTAAAATGTAAGGACTAGCATACAACATTACCATTATGGAATAAAAAGGGATTATAAAGCAACATGAACTTTATTAGTAACATAGAATTGTTAGTACCGGAACTTTACTATATAGCAACTTGAACTTTATTAAAGAGCAACATGCATCACTAGTAATCAACATCGTGCTTCTTTATGATATAAGATTAGCATGCAACATGATCCAATTTCCCTAAAGCAGCATTATGGAATTAAGGACTAGCATGTAACACAACCACATTTCCATGCACCATAGAGTTCTCATCAAGAACCATACACCATTATACTTCAATAAGGTTCCCTTGCCAATTACCACAACACCATTCTCATTTAACATAAACTATTCTCCCATGCAAACATACCACAATTTCATTCGTGTTCACTTGCACTATAACCCATTTTCCATATAACAGTTTCCATATAACATCACTAACCACTAAAATGCCATTTTGCAAATGGAACCAATAAAATGCAAGCTTGAATGATACCAATTTTGTAACTACTTAGCAATGCCCACATTGAATCACAAGATTAAGCAATTATACGTTAATACCATTTAATATAAGAATGCAACATTTATAACTATTCTACATTAAAAATGCAACATGGAATATAAAAATGCAACATTTAAAAATGCAACATATAATATAAAAATGCAACATTCTACATTAAAGGGGTATCAATTAACCATCCTACATTAAAGGTGCAACATTTATAAAAATTTAGTTTATGTCTGCATTAAAAATTAGCAATATTTATGAAGACTAACATGAATATATGTTAACTATCTATAATAGAAAGGGGGGCCTATTAAAAACTTCAAGGATCCTTATTAAATTTAGAAGCTTAATGAAAGTGCTAGCTTGAATGAAGTTTTTATGAAAATCCTTAATGAAAGTGCTTAAAAGCATTAATGAAAGTTCTATGAAAGCAAGTAAACTGGGGGCTTTAATTAAGGACCTAACATAAACATGCAATTTTTATAAGCTTACTCAAAATTACCTCCACAATGTACTAACTTATTAAGCTTACTTAATGAATCACCCCCAAAATGAAAGCTTTATCACAAATATGCAATATTCCTAAGGGAAAAAAAATGCCAACTTTCACTTTGATCCCAACTAAAAAGTGCAACTTTGAGCTAATTAACACTACTTCCCAAATTAAAATTAAATGCATCAAGTGGGGAATCCTACCATGCCAAATGGTGGATGACTCCTCCTCCGTCTTCCTTTATCTTCTCCTTAAGCTTCCTCTTTCCATTCTTCCTTCATTTTTCCTTTCTCTTTCTCTTCTCTCTTTCTTTCTTTCTCTTTTTTGTTGTAGACGAGATAATTTCGGCCATAAAGGGGGAAGCAAGAAGACAAAATGAAAAATGAAAGAAAAAGAAAAAGAAAAGAAATAGAAGAGTGTAGAACGGAAGAGAAGAATGAAGGAGTTACTTAATTCTAGATATTTCTCCCATGTGTCCATATATTTACAAGGTTGCCACTCCTTTTACACATGTCATCTTGCTTTACACACACCCATACTTAATTACAAGTTTGCCCTTCTACTATGAACACACACCCATACTTAATTACAAGTTTGCCCTTCTACTATGCACACACACCTACTAATTACAAAAAATGCCACTAACCACAACCCTTTTCACACTAAACCCCCATCCAATACACTAACCCCTTTCACACTAGTATGGCTTACCCTACACATCCCTCCTACACAAGCATGTATATACATGTACACTACCACATTCATATGTGTCTATATAGCCAAGACATACACAAAGACAACCATATTATACAACTCTAGCCATATAGTTACACACTACACTTTCCCATACAACTATATACACATAAAAATGTGCACACCCACATCCAAACATAGGACGCACAACATATACACATATATATACTTAGTGTCTCAAACCCTCTACTGTCAAAACCCTCTACTACATATTCATGCATACACCGTACACACTATCCACACACATTCGTCTACTGGCCATACACTAAGGCACACCAACATGCACTACTAGATATACACTAACACAATAAAATATCCACAGGCTACAACTTACTATAATAACCAACCATATATCACCGCACATCACACACCCACGATCCCATGCATACGTACACAAACAGAATATAATTACACCAAACATATAGTAGGACACACGTATAGGTCAAAACTGGTCATGCCACATAGAAGTGATGAAACCAAATGCTTGAGATGATGAACTTGATACACTTGGAAGCTGCTCCTTAAGCTAAGGTTTCAACTACTAGATCATGCAATACTAGAAGGAGAAGAGAGAGTGAAGATGAGAGAGGGAAGATGATGAGCAGTATCCCCAAGCTGTTGGCTCTCTAAAATATTGTCTGTATCAGTTGAGTGATAGCCAAAATTCCATCTCAATCGGGTTTAAATAGCTCTAACAAAACGAACCAAAACCCAATACATCAACCCAAGAAATTCGCAGTCTAACATCTATAAACGAATAGATTTTCTAAAGATAAGAGATCTTTACACACAGATAGATCTTTACACATCGGAATTAAATGTACAATCTTTGTAATATGCAAATGAACAAAGAATTACAAAGATATAATAATAACAAAGTAAATAAGAATTGCTTGCAGAGATAAATAATCAAACACAGAAAATGCAAATGCAAAGACACGGATTTTTATCCTGGTTCCCCACAACCCTGGGTACGTCCAGTCCCCGACCAATCCGGTACGAGATTTCCACTATTGCCTTAGCAATACAAATACCTAACCTTACTAGGATTTCCGACCACCTAGACTTGTCTAGGATTTTACCCTTGCCTCACAACCCGAGGACTTTACCTTGCCTCACAATCCGAGGACTTATCACAAACACCTTGCCTACAACAAGGATTTACAACTACCCTTATCACCAAGGGACTACAAGTAAAATCAAATCCAATACACCACAATGAATTAGTGGAGATTGGTTTTTACACCCAATAATTCTATAGCCAAGATTAAATATGCAATTGTGCTTAACGTGGCTAAAAGAATTTTAAATCGTCCGTAGATCACACAAAGAATATGAGTTTATTCACTGTGATCTAGAATCTAGATGTGTTCTTAGATCACACAAAGAATATGAAATTATTCGATGTGATCTAGAATCTAGATGTTTCAAAAATCCTTTGAGAATATAAAAAATAAAAGAGAAGGATTTTGAAAACCAATTTGCAATAGCCAAAAATAATAATGATCTTAAAACGAATTATAAAGAATATAAGCAATAAGATCAGAAATAGAAAAACCGATTTGGCTATGAAGAACTTTGAGAGCGATGAGAACGATGAGATCTTTTGAGAGAATAAGAATTTTTCTCAAGAGTAAATTGGTGTGGAAAATGTTCTCATATGGTCTCTATTTATAGAGCCAAAGGAGAATTCAAAATGATTCAAATCAAGTTTGACTTTTGACAAAAAATCAAGCAATGAATAAATGAGAGAGTGAATCAAGGAATTCTGGTCGCACAGCTGGTAGTCGACTCCCTAACTTTGGTAGTCGACTCCCAGAGTGTCTCAGAGAAAATCTGCTACAACTGGTAGTCGACTCCCTAACTTAGGTAGCCGACTACCAGACTATCTTTTCTGGTAGAAGATAGAAATCAGTGTAGTGAACTACTGGGTGTTTGTAGTTGACTACAAATTGAAAATTAGCTTCTATGAAAAGAATGCTCTCAAATAAGTTTAAAATGAGTTTTAAAACCATTTTAGAAAATCATTGTGTGTGTGTGCAAATTCTTCTTGGCTTTGACATAATCCTAAGAAAATGAAAAACAACTCACACACTAGACTCTATGAAGAACTTGAAGCCATGGTTGAGCTTGCGCTAGTTGCATATGCTTCAGTTGAATTTGAGCTCCTCTTTAGCTTTAGCTTGAGCACATTCTTTGAGCTTTGGAGTTGCGAGCTAAATTAATCTTCATCTTCTGTGTGTGTGGTTGAAGTTCTTTTTTTCGGAGTATGCTTTGCACAACCTACACACTTAAGTAGTATGATAAGTAATTAAACAACATTTGGTGTGATCATCAACAAAACAAAACACTTGGGGTGGGACTAGATTCCCATCAAGCAGTATCCCCAAGCTTTTGGCTCTCTAAAATATTGTCTATATCAAAATTCCATCTCAGTCGGGTTTAAATAGATCTAACAAAACGGACCAAAACCCAATAAATCAACCCAAGAAATTCGCAGTCTAACATCTATAAACGAATAGATTTTTCTAGTCATCAAACGTCTGAAGAAGGGTTACCAGACGGCTGATGAACTATACAGTCGTCTGGTCGTCCTTCATTCGACTGTTGAATGATGAGTTGGTCAAGAACTAAATGAAGAACCAACTCCAAGCAACCAGATGTCAGAAGAACACTTGTCAGACAGCTGATGCATTGTTCAGTCGTCTGGTCAATCTTCTTCTGATGGCTGGACATATATGGGCGAGAAAAACAGAAAGTTCAAGAAAACTAACACACAAAGTTTAATTATCTGAAGTTCACCTGTCAGATGTTTGATCAACTGTTCAGATGTTTGGCAAGAGAACTTCATACGGTTGGTCAAACACAGGTTTTGGCCAACTAAAATGGATACGCCAGACATCTAGTGATGGGCTTCTAGACGTCTAGTACTGGTCAAAAACACAATCAAGAGTGTTTTGGCCAAAGAACCTATTGGGATGGGTCTTAGGTTATTCATATGGTTTACTAAAATGGAATTCGATACGAGAGAGAGAGAGAGAGAGAGAGAGAGAGAGAGAGAGAGAGAGAGTGTGTGTAATCAATTCATACAAGTATCCTACTAAATAAATAGCAAAATACATAAAGAATCAAAAATGCTTTACAATAAACTACATGATTCTTTATGGCTTCAATGATCCATTGCGCTATGGCTTGAGTCCATCATCCCATCACCAAACTGGGTTGTCTCCCCCATGATATAATCAAAGTTAATTATCTGCTATTAAAACATGTTGAGACATTATCCACATTGTTGGATCCTGTGGATGGCAAACAACACTAGAAGGGGGGTTGAATAGTGTTGTACAAATAGTAAACTTTTTCGATCGTTAATTAAAACCCTTCTAATGTTGCCTAAGAAACCAAGTAGAGCGATCTACGCTTGGTTCTTAATCAACAAAATAATCTTAAAATACACAGAGCAATTTCACAGCAGGTAGTCGACTCCCTATGATCAGTAGTCGACTCCCAGAGTATTTATAAGCACAGATAAGTAAGATAAATATTATATTCACAGCGGATAAAAGTAAGTTGATCTTTGCAATAGATGAATAGCAATTAGCAAATAATAAAGTAAGAGCAAAGATAAACAAACACAGATAAACAATCGCAGACACAAGGATTTTTATCCTGGTTCCCCACAACTTTTGGATACGTCCAGTCCCCGACCAATCCGGTACGAGATTTTCCACTATCTGCCTTGGCAAATACAAGTACCTAACTCCACTCGTTAGGATTTCCAACGACCTAGTCTTGACCAGGATTTCCAACTGGAAACACCTAGACTTGTCTAGTGTTCCAACAACAACACAATAAAAAAGAAATCCAATTCACCACAATAAATTGGTGGAGATTGGTTTTACCCCCGATTCTATAGCCAAACAAATATAGACAAAATTGTGTGTAGTGGCTTGGTAGAATAAGAGTCTAGATCACACAAAGATATGAGAGAATTCTTTGTGATCTAGATCCAATGTTTTTCAAAAGTCCTTTTAAACAAAAATCAAGAGAAGAGCAATAAGGATTTGAAAAACAATTAGCCAATAAAACGAGAATATGATCTTTAAAAAAATAATAACAGAATTTTGCAAGATCACAATTAAAATATAATTGGCTAAAGAGAGAATGAGAGCTTATAGAATTTTCAGAGCGTTTGCACGAAAGATTTTGATTTCAATAATTGTTGTTTTTCTCAAATGAAATTAGCTCTTATTTATAGGGAAAATTCTGAGATTTGAAATTCAAATTTACTTTGACTTTTGTCCCAAAAATCACGGAGAAATTCGCTCAACGAATTTTCAAAATTCAAGTCAAAAACGTCAGATTTTTACAGCTGGTAGTCGACTCCCTCATGTAGGTAGTCGACTCCCATAGTGTTTCGGGAATACTTGAATCCCAGCTGGTAGTCGACTCCCTACTGTTGGTAGTCGACTCCCAGAGGAGTTTTTCTTGCGACACATCTAGTCAGGCAAGTAGCTAACTCCAGGGTGTGTGGAGTTTCACTACGAAAATTATAAGATGACTACAGAAAGCTCTCAAAAACATTTTTGAAGATGTTTTAAAAGATATTCAAAAATATTTTCAAATCGTTTTGTGTGTGTGTGTGTTTGTCTATATGTTTTGGCTTTAACAATACCCTAAAGAGACACAACACACTCACTATAGACTTAGGACACGTCTTCGGAAGCTTGATCAATTTGATGAAGTGGATGTGAGCTTCACTTGAGCTTCTTGTTCTATTTGAGCTTTGAACTTCATTATTTGATCTTAGCCACGTTCGTCCTAGTCTTTGAGCGTAGGTTGCGCTTCTTTGAGTATGAGTAAAGCTTCTTATATCCTGCACACTTAATTGTAGTGTAGTTAGTACACTAAGTTTCATTTGGTGTGCTCATCATCAAAATCACTTGGGGTGGAATTCAATTTCCATCACTCTCCCCCTTTTTGATGATGACACCCAAATGAAAAATGAAGTAAGTTTGAAAAATGAAAATACATGAAAGTATACTTACTCCCCCTGCTTTGATGTGGTTCTCCCCCTGCATCGAAGCTGTTAGCAATACAATACATATTTTTGGCATTTCATATCTTTCTCCCCCTTGTCATCAACAAAAACAAAACAGAAAAAAAGACTAGTGGCAAAGTATTATAATTGATCATTATTCAATTCCTTTTCACTAACAATACCCAATTCTCTACGAAGTCTAGAGAATGTATCTTTTTGTAGGGGTTTTGTTAGAATATCTGCAACTTGCAAATCAGAGGAGACAAATTTAAGTTCAACATCCTTTTTGGTACAGTGATCATCGATAAATCTATGTATGATATCAATATGTTTTGTTCTATGATGGAGAACGGAATTTTTGTTGAGATTAATCGCGCTTTTATTATCGCAATAAATTACACATGTAGATGTATTAACACCATCATCTACGAGAACTTGTTTCATTCAAAGAATTTGGGCACATGCAAGTCCAGCAGCTATATATTCTGCCTTAGTTGTAGATAGTGAGACTGAACTTTGCTTTTTGCTAAACCACGAGACAAGGGAATGTCCAAGAAAATGACATGTTCCACTTGTGCTTTTTCTTGTGGCTTTACAACCAGCATAGTCTGCGTCACTAAACGAAGTTAAATTAAATGTGCCGCTTTTGGGATAAAATAGTCCAAAATCAGAAGTGGTCTTAAGATATCTAAATATGTATTTTATCGTTTTCAGATGTGATTCTCTAGGATCACATTGAAATCTAGCACATGCACAAACACTAAACATAATGTCAGGCCGGCTAGCAGTTAAATAGAGTAAAGATCCGATCATACCTCGATATGTTTTCTGGTCGACCTTTTTACCTGCTTCGTCTTTGTCTAAAGACGTGGATGTTGCCATTGGTATGTTCTTTCCTGATGCGGTTTCCATCCCGAACCTTTTGATTAGGTCTTTGGCATACTTCGTTTGATGAATGAAGGTTCCTTCTTTTCCTTGTTTGATTTGTAAGCCGAGAAAATATGTGAGCTCCCCCATGTGGCTCATTTCAAATTCTTCCTGCATTAGCTTAGCAAACTCTTGACAAAGATCTTCATTAGTAGATCCGAAGATAATGTCGTCTACATAAACTTGAATAAGAATAATATAATCATAAATTTTCTTAACAGATAAGGTTGTGTCTATCTTTCCAATAATGTAACTTGAGTCAATTAAAAATTTTCTTACTCTTTCATACCAAGCTCTTGGAGCTTGTTTTAGACCATACAGGGCTTTATTTAACTTGTAAACAAATCCTGTGTTTTTATCATGTTCAAATCCAGGAGGTTGCTCAACGTAGACTTCATCCTTTATGAATCCATTTAGGAAAGCGCTTTTTACATCCATTTGGTATAGTTTGAAATTTTTATATGATGCAAATGCAAGTAACATCCTGATAGATTCTAATCTAGCAACAGGAGCAAAAGTTTCATCGAAATCTATACCTTCTTCTTGTGAGTATCCTTTCGCTACTAACCTTGCTTTATTTCTTACTACATTTCCATCTTCGTCTAGTTTGTTCCGATATACCCATTTGGTGCCGATAACTGGACGGTCTTCCGGTCTAGGTACTAACTCCCATACTTGATTGCGTTCAAATTACAGAAGTTCTTCTTGCATAGCTTCAATCCATGCTTCATCTGCAAGAGCTTCTTCTACCTTTTTCGGATCAACGTCAGAAACAAATGCAACATGTGTCAAGTGTTCTATTTGAGATCTAGTTCTAATTCCTGCATCGATATCACCTATGACTTGTATGTGTGGGTGATATGTGACTTCAGGAAATGATTTGGGTAGAGAACTAGAGATGTCATTAGCAGTGATAGATTCATTATTGGGAGTAGATGCAATGATTATGCTATCATCATCATTATGAGCAGTATTATGAGGTAGAGATTCATCAAATGTAACATGTAGAGTTTCAACAATAGTTCGGAACTTTTATTGTAAACTCTATATGCTTTACTACGTAAAGAGTAACCGATAAATATGCCTTCATCTGCTTTGGAATCAAATTTATCTAAGTTATCTTTAGTATTCAGAATATAGCACTTACAACCAAAAACTCTGAAGTGCGATACTTTCGGAATTCGTTGGAGCAATAACTCTTAAGGGGTCTTTTCAAAAAGTTTTCTTATTAAAACTTTGCTTTGAATATAGCACGCGGTTGCTACAGCTTCCGCCCAAAAACTTTTTGTAAGGTTGCTTTCACGCAACATTGTTCGTGCACACTCTTGGAGAGTTCTATTTTTCCTTTCAACTACCCCATTTTGAGGAGCAGCTCTAGGAAAAGCAAAAGTATGAGAAATGCCTCGTTCTTCACAAAACAGTTTAAAATGTTCATTTTCAAATTCACCACCGTGATCACTTCTTAAAGAAATAATTTTCAAAGAATATAAACGTTCAATTCTTTTGAAAAATATTTCGAATTCACGGAAGGCATCATTCTTATGAGTTAAGAATAATACCCACGTATATCGAGTAAAATCATCAACTATGATAAATATGTATCTAGAGTTACATAAGGATGGAGTTCTAGTTGGGCCAAACAAGTCCATATGGAGTAGTTCAAGTGGCCCATTAGAACTAAGAGCTCCAATATTCTTAAATGAACTCTTATGCATTTTGCCAAATTGACATGAATTACATATTTTATCCAATTTAAAATTTATTTTGGGAAGTCCTTGCACCAACTCTTTCCTAGAATTCTTATCCATGTTTTTGATGTTCACATGGCCAAATCGTCTATGCCAGAGCAAAGGGTCATTTGTTGAAACAATTAAACATACATTTGATTCATATTCATTTAATCTAAGTACATAAATATTTTCTACTCGCTTGCCTTTAACAAGAATATTTTTCATATCCTTGTCATAGACTAAGCAGGAGTCAAGAGTAAATAGAACTTTCATACCTTTGTTGCACAGTTGACTTATGCTTATCAGATTATGCTTTAATCCTTTCACCAAGCTTACATCTTTGATGAGTAATTTTGAAGGACTGCCGATATTACCTATTCCGACAATTTTACCTTTCTTATTGTCACAAAATGTCACGGTTCCGCCAGCATACATTTTTAGATTGCTAAGTAGTCTTGCGTTCCATGTCATGTGTGCGGAGCATCCGCTATCCATTATCCATACGTCCTGAAAAAATAATTTTGACACGTTTGGTACCCACTTATAATTGGGTCCAATTTGTTAGAGAAAAGACAATTTTATTGTTATGAGCGATCTTGAATGTTTGGGTATCAGAAGAATGTACATGAAGCATGTGGATACCCTAATGCATGTACAAAATGAAAGAATTACTTATTAGGAACCCAAATTCGATTTGAATTTGATTTCCTATGAACAAATGAATCATTATAAAATCCATGCATACTTCTAGTCAAATTATGAACATAAACATTTTTATCATGCAGACATAAGTGTTTAGGTGCCCATATCATGTTAGGTCTAATATTGTGTACATTGTGAGGTTTGTGTACAAAATGTGATCTTTGATACACATTGTGTATAGCATGTGGTTTATGTGACATGTGGGATGTATTGTGTCCAACATTGTTGTATACACAAAATATGCTTTCTAACATTTGTATGCACAACACTTTTACAATTGTTACTAGAGGTAGAAGCATGAGCATTCTTATTATGTGTTGTGGATACATGCTTTTGTGAATGAGTAGCTTTTGCACTTGGATTTGTCTTAAACTCATCAAGCTTAAGAACTAATTCTTCATGTTTAAGCTTACTCGTGCTCAAAACATTTTCAAGCATCTCAATTCTATCATTTAAACTGGAAACATAAATAGCATGTTCAGTTTTCAGTGCATCGTGATCACACACTAATTTGTCATGTTCTTTATTCAGAGTCTTGTGTTTCTTGTCTAGTACCTTGTGTTTCTTTGACAAACGTTCATATTCTCTATAGAGGTTTTCATATGCGCTTACAATGTCAAACTCATTTTCCTCATCGGAACTAGAATCACTTACCTCGTCTTTGTCATTTTGACGTGCCATCATGCATAGTTCTTCATTGTTGACTTGAGGTATCTTCATGGGTGTTTGGATCTCATTTGGTCTTGATCCGAATCTTTCATCCAATAGGTTTAGGATTTGATGTGCGGTTTCGGCCTTTTCTACAAGATCTAATATTTGATCAGTTAATCCAGTGTAAAGTAAACGCATTACCTTGAGGTTGTTGAAGTATGCTTCCTCTTGATCAGGACTCCATTGAGTTTGCGGTATGGTTGGAATCTCGTACGGTTCTCTGAGAGATCTCATGTATTTCAGATCTTGTGCCTCTAAGAAAATTTACATTCTCCTTTTCCATTGAGAATAGAGATTGTCGTTGAAGATCGGAGGAGTGTGAGTGTTGCAGACGTTTGTTGATGTCATTGCTTTGACCTTGCTTTGATACCAAGTGTTGGATCCTGTGGATGGCAAACAACACTAGAAGGGGGGTTGAATAGTGTTGTACAAATAGTAAAATTTTTCGATCGTTAATTAAAACCCTTCTAATGTTGCCTAAGAAACCAAGTAGAGCGATCTACGCTTGGTTCTTAATCAACAAAATAATCTTAAAATACACAGAGCAATTTCACAGCAGGTAGTCGACTCCCTATGATCAGTAGTCGACTCCCAGAGTATTTATAAGCACAGATAAGTAAGATAAATATTATATCCACAGCGGATAAAAGTAAGTTGATCTTTGCAATAGATGAATAGCAATTAGCAAATAATAAAGTAAGAGCAAAGATAAACAAACACAGATAAACAATCGCAGACATAAGGATTTTTATCCTGGTTCCCCACAACTTTTGGGTACGTCCAGTCCCCGACCAATCCGGTACGAGATTTTCCACTATCTGCCTTGGCAAATACAAGTACCTAACTCCACTCGTTAGGATTTCCAACGACCTAGTCTTGACCAGGATTTCCAACTGGAAACACCTAGACTTGTCTAGTGTTCCAACAACAACACAATAAAAAAGATATCCAATTCACCATAATAAATTGGTGGAGATTGGTTTTACACCCGATTCTATAACCAAACAAAGATAGACAAAATTGTGTGTAGTGGCTTGATAGAATAAGAGTCTAGATCACACAAAGATACGAGAGAATTCTTTGTGATCTAGATCTAATGTTTTTCAAAAATCCTTTTAAACAAAAATCAAGAGAAGGGCAATAAGGATTTGAAAAACAATTAGCCAATAAAACGAGAATATGATCTTAAAAAAAATAATAACAGAATTTTGCAAGATCACAATTAAAATATAATTGGCTAAAGAGAGAATGAGAGCTTATAGAATTTTCAGAGCGTTTGCACGAAAGATTTTGATTTCAATAATTGTTGTTTTTCTCAAATGAAATTAGCTCTTATTTATAGGGAAAATTCTGAGATTTGAAATTCAAATTTACTTTGACTTTTGTCCCAAAAATCACGGAGAAATTCGCTCAACGTATTTTCAAAATTCAAGTCAAAAACGTCAGATTTTTACAGCTGGTAGTCGACTCCCTCATGTAGGTAGTCGACTCCCATAGTGTTTCGGTAATACTTGAATCCCAGCTGGTAGTCGACTCCCTACTGTTGGTAGTCGACTCCCAGAGGAGTTTTTCCTGCGACACATCTAGTCAGACAAGTAGCTAACTCCAGGGTGTGTGGAGTTTCACTACGAAAGTTATAAGATGACTAGAGAAAGCTCTCAAAAACATTTTTGAAGATGTTTTAAAAGATATTCAAAAATATTTTCAAATCGTTGTGTGTGTGTGTGTGTTTGTCTATATGTTTTGGCTTTAACAATACCCTAAAGAGACACAACACACTCACTATAGACTTAGGACACGTCTTCGGAAGCTTGATCAATTTGATGAAGTGGATGTGAGCTTCACTTGAGCTTCTTGTTCTATTTGAGCTTTAAACTTCATTATTTGATCTTAGCCACGTTCGTCCTAGTCTTTGAGCGTAGATTGTGCTTCTTTGAGTATGAGTAAAGCTTCGCATATCCTGCACACTTAATTGTAGTGTAGTTAGTACACTAAGTTTCATTTGGTGTGCTCATCATCAAAATCACTTGGGGGTGGAATTCAATTTCCATCACACATAACGTGGTGAACAACATCAAAACAATATTGGGCTTAATGGCCAATATCCAACACAATGTGCCAAAAAATTGTAAGGATTGCCTTTCCCTTGCAATACTAACAACAACACACTAGAGGGGGGTGAATAGTGTTGAGTATTGATTCCCCGGATTTGGTTTTGATGATGAACAAACATAAATATCGCGAACTAACTCTTTGTGAGCGCAGTGATGGAGATCGTCGCCAAAATTCTACGTACATCAAAAGCGACATCTCAAGACATCTCAAAGCGCGTGATCGTGTGCCTGAAGCTTCGTTGAAGCTCAAGGAGATTTATTGAAGTCAAGAGATTCGGATTGAAGCTTTGAAGACGGTTCGTCTAGCTTATTTTATAGTCTTCTAGCTTTTTTTCGTAGAATGTTAAGCCTTGAGTAGGCCTTACATTATAATCTTCTTAACGATCATATCTTAGAGCTAGGATTATTTTAGAAGCCAATAGAAACTTTCCCGAAGCTTTACGCTTCATTTCGTGGCTTCTTGTACATCTTAGTTGGTTCAAGAAGAAGAAACAACCGACTAGATTGTCATCTAGTCGGTTAAGAATCCTTCTTGAACCGACTAGATTTCCTTGCTCAATTCAGCCTCTTCACTGTTGACCAATTAGTCGGTCCAAGAAGGTTCACCGACCGACTAGTTGTCAAACTATTCGGTTGGGAATCCTTCTTAGACCGACTAGTTATACTTTCATCTTTCCAGCCTAAGCTTCTGTCGATGAGTTAGTCGGTCCAAGAACATCCATCGACCGACTAGTTGTGAAACTAGTCGGTTGGAATTTGTTCTTAGACCGACTAGTTCTCCTTGTGATCAGCCTATTGAATTTCACTACTTAGTCGGTCAAAGAACACTCACTGATCGACTAGTTGTCAAACTAGTCGGTTGGTAAGTCTTCTTAGACCGACTAGTTCTATCTCCTGAATTCTCTATCTTGGCGGTCTACCTTCTAGTCGGTCCAAGAAGAATCACCGACCGACTATTTGCAAAACTAATCGGTTAGTGATGCTTCTTAGACCCATTAGACTGCTTTAGAAATAGATCCATTGGGCATTTATTGCCACGATTTTGCTTCTCTCTTTTCTCACTCCTATATAATCTTGATGTGATTCTAACCTAGCATTCAAGGCTGCCATTATTGAGTTTTAGAGAATCAAAGAGAAAGCATTCAACTCTCATTTCCAAGCTCTCTCTTCCCACAAAGAATCTCTCCCCAACTCCTTGAGCCTTATTTCCTCAAGAGAGATTCTCTTCATTGTGAGCCACTCAAGCCAAGAGCTTGATTCAAAGTCACCAACTCCATCCTAGCCTTCGATCGCTGTTTATCTTTGTGGAGCTAGGGTTTGATGACATTCTCTCCTTCAAAATCTTCCTTGCCCTAAAATCAGTAAGTTTACTCAATGCATAGGATTTTGTTGGTAAGTGTTTATTATTTCATTTACTTTGCTATTAAGTTTATCTCTCGGTTATGAGAGAAAGTCGCGATCCCGGGTTGTTGGAGTCACGTTTTCATTTTTGTATGATTTGATCTTGTAGAGGTTTTCTACAAGAATTTCATAGTGCAAACTTGGGTTAGAGGATTCTAACTCAAGTAGCCGGAGGGGATCCGGGTGTTTTAGATGTAGGATCACCAGGAACAAGTCGGGGAGACTTGGGTGGATCCGAACTCGTTACATCGCTTGTTTGCAACTGTCTTTCTTTGTTGTCATATTTTCATTCCGCATTGTTGGTTGAGTTTGCACAATAATTAGGAATAATTATCTTGATTATTTTAAAGTACTATTCACCCTCCTCTAGTACTTGTGCAGTAGCTATCAGGGCATTACAAATAGTGTAATGGCAATAAAATTGTTCAATTAAAATTAAACTTGTAAATGCTGAATAATAAATGCAAGAGGAAATAATCGACACAATCAATCCAAACGCAAACACAAGATTTTACTCTTGTTTCCCAAACTTGGGTACGTCCAGCCACACCAATATTCACTATAGTTCCCCCAAAGAGAAGTGAATACAAACCCCACAAGGAGATACATCATCAAGAGGATTTTGCCCTACACAAGGACCCAACCAACCCTACACAAGGGTCAAACTCCCACCTAGAGAATTACTGACTCCCACTCAGAGAATTAGGGTTAGCCCTACACTAGGACACCAAACTCCCACAAAGAGAGTTACTCCCACAAAGAGAGTTATTCCCATTAAGAGAATATCCTATTTCCACTTAGAGAAATACTCCTACAAATAGAGAGACTAATTCCCACAAAAAGAATTAGTGTTACAAGAAAACACCAAGTAAAACAAATACTATTACCTACGCCTTGAGAACTTACTCATATATGAATGCAAGGCATGGAAGAGGATCTCTAGGTGTTGAGATTTGCTTGAAAGCACTTGGATGATTTCCCTTGAGCTTGACTTCAATGCATGAAGAGGATATAGAGCTCTAAGAGGGAAATGAGAGAGTTTGAGAGTGACTTATTTAATATCTAAGGATTTTCAACAGCATCAAGAAGTTCCTATGAACTCAGCCCTCTCATATATAGGAATCCTACATCAATTCTCAAAAACGAAAGAAACAGCCAAAAACATAAAGCTGCAACGACTAGTTTCTGGGCAGAAACGACACTGACAGTCGACTGATGAACAGATGACAGTCGACTGTCCAACGGCTAGAAAATATACAACGGCTATAATCTGAGCCTTGACAGTCGACTGATGAAGACAATACAGTCGACTGAAAACAGGACGGGCGCCTGATAAACCTTCAGCAGGCGACTGCTGCAGGTGATTAAATAAAACAGAGAGTTGCACTCTTTCTCCCAAAAAGCATACAGGTGACTGATGACAAGAATACAGTCGACTGTAAAATAGGCAGGCGACTGTAAATCCTTAATCAGACGACTGCTGCAGGAGATGGAGAAAAACAGATAGAAGCAGTATTTGCACTCATGCCTCTTAGACGATTGTTGACCATTTCACAGGCGACTGTAAATATAAAAGCGACTGTAAACTGAGCATCAGTCGACTGATACGAAAAGCTCAAGTAGAGTCAATAGAGACGTTGACTTGAGCAGTGCATCACAGTCGACTGTAGAAGGTTCGACAGGCGACTGGAAATCTCCCAGCTGACTGTGAATCCTTCAGCAGGCAACTGTAGGGAAGCCAGAGACTCCAAATGAGTCTTTAGACAAGATGAACCTATTGGGTTGGATTCTATGATAAACATAAGACTTACTAAGATGGTTAAATGCATATGCATGAATGAGTAGACCATCTAACAAGGCATTACATTAAACCTAGACTCAAACAAGAGAGAAAGCAATAAAGGAAATATTATATGGATTACAATGCTTTCCTTGGAGTCTATGGCTTCAATCTTGATGCCATGATGCTCCCCATCATCTCCAAGCTTTGGCACCCCTTGAGTCCAAGCTTTGGCCCTTCTCCACTTGATGTCCATCCTTGCACCAAGTGTTTAGTTTCCAAAAATGATATTCTTGAAATGTTAATTATGACACTAAAATACGAGAGTCATTACCAACAACATAATTTTGTGATCATCATCAAAATAACATTGGTATGAAACACAAATGCTCAACAAAAATTTCTCCGCTAACTTACCAAATCAATCACTACGCACAACCCAAATTACTCAACGCGCACATCCATCCCTTTTTGATCAATGCAGAAATCTGCGAGTTCAGTTAGAAATTTTCTCAACGCAAGAAAAGCAAACAGCTCAGTTTTGAGTTTGTCCAACGAATTTCAAAGATTTATTGACATCCAACAGAGATTCAAATATTTTTTGAGAGATTTTCATGCCATAAAATTGTTAGTGCCCTAAAATTATACTACGAGATCGAAAGATTTAAAATTTTTTGTGCCCTAAAATTGTTTGAAAGAAATTAACACAAATCAGATCTACCTATAATAAGTAATTATATGCAATAAAATTTTTAGAAATTAAAATAAATTTAATAAATGGTATGTGCGATGAGCAACTTTTGTTTAAAAAGAAGAAAGATGGGAACTGATTTAGGGTGTTTTGCATTATGGGCATTTTCGGTATTCCGGTATGTGTACCAAGCAAAAACTTGGATTTTCAAATTTATGCGGTATGTGTGCGAAGTAAAAAAGTAAGCTATGTGCCCTGAGCAAAATGGTTGGTTCGCAAAGTAACCCCCTTTGTCGCGAGCTGGATGATTTTGTTGAATATTGAATCACCCAATGTGGTTTTGATGATAATAAAACATAATTAATTGTGATTAATCCTCATATTTTGTAGTTAATGAAAGTATCGTCAATATAGACAAAGTCATTTCAAATAAAGACGAAGAGTTGGATCATTAAAGCAAGGACATCAATCAATGAAGCAGGGAAACCAAGGAATGAACGCAAGGAAATCAAATGTTCGACTCAACAAGTTCAATGGAAGTCTTCAAGGAATTCAATAGGAAGTAAAGAGGATTAATGTGTACATCTTTCTCATTCTTTACTTCATTGTTGAATTAGCATGTTAAGCCTTGAATAGACTTGATAGAATCACCTTTATGACACTTACAAACATGTTAGATCATTTATCATTGGGTCTCATATGGTTAGAAATTGCATAAGCTTGAAGTAGAGCTTTTCAGCCTACTAAGGCGCTTGATGATTGTTATCTAAACACCTGCCGTCATGCACAGTCAGTTATCTAAACCATATACTGTACAGATCCCAAAGTTCTCATCGCAGACGTCTGCATAAGTGTGTCAGATGCCTGGATAATGAACTTCAGACATCTCGAAAATTTGAGCTGATCTTCTAGTAACTCAGCCTCTGCAGTCTGACTGAATCAGATGTCTGACGTTACGTTACTAACGTCTGCATAGTGTGTCAGGCGCCTGATAATGAATGAGCATATTTCCAGTAACTAAATCTCTGCAGTCAGTCTTGATCAGGCGTCTGAAGTTGTGTTGCCAGACGTTTGTATAATTGATCAAACATCTGGATGATGAACATCAGACGTCTGGTTATTCAGACCAAAAATTTCTAGTAACTTAGTTTTCACTATCAGTTTGATTAGGCGCATGATGCCGTTGAAGCAGAAGTCTAGGAAGTGGACTAGGTGATATGCTCCTATTTTACATGTTTTATCGCATATCTTCATGACACATTTCACCCTCCAAACCCCCATTTTATACGCTTTTGTGCTATTATTTGGAACAATATAACTTTCAGAGCGTTTATTCCATTTCAGGGATTTTGAGCGATATTGGAGCAATTTGGAGTCAATAAGACGATCGGCGGCATGAGAGCACCAATAAGACTCATGATGACATGCTCAAGGTATCAAAGAAGAATACTGGAGCAAGTAAGAGGTAAGAGAGAAAGTCGCGCGATCGAGCTATGATTCGGCGAAGGAATGGAGTGACCCGAAGTGCTGAAAACAGGACAGCCGTGCACTATTTCTAAATCTGATATCACCTAGGATTTTTCACTATTTTTCTGATATTTTTCCCAGGTAGCATACGTCAAGACGGTTCCAACGCCACCAAGAACGCGTAAATCAGAGGTTGGATGAGCCCTAGGGAATTTCTGCAAGATGATGGTGCAGTGCTGAAATTGTTCTCAGTAGCCTACTCGGTCGAGTAGCACTTTTCTCAGTCCGAGTCGTACACTACTCGGTCAGAATGTTGTTTTTGGTGTCCGACTCGACCGAGCAACCTCCTACTCGGTCCGAGCAACCTCCGACTCGGTCCGAGCAACCTCCTACTCGGACCGAGTCATGTGCAAATGAGGCTGAAGTGCGTTTTTTAGTCCCAATCAGGCGAGCAACCTTCGACTCGACCGAGCAACCTCCTACTCGGTCCGAGCAACCTTCTACTCGACCAAGCAGTACCGAATCAGCCCGGGTTGGCAGAGCGATGTATTTTGGAATATGTGGATTCTCTATATAACTCGACCGAGCTGCCGAACGACTCAACCGAGCTGCCGAACGACTCGACCGAGCAGCTTTGTGCTCGGACCGAGTCACGGTGGGCCCATTTTCTGATCTGCACCCGGATTTTTGGGTTCTGCGAGGGGTTTTGGGGAGATTCTTCTGAGTCGCCTGCAGGGAGCTTTAGGGGGAGTTTTTTAGGGAGATTTTTAGTGGGGAATTTTGAGGAGATTTTATATACTTTTCTAAAGATAATTTTTAGATCTTTGTTAGACTTTTGTGGAGACGATCTTTTGGGGAGTTTGGCTATGCCCTAGGCACCTCCTTTGTATCAAGATAAGCATTTTTCCCCTTTTTAATTCTATTACTAGTTCTTTGTGATTTATTATTGTTTATCCATTCTTGATGCATGCAATGAATTCTTCGTGCGTTATATTATCTATTGATATTGCTATGCTTGCGTAATTTTTTCTAGGGCTAAGGGATTAGACCATGGATCTTAGGACTTAGTTGCAAAGTTGGGATTTTTATGATGCATTGGTTATAAAAGGGGTTGTATTTTTGTTGATCTAGCAAGATCCCTAGGAGAATTCGTACTGAGATCGTGCCCACGGTCGGTGGAATCGATTAGCTTAAGTAATATCTTACGGATCTAATTAGGGAGTTAGTGAATTCAACCAAGGCTCGTGACCATGCCCGGCTCGTGCCTTGAGGGGATCCACTGATGAACTATATAACTAATTGACGGCTACCGCCATTGCGTCAATAAGAGCCACCAAAATACCTCGAAGCTCTAACCCACGAGAGTAGTACGAGGTGAGAGCATTCGAACCACGAGAGTGGTGAGATTATTGTAGATCCTTAATGCACGTATCGTATGCGTCTATTGCGAGAGCGGGGTTAATGCGATACGTTAGATTCATGATGCCCAGACACATGAATTCACTTCCTAGATGCTACAATCCCCAATAAAACCAACGCAACGTAAGAGTCCTAGCCTAGCGTCGAGATCCGACGGTCATAGTGGCGAGACCTAAGCCCTAATCGTTTGTATTTTATTTCTTTCTTTCTTTGTGTGGAACCACTTGCTTGCGACGTTGAGTGACACAACCTTCGCATCCATCACCATTACGACCATCCATATTCAATATCCACCAATAAACCCGCAAGTCTAACTCAACCTAGGAGTAGATAGGTAGTATAGCACCGCTTCCCCGTGTTCGATACCCGCTTGCCACTATACCGTGCGCTTGCGGTAAACGACATCGTTCGGGGTTACATTCCGGACGCATCACTAGGCATCTGTGAAGTCTTCTTCAGACGCCTGCCAACTGTCCGTTAGACTGCATTAATGACATAGTCAAAACATTACAACATGCGTCTGGCTCGTCTACTTCAAGCGCCTGACAACTAGGATTTCTGCTAGTTAATAGCAGTTTCCAGCATTAAATGCTTGGAATCTTTCTATGGTTTTGGACAGATTTCGGTGGCATATAAATAGGGCTTTAATGTCTTGACTAAAAGACTGTCAAGACACCATTGAATACACTCTCAAGTATTTGCAAGTCATTTATTCTTCTAAAGACAAGAGACTTCCAAGCCATTCAAGCTCAAGCTCTAAGTTTCAACTTGTTTACAAAGCTTTCAAGACCAATCTTCTAGCATTCATTGCAAATCATCGTAAGACAAGTAGTAAGTGCTCGTTCTCTCACCATTTAGAGCACATCACGCACAACTTCTTGACTCATTCTTCAAGGTATTATTCAAGGCATATGTTGTGTTAATTGTTTCATATTGGACATATTGGTTCTATCTTCTCTTTGATATTTGAGATATACTCTCGGGGTGTGAGAGTGATCCATTCACATGTTGTGGGAAGTAGATGAAGAAGGTGTATCAGTTTTACACTTGCCGGTTTTTGGCAAGTGGGTATTTGTGGAACACTACTCACTTGCGGGTTGGCCAGTGGGTTGATGGAGTATGATTTAAGAGAGTCGGGGAGACTTAGTGAATCAGAACCAGGATAAATCCTGTGTTTGCGTTTACATTCTTTGTGTTGTTGCTCTCTCTCTCTCTCTTTACAATTCGGAACAAAGGTTGCATACGAGTTTTATAATTTGGCGTAATGTCATTATTATCATTATAAAACACTATTCACCCCCTATAATGTTTCTCCCTATAGTTTCAGATCATACAGCTTTGACATATTTTTTGTGGGCCTTCTACACGTTTAGTTTGAGAACGGGCCCCGGCTAGAAATGTGATTTGGGTCAGGCTTTCAGATGTAAACAACAAGGCTTTTTCAACCATCCGGCCCTTAAAAAATGCGTATTTTGATATTTATACCTTAAATATGGGAATTTTCTCTCAAGTCAATCAAATCTTAAATTTTAACATTTTAGTCACTTGCTCTAGTTTTCTGTTAAAATCTAATAGAAAAGGGAATATTCTGTTAGATGCTGATTAAGGTTGGGGGGCTCACAGTAAGTAGGGGAGGCGGTGCCTCTGGTCATTTTTGGGGGCGGCGGCACTGCCTCCTCCCCCTCATAAACAATGGAGGGGGGGGGGGGGGCGACGACGCCTCTTCTCCACCCGCAAAAACCTGACGAGAAGGAGGGGGATGAGGCGGTGCAGCAGCCTCCTTCGACATCTTATTCGATTTTTACATGAGGAGGATGAGGAGGCGCTGTCACCTCCGCGTCATTTTTTGGGGGGAGGAGCACAGTCTTCTCCCCATCATCCTCAAACGAGGAGGGGGAGGCGGCATGGCTCCTCTGCCCCCAAAAAAAAACGACGGGGAGGAGGCGGCGCCACCACCAACACCCAAAACCGATGAGGAGTGATTTGCGGGTTGGTTAATTGCTAATTAATGTTTAATTATTAATTAATTAACTATAATCAGTATTTAATCGTTAATTAATCTAAATTCGGTTAACTCTTTAACAGAATATAGGATGGATGGACTATTAAGTTTGAAGGTTAATATTTGAGTGACTTGAGAGCAAATACGCTCATTTAAAAGATAAATATCAGAATAAGTGTTTTAAGGGACGAATATACGGAAAACCCAAACAACAATACATGATGTATTTATTAAGAGAATAATATAGAAAAGATGGCAAATGATCTAATAGATCAGGTGTCAATACACAAAAAAGTGGAAAGTACACGTACTTGTACTTTCTGTGAGACCCGTCTTTTGAAGTCTTGCATCTGATTTAATATCTATTAGATCAGGTGTCACCTGATTTACATGATTCTTAAAAATCCTCCAAAACAATATAATCCAAAACAATATCAAGTATTTCGATTTAACACGCAATTATAACTGTTGTTTGGGCTCACGCAACAGGCCCAAGCTGCGGCCGGGCATTTTCTCAGCCCTACTCAAATTCATACTAATTCAGTGTCCATTGACAGCTTAAGCAAATGCCAAAACCCTAGAAAAGCCCTCGATCTCGCAGTATCGGACCCATTTGCTTGCTCATCTGTCAAATTTCGGATTCGCACCTATCCCCGAAATATCTTGAGTCGTCGACTTCTGGTGAGCATTCTCGTCTTGTTCTCTTTGATTCTCGCTTCGAATTGGGATTAGACATTCTGGTCCTCGTTTATCTGCTTTATTTCGGGCAAATTATGATTTTTGATCACTTATTTGTTTATACGCAAGTGCGTTTTAACATTGTAGCTTTAAATATTGATTTTAATTTTTAATCTTGCAGGTAATTAGGGTTTTGTGGCTGAGATTCGATTTACAGAATGGCCACTAGTAAGATTAACTGGAACTATATGCTGTAGTTTATTACTTGCTTATAAATGGCGAACAGATGCTTGGAACTTTTTGTTGCTGGACATTGTTTGAACATGAATACTTGAAAGTTGTTTTCTAACCTCAATGTGCTTCTTATGCTTAAAGCTTGATGTGTGAACGGAACAATGAAATACATTAGATTTCTTAAGTTGTAGCTCCTCTCACCGCAGTGCCTGAAATGTGGTTTGGTCATGTTTGGATGACTTAATAAATCTTTGGCATATTCTGTATTGCCACATAATAAATCTTCAGAGACCGTCTCTGTAAATTAAGGAGAATGAGGTTGGGTCGACATAGACATGTACTCGCGACCTTGTGTATGACATGACAACCCAAAGTTCAAACAAAAGAACATGCATATACATGTTTATTTCTTTGAGTATCTATATATTTAACTCATATACAGTGACATGCATATTATAAAGTATGTAATTCTAGTAAATTCATCTATAAAACAACTTTCTTTTGCCAAAGTGGCCCGAATGTACTTCATTTTATACGCGGTTTAAGGTTAATAATGGTTTATACGTCGGGAAATACCGGATGAAAGTTTTATTCTTGTAAAACCTGAAGAAATATAGAAGAAGGAGATATACGATCGGAGAGAGAGATAAGAGAAACCGACAATATTTTCATTAGCCTCAATGGGTTTATATAGATTACATAGTGACTGTTGGAATGCCAACAGGTATGACTCTTGGGATATCAATGGGTGTCTCTTGGGTAATGAACGGTTGCATTCATTGGGATGCCAACCGTTGTGTCTGTTGGGGAACCAATGCGTCCATTGGGAAGAGGAGATGGTGTTATCTCTTTACACGCCCCCGCAAACTGAGCGGCAGAGATGATGAACAGTTTGTCCCGGAGAAGTTCAAACCGCGGAGTCGGGAGGCTCTTTGTGAAGATGTCAGCAGGATTATCCTCGGTGGATATGTGTCGAACACGAATATTGTTGGAGGTGACTTGCTCACGAATGAAGTGGTAGTCGATAGCGAAGTGCTTCGTTCGAGAGTGAAAGACCGGATTGGATGATAACGAAAGAGCCGACTTGTTGTCACACCAGAGAAGAGGGGTATCCTGGAGAGGAATCTTCAGATCTGTCAGGAGAAGTTGGAGCCAAATGATGTCCTTAGCAGTCAAGGACAACGAGCGATATTCAGACTCTGTGGAGCTATGAGAGATGGAGGACCGCTTCTTAGCGCTCCAAGTGAGTGGGTTTCGGCCAAGGAAAACGCAGAAACCACTGATAGAACGTCGATCAGTGGGATCACCAGCCCAGTCAGCATCAGAAAAAGCAACAAGTGACAGCGGACTGGGGCGAAGGAGGATGCCATGAGTCGGAGTAGATTGGAGATACCGCAGAATACGTTTGGCAGCAGTGAGATGAGATTCGCATGGACTGTGAAGAAACTGACAGACCCGATTGACGGCAAACGCAATATCTGGACGGGTCAGTGTGAGATACTGAAGGGCGCCAACAATGCTGTGGTAGTAAGAACCATCTGAGAGAGGAGGATCCGGGTGAACATGGGACAGCTTAGCCGAGACAGGAGTTCGGGCAGGTTTGCAATTGGCAAGTCCCGCTCGTTGAAGGAGGTCTTTAGTATACTTAGTTTGGTGGACGAAGCTACCTTGACGGTGTCGTTGTATTTTCAGACCCAAGAAGTAGGAGAGGTCGCCAAGGTCTTTAAGGGAGAATTCTTGAGATAATAAGGTGATGAATTGAGGGATATACGAGGAAGAGGATCCAGTGATGAGAATATCATCCACATAGAGCAAGATCACTGTAGTCTGACCACTGTAGTGCCGAATGAAGAGGGAGGAGTCGGCGATGCTGGGAATGAAGCCATGGAGACGAATGAAGGTTGAAAAACGGGCGTACCACTGTCTCTGTGCCTGTTTGAGGCCATACAAGGCCTTCCGGAGTTTGCAGACGTGGTGAGGGAAGGAAGGATCAATAAAGCCCGCCGGCTGCTCCATGTAGAGGTCCTCTTCAATATTGCCATGTAGGAAGGCATTGGAGACATCAAGCTGTTTGACGGGCCAATCGAAGTGAAGAGCGAGTGCAATCAGAAGGCGGATGGAGCCATGTTTGGCCACAGGACTGAATGTTTGAGCATAGTCAAGGCCTTCCTTTTGGTGGAAGCCCTTGGCAACCAACCGTGCCTTGTAGCGAGCAATAGACCCCATGGCGTCCCGCTTGATTTTGTATACCCACTTGCAGCCGATGATGTTGGATGTAGAGGGGGGGACAACCAGATCCCAAGTCTGTTGACGGGTGAGGGCATCGAATTCAGATTGCATGGCAGCGATCCAGTGGGGATGTTTGGAAGCTTCTTTGAAGGAGAGAGGTTCCTCAGATGTGATAGCAGCATGGAGATTAAGAGGTTGGCGATGGCGGAAAGTGCCAACCATAGAGCGGGTAGTCATGGGATGAGTGGGAAGAGAGGCAGGCGGATGAGAACTCGTTGGAGGTGGAGTGGGAGGAGGTGTATCGGGAGGTAGGCTATAGGATGGGTTGTCGGTGTTTGATGGGCTATGAGATGTGGGAGAGGTTGCCTGGGAACAAGAGGAGTGAGATGGGGTGTATTGGGAGTAGGGGTAGCTATTTGGGAAGCGGATGCGGGAGAGAAAGGAGTGTCGGGGAAGGCATCGGGACAGGGATGTCTCGGAGAAGTCTCGGGACATGATGGTCCGGGAGGAGAGGGCTCAGGAGGACTCGTCTGGGGAGAGGAGGTCCCGGGAGGACTCATGCCTGGTTGGAAGTAGGGAAAAGTCTGTTCTTCAAATTGAACATGCCGGGTGAGGTAGATGCGTCTGGTTTTTAGCTCCATGCATTTGTAGGCCTTCATATTGTCCGGATAACCAAGGAAGACGCATGGTTGAGATCGTGGCTCAAGTTTGTCACCCGCATAAGGTCGAAGGCAAGGAAAACAAAGACAACCAAATGTGCGCATCCACTTATAATCTGGGAGCTGATGATGTAAAATCTCAAGAGGAGACTTGTTCTGCTGAGTAGAGGATGGTAGACGGTTGATCAGATATACGGCCGTCTTTGCTGCATTTGGCCAATGTTGTTTGGGCATGGAAGCAGTTAGAAGTAAAGCAAGTGTTGTTTCGATTATATGTCGGTGTTTTCGTTCTGCGACACCATTTTGTTTCGGAGTGTGGTGCAGATGTTTGGTGTATGATACCAAGGCGATGAAATAGGGAAGAAAACTGGTTGTTGACAAACTCGCCCCCGCCGTCAGAACGAAATTTTTTGATTTTGGTGTTGAACTGTCGTTCAGCCATGATTTGAAAAGACTGAAAAGCAGTAAACACATCGGATTTGTGATAAAGAGGATAGAGCCAAGTATATCGAGAGAAATCATCAATGAAAATAACATAGAATCTATATCCCTTTATCGATTGAATAGGAGCAGGGCCCCATACATCAGAATTAATTAAAGTAAGGGGAGTTTTGGATCTTGATTCAGACAGAGGGAATGTGGGTTTATGACTCTTGCTCATAGAGCAATGAGAACAAGACTTCAGGGGAGACAGCTTGACAGATAGACCGGAGGCGATCTTTGAGACAACAGGAGAAGCTGGATGACCAAGTCTGGTGTGCCAAAGATCACCCGAGGAAGAAGATGCAAAGAAGGAGACTGGTTCCGAATGAAGTGGATAGAGCCCATTTCTACTCGGTCCGTAGAGAAGAATTTGACCGGTGTCTATGTCCTGAACACTAAAACCAGTAGAGAAGAATTTAATGAAACAGTTGTTATCTTTGGTGAATTTGTAAACTGAGAGTAGGTTTTTGGAAAACTCAGGAGCATGGAGAATGTCAGGAAGAAGTAAAGGAGACCGAAGCGAGGGGATAGAAGAGGAGCCAATGTTGGCAATAGGAGCAGAAACCCCAGTACCAACAGTGATCCTTTTATTACTAGTGTAAGGAGTCGAGGACTCAAGATGTCCCGCAGTAGAAGTGATGTGGTCAGTGTCCCCAGTGTCAAGAAACCAGTTTGTCTCCGCAGAGGGAGTGCTTTGAGAGACATGCGCTTCTGGTTTGTGGACATGCTCATGAATCCAGAAGCAATCAAGTGTGTGATGATTTGGTTTTCCACATACTTGGCATGGAATAGGGCAACCAGTCGGATCGGTAGGGATACGACGCCTAGATCTCCCGGTTTGTGCTGGGGATCTGCCTGGAGTAGGGAGTAATGGAGGGCGAGATTGACTCAAATGAGATGCCCCACGTCCACGACCGCCACGATTACTCGGGACATGTCCCGAGTAGGAGCGATACTGTCTTGAGCGGTTGTCCCGATGGCTGTAGTTGGTGAAGAGAGCAGAAGTGTTATCCGGAACGAGAGTTGTCCCGGAGGTTGGTAACGTCTCGGAAGATGGTGCGTGACGTTGCAACAGCATATTAACTTCTTCAGCAATAAGGCTACTCCAAAGTTCTTCCACAGTGTATGGTATCCCGTGATTGCGAGCCATAACACGGAAGGAATTATAAGTAGAGGGAAGACCGTGAAGCGTCTGTCGGAGAACTTGTCGGGTGGTGACAGTATCGGGACTAGCCGTTTGTAGTTGATCGTAAATGTTCTTTGCACGGTCCAAATAGGCCGTCATGGATTCGTTTTCCATGGTGAGGTTGTTGAGTTTGTCTTGGAGAAGTTCAATGTGACCTTCGGAAAGAATGGCGTAACGTTGCTCCAATTTCGTCCAGAGAATACGAGAAGACGTTACATCGAGAATAATACCAAGGGCGGAGGTGGTAAGGGTTGCTTGAAGACAAATACAGAGGTGCTGATCAGTGATCAACCACTCTTGAAACTTTGGATTTGGGATAGGAGGAAGAGGTTCAGTGGTGGTGGAGCGAGGATCTGGTATAGTAGGAGAAGGGGAGGATAGAGTTCCGTCGACATACCCAAGGAAGCCATGAGCGTTGAGAACGCCGGTGACTTGAGACTTCCAGAGAATGTAGTTGGTGGAGTCAAGGCGAGTGGTAATGAGATTTGGAAATTTGGAGATGAGAAACTTAAGGTTGGGAGAGATCGGTTCCATTGGATACCGACGAAGGGGACGACCGGTTAGGGATGATGCTCTGATACCATGAAGAAATAAAGAAGGAGATATACGATCGGAGAGAGAGATAAGAGAAACCGACAATATTTTCATTAGCTTCAATGGGTTTATATAGATTACATAATGACTGTTGGAATGCCAACAGGTATGACTCTTGGGATATCAATGGGTGTCTCTTGGGTAATGAACGGTTGCATTCCTTGGGATGCCAACCGTTGTGTCTGTTGGGGAACCAATGCGTCCCTTGGGAAGAGGAGATGGTGTTATCTCTTTACAAAACCCACCGCTTCCCGAGCAGAGATGTTGGATGGGAGATTGTAGTTTAGATCCTCACATGATGCTGCACAAAAACTGCAGATTGCAGATCTCAGTTCATAATTAGTTAGAAACGGTGTCACTGTTCTTATGCACCCAGACATGCTCTCTATATCCTTCAGGATTGTCATCTTTAATGTGCTCATGCACTTATTGTGTTCAGAACTTGTATTGCTCATATACAACGTGGAATAATTGCTAGTGATATATATATATATAGAATAATGGGTATCATACGTCATATGAGAGGGTGTCTGATATGCCCTCTCACATAAAGGGGGGCAAGTACACCAAGTACTTGCCCCCTTTACGTGAGAGGGCATATGAGACACACTCTCATATGGCATATGATACCCATTATTCTCATATATATATATATGAGAATAATGGGTATCATACGCCATATGAGAGGGTGTCTGATGCGGACGCCCAAGCCACCACCCCGCGGACCGCCCCGCTTGCCTCAAGGCGCCCCCGGGACCCACTTGATACTTAGGCTTTGGTGATTTATTTAGTCTAGGGGTATATTAGTCTTTTCAGACTAGATTAGTAAATCCCTTATTTTCTATTTATTAGGGCTAGCCGTCTTTTATTTCTTTATGATTGATTTGTGAAAACTCATTGAGTCGTCAATTGTGAGGGTTGTTAGGCTTTGATCAGTCCATCCAAAGCTAGGAGACCGGATCTCGTCTCGAAGGAGATCCATTTATCTAGTGTTATTCGCAAATCATTCTCTATAAAATTCCCCTTTTTAATTTTCCTCTTTTAAAAATCTGAACTTTATTGATTCGATCCACCGGATCGTATCAAATTGGTATCAGAGCTCTAGATCCAAATGGCGGCGAGTACTCGATCGAAGGCGGATGCGATTGATGAGAGGATTCAAGGGCTACGGGAGGATCTCAACTGAGAGATCGAAGAGCGATTCGAAGGGTTGAAGAAAACAATGGGGGATTCATTCAAGGATCACGCCCATTCGCAAGAAGACATCCAGATCGAGCTTAGGGGGATGAGGACGGATGCCGCGCAATAAGGACGAGATCTTCGAGAATTGAAGGAGATGATCCAAGCCCTCGCCATGGCGAAAGGAGGAGATCGAGGCAAGGGAACCCTAGAGGGTGGCGGATCTACCCTAGAATCAGCCTCTCTAGGGCAAACGGGAACAACGGCGGCAACCCCCATCAAATCGACGGCGCGGAAGGACCAACGGACCCGCGCGGGTCCGTACAAGTTGCGACAGGCCCAATCGGGCCTGCCCTAGGGCCGACGGCCCCGCCCAGGCTCCCCCATGCCTGGGCGAGACCGCCCGGCCAACCGGGGGCCTCGGCGCCCCCGGCGAGCTTCCCCAGGCCCTCCCTGGCCTGGGTGGAGCCACCGGGGCCACCAGGGGCCTCGGGCGACTCCGGCGGGCCCGGGGTGCAGGCGGCACCCCCCGCCGGGGCCGCGGGAGGTGCGGCACCCCCATCCGGGGTGCGGGAGAGGGCTGCGGCCCATTTCAGGGCCCGGCGAGTTGGGCCGGGCCTTCCGAGGCCGTGACGGGCTGGGCCGGCCCACCTGGGGGCCCGGCGATTTCGTCCCGCCCTTTCGGGGGTGTGGCGGGGTTCGTTCCCCATTCTGGGAGGACTTTGGGGACTATGGGAGGCGGATGGGCTTCGGGAGCAGCTATTGGGACCCCGGCGGGCCAGTTTTGGAGAGCAGAGACCATTCCGCCTGGGCCGAGGCCCAATTTTGCACGGCCACCAGAGTTTCCGGGGCACTACTACCAGCCCGAGGCGTGGGAGAGACCTGCATGGCCAGAGGAGCTGTACGGGGTTGACGGGGGAGGCCCGAGGGAGGCTCGGGGTGGCGAGGTGGTCCGGGGTGGTGACCGAGGCGGAGATAGGGGGCAGCTAGGCGACATCAATGCAGATCGGCGGTTGATGAAGCTGAAGATGCCGACCTTTGACGGCACCGACCCTGATGGGTGGATCTACCGAGCAGAGAGGTATTTTCAGGTGATGGGGCTGACGGAGCAGGAGGTCCTGAAGGCCATCGGGATTTACTTTGAGGGGAAGGCTCTGGCTTGGTACCGGTGAAAGATAGCCCGGTCCCCCTTTCGCACTTGGGAGGAGCTGTCTGCACTGATACTAGACCGGTTCCAGGAGACTCCGGGGGGAGATTTCTACGAGCAGTTATCTGCTCTGAGGCAGGAGGGGACGGTCAGGGATTATGTGGAGAAGTTCGAGATGCTGAATAGTAGGGTGAAGGGTGTGACCGACGAGGTGATGATCGGGAATTTCATGAGGGGGCTGAAGCCCTCCATACGAGCAGAGCTGAGGATGCAGAGCCCGGGGACACTGGAGGATGTCCTTCGCCTGGCCCACAAGGCGGAGGAGAAGCATGCAGAGGAGAGGAGCACTCGGGGAACTTGGGGAGCCCAGAGCCAGCGTAGTCAGACAGCACCGGTCCCACCTCCGGGGGTTACAATAGCACCAGGGGACACGGAAATGAAGAAAGAGGAAACCCGACCAGTGATCCCTGGTAGGCGGATGACTGAGGCTGATATGAGGGCAAGACGTGCTGCAGGCCTTTGTTTCAGATGCGATGAGAAGTTCAGTCCCGGTCATCGATGTGCGAGCAGGCTGATGCAGATTGTGATAATGCCGGACGAGGGGGAGTATGCAGACGAGAGAGAGCCAGTGATGACGGAAAAGAGCGAGGTTGAGCACGCACACCTGGATGTAGCGGAGGTGTCCCTGAACTCCTTGGTAGGGGTAACCACGAACCATACCATGAAGTTGTCTGTGCGATTGGACGACGCGCCAGTGACGATACTCATAGACAGTGGGGCTACCCACAACTTCATCTCTCGACATTTGGTGGATCTTCATAGGTTGCAGGTGAGCACCTTGGAGACGTTTACGGTCCTCTCCGGGACATGGAGGAGGGAGGAGACCAGTGGGATGTGCAAGGGGCTGAGTCTAACCTTACCAGGAGTGCAGATCGTGGAAGACTTCTTGCCCCTAGAGTTGGACAATATCGATGTGATTTTGGGCGTGCAGTGGCTGAGGGGGTTGGGCGAGGTGAAGATGAATTGGAAGCAGCTTAGGATGGAATTCTAGGAGGGGGGTCGCACGGTGGTTCTGACAGGTGACCCTAGCCTCTGTTTTCCCTCGGGGGCCTTCAAAGCCAGATCTCCACCTTGAGGACAAGGTGGCTCTTTTAGGGGGAGGTATTGATGCGGACGCCCAAGCCACCGCCCCGCGGACCGCCCCGCTTGCCTCAAGGCGCCCCCGGAACCCACTTGATACTTAGGCTTTGGTGATTTATTTAGTCTAGGGGTATTCTAGTCTTTTCAGACTAGATTAGTAAATCCCATATTTTCTATTTATTAGGGCTAGCCGTCTTTTATTTCTTTATGCTTGATTTGTGAAAACTCATTGAGTCGTCAATTTTGAGGGTTGTTAGGATTTGATCCGTCCATCCAAAGCTAGGAGACCGGATCTCGTCTCGAAGGAGATCCATTTATCTAGTGTTATTCGTAAATCATTCTCTATAAAATTCCTCTTTTTAATTTTCCTCTTTTAAAAATCTGAACTTTATTGATTCGATCCACCGGATCGTATCAGTGTCTCATATGCCCTCTCACATGAAGGGGGGCAAGTACACCAAGTACAAGCCCATGTGGGCTTGTACTTGCTCCCTTTACGTGAGAGGGCATATGAGACACCCGCTCATATGGTGTATGATACCCATTATTCTCATATATATATATATACACACACACACATATATATATATATATATAGGGCAATCTTCGGGTGCGAAAAAACCCGTGCGAAAGCCGTGCGAAAACTTTTTTTTTATTTTTTTGAAATTTTTTTTTTCAAAAATTCTTTTTTTGATGTTTAATCCATACAAATATATACCCCAGGGAAAATAATGGGTGAACCCGTTGGGCATTAGAGCCCCCATCCACCCGTTACAAATTTAACGGTCTCAAAACGTGCGAATTTGATGAAATGCCTTGATCGAAGACCAAATGACATTATTTCACAACCATTATTTTTTGAGGGGGGTATAACAACATATAATGAGGGTGGAAAAAAGAATTTTTGAAAAAAAAATTTCAAAAAAAAGATAAAAACATTTTCGCACGGTGCGAAATGTTCTCATTTGAAAAGTTTCCTATATATATATATATATATATATATATATATATATATATATAAAATTTTGCACTTGTTGAGTCTTGTTTTGAGATTTGCATTGGTTCTGCATATCCTATATTCCTATTTCTATGTGCATCATTTCCCTCCTCGCTCCCTCTAGGCATGTAGGACTTAGCTGGAGGAGAGCAAAATGTTGTAAGCCACTGTGATTCCGTATCTACTTAAGTATTTCATTCCAGACAAATATGGATATCTAATTCACTTAAACTATATCCATATTCACATTCATGTCAACATTAATGGCACGTTTTGCACCGTTTGCATGCCTACTTAACAAGATACATGTGCTACGTGGCTGTGGTTTATTATATAAATCGTTACATATGTGAATTTGATTTGTTTTTGACCAAGTCGTTACATGGTTTCGCAGGAATTCAGTTTGAGAATTCATGTGAAGTTGGTGTCTTTTCCAAGCTAACAAATGCTTATTGTTTGGTTGCAATTGGGGGATCGGAAAATTTCTACAGGTTAGTTTGTGGCGAAAAGATGAGATATGCTAATGATGTTTTATTGAAATTCATGTATCATTTTTGATGATTTGTTGGTGTAAACATTCAGTGCATTTGAAGCTGAGCTTGCTGATGTTATTCCTGTGGTCAAAACTTCAATAGCAGGAACTAGAATTATTGGACGACTTTGTGTGGGTGAGTCTTATTATTGCTATTTGATTTGGAAGCTTAAGAATATGTCTATATGTATCTCATCATCTCTTATAGTTAGTGTTCTTAAACAGGGAACAAGAATGGGCTTCTCTTGCCGCATACCACCACCGATCAAGGTAAATTTTGGCTGGAAAATTGATTTATTCTAGTCTATTTTTAGCAAAATATTTTAGTTTTAGGTGATTTATGTAGCTGTTTTCCTATATCTGAATAAAATACGACATTGGAGTTGGTATTTTGACTTGGTTTTGGTTTTTCGTAATGCTTGAATTGAAGCTACTGTTCTTAGTGGGATTTAATTTGTTGATTCTCTTTTCCCCCAGCATGCATATGATGATGTTGGTAAAAGAGTATTATTGTGCTGGTAACAAGTAGCAACATAATATCCAAAAATAGAAATTAAAGCATATTATTTCTGAAGAAGCATGGTGAAATAGCCAGTAGTAGAAGAAAAAATGTGGGAAACTGATAGGTCCTAGTTTGTCTTAATAGGGTGTTCGTGATGCCACAATGATCTTTCTCCGTGCCTGCATGTGCACATGCGCACCCATAAAAGGAAAGAGACGAATGGAATAAGAAAAAATGTCTCATACCTTCACAGTTAAGAAAAGCCTTCATACACAGAGTTTACCATCTGTTTTTCTGGATGTTAACCTTTTCATAAAAGGTTACGTTTGTGTCATTGCATGTAGGATGGGAGATGAATAAAAATATCGTAAATGTAGGTTGCGCGTTAACCTTATCATGTGGTACTTAAGTTTTGCATTTTTTACATTTATACTAGCAGTAAGCTCAATATTATATAGTGTGTAGCCACTTAGTTGTTTGGTTTGAATTTGGTCAAAATCTTACCAAAGTTGGGTCTAGACATAAATTTGATTATCGATGCAAGGAAAATGTCGATATTTGCATCTCATGTTGACTTACTGTTATCTCTATGCTAACTACATATGAAGCATGAACACCTCAAAGTGAGTGTTGTATATGTGTCGGACATCGACACTTGCCTGACACATATCGGTGAGTTTGGTGCAATGTCAGATTCTAGGGGGTGACAAAATGAATCTGATGCGAACCTAGCCTCTTGGGCCGGGTATAGTTAGGGGCAAATACAGTTCGGGTAGGATCCGGATTGACCAAACTGACCCAGATAAAATCTGGGTCGGGTAAGGGTTCGACCTATCAACCTAACTCAACATGGATTCCACTTGCTTGTATATTATAAATAAATAAATATATATCTATTATACAAATGAGGGATGTTGATGTGACACTTGTCCTACTAGGACAAAATGGTGGATAGAGTGGTTGTCAATATTTAGCCACTTAGGCATGGGGGTCCAATGTGGTGTGTGTGCGGGTTTGGGTGTGATGTAGGATGTTTTTATGGAACCCCCAAAGAAAAGACACCTCACATTCCCATTATTTGCATGCTTGACATTGGCCCATTGCCCTTTCATGAGACCAAATGAAACCCCCAAAAACCCATCCATCGTTTCCATATTTACAAGTTTGCCATTGGGCTTTTCCCACTCTGTCCCAACGTTTTGTGCACTTTAAACCCTGCCTTTTTCCCTTTAACCCCAGACGATACACACATCCACACTTCTCTTTCCTTTGCCACTGCAAGTGGGCCCCGCATCCTGTGCGTGAGTTTGGTTTTTTGTCCCCGTGCACTATGTGCACGGGTTATTTCTTGTGTGTATATAATCATATATCCAAAAACTCACATGTCTCATAAGTAAGTGACAATGTTAACATCATGGCGGCTCAGGTTCAAATCCTACGGGGGTCTTTGGGCTCAGGTTCAAATCTGGGTCGGGTATGTGTTTGACCCGTCAACCCAACTTAAACCAGATTCTACTTGCTTGTATATTATACATATATATTATTATTATCATCTTATATCCAAAAACTCACATGTCTCATTGGTAAGTGACAATGTTAACATCAAGGCGGCTCAGATTCAAATCCTACTGTAGTCTTTGGGGTTATTTTTTAAATGTTTAATTAATATATAAATCAATTCTAGCTTTATCTTTTCAATATATATATATGTAAATAATAAATATTCTCACTATCACTTGGTAGCTTACTTGGTAAGTGTTTATATAAACAAATATATCAACAAATGAGAGGTTCGAAACTTGCGTGTCACACTCCTTTTTAGCCTGAACGTACCCTGTTAGACAAACTGTGTCGGTTATTGGTGACCCGATTTACACCAGGGTCGGGTACGAGTTTCCAAACATTGACCTGGATTTACTTTGGGTGGGGTTTGGTTATACCCTCATCAATTCGGGTCAAACCTGATCCGACCCGAACCCAACTTGACCCGACCCATTTGTAGGGATGGCAACGGGGGTCAGGCTCGGCCTTTTGCATGCCTGGTCCCGGTCCTACTTGACATTGGACTGGGCTCGGGATCGAGCTTGTGAGAAGCGGGCTTTAGAAATACTGGCCCATTCGGGACTCGGGCCGGGCTAGGATGGGCTTGGGTGGTAATTCCGCTAGCTCCTTGTGCATCTTGCAACAATATTAGTGCTCTGTAATATCAAAAATTAACTTTCACATGGGCATATTTTACATTCACTCAGATAAAAAACCAAAGACCAGCGGCAACACCGTGAATATTTTCATTGCATCAAAACTCCAGTTGTAGATATCGATCACGGAGTGAAATGCAAATTGAAATTGGAAAAAAATATTCATGGCATAAATTATGTTATTCATATGTACACTAATTGAAACTATCTTAAATTTGTTCATTTGCTACGACATAATTCATCTGTAAATTGATTCTGAAGTCACATTAAAATCACAACGGAAAAACTTATTTCTAAAGCCACATGTAAATTTTCACATTTGTCCAAAATAATTCAATGAAAAACGTCATATACTAATCGATCCAAGTAACAGATATACCCAGATAAAAAGGCCCAAGCTATGCACCCCTCTGAAACCCATCTCAAGAATCATCTAATCAACAGATCCTTATTGTTAAAAAAGGGCATGCACAAGATCAGGCAATGTTACCTCACATTTGTTTTCTAAAACCCAGAGATAATGACAAGAGGGAGAAAACCCAAATTGATCATCTTGATTCGTGCGATTCAAATTGAATTTGTTTACCTTTTTGTTTTTGTTCAAGAAAAGGTTCCAGGCTTGTGGGATGAAGGAGAGAAAGGGGCCCCTCTCTTGATTTTGTGGGAAACCAAAAGCCTAAAATTAAAAAACCCGGGTGTTATTATAACTATATATATAATATTTTTATATTAAATATATATACTAGACCGGGCCAGGCGGGCAAATGTTGTGCCCAGGCCTGGCCCAAGCTCGACAAAAAAGAAACCGTACGGGCTTGAGCCCGGTCTGAAGCCTGACGAGAGGAAAAAAAAGCCCGAGCCCGTCGGGCCAGGCTGGGCCCCAGCGAACCTGGGCTTTTTTGCCAATCCTACCCATTTGCGACCCATCAGACACTGACATATCAAAAGTTGCATGTTGGAGCTATGTCCGCTTGAAATAAAATCTAGAGATTGCCTTTCGGATGCTTTAAAGGCACATGGTGCTTAAGCAAACATAAAAAGGATCTTCGTAACTAAATGTATGTTGTACCTAAACACCACCATAATTAGGTGAGGTGTTAATTATATTTTGTTTGGTTTGAATTTGTTGCTTGATTAAAAGCTATGGATCTTTACCGTTGGAATTTTATGTTGCTTTTGTTGTGAAGGGAAAAGTAGGGAAATAGGTGTAGAGGGTTAAGAGCCCCATACCCGTGTATTTATAGCTTTCAATAGTGGGTTGGATACCCAATTGGCCCAATGGGCCTATTCATAACACTTCCCCTTATCCAACCAACATTGAATAAGAGGTGGATTCTTCAGGATCCGAGTTAGGATAACTGCCTTGTTAAATAAAGAACAGTTAATCCATAACTTCCCCTGTTTTGGGGATGTGTCTAGGGGTGGATACTTCAGGATCCAGAGTCAACGAGGTTGCCTCGTCAAAACCTTGACTACGGAAAACCCTGTGGGAAAAAACCTGTAGCCAAGGGAAAAGAGTACAACAAGGGAAAAGAGTACAACTCTGCAGTTGACTCCCCCTCATCTGACCAAGCTTCAAGCTTGCAGATTTCCTATGAATCTATACATTAGTTTCCTATGTATCTATGAGTTCATAGTCCTCTCATCCTGACCCAGTTTACATTTACTCACTCTCCTCATCCCAATCCCATATACAAGTTTCTCAAAGATACTAGTAGGCAGGGATTTGGTAAGCAAATCCGCCAAGTTATTACATGATTGGATCTTCTATACCTCAATCTGCTTTTTGCTTCTGAAGGTCGTGTGTCCAGAAGAACTTCGGGGAGATATGCTTCGTCTTGTCGCCTTTTATGTAGCCGTCCTGTAGTTGGGCTATACATGCTGCATTGTCTTCATGAAGTGGAGTAGGCGCAAGAACGCCGGTCATCAGGCCGGTGGAGGTGAGGATGTGCTGGATCACAGAGCGTAGCCGAAACTTTCCTTGCTTGCTTCGAAGATAGCTAGGAGCTCTGAGTGAGTGGATGAGACGGTCGTCATGGTCTGCTTCACAGATCTCCAGGATATGGCTGTGCCACCATAAGTGAACATGTATCCTGTCTGAGACTTCTCTGTATGAGGATCGGACCTGTATCCTGCATCATCATAACCAACTAAACCAGTTGATGCCCCTTTCCTGTAGAATAGACCTAAGTCTATGGACCCTTGGAGGTAGCGCAGAAGATGCTTTACTCCGGCCCAGTGCCGCTGTGTAGGTGCATCACTATATCTGGCTAGTAAGTTGACTGCAAATGCTATGTCAGGGCGAGTGCAGTTAGCCAGGTAAAGGAGTGCACCGATAGCACTTAGATAAGGCACTTCAGGGCCTAGTGCTTCCTCCCCCTCTTCCAGCGACTGGAAGGGGTCTTTATGTACATCCAATGATCTGACGACCATTGGAGTGCTGAGGGGGTGTCACTTATCCATCTGAAACTTTTTCAATAAGTTCGATGTGTAAGTTGACTGATGTAACAAGATCCCATCGTTAAGATGCTCTATTTGCAGACCTAAACAGAATTTTGACTTTTCGAGGTCTTTCATCTCGAAGGTTTCTGTCAAGCTTCTAGAAATCTCTGCGATCTCTTCAGGAGATCCGATGAGGTTCAAGTCGTCCACATAGACGGCTATGATTACAAATCCTGTTGCCTTTGCTCTTATAAAGATGCAAGGACAGATTGGGTCGTTTGTGAATCCTTGTTTTGCAAGGAAATCGCTCAGTCTGATATACCACATCCTTCCAGATTGTTTTAGACCATATAATGATCTTTGCAGTTTCACTGAGTAGATGTCACGTTCTCTCTCTTTTAGTGCCGCAGGCAAAGAATAACCGTCAGGCAATCTCATATAGATGTCTCGGTCTAGGTTGCCATATAGGTATGCAGTGACCACGTCCATAAGCTGCATATTTAAACCCTCTTGGGCTGTTAAGCCAACGAGGAATCGGAAGGTGATCGCGTCCATGACCGGGGAGTATGTGGCTTCAAAATCCACCCCTGGACGTTGGGTAAAACCCTGCGCTACAAGCCTTGCTTTGTAGCGAACGATCTCATTCTGTTCATTTCGTTTTCTAACAAATACCCATTTGTAACCCACAGCTTTTACACCTTTTGGTGTCTGGACAATGGGTCCGAAGACCTTGCGTTTGGTGAGTGAATCCAACTCCACTCCTATTGCCGCTTTCCACTTTGGCCAATCATCTCTGCTTTTTTGACATTCTGTCAGAGAGCGTGGTTCAATATCATCGTCGCAGTACGCGACGTTGATGGCAATATTACACGCAAATGTGTCATCTATGGTTGTGCTCTTTCTGTCCCAATACTCCCCAGTTCGTACATAGTATATCGAAACTTCATTTTCTCCCGGTTTTTTCTCTTCATGAGAGTTTGGGAGAGATGGGGTAGCAGGGCTTATAGTAGCATCATGTGGTGGTATTTGTTTACCATTGCCAAGGGTCCTACTTTTTCGAGGGACTTGGTTCTTGGATCCCGGTGGTCGCCCTCTCTTTTTGAGAGGTCCAACCATTTCTGCTGCAGGCGGATTGCATCCATTTTGCGGTATGTCAATCCTAGCTGGAGTGTTAGCAGCAGGGACGTGTGATTTGACAATCTTCTGGTTGTCAGTAAATTTGTCCGGCAAGAGATGGACAGTGTTTTGGATGTGGAGAATCTTCAGGACCTCCTCCTCACACTGGCTTGTGGGCAGATCAAAGTGACATAATGTCTTTGTATCCCAAGTGATACATTCTGAAGCTTCGGGCTTCTTTGTCTGTGAGCCTAGTCTTGGAAACGATGTTTCATCGAATTCACAGTCTTCTAGACGTGCCTTGAAAACGTCTCCCGTAAGGGGTTCTAGGAATCTAATTATGGAGGGGGTGTCAAACCCAACATAAATGCCTAGGCAATGTTGTGGACCCATCTTTGTCCTTTGTGGTGGTGCTATGGGGACGTATACTGCACAACCAAATATTCTCAAGTGTGAGACAATTGGTGGGGCTCCAAGTGCTAGTTGCATTGGAGAAGGTGACTGACCTCCAGAAGGTTTTAATTTTATTAAATATGCAGCATGCAAAATTGCATGACCCCACGCATTCACTGGCATCTGGGATTGAAGTAATAATGGACGAGCAATCCATTGCAGTCTCTTAATTAGAGATTCTGCTAACCCGTTTTGGGTGTGAACATGTGCTACAGGATGTTCGACTTCAATTCCATGAGCTTGGCAGTAGTCTAGAAAGACTTGTGACGTAAACTCCCCCGCATTATCCAGACGAAGTTTCTTTATCTGGTGGTTGGGGAAGTGGGCCCGTAACTTGATTATCTGAGCTAAAAGCTTAGATAGTGCTAGGTTACGGATGGACAGTAGGCACACATGTGACCACTTAGTAGATGCGTCTATCAGGACCATAAAGTACCTGAACGGACCACTTGATGGGTGTATTGGCTCACAAATATCTCCGTGAATTCTTTCCAGAAAACTAGGGGACTCCACGTCCACTGTCAGTGGAGAGGGTCTCGTAATCAGCTTACCCTTGTAACAGGGTGGACACGGGAATTTGCCTTTTTGAAGAATCTTCAGGTTCTTCAGGTCTATACCCCTGGAGCTTTTTATGATGCGTTACATCATAACAGAGCCATGGTGTCCCAGTCTACTGTGCCAGAGTTGGAATTCTGATGTTTGGGAGCACTGCAGGTGTTCCGCCATGCATGTTTCTGGAGTTTGTATACTTGTTTGGTAGAGTCCCGAGGGGAGTCCCTTGAAACGTTCCACAATGGTTTTTGAACCATTTGTAAGAGACGTTACAAGCAAGTATTCCCTTTTATCTTCCTCGACCGTCTCTAAGTGATATCCGTTTAAACGGATATCTTTAAAGCTTAGGAGGTTTCGGATAGATTTAGGGGAGTATAACGCATTTTTAAGTGTGATTTGTGTGTTACCGGGGAGCAATATAATTGCTTCCCTTGATCCTTCGATTATGTTTGCTGGTCCTGAGATTGTTCTCAGTGGACCAGAATAGCTACTTATGCTCGTGAAGTAGTCTATGTTTTGAAGGATCGAGTGCGTCGATGCACTGTCCACTAGGCAGATTGATTCCATATCTAAAAAGAAAGACATTCAAGCAGTAAATGATATGAAAAGAAAAGATCTACTTTCATAAAAATAAATGCTCAAAATATTGTTTGACATGGAAAATAAAACTAGATACGATGCATAAAAAGAAGATACATTGCTAGTACATAGAAGTGGTCCAGAACTAGAGAGTGTCATCTCCCATGAAGTCTTCAGGAGTCCATGAGGTCTCTGGCAACGCTGCGCTCTCAATCAGGTTTGTCTCAGCTCGAGGCTTGAGGCTTGACTGGTAGAGGTCCTGGAGGTGTTTCGGGGTGCACAGATTCTGGACCAGTGGCCCGTCATTCCGCATTTGGAGCACTTATCCTCCCAGTCTTTCTTGGGAGTGCCACCTTTGTTGGACATCCTCTTTTGCTTCTTATCCGCGAACTTCTGGTTCTGAGGAGCTGGGGAGTGGCCTTCTTCCGCTGTTTTTGTTCTTTCCATTTCTGGAATTTTGCCTTTTTGTCCATCTTCTTCTTCTGGGAAGACCGGAAGTGTGCCTCTGCAGGAGGTGGCAGTGGAGCGGAGCCAGGAGGGCGCAGGTTGTGAGTGGCAACCAACAGGTCTCTGTTCTGTTCAGCCATAAGCAGGCATGAAAGCAGATCAGAGTACTTCGTGAACTTCCTCTCACGGTATTGTTGCATAAGGATCATGTTCTTCTCGTGGAAAGACGTGAACGTCTTTTCCAGCAACATTTTCTCCGTCACCGTTTCACCGCACAACTTCAGGCGTGAGGTGATACGGAAGAGAGCTGAGTTATACTCCGCTACGGATTTGTAATCCTGTATGCGGAGATGAGTCCACTCGTACTGCGCACGGGGGAGTATGACATCTCTCTGATGTCTGTACCTCTCCTCGAGTGCGTCCCACAGCTCGTAAGGATCCTCTACAGTGAGGTACTCGTCCTTCAGGGTCGAGTCTAAATGTTTCCTGATATATATAATGGCTTTCGCCTTTAATATATCGGAAACTTCCTCTGTATGAGGTGCTTCCTTTGAAGCATCCTTGTCGGCTGAGGCAGTACTTGTTGTTGCCTTCTCAGTCGTTGTGAGACTGAAACCATGAGAGCGCAGATGGAACTTCAGGTCCAACTGCCAACTCAGGTAGTTTGACCCATCGGCCTTCAGGACCGAAAAGTCGACATTTGCAAGTCTGGCCATTGAATGATCTAGCAATATATAAAAACAGCATGTATCATTAAAACTAATTTAAAATAGACATCCACGCATGTATTTCAAACATTTTTCATAGCATGGTTCTTATTAAAGGAAATTTAACATACATGCTTTTTACAGGTTCATAATGTGAATAATTAACAAAGGTTAACATTCACGCATGCTGTTAGGCAGTTTCATTGTAACATTAAACATGATATTAAAATAATTAACATCCACGCAATTAATGCATAAGCAATGAAAAAGAAAATGACTTAGGACTATGGGGATCAGCCAGCCGACACCGAAATAAAAAGAAGTACAGTCCGAAGTAACATCAAAAATTGCATGAAAGAATAAAATACAACTCGGGAACTTCAGAGAGAAGCCCCTATCTTCATTGTGGTACGCCTTCAGCTCCTTTTTGGTGTCCTTCGGTCTTCTTTTTTACATTTATATCCTCACTTACAAATTTCTCTCAAAAAAAGAAAAATTGCAGGAAATTAAAAAGTGTCGGAAACTTGGCTGATCCCTAAAAACATAGCCTAAATTGCACATCCACGCAGATAATATATTGAAAACATACAACCACGCAGATAATCATATCACAGGCATGTAAAGATTAAATTACATAATTTAAATTGTGTGTGACATGCTAAAAATTTATTTTGAAAAAAGAAAACTTTTACCTTTGATCCATATTTTAATGTTTTGTTTTACCGCTATAAAACCCTTTAAAGTTTCTTTTAATTATTTTGGGCTTTTAGGGCCAAAAATACAAAAAGAAAAATTATTTATGTAAATGTGCTAATTTTCTGGCTTTTTGGGCCATGAAAACAACCCATTAGGGTTAATTGGGCATCCCCCGAAAAATGGGCCCGTTAAGGGCTAGGGTTTCCGAAAAACCCTAGGGGGGCCCGCGGGGCGTGCCGCCGTGACGGCTGGCCGCGGCAGCGGGCCGCGACCGTCGCGGCCTGTGGCCGCGGCTACAGGCCGCGGCTTGAGGCCACGGCCGCGAGGCCGCGGCCGCCGCGGCCGCGGCGTTTTTCCGCTGGCGACACTCGTAGGGTGCCGCCGTTTAGCCATTCGGGCGTGCGGGGTATGGATCAAGGTTTGGGGGGTAAAAAACAGATTTTTCGAGAGTTTAGATCGACAAAAAACTTATTTTTATTGTTTTTAGACATGCGGATCTAAATAAAATTGTGATTTTTACCGAGTTTTAAACTTTTTGATCCTAAAACATGCAGATCTAACTTGAAAAGTAAGTTTAGATCTAAAAGTTTTGATTTTTACCTCTAGATTCGACAAGGGAATCTAGTCGACGGTTGGTGAATGATGCCCTTTTCGCTCCTCGTTGAGAAGATTGCGATCTTCTTGAATCTGAGCGATTGATGGATCTCCTTCCCCGCGAGCCACCGTCTCCTCCAACGAGCGTGATCGTGCTGATAACGTGTTGTGAAGGGAAAAGTAGGGAAATAGGTGTAGAAGGTTAAGAGCCCCCTACCCTTGTATTTATAGCTTTCAATAGTGGGTTGGATACCCAATTGGCCCAATGAGCCTATTCATAACAGCTTTTCCTTTTTATATTTTATAGAAAACATCCTAATCACTATGTGTACTATGTAATATATACTTATTCACACACATGATTGCATGGCTTTGTTGTCCTTCCATCTTACTTATTAAGAATTTACCATATTTGGTGGCATGTTGTATCCGTGTCATGTCTCTGCATCTGGGCATCATAGCCTATTACTATATTACTTTCATTAGGATATATACTTTACCATCATACGTAAAATTCTTTTTTCATCTAAGCAAAAAAAAGAACAGGAAAAAATGATGTTTTGATTGTTTGTTTGAGAAGCATATTGACTTTGGTCTTCCTATTTTCTTATTTTTCATTGTAAACTTTGTTTATTTTGATGCCTTAGACTCTTAAATATACCGTCCAAGCAAATGCCAGAACAAACTGATAAACCTCCAAAACAGAGTTTCTAGGATGATCACCTTGTTATTAAGCAGCTACTTGCACTTGTTGTCTATGGGTTTTTGGAATTTACCTTATTTAATGAGCTTGATTAAAGCTAAAGACAACAAGACAGTTGGGATTTGTGTAATCTGACAATGGAGAACTGGCGAGACTTGGACTAGGGCATCTTGTTTTTGTCATGAATGCTGGGTTCGTTGAACAGTAACGACCAGATGTACAGTTTCGTTTCCATGGACTTTCTTGTCATGTTCCACTGCACTTTTAACTTGAGCAACAAGTTCTTTCCTCCTTACCTATGTTTCCTGATATTATAAATTGCTGTTCAGTGTTAACTTAGAAGCTGCTAGATCTGTTGTTGCCAAGTTTCCCTTTTGAAAAGAGTAACAGTACTTTTACACTTGGTTTTAAGGATGGTACCATTACTCAAATTTGGCTGCTTGATTGCAATGGGTATGATGTGAGAGAGCCCTCAATCAAATATCAAGACTTCTTTGTAATATTACCGGGTTAAAAGCACAAATTAAGCATTATAAATCAAGGACAATGGATATAATGGAATCTTTTTCTGAATTAAGAGTTGTTACCGGTATTTACTAGTTGATTCTTCTGTGAACAACATGTTGCTGATAAAATAGTAACATTCAAGAGAGGTGCATTTTTAATCGAAAATCATTTGGAATTCTGGAAGCCTAGCGAAGGTAATGCAAGATCGGATTGCAATTAGTTGGGAAATCATTTACTGTGTTGGAAAAAGACAAGATTGCAGTGGTTGGGAGATCATGTTGGATACTCAAAGGTAATGAAATGTGGGATAGAAATGGTTGGAAAATTATTCTGGATTTTGGGATTTATTTTAAAGTGGGATTGCTGTACTGGATAGGGGTCTTGTTTGTACTTTTTTATTTTCATCTTCAGTGAGTTTGGGATCTTGGGTTTGAACTTTGAATGGGTGGGGGTAGAGAAGGTGCTTGGTGAATTACCTTGTCTGTGAAGGCAATTACTTTGCTTTAGCAAAGCCTCAGGTGATGATCTCAACAACATTGCCGGTGTTTCATATACCATATAGTTGGAAGGCCACAAAGTTACATTTGAGTCTGAGGTCTGTGACAGTGAGTGATGTTTTGATTGGGTACTTGGAGTGCATATTTTAGCTTACGGTTTACTTCTTGGGACTTCCTTCAAGGGAGAAGCTTTGTGGTATACTTTTATGTTAAGAGGATGGTGGCTTTGTTCACGGCAATCAAAAAGCAAATTTTTCACCGTTCCTGCTAGACACTTGGCATGGTCCATTGGTTGAGCATCCAGGTAAGTCTGATGCATGGGTTTCATGATCCTATGTTATGGGGAAAGGGGATGAGCATGTCTAATATTGTGTTGTCATTTATGCTTTATTTTCTGTGCAGTTTCTATGCAGTCTTGAAGTGATACACCAATCTATTTTATCCAATAATACGATTAGACTATATCTCTTCGTTGCATATTAAATAGTGAAGCTTTTAAAAGAAATGTGATGAAGCACAGTAGGATATCCATGGATCCAAGAAATAGTCTAGATTAGCTATCTTATGCTTTATTTGACTATAGCATGGATTGCAACAAATGTGGGTCTTGTAGGTTAGAAAAGGTACTAGTCACGACCTTCTTTTTTCTTTCAGGGATGTTGGGGGTTTGTGTAAGGATGATGTATAACTTAGGGGTGACAAAATGAACCCCGACCAGAATTGAATTCGGTCTCATTAACTGGATATGGGAATGGACTTAAACGGGTCGGGTAGAATCCGAGTTGACACAGTTGACTTGGATAAAATTCCGGATTGGGTACATTTTTGAACTGTCAATCCGGGGCTACCTGGATTTTATCCGTTTTACTTTATATTTGTATTTAAATTTATATTATAACATGGAAACATAATGGATATTGGGAATTTTGGTGAGGAGTTTCAATTGTTTCGCTTATTTCCATCGGTTTGGGTTCGATTCCCGTCATAATAATTTTTTTGTTAATTTCACATCTTACTTCTTCATTTACATAAATAATTTGAAAGTTTTAAAACAACATCACGCCATTTAGCTTAGCTTGTGGTAATGTATTCATGCATCACTAAGGCAGTGGATCGATTCCTGGGCTCGGCCGTTCTTAACACATTCTTTTCAAAGGAAAAAAATTATTTTTGTGGGTGAGGTACGAGTAACTTGACAACACATCAGGTCGGGTACATGTACGGGTTTTAAGTTCACGACCCAAATTTGATCTGGGTCGGGTATGGGTACCGGTAGGGTTCGGGTATACCTCTAATGGGTCAGGTCAGACTTGACCCTGAAGGGGTTTCTGGGTCCTTAGAGCGATAAAATTGACGCCCGGCCTAAGTCGGTCGGACGGAGATATTACATAAAGCAGCGGAAAATCATCTTAAAACTATTTTAAGAACACACCCCAAAGATATAATCCTAGCCAAGATCTCTACTATCCCGGGGTTGGGTCCGACCAACCCTTAAGGATAGATCTATCTAATATTTGCAATTATAAACACATGAATATTTAAACTACATACCTTTCACTTCGTTTCCGCATAATACGAAGCGTCGTTTTCAGCAACATTTCTTTGGCTCCCGCGTAGCTTCTCCCAAGTCGAACCGTGTCTCGAGCTGCTCCTCGTCCCGAGCCGAACCGCTTCCCAAGCCGAACCGCGTTCCGAGGCGAGCAACACCCTTATCGTCGAGCCAACCACGCGTCGAAGAAGATTTCATCTTGAGTTGATCCTTCGTTAAGACTTCGGATCCGATCCGAGCTTCTTCGTAGCTTTGCTAATGTCCGATCAGAAGCAATGAAGAAATTTAGGGAGAGAATGAATAATTAATTTTAGTCTTAATTCGAGCGTGCTCTAAACTTTTGGAAGCTTCTCGGATTTAGAAACTTGGTGTAAGTTCTAAGGAGGAGGGTTGGCCCCTATTTATATAGGCGGCTGACCCCTCCCCTTTCTGCTTATCCGATGTGGGGCAAAAAATTTGAGAAGAAAGGTCAAATCAATTTGCCTTACACGAATGCCAAACTTTGACGAATTTTTTCTCCCTCACCGTTGAGCTCCAAGAATGATGTCACACATCGTTGCGAAGAGGGTTTAACGGTGAACGCGTAGGAAAAAACGACACGTCATTCCGAGTTCGTTTGACTCCTCAAACGTAGTCTCAAAGATAGCCCAAAGCCATGCATGTTACAAAAACACAGTCGTCAAGGAAAATGGGAAACCAGGGTTCGCAACCCTAGGCGTGTGGCCCATCGCGTGGGCCCCATGCGCCAGCGCGTGCCCATCCCAGCCGGGCGCGTGCGATGCACGCACCCAGGTTGGCACGCGCCCACATTGGCGCGCGCGCTGACGCCCTTTTCAGGGCACCAGAATGCTTGTGATCCAATGGGCCGGGCTTGTTTATAAAGGGGCTGAACCCTCCATTTTAAAACCCCTTTCCTTTGTATTGGCTCTAAATCGCTCATTTAGAGTCCGATTCGTTTGAAACTGCATTTGGACCGGGACGATCCCGTCAACCAGGTAACCTTTTTCACGGGTTTATGATATTAAATATGCTCATAAACATTTTACGACATATTTAATTTCCTTTGCATCATATGCAAAATTCACACATCTAATATTAAAAACCCATTTGCATCAAATACAAATGAACTGAGTGCATACATCTCTCAACACCGTACCCGACCCGACCCGTTTGACACCCCTAGTATAACTAACTAATGAATGTTACCGGGAGGGGGCACTTCAAGCTTCAAATAGGTGGTAGGGAATAATATAGTTGTGGGCTTTTCATTATCTTTGATGCATTGCGCTGAATTCTCAGCAATGCAATTTCAAACTGGATATCTGGGCAACATTGTAAGAGTCCAGCCCTGGAGGCGCCGCTTAAACTGGAATTAGTATCAGCCTGTCAATGTACAATTAAATAACTGGAAATGGAATGAACCGGCTACCTCTTTCATAAACTGTTTGAACTGAACGAGTGTAAAGATTTTTACTGAACAAATTGTTATGTTTTTAGAAGATATAAGTATATATACCTGATTTCATTTTTCTGATTGTTCTGTATTGGTGAAGCATTGTTTATGTAACATCCAAAATTTTCATATACTGATTCTATTCCAATTTTTCCAAAAATATAAACTCGACGTATTTTGTGATACTTGATAATTATTATCATTGTCTGAACCAGTTTGTAACTTTCTTCGGGTGTTCATCTATCCATCGAGCTACCATCCTTGGCATCCAAAGACTAGGTGTTCCATTTTATTATAAAACCATGTCAAATGAGCACAATGGCTTAACTGGGATAACCAAATTAGATTGCTTTCCGGGGTGTATGATTGGTTTTCTACAACATGAATTCCACATGTAAGGTTAGGCCTTTATAAAATTTCTTCTGTTTATTCCTTTCATAGCTCTGTTACATTATTTTTTTGGTAATGAAGTTGTGATGCTTCTGATGTAAGTGGACCTTAGATATGAAGCATTTGTTATTGAAAAGATATTTTCCCGTGCTTATAATGCATGGTCATATATAACTTTTTGCTCATACGACAAGCATATGATAGTCTACTTCAAAATTTTCTGGTGAATTCATTTGATATAGGCTGGAAAATTTGCCCGACTCTACATCCATTAACTTCAATTTCTCAGATAACTGTGCCATATACTCTACAAGAAATTCTGCTTATATGTAATTCACTGTTTCTGTTCTAGAGCTTCAACACCTGCGGAATTGCTTGCCTGACCAAGTGGTGGTTCAGCGCATAGATGAGAGGCTGTCTGCTTTAGGCAATTGTGTCGCCTGCAATGACCATGTTGCTCTTACCCACACTGATCTAGACAGGGTAAGTTAATTTTCCTTCTTCTTAGGTGCTTGTTTTTGACATGATGGACATTACAAATGGTTTTGATATTCCGGGCAAATCAGATGAAGTCTGTTTTTTAATCCATGATATTGTGATCGTCATGTAAAGTTGTCTTGGTTGTTTGCGGTTGCTTAAGTTTTTCCAAGGGCAGGCAATCCAGATCTTTCAGAAGCATGTGCATATCATTTGTGCTTTCAGTGTGCCATTGAGTTCTATAAATTAGAACAGAAACGAATGTTTCATTATCTATGGCAAAAGGTATCTTTCGATATTCTTTTCCTTTTAATCAGTAGAGACCATTATATATTTTTTCTATTTCTATTCTTAAATCGATTTTAAGATTCAAGACAAACTAGTGGGGGTTGATACATGCACATTCATATAGAATTTGTTGGCTTGGTGGCTGTGGTTCTTGATTGAGTTTTATCGAGTCCCATCAACCAGGTTTTCTGGAAGCACATGCATGTCATTTGTATTTCAGTGATCTGGTGCAACTGTGCAATTTTAGTTTTCTGAACTGTCATGAAAGTGAATGTTCATTCACGGTTAACATTACTCTTCAAGTAGTTCCTTCTAATTAATAGAATCCATCACATATATTGTGATTTTCATTTGTGCGAGTGTGTGCGCCCGTGCGCGCCCGTGCGCCTGCAGAAGCATGTGTATCACATGACATGTGGAAGATCTCGCTCATATATGATAACGTGGTGCATTCTATTCCACAAAGGCATGTTGAATAATGGGTATCATATGATTATTATTTTTGTTCTGTTCTTGAAATTGAACTCCCAGGAAACAGAGGAGCTCATTGCAGATGTGCTCGGAGTGGAGGTTTTTAGACAGACGATTGCCGGGAACATTCTTGTAGGGAGTTACTGTGCATTTTCAAACCGAGGCGGCTTGGTAAATAGCCATTGCATTTTCCTTTAAGCCGGTTGATTTTGTAGGTGTAGATGACATTTTTGATATCAACATATAATCTTAAGCCATGTCTTGGAACAGGTTCACCCTCACACATCAATTGAGGACCTGGACGAGCTCTCTACCCTTCTCCAAGTCCCGCTTGTTGCAGGAACCGTGAACAGAGGGAGCGACGTTATTGCTGCTGGGATGACTGTGAATGACTGGACTGCCTTCTGCGGATCTGACACTACAGCTACCGAGCTCTCTGTGATCGAGAGCGTCTTCAAGTTGAGGGAAGCCCAACCCAGCTCCATAGTCGATGAGATGAGGAAGTCGCTTATTGATAGTTATGTGTGATGATTTTGTCCTTCTAGCCTTGAGAGAATTGCAAGGCAAGCATCTGTTATATCTCTCTGTGTTATGTTTCGAGCATCCTGTTGTCGTCGTGCCTCAAACGTATCCATGTAGAGTTTACGTCGCTTGTTGTATCTTCCCAGTTGTTGTGTATGCATTGTTCTGCTTTGCTCAGGACTTTGTGATGGTTGCAATTGGTTTCGCGTGATATCAAGCGTCTCAATTTTGTTTAGGTGAACATTAGATGTTTACTCTGGGTTTCCGTCGCTGATTCAAAGCTTCGGGATATTGTATGAAAACTCTTTCTGGATCGACTTTAAGTTTGATGGTTTTGGTGATTTCTAATGTTCTATGTTCTTTTATTTTGTGAGTTGGGCATGTGGATGATCTTGTTGATATTTGCAATGATGTTGGAACTGTTGTGAGTTGGGCATGTAGATGATCTTTTGAATGGGTTGAAATTTTTCAGATGAATATTTTAATTTCACTGTGACTTTAAAGCAACACTAATACAAACTTAGTAGCTGATCATTCCAAAGGAAGGATCGCATCTCATGCATCCTTCTTCTTGCCTATTATTCGGATCGAATTCGGTTTACCCGTTTGCCATGGAGTAAATGCCAAATCAATCTAGATCAAACAAGATGATGATGTAAAAAGATTTTCGAATCAAAAAAACATGGGCCTAAATTCATCAAACAATACAGTGATTTGAATTCGGGGCTCCTCGCGGCGACAACAACGGGCAAAAGTTCTTCATAATACCGGAGCCCAAAGTGTTCGCAAGCGTAAGCCCCGACAATGACCCAATCTGACTTTAGACCATAAACAGGCTCAATCCAGCCAATAAAAAAAATGAACACAGCCCAGTAAGAATCCAACCCAGTCCACTAAAAACTCCACAAAATGCTCTTTCCTGTAGTTGGCTCACCCTGTGACTGCCCCCAAACCCCAGGGTCGTCTTCTTCAAAGCGCAGAACTTGAAGCAAAACGCGCACACACTCTCTCAAATGGCTGCTGCCTCGTCGTCGTCCTCTTCTTCTTCGTTGGTCCCATCTGAGAGAAGGGGAATCCCTGGTGCTTCGTTCATTGAGGATGTTCAGACCTACCTTAATCAGTTGGGGCTTGACGTCAACCAAACCCTCGCCTTCCTTCAAGAAAGGTCACTCTTTTTACTGCTTTTCCTTCTATTTTGATTGATGCGAATCTTTTATCTGCTTGCGATCGAACTGAGTCAAGTTAGTTTGCATATAGATCCCTATGGTCATGTCAAATTAGTTCTTTTATCAACTTCGAGATCCGGGAACAGTGGGCTAACATACCCTTTTGATTGAAATAGACGTATGAGTTTATTTTTGTAACGCTTGCAACCGCGAAAGCTGAAAACAGTGCAATTTGAACTTCTTGAAAGCAAGTTTTCATTTGTCCTCGTCGGTGTCGGCGTTGTATTGTATTAGATGAAGGGGTATGTTGTTTTGTATTAGATGAATGAATGTGGCATGTATTTGGACCATATGCAATGGATAAATAAAATATTAATCTTGTAGAATACATGAATAATAACAAGCAATGCAGTTGATTTGGCTTTATCAGGCAAAACTAGATCATGGTTGTCTACACTCGCTCCATCCAGTAAGTGGTGGGTATTGCATATTGTGCAAGTAAACTCCCAAACCGCCAAAGAGCATTAATCAATTGAGCAGGTAATTTTGCAACCCAAGAGTGATGATGGTGTGACAGAACTTACTTCCAAGATAGAAGATGATGTTGTGTCCCATATGATTCTAAACATTTAATACTTTCACTTTAATCACTCTTTAAGGTATCACGTGTCACTTCATGATGGCAAAATTTCCTATGTGGTATCTAGTTGGCAAACACCTTGATGTTCCATGGTTTGTGGGGCAGTGTGAAACAAGTACACAAAAGAGCTTTTTATGGAGTTTTTTAGTGTATTGGGTTGATTTCAGTTTCAAACATTCACATTCGCACCGGGATTGCCAAACAACCCCTACATGCAAGAGACTAGACAATATCGGCATCCCTATGCATTCATTATAATGTGTTTGTGAAGGTTTAGGATCTTGAGGTTTCATCTTGTGTAATTTTCACTCTTTATTGCAAAATATTATTGGATGTATTATTTTATTTTGTATTTAGGAGTATATATCCTATTTCTATTGCATGGTGATAAAAAAACCCAAGTTCGGCGAGAAAAACTCGCATTAAAATTTGAGTTTTGAGGACAACGCACTTAATTGTTTTAACCTACAACATCAAATTAGCAAGTAAAGAGTATGTTGCAATTACATACAATTTGATTTTGGTGGTGATTAGAATATCAATATTATTAGAGTTTCTATTTTAGGGAGTTTTTATCGTATTAGAGATTTTAATCAATGTAATTAGTTTTTTTAAACCAAGTTTTATTACCTATATAAAAGGCTTTATTTGTACTTTAGTGAAACACAAATAATGGAAAATTTATTCTCTAATTCTTATCATGGAATTATTGCCCATGATATAGGACATAGTTGTCATCATATCAAGCCACTAGCTTGCACTAGGTCGTGCTCATATTGCACGTGCCTAGTGTCAGACCACCATTGACCAATTGCTTCATCATCTCATCCGCTTCACAATTCGCTAGAATCAAACTACTATCTCCAAGTCCCAAATTTTTTCTCAAATTGTTAGTCTTCAAATTATCTCTAAAATTTTCTGTAGTGCCTTTAGAGCCAACAAATTTATCAACCAAAATCAAATCCTTCCATGTTTGTAAAGTTATCTGGATTTAGTTGGTTGTAGATTGAATCTCGCACTTTGGGATTCACAACACAAATTGGATAACAAAATTATTTTTATAGATGTTGACATCTCCAACACACTTTGAAAAGGATAATTGTAAACATAGTACTCTACATCAAATTTCTCAATCGTGTCTTCCTCCTTTGTGACAAGTTTTTGTCTTCATCGATTATCTTACCACTATCTCTGGCGAGTCCATGTATCAGGCCAACACATTGTTGTTGGCAAGAGGACCAGTTTTGTGATCCCATTAGATGCCCCACTTCTTCTTCATCACTTTGTGGCCAATGACATGCCTCTTCCTCCATCATTTTCTCTTATTTCTTGTAGAAATTTGCTAGATATCTCATTCAAACACACTACCTCCATATTCATGATGGCCTCAATAATTACATTACCATCTCCTTGCTTCTTTTGGCAGCAATCCAAATTGTTTTTCTTCGATATCTGAATCTATAACACCAGCAACTATTCATCTTTCTAACTATATTATCTTCATCGTTATCCATAACTTAGGTCAATTTCTTATGCAGAATAGATTCTCGTTCCCAATATATATTTAGTTGAACGGTAGTCAGGGACCATTAAATTTCGCTCAAATTTGATTCCGCTCCATATCCCAATATTCGGTTGATTTTACTTGGGTTTCTTAATATCGATGTCCAAGACATCTCACTTCCTTCCTTCGTGGGTTTGCCTTTAACTCGTTGCTATATTCGACTGCGTTTAATTCATTGTAGGAATCCAATATAGATTCCTCTCAACCATCCATTGTTCATGACTTCTTCATCACATCCACACCGACCTTCCGGTAGCCCCCTTGCGTTCATTGCTAATCTCATTCTAGATTTGTCTGCAACCATCAATAATATCTTGGTCGCTCACACACTTCTGTAAGTATTTCCTTTTCAATTCTCTTTAAACTTCCTCAAATTCTTCTCACAATTCTTCTTTCCTATTCACGTCAATTTCATCCACGTCGATCTTCTTTCCAAAGTCAATAATTGTTGTGTCATTCTCATCTTTCTTCTTCGTTTGGAAGTTGATTATCACCATGTCATCATATCTCTCTTATCAATCTCCAAAGCCAATGATCGCCATGTCATCAGATCTCTCTTCTCAATCATCACTTCTTTCTTCTTTTAAAAGCCAATGTCACGATGATTCCCTTTGTCATCACCAATGATTTGCATGTCATTACCAACCACTCTTTGAACCTGATGATCTCCTAGATCATCGTTCTTGATCATCGTATTATCACCAATCTCTCTTTTGTTCTCACTTGTACTTCTTTACTTGTGTGAATCAATACACGTTAGTTCTTTTCTTCACTTGCATCTACACATGACGTGTTTCTTTTCGCGTGTTTCTTTTCGCGTGTATCTGTACATGTTAGTTTTCTCTCTTTATGTCTCATCAAGTTATGTTTTTAATTTCGTGTTGCAATGTATGGCTCAAGGTAATGCAACATGTATTTCGAGGTGTGGTCAAGGCATGTGGCTTAGGGTTCTTTTACTAGGTTCGGATCTAGTTTTCCGTTCCAAAAATGACGTTGATCTACCTTTAGTTTGAGAGGGGTTGTTGAGATTATCAGTATAATTAGAGTTTATATTTTAAAGAGTTTTTATTGTATTAGACTTCTTAGATAGTGAAATTAGTTTCTTTTTTAGGCACCAAGTGTTTATTACCAGTATAAAGGGCTTTAATTTGTACTTCAGTATAACAAGAGGTGGCCTTGAACGTGTGTTGCCCCTCATAGGAACAACCTTGCTTCTCATTTGTTCGTTTGGTTTTCCATGCATGCATAATAGATGTTAAGTAGCAAGAGGATTGATGATTAGTATATTTTCAACCCTGAATCTCCTATCAAATGACAACCAATAAGAGTTTACATTATTGTTTCTCATTAGAGAGAGGAGGGAGGGAGATCAACCCTTTGATGTCCTCACTTAACTTGGGATATCTCCTTGTGACTGTATGAATATCCAAAAATAGAAGAAGAATAGATAAATATTGATTATAAAAATCTAAATAGAAAGGGAAGAGCAACTTGAATGATATGCTAATCATTGATTTTTTTTCAAGATCCTTTGATAAGACATCCATGAAAAGTGTTTTGAATTTCGTAGCCAACAGATGAGATCCTTATCCTTTATTGTTGATTTATTAGTAAATTGGTCAAACTTGGCACCAAAAGCAATAATGAGATCTCTTTATCATATTGAAGATCATGTAAGGGTATGTTTGGTTAGGTGTAGTTGGAGCAACATGTAGCCATAATTACAAGAATTAGTAAAGTTTGATTTTTTGATAAGGTGTTTTTGAAAGCATGGTGATGTTGCACAAAAAAAACAAAAAATATTCAACTATAGTAGTTGGCACACAACAATTATGGGCAAATATGTAATTTTAGAATCCTTCTCCTCTTTTGACACATCAAGATTAGCTTATTAAGTATACTTTTTTCTACTATATCAACCCAACCATAAGTTTTGTGAAGCATGTATTTGCGAAAGCAAAACTCACCAATCACTTATTGATGTTTCAACATCAGAAGTTGGTATTGCATGTAGTTGAAATTAAGGTTTTAGGTCTCGGTTTCGGTCTCAGTATCGCTCTTTCCAAAATTTAGGTTTCGGTATCGGTATCGTCTGTTTCGGTGGTTTCGGACGGTAGTTTCGTTTCATCGGTATCGGTAGTTTCAGATACTTAAAACTCTATTAAATACTATCAAATATTATCAAATATTAGCACAAATACCTTTTTAGTAGTTACACATTTTGTTAAAAGTATTATGTTAAATATATTACATTTTTTTGATCAACAGGATTGAAAATAAATGAGAATGGCAAGCTTTTGAATAAATGGAAGAGTTTGGTGGCTGAAAATGATAACTTTGTAAATAAATGGAAAACCTTTAGTGGCTGAATGTCAAGCTTGTAATTAAATGGAAAGCCTTTAGTGGCCAGCTCACTCAAAAGGTCAAACTTCTTAATAAATGCTAGCATGTGTTGGACAATTGCACTTGCACCGTGCAAACAAAAGTTAAATTAAATGCTAGAATATGCTACCATGTAAGACCTCAAATTGCAGGAGGCGGGCTTCTTCGGGGATGCGACGGGAGGCGGGCGACCATGAGGTTCGTCCATCTCTTCGTTTCTTCTTCTTTTTTTTGGATTTTGGTGATGTTTCCTCCTCCTCCTCCTCTTCCTTGTTTTCATTTTTTAAGTTTCAGTCGGTATCGGACAAGTTTCGGCCGGTATCGGCCAATACGGCCGAAACCCCGGCCGATACGGCCGAAACCCAGGCCGAAACGGCCGAAACCGAGAAGTAACGTGTGGTTTCGGACCGGTCCCCTCCGAAACCGATCCGAAACGGCCGAAACCGGTCGGTTTCGGCCGAAACCTAAAACTATGGTTGAAATATCATTGTCGATGCAAGAACATGCTACCAAACATATCCTAAGAGTTTTGATAATGGTCCATGCTTAAGACACATGATTCCGTTTTCTTAAGTCCTTATATGTGTATCTAGTATTGCCTGTTTGTTTTTAGTTACAATTGTTTGCCCTATGTGCTTATCTTGGGTGAAAAAGGAATGAATTACATCAAAAAATCTCATCAATCATGTTTATATCTATCTGTTAAGTGTCATCATTAAAAGAATGAATTACATCAAAAATCTCATCAATCATGTTTATATCTATCATGTTTATATCTATCTGTTAAGTGTCATCATTAAAAGAATGAATTACATCAAAAATCTCATCAATCATGTTTATATGTATCTGTTAAGTGTCATCATTAATTCATCATGAAGGCGACATGAATATATTATCATACATGGGATTGAAACAATATAGTTGAAGTCCTTGTGGGTATCATTTGGTTTTATGTTAACTCATGAATGAAAAACACCCTAGAGGGGGGAGGGGGGTGAATAGGGTGTGTGGCACAAATTTAGAAAACAATCACAATCACAGAGATAATCGGACACAGATATTTCTAACGGAGTGGCTCCCCGCCAAAACTCCGACCCCAAGCCCTATGAGGATTTCACTCAATAAACCTGATCACACTTACGGGTAGTGATCTCACCGTACAAATATAGTTCAAGAGTTAAAGCGCAGAGATAGCTTCAGAGTAAAGCTATTCACAATACAATATCACAACTAAAACAGATTCAAATAGCTTTAATACTGAGGTGAAAAATCAGAGAGATATCACAGTGATAAATTTTGTGAGATCGTGATCGCGTGGGCGCAAACGATTCGCTGATCCGATGTCTGGATTGGAAGATATGGTCTTCGGAAGATGACTGCGCGAATCTGAATTCTGTAGTGGCTGATCTGTAGAAAAGCGCTCGAACTGTGTATGATTCTGTAAACTGAGCAAAGGAGACTATCACTGTTGCGAAGAGGATGAAGATGTGGTCGCGTGGGCGCAAACGGCAAGTCGATCCGACGTCTGGATCAATAGATATGAGCGTACGAAGTTGAATGCGCAAAACTGGAATCAGCACTTGAAATCTGCCCTTGCACAAACCGTGAGTTTGGAGATTGGAATCTGCGGCCACCAGTTGCTGGAGGATGTCGCTTATGGTCACACGCCTCTGCCACGAGTTTCTCTTCAACACCACAAGAAGAAGAAGAGCACTTGTTCTTCTTCACATGGATGTTGCGCAAGTTCTTCAAGGTGCTTCATTGTTGCGGCCTTCTGTCTGTTCTTCAAGTTACGGTTCTCAGGAAAAAAAAGCTAGAAGCTGCCGCCCCTAACTTCGGATCTTTGCAGGAGGAAGCCGCACTAACAAAATAAATTATGAAGAGCCGCACTTCACAAAATCAATGAGGAGTCGCAAGAAATATTTTAAGAACCGCACTCAATTAATATCAAAAAGTTTCAGGCCAAAAATTAAAAGGAGAGCACGAAAATCATTGATTCTCAAAAGGAATGGTCACGCATACAAAGGAGAATTCAAAGAAATTTTTAGTGCGTGCAATTTCTTTTAGGAAGAGCACAAAAATATCATTAAAAACCTCAAAGAGAATGGCCAAGAGCACACGTTTAAATGTGTTCCACTTCTGTTTATTCAAGTGAGTGGAGTGATAAGATCAAAAGAAATAATTCGGCCAGGATTATGATATTGGAGATCATGTGGCAGATTTCTTTTGTTTTTGAAACATGCAGTTGCATCAAAAAGGATTTTTGGATGAGACTGAATAGGAGATTGAATAAGATATCAAGTGCGTTGTGTTTTGGATAAGAACATGAAGTTTGAATTCAAGTAGAAAATCCCAGTTACTTGACCGATTCAAATGAAGACTTGAATCTGAATGTAGATAATGTAGAATCATTTGAATTTCCTTTTTATGCCAATGTCCACATACATGACTTCTCTTGCAAACGAAATTTATTTTGCATTTTGCTCCCTGAAATCACTTAATGAAAAATGTTAGTCACACGGCTTATTTGTCATCATCAAAATTATATCGTACGACCTAGTTAGTAGACTAACTAGGCCAACAATCTCCCCCTTTTTGATGATGGCAAACAAGTCTGGAAAAATTGAGAAATGATATTACAGAGCAAGTCGAATAGTGCACATGATTATAAACATCGTACAAAGCTCCCCCTATCGATGTGCTCTCATGAAAAGTTGTGACAAGCTCCCCCCTCAAGATGTGCATCTCTCCCCCTTGTGCATTATTTTTTGCATTTTTTCTACTCTCCCCCTTTTGCCATTAATCGAAAAGATCACAAAAATAAATTGAAGAGGTTAAGAATGAGACATGAAACAAGTTTAGCATATCGAGGAAACAAGAAATTGATGACGATGCTCATATTAATGCTTATTCCCCACAAACTTAAAGTATAACAAATATCATGAGCATTGAAAGCATACAGTCGTTGTAAGAAATATAACAAAAAGATGTTGTATTATGAAACACTTTGACAATATGAAGGGTGCTTAGAAACTTAAGAGATGAAAATATAAGATTATCTAATACAATTTGTGAGCCTTTGTTGCTATGGAATAATCAATAAATAATGTGTAGGGAGACACCAAACAAGGGATACCATGGTGTTAAATTTCGGGTCCTTTGAAATTGAGGTGCGCTAAGTGGTTACTTCATCTACCATATTTCATATGCATTGCTCAACAAACCCCCGAAATCCGGTTACTAGCCACCGGTATCAAATGTAGTATATTTGAAGATGTTTTGCTATTCCATTTTTCTTTTTCTTTCTTTCCTTTTTTTAATAAATGCTCATTGCAAATTTTTTTATATATTACAATGTTGGTGTCTCAGAATAGTGACGCATGAAGGCATCGACATATTCGACTCCTACTAAATAATTTTCCATAGAGATGTAAGCTCTCAAAATTGTAAAGATAAAATATGAATTCAAAATCTTTAGAATCTAAGCACATTCAACTGTCTTCGTAGTTTATAAGACTCAATCAATCTATTTGATTCGTACAATTTGGCATGCTTACGAGTTTCACTTTTTCATTAATAATTTAAGCATGTGAATTTTACAATAATATGGTGCATCATCATCAAAAACATTTTAATGTTTCTAAGATGTCTAACAAGGTTCATATCACATTCTCAGCCAAATTCAATTATAGTGATGACGATCATGCATGCACATACAAAGAATGATCAAACCCATGATGAGATAAAAATAGTGTGCTATGTGTGTAGCATGGATACAATTTTTTAAGCATGTGTATGTGCATGGATATGCGTGCTAATGCTCAATTAGTGACATAATCCCCAACTCCCTTCGAATGAAGCAAAATTGTTTTTGGTTTAAGGGTTTGGTGAAAATGTCCGCTAATTGGTTTTCTGTATCAATATATCCTAAAGAGATATCTTTCTTATCAACGTGATCTCTAAGGAAGTGGTGACGAATATCGATATGTTTTGTCCTAGAGTGTAGAATAGGATTTTAGATAGATTTATAGCACTCTTGTTATCACACCAAATGGTTGTAGGTTGGAAAGTAAGATCGTAGTCTCTGAGGGTTTGTCTCATCCATAGAATTTGAGCACAACAACCTGCTGAAACATATTCGGCTTCGGTTGTACTCAATGCTATAGAATTTTGCTTCTTGGAAAACCATGAAACAAGAGACATACCTAGTAGTTGGCAAGTGCCCGTGGTACTCTTACGATCGGTCTTGCTTCCCACAAAATCCGTATCACAATATCCTACAAGCTCAAATGATGTGGAACAAGGATACCATAAACCAAAATCTAAGGTCCCTTTAACATATCGAATTATTCGTTTAACATAAGAAAGATGTGACTCTTTTGGACAAGATTGAAATCTAGCACATAAACATACACTGACATTATATCAGGCCTACTAGCTGTCAAGTATAATAGGCTACCAATCATATCTCGGTACAAGCGTTCATCTACTTTCTTTCCCTTTTCGTCTTTATCCATCGTTGTCGTCGTTGACATAGGAGTAGGGCATTCCTTAGCATTTTCAAGTCCAAACTTCTTCACTAACTCCTTTGCATATTTTGCTTGATTGATGAAAATTCCATCCTCACATTGTTTGATTTGCAAACCAAGCATGAATGTGAGTTCACCCATCAGACTCATCTCAAATTCCCTAGACATGCATGTAGCAAATTCCTCACACAGTAGATTGTTAGTAGCACCGAAAACAATATCATCAACATATATTTGTAATACAAGTAGATCTTTACTTTGATGTTTAACAAATAGAGTTTTATCCGCCTTTCCCATGGAAAAATTATTTTCAAGCAAAAATTTACTAAGTCGCTCATACCAAGCTCTCGGAGCTTGTTTGAGCCCATATAAAGCACGGTTAAGCTTGAAAACATAGTCCGGGTGGATGGAGTCTTCAAACCCAGGAGGTTGTTTGACATAGACTTCCTCAGATAAAACTCCATTCAAAAAGGCACTCTTGACGTCCATTTGAAAGAGTTTGAATTTCATGAAACTAGCGAATGCTAGAAGCATCCTAATTGCTTCCAATCTTGTGACGGGAGCAAAGGTTTCATCAAAATCAATCCCTTCCTCTTGGTTATAGCCTTGTGCTACTAATCTAGCTTTATTACGCACAACATTTCCCATTTCGTCAAGTTTGTTTCTAAATACCCATTTAGTGCCTATAATTGTTTGATTTTTTGGTTTAGGAACAAGTTCCCAAACTTGATTTCTATCAAATTGTGACAATTCATCCTGCATTGCCATAATCCAATAGGAATCTTCTAAAGCACTATCAACATTTTTAGGCTCCAAAATGGATATAAATGCAAAGTTAACCATCAAACTAAAGCTACTTCTAAAACGTATACCTTCCGTCGTGTCTCCAATGATTTGATTCTTTGGATGATCCTTCTGAAAGTGCCAATCCTTAGGGAGATCTTGTGATGACGTAGTAGCTTCTGCTTCTTTTGATACACCATCATTGTTGTTTTCTTGCTCATTGGAATTGCTAGTGTTTGTCTCCAGTCCATCCAAGCCACCTGTAATATCTGTAGATTCTGCAGCACTAGAAGATTCATTAATAGCACTTTTCTCATCAAATTTCACATGCACAGTTTCTTGAATAGTAAGAGTTCTTTTGTTAAATACTCAGTAAGATTTGCTATGTGGTGAGTAGCCAACAAAAATACCCTCATCGGATTTAGCATCAAATTTATCCAGATTTACGCCTACTTTCAGAATATAGCATTTGCATCCAAATGGTTTTAAATGTGATAAGTTGGGAGTCAACTCTCTATAAAGCTCATAAGGTGTTTTCTTCAAAATGGGTCTAATGGACACACGATTTAAAATATAGCAAGAAGTATGTATAGCTTCAGCCCAAAAATATGAAGGCAATTTGTAATCATGAATCATGGTCCTAGCCATTTCTGGCAAAGTATGGTTTTTCCTCTCAACCACCCCATTTTGTTGTGGTGTCCTCGGGGCGGAAAAATTATGTGAATAACCTTTTGAAATGCAAAAATCATCAAAGCTAGTATTATCAAATTCTCCTCCATGATCACTTCTAACTTTGACAATTGAAAAACATTTTTCATTTTCAACCTTTTTACAAAACATTTTGAAAACATCAAAAGTTTCATGTTTGTGTGTCAAAAAATAAACCCAGGTGAAACGTGAAAAGTCATCGACAATAACAAAGCAATAATGCATGCCACCTAAACTAGCAACCTTCGTGGGTCCAAATAAATCCAAATGTATTAGTTGTAATGGCTTAGAAGTAGTTACAACGTTTTTAGGATTGAAGCTACTTTTATGTTGTTTACCTAGTTGACATGCATCACAAAGCTTATCCCGATCAAAGCTAATTTGAGGCAAACCTTTCACTAGTTTCTTTCGAGCAAGCTTTGAGATTAGGTCCATGCCGGCATGGCCTAATCTTCGATGCCAAAGCCAACTAGTCTCATGTGATGCAACTAAACATTTTAGATTATTTGAATCACTAAGTTTGATAGTATAGATGTTATTATAAGATGTATCCTTGAAAAGAATATCATCACCTTTTAAAATATATACTTTGTCATTTTCGAAATGAACCTTAAGGCCTATAGAGCATAGCTGACTCACACTTAACAAGTTATGTGCTAAACCATCAACAAGATTAACATTTTCAATGACCACAAGAGGATGCTTACCAATGTTACCTTTACCCAGGATTTTGCACTTCTTTCCATCTCCAAGAATAACCGTCCCTCCATCTTTCCTTGATAGCGTCGTGAAGAGGGATTCGTTGCCCGTCATGTGATTCGAGCAACCGCTATCAAGGTATCAAATGCTGTCATTTTCCACTTGAAGATGCACCTGCAAAAGAAGATGCACCCTTTGGTAACCAAATTTTGGATCCACAATTGTTAGTACGATGCTTTGGAACCCATATGAAATATGCAGGATAATATCTGGCCAAGCAATCATACATAACATGCCCATTTTTGTTGCAATAAAAACATGTAACATTGAAATGCTTATTAGTAGATGACATATGATTTTTGTGCATGCAATGTTGAAAGCTCATGTCTCTTGCAAAATTCTTTTCAATGATCTTCCTATTTTTTTCTTAGGTTGTTTTTTCTGAAAGCCAAGACCATGTTTACTAGATTGTTCATTAAGCCCATTTATCATTTTATTAAAGCTTTCTTGGCTATTTGTGAATTTCTTTAATGTCAAGCTAAGATTTTGATTTTCATTCTCAAGTTTACTAATCTTAGTCTCATATCTTTTTTCTTTTTCACTAGTTTCAGAATCGATGGCTATGTGTTTTCCTTTTATTAAATTAGATTTTTCTTTTTCAAGCTCTACCAAATTTTCTTCATAGCTAGCCACTTTTAGGTTCAATAATTTTATGTCAGAATTTTTAGAACTAAGAATACTAATTTTCTCTTTTAATTCATTAGCTAGATTAACATGGTCAAACTCTAACGTAGCCAATTTTTTATTAGTATTTTCTAGCTCTAAGGGTTTTGTTTCTAATTGGGTTTCATCAAAATTATATATTATTTCCTTTTGTTCTTTCCACTTAACAAATAGCTCATCTCTCTCTCTTGTCATGCTCCCTAGTTCCTCTTTTAATGAATCACGAACTTTTTTTAGTTTAAGGAATTTATGACCCATTTCTTGAAGGAGTTCTACAAGAAATTCATAAGCTTCCTCCATGCTAGAAAACATATCATCACTAATATTCATTTCATCATCAAAGCTTTGAACAAGAGAGCTAATTTTTACCTTTTCATTTCCAACCATAAAGCAAGTTCCAGTGTTGTCGTTCTAGTCATCATCTGAGGAGAGCTCTTCTGCGTCACTTTCTCCCCACGTAGCCACCATTCCTCGCTTTGATGTTCTCTTTTCTCCATCACCAGTCTTTTCCTTTCCTTTTCCTTTCAGAAGTGGACATTCTGCTTTCATGTGCCCTCTCTTGTTGCATCTGAAACACTGAGGTGCATAACTTTCTCCATCATTTTCTTAATTTTTCTTGGTTCCCCAAATGCTTCCCGTCCTTCTTTTGTTGTTTCTCATGAATTTGACAAATTTCCTTGTGACAAGAGCCATGCTTTCATCGTCCGATTCATTCACCTCCTCCTCGAGCATTTTGGGGACTTGAAAGGCTAAATTCTTTTCCTTTGTTTCCTCCTTTTTAGATTTCTCTTCCATCTTTGGTGTGCTGTCATTGGCCATCTTCAATTGAACCTCATAAGCCATTAATTTTCCCATTAGCTTCTCGAAACTGATATCTGCCAAGTCATGTGCTTCTTCGATCGCCGTCCTCTTTTGAATCCAATCGCCAGATAAGGAGTATAAAATCTTTCCGACCAGATCTTCCTCTGGGATGTCCTTCCCTAAAGATTTCAATGGATTGACGATATCTGCAAAACGAGAAAACATAGCATCAATAGACTCATTAGTCATCATAGCAAAATTTTCATATTTCTGTAATAACATTCTAATACGAGTTTTCTTAACTTCACTAGTTCCTTCATGAGTAACTTCAAATCTCGTCCAGATATCCTTAGCAGTAGAACAAGAATTAATGCGGTTAAATTCAGTTTTACTAAGACCACAATACAAGATGCTCATGGCCTTAAAGTTTAGATTTTCTAACCGATCATTTTCTTTTTGTTGCTCAGGAGTGGGTTTATCAAATAGTGTAAATCCCTCACTGATTATTTTCCATAATGCCATATCGATACCTTTGATGTGTATGGACATACGTTGTTTCCAATAACTATAGTCCGTACCATCAAATAGAGGTGATCTAAGATACGACTGTCCTTCTCTTTGATTGTGCGTGTCATATAAGTATGTGTGCGGAATTTGTGCCATAGGATCGAAATTCCACTAGACTTTGAGTCTAAAAGGAATCCCGCTTTGATACCAATTGAAAAACACCCTAGAGGGGGGGGGGGGGGGTGAATAGGGTGTGGCACAAATTTAGAAAACAATCACAATCACAGAGATAATCGGACACAAATATTTCTAACGGAGTGGCTCCCCGCCAAAACTCCAACCCCAAGCCCTATGAGGATTTCACTCAATAAACCTGATCACACTTACGGGTAGTGATCTCACCGTACAAATATAGTTCAAGAGTTAAAGCGCAGAGATAGCTTCAGAGTAAAGCTATTCACAATACAATATCACAACTAAAACAGATTCAAATAGCTTTAATACTGAGGTGAAAAATCAGAGAGATATCACTGTGATAAATTTTGTGAGATCGTGATCGCGTGGGCGCAAACGATTCGCTGATCCGATGTCTGGATTGGAAGATATGGTCTTCGGAAGATGACTGCGCGAATCTGAATTCTGCAGTGGCTGATCTGTAGAAAAACGCTCGAACTGTGTATGATTCTGTAAACTGAGCAAAGGAGACTATCACTGTTGCGAAGAGGATGAAGATGTGGTCGCGTGGGCGCAAACGGCAAGTCGATCCGACGTCTGGATCAAGAGATATGAGCGTACGAAGTTGAATGCGCAAAACTGTAATCAGCACTTGAAATCTGCCCTTGCACAAACCGTGAGTTTGGAGATTGGAATCTGCGGCCACTAGTCGCTGGAGGATGTCGCTTATGGTCACACGCCTCTGCCACGAGTTTCTCTTCAACACCACAACAAGAAGAAGATGAGCACTTGTTCTTCTTCACATGGATGTTGCGCAAGTTCTTCAAGGTGCTTCATTGTTGCGGCCTTCTTTCTGTTCTTCAAGTTACGGTTCTCAGGAAAAAAAAAAGCTAGAAGCTGCCGCCCCTAACTTCGGATCTTTGCAGGAGGAAGCCGCACTAACAAAATAAATTATGAAGAGCCGCACTTCACAAAATCAATGAGGAGTCGCAAGAAATATTTTAAGAACCGCACTCAATTAATATCAAAAAGTTTCAGGCCAAAAATTAAAAGGAGAGCACGAAAATCATTGATTCTCAAAAGGAATGGTCACGCATACAAAGGAGAATTCAAAGAAATTTTTAGTGAGTGCAATTTCTTTTAGGAAGAGCACAAAAATATCATTAAAAACCTCAAAGAGAATGGCCAAGAGCACACGTTTAAATGTGTTCCACTTCTGTTTATTCAAGTGAGTGGAGTGATAAGATCAAAAGAAATAATTCGGCCAGGATTATGATATTGGAGATCATGTGGCAGATTTCTTTTGTTTTTGAAACATGCAGGTGCATCAAAAAGGATTTTTGGATGAGACTGAATAGGAGATTGAATAAGATATCAAGTGCGTTGTGTTTTGGATAAGAACATGAAGTTTGAATTCAAGTAGAAAATCCCAGTTACTTGACCGATTCAAATGAAGACTTGAATCTGAATATAGATAATGTAGAATCATTTGAATTTCCTTTTTACGCCAATGTCCACATACATGGCCTCTCTTGCAAACGAAATTTATTTTGCATTTTGCTCCCTGAAATCACTTAATGAAAAATGTTAGTCACACGGCTTGTTTGTCATCATCAAAATTATATCGTACGACCTAGTTAGTAGACTAACTAGGCCAACAATGAAGACAACTGAAAATTTTGCTAGATGTTTGTAACTTTGGCCCTGCCTTGACCAACTTTGGCCTTGCCTTGTTGGTCAGAAGGTGTACATAATCAAGAAATTACATAAGCAAGAGATGTTTATTAACGTTCAATGAGAGTCTTGTGTTGAGACAGAAAGGTAGCAATATGAGAAACCAAAAGGCACTTTTTAAATGACCTTGACATGTCTCGTCATACTGGCTAACTTGTCATGTTGAGTATTCACTGACAAAGTTGTCATATCATGATATATATCGTTTATTGTTTTTATGATATCGTATCATATATCGTAAGATAAATTTATCTTGTGTATGATTAAGCGAATTATACATAAATAAGTACATCTTTGAAAAATACGAAGATGTTTATCATAGAACACATAATAACCAAAAATATTTGAAAAGTGTTCAAAAAGCATAGTTATGAATGTGGATGAGAGTCAACGAATGACGGTAAGGGTTGGTAGAGCCTCCACAAAGGCCGGCGAGAATCAAATGAGCATCCTAGAAGATCGATGAGGATAAACGGGTCTTTTAGAATATGGGTGACACACGGGTCGGGTACGGTCTGGCCCGAACCGTTTATGGATATACCCAAACCTGACCCAGATCAAATCTGGATCTGGAATATAAAATCCGTACCTGACCCGTTGGGTTGTCAGGTTATCCGAACCAAACCCGCATGAAATCCTTTGAAAGAAATTGTGATAAGTTAATGGCCGAGCACAGAATTTGATCCCCTAACCTCCTTAATGCATGAACACATTCCCACAGCCGAGCTTGATGGCATGATGTTGTTTAAATACTCCCAAATTATTTATTTAAATTAACAATTAAGATTTAAGATTTGAAATAAACAAAAAAATTTAAATGATGGGAATTGAACCCAGACTACTTGAGGTCAATGTAACAATTGAAACTCCTCACAAAACTCCCAATGTAGCTTTTGTTTTCATGTTATATACAAATACAAATATAAAACAAAACGGGTAGAATCTGGGTGAATTTGGGATGACAGGTCAAACCTACACCTGATCTGGATGTTTGTCTGGGTCAGCTAGGTCAACCCGGATTCTACCTGACCCGTTTATGTCTATACACATATCCGGTTAATGAGGCTGTGTTCGAGTCGGGCTGGGTTCATTTTGCCACCACTATTTTAGAATCGGCAAAGCTTGATATGCAAGGAGGCTCTAGGAGTTCGATGGATGGTAACGTGGTTAGTAAGCATCAATAAGGGTGGTCAACAACGGTAAGCGTCGACAAGCTAAGAGGAGAGATATAGTAATCGATTAATTTTAGCTCCAAATATGAAACCGATCATTCTTAAAACTAGATTTGATTTGGCAAAATTGATCATAACCTAATTTTTGATTGATGATATTTATACCTCAAATGGTATAAATATCAATCACTATGTCATGTTGGTTCGATACATCAATCATATCGTAAGATATTTTAGGTTAGCCAATATGTATCCAAATTCATTCAAATCGTATCGTATCATACGATACACATCAATAAGATACCGACAACAATGAATCGCCGCAATGACATGAAAGTGATATATTGTATGGTGGCTTTTAGTCAATTTCCTCGACGTTAAACCGATACATTACCCTTTATTCTGCCACATATAGTCTCGAACAAGTCTTTTACATGCGAATTGTACGGGTGCTGTAATTGAAAATTTATTTTCCCCCTTTATTCTTTATGTTTATCAGTTATAAGTTTAATGCATTCCATTCTTGTTTGGTTGCATGACATGAATACACCTTTTAGAGCTTTTATATTTATGTTTAATAATTTAATCAAGTGTATCATTATAAGAATGTTACATTTCTGTTAAATTTTGTTAGTTCTCATACACATGAAATATATATCTTTCATCCACAATGGTGCCTGATAACTACTAATATCCCGGAATGTCGCCTGATATTCGCTATTAGGTATGGAATCCCCTCAGACAACATGAATCCAATACTCCCTATTTAGAACCTTGCCAAAAGGATACGAAAGAACTGATGTGCAGGAAATTTCTAAATCAGAGATGTCATCAAGAAGGTAAGATGAGACACAGTTGATGTGTAATGCGCATGTCCTTCGGGGATTGATTAGATTACAAGTAACATGACTAGAAATCACTTTGAATACGACCCGGTGAAGAAAGAAGTTTTAGATTCAGTTTCTTCTGACACTTTGTGTAGCCAAGTTGGAGTTAATTTGCTATAGAAATCTACCTTCTCTCGTGTGTTACTTTTCTTCCGTCTAGGGGAAGTTAGGAGGATTGCTTATTGAGTGCTTGAGTTTAAATTGCAAGGTTTTCCTACTCATGCCCTTCAAGAATCAATGCCAATCATTTCTTTTTTCAATGGTTTATTTTGTGAGGTATTTTGCATCAATGTAGAAGGCCGAAGTTTATTAGGTTGCCAGGTTACAGAAAAAAGGGAATTTTGTGTTTTTGAAAGCAAAAAAGTAGGAACTTAAAGTAACATAGCCTGTCTATAAATTTAGTCAAAAGGGATTAGCGGAAGAAAAGTTGAAAGAAATAGCAAACCAAGAAGGGGGGAACCTCACTTTTCAGTTTAACAAAGTTCTTTTGAGTTTTGATCAACACTTAACCGTTATATTATTCATCTATTAAGTGTTGAGCTTGCTCGAAATATACTAGTAGCTGACAGTTCATCAGCACGAGCTCTTGTGTAAAGTGGATTTTCTGGATGGGATAAGAGCACCAGGCTTCTTGAGAGCCTTTAGGTGAAACCTCACCATTAAGCTTTTCACGTGATTATGTTTATAACATTGGGCACATGGCAGAAATTCTCATGCGAGGGAATTGTTAGGTTTGCTTGGTATATGTCGTTGCATCACGATCCATCAGCTTACGTTTTGCACAAATTCATTGTTATCCTTGCGGATATGATGAACTTCAGGCCATCTAACTTACATATAATTTATTTTTAGTTGTCATTGTTTCACTCTTCATTATCAGTAAGTGTCTTAGACATGGGCGCTGCCTTGTCAAGTGCAAGTTGAAGAGATCTACTAGGACTGGAGCACCTGCTTTGACTTTCTAGCATCTCATGTCATCAACAGTTGTTCCTACTTTTACTTCAGAGTGAGGTCTCTAAGTCTTCCTTCATCTTTCTAGCTTGGGTGCTGCTGCAACAACAAAAGCCTTCGCCACCTTGCAGGACGAATACATGCATCCTTCTCATGTCTCCATTACATCCGTTCTGTTCTAGTGAATGCTTCATGGATAGTTAATTCGTTTTTTGATTTGAAAAACATGATAACAAAGGCAAAGGTCCTTCGATGAAGGGAGAGAACTGCCTTTGGGCTTGTTTTCAACATTATACACATCATATTTCATCGATGAACTAGCTAATCGTCATCGAGCTTCCTTCTAGGGATCGTGAATCTCCAAATATTCATGCATAGCTATTTCAGTACACCTAGCCTTTGGTTTGTGAATCGCCAAATATTCATGCATAGCTATTTCAATACATCTAGCCTTTGGTTTGTAATAATACGACTTTGGCATTGACTGGAATCTCAAGGATGTTAATAACTGCTGTCAGATCGTCGCAGCTCAGTCTGGTCCTTTGGTGGCTGCTCCCCCCCCCCGCGGGGGGGGGGGGGGGGGGGTGTGTGTGTGTGTGTGTGTGTGTGTGTGTTCATGATACCTAAGAACACTGCTGCCAAAATCATTGCTGCAAAGATTGTAGGGAGTAATTTATAGAGAGAATGGCAAGAAACTTTGTTTAATTGCATTAAAATATTCTCTTTTTTAACATTGAAGTATCATTATCTGTGTTTCATTTCTTTCATTCTCACTTTTCTTCTTTCTTCTTCTGTTTTTCTATTTCTCTAAATTGTTAATGGCAAGATTTAACATGCCAATATCCTAATTTTCTCCATGCAACATTCCTAAATTCCCCCATTTTATCTAGTCGTAGATCATACAATTTTGTCATATTAGAACTTTGTGCTCCTTAGTGGGCCCTATTTTTTTAATGGAAATAGGTTTAGATGATAACAATGATGACAAGGTAGTCCATACCAGAGGACTAATTCATTTAGCAGGAGTGAAGCAGGCCAGTTTATCATTATTAGTGTGCTAAAAATATGCAATTTTGTCACAGTAGTGATTTGTGGATCATATTCAATTTTCTAAAACTAGCTAAGGTGCTTGCAGACTTCAGCAGTACAAGATTGTAGAGATGAAGCTTCTAGCTCAGCAAAGAGATCTTCAGGTTCCCTCCCTTTCCCTCCCTCCTCCTGTTTAATCCTATTTGATGACAACTTGCTTCAAGATAAATATAGTTAGAATTTATTTAAATTTAAAATAAACATCCTAGTTCTCCATTCAGGCATGTTAACTATATGTTGGAAATTTCTCATCCTTCAGAGTAAATGACTACATTTATAATCAGCTGATGTGCCTCATAACTATGACTGCAGGCCAAGATACCGGACATTGAGAAGTGTTTAGATATTGTTGCCACTCTACAAGCCAAGAAGGGTACCGGTGAGGTTCGTCTTTGATAATATGTATTTCTTTCTTCTTGTTCAACTTCATATTTTTGCTAACATATGAAACAACTGAATCACAGAGTTTTCACTTTTTGACATCTTATGCTTGTGCTGATAAATCTGCAGTTAAATGTATTCACTCATTAATTTCCATTTTTTTTGAATAAGTTAACTGTTAAGATTTAGGTAATAGCTATGTATTTGGGTATTTGGGCTTCGGATATTTGGGTATTTGGGCCTTCGTAGACATGTACCCGTATTGTATCTTTATTATATGTATGTATGTATGTATGTATGTATGTATGTATGTATGTATGTAATGTATGTATGTAAAAAAGAATAATGGGTATCAAATGACATGTGAGGCGTCTCCTCATATACAAGATACAAAAAGTGGGGTACGATATCCATTATATATATATATATATATAATACAAAAGAGGGACGTGGGTCCCATGTTTGTCCTACTAGGACAAACCCAATAAGACTAACGATCGGTGTAGGTTTTGCCACCTCATCATGGTGGGGACCATTTGTGGGCTGGGTTGGGTTTTGGGTTTGTTGTTGGGTGATGTTGTGGGAATCACAAATAAAGGTCCCACCCACTTCCCCTTATTTGCAAGCTTGCCATTGCTTTTTTCCTTAAACCAAAATGCATCTCGCTCTTCCCAATATTTACGTGTTTGCCATCGGTTTTTTCACTTAGACTCTGATACGATCCGGTTGATCGTATAATCAAATTAGCGATTTAAGATGAAAAAATATAAAAGGGTGGAATTTTTATAAGAAATATTGCGAAGAACAAAGGACTATGATTGATAATTGAGTCTCTTTCGAGAGGATCCTGTCGAACTGTCCAACCTCCAATGGCTCCAACATCACCTCCATGTCCTCAGTCAATGTAGGTGGCAGCGTGGGCGATGCTGCCTGCTCCCCAATGGCTCTCCGCAACTGGGACACATGAAACATCGGGTGGATCGTCGCTGTAGGTGGTAGTCTCAACCTGTATGCTACCTGACCAATCTTGGCCTCTATCCCAAAGGGTTCGTAGTACCGGGCCGCTAGCTTCTTATTTTGCCTCCTCGCTAGTGACTTCTACATGTAGGACCTCAGCTTTAGATACACCATATCACCCTCCTGGAAGTGCACATCCCGACGATGTCCATCAGCTCTAGCTTTCATCACTTGCTGCGTCCTCAGTAGGTGTTTCTTCAGCTCCTCCAACAAACTATCCCTCTCCCCCATATACTCCTCCACCTGTGACACCGGGGTTTGCCTATTCCCAAAACGAAGCAAAGAGGGTGGGTCACGTCCGTCAGAACCCGAAATGGCATCATAACTGCCGTCGAATGGTACGAAGTGTTGCACCAGTACTTTGCCCATGCTAACCACCTGTGCCACTGACAGGCGTCTCTGAAGCAAAACGTCACAGATATGTCTCTATGCTGCGGTTCACCACCTCTGTCTGGCCGTCCGTTTGAGGATGATCGACCGTACTCTTCTTCAACATTGTCCCCTGATAGCTCCCTCCAAATACCACTCACGAAGACCTGGTCTCTGTCAGAAACTATAGACGCCGGCACTCCATGCAATTGTATCACCTCCTGAGTGAACGTTGTCACCACCGAAACTGTTGTTTAAGGATTCTTCAGTGGGATGACATGATCATACTTACTCAGCCTATCCACCATCACAAATATCACAGTGAATCCATCTGACCTCGACAGCCCATCGATGAAGTCCATCGTGATCTCTTCCCACACTTGCTCAGGCAAGGCCAGCGGCTGCAACAACCTTGCTGGTGCCATGTCCATGTACTTATGACGCTGGCAGACGTCACAAGTATCTACCAAACGAGCTATCACCTTCCTCATCCCGGACCAGTACACCTCCCGAGCCATCCTCATATAGGTCTGCTGTACCCCTGAGTGGCCACCCATCCCTGAACTATGAAACTCCTGAAACAAGACCGGTATGAAAGTGGACGTCTGTGACAACACCAACATCCACTGGTACAGTAGCCTCTGTCCCTCAGTCGAGTATCCCTTCGGCCCACCTGCTCCGCTCTGCAGTGAGTCCCTGATCTGCCTCAGCTCGGAGTTGGCCTCTGCCTCCTGTAACATCGGCTCCCACTCTAACCATATAGGAAAAGATAGAGCTCTCACGCTAACGCCATCCTCTCTGCGTGACAAGGCATCTGCATCCTTATTCTCCAGCCCGGCCTGTACTCAATAGCAAACCGGTATCCTACTAGCTTGGACAGCCGCCTCTGATGCTCCTCTGTGACCAACCGCTGCTCCAATAAATACTTGAGACTACGTTGGTCCGTCCTGACGACGAAGTCCCTCCCCAACAGATACAGCCACCATTTCTGCACTGCCAAGACAATAGCCATAAGTTCCTTCTCATACACAGACTTCAGTCGTGCTTTGGATGACAGCACCTGACTGAAGTAAGCTACCGGCCGTCCCCCCTGCATCAGTATTGCTCCCAAGCCATAACCCGACGCATCGGTCTCAACTACAAATGGTACACTGAAATCCGATAGAGCCAGAACTGGTGCCGTAGTCATCCCTACCTTCAAGGTCTCAAACGCCTTGGTCGCTTCCTCCCCCAACTGAAGCCATCATTCTTCAACTGTTCGATAAGGGGCCACGCTATGATCCTGTACCCCTTAACGAACTTCCGGTAATAACCCGTCAGGCCAAGGAACACTCGAAGTGCCCGCAGAGTAGTAGGTATTGGCCAGTCTAGCATCGCCTCAATCTTCGACCTGTCTGCTGCTACCCCTGTCGCCGACACCACATGGTCCAACTACTCAATCTGCGTCTGTCCAAAACTGCACTTCTTCCGGTTAACAAAAAGCTGATGTGCCAACAACTCCTGGAATACCACCTCCAAGTGGCCCACGTGGTCCTCCATGGTCCTGCTATAGACAAGAATATCGTCAAAAAAGACTAATATGAACCTCCTCAGGAACGACTGGAAGATTTTGTTCATCAAGGCCTGGAATGTAGATGGAACATTCGTCAAGCCAAAAGGC